>OZ038502.1:83504173-83724173 GCA_964036315.1 Acanthosepion esculentum
GGAGAGAGATATTGGACTTGCAGACGACGATGCGATAACAAGTACCAGAACGGAGGCGACGTCGTTGTCGTCGTCGTCAGCGACAGGAACAAGGAGAAGGGCGTTTTCCCCTTTTCTTCTGAGTCCATGCTTTTTTTAGTTAATGTTTATTATTTACGATTCATTGTATTTGCATAAGAATGACCAGGAAAGGAGGAGACAGCGAAAGGAGGAGGAGGAGGAGGAGGAGGAGGAGGGGAAAGAGTGTGAAAGGCAAGAGCGAGAGGTGATAAGAAAGAAAAGTGAGGAAAGAGTATGAAACGGAGAAAGAAAGAAAGAAAGAAAGAAAGAAAGGGGATGAAAAGAGTGTAAGGAGGGTAACAGCCAGGCGAAAGAGGATATAAAATATAGAGTGGGGTATAAATAGAAAGTATAAAATCTCTCTCTCTCTCTCTGTCTCTCTCTCTCTCTCTATATATATATATATATATATATATATCTATATATACATACATACATACATATATATATATATATATATATATATATATATATATATATATATATATATATATATATATATATATAATGAAAAGAGCGCCGAAGGAGAGTAAAGAGTGTAAAGAAGAACATGAAGGAAAATGCGGTGTTTGAGGCGGGAAAGAAAAGTAAAGATCGTTTTAGGAGAGCAAGGAAACCGAAAAGAAAGAAAGAAAGAAACACACAAACAAACAAACAAACAGTTAAAAGAGTGTAAGGGGGTTTACGATCAGGAGAAAGAAAATATACAGCATAGAAAGGAGAATAAAGAGAAAGTATAAGGACTGGAAAGAAAGTGAGAGATAGAGAGAAAGAGAGAGAGAGAGAGAGATTAAGGGAAAGAGCGTTGAAGAAGAGTAAGGAGATTCAATGAAAACATGAAAGAAAGCAGAGAGTTTCAGGTGTAAATGAAGAGTAAAGATCGTTTAAGGAGAGCAAGGAAATCGAAAAGAAAGAAAAATAGAAGGAAAGAAGGAATGAAATAAACAAACAAACAAAGGGAATGAAAAGAGTGTAAGGTGCGTTACTGCCAAAAAATATATATATACAGCAGATAAGGAGATTAAAGAGAAGTTAATAGGATTGGAAAGAGAGATAGAGAGAGAGAGAGAGAGAGAGAAAAGAAAGAAAAGATCGTCGAAGGAGAGTAAGGAGATTCAAGGGAAACACGAAAGAAAGCAGAGAGTTTGAGGTGTGATGGGAGAGTAAGGATCGTATCAAAAGTGTAAGGCGACTTAAGGGAGAGAAAGAAAAACGTAAAAGATCCTAGAAGACGAACGGAGAGCAAGGAGAATGAATTGAAAAAGAGAAAAGAGAGAGAAAGAAAAAGCATAAAGACAGTGTATAGCAAGAATAAGAGTGAGAGAGAGAGAAAAGAGCGTAAGGAGAGTAAAAGGCGAGGAGGTAAATGAATAGAATAAAGAGGGGGAATGAGTAGTAAGCAGAGCAAGCATAGCAATAAAATTGAAGATAGAAGAAACGAGAAAGAAGAGTAAGGGGAGTGGAAAGAAAGTAAAGAGAGTAAGTAACGGGAGTTAAAAAAGAAAAGAGCGTGGAAGGAGAGTCAGGGAGGAAAGAAGAGCAAGGGCGTCGAAATGAGATAGAGAGAAAGAAAGGAGTGCATGACATGAACGTATGCGATTTCATTTCCGTCTTTTTAAAGCAATGCTTATATGCTGTGAACGAACGCATGCTTACATCATAGGTTTGCGTGCGTAAATGGAGTTTGAGGCTTCGACGACTCATTGTATGCGGATGCACCTTTCATTCGCGATGTGTGTGCGAGCTCTTAAGCGTGCATTTATGCTTAATACGTGCAATATCTAAAACATTCTCGCATTCTATGCGCATGACTGGTATGTGTATGTGTACATTGTGTATGCGTGTGTGTTTTATTGTCTCATTTGTTGGGTCTGCATTCGCGCGTTAAGCATCGGATTTGTGTTTCCTGGTAGATGAGGAATGATTATGAAATGAACAGGTTTGGTGATGGAGTCAAGATTGCTTCTCGTCCAATCAAAGTCTTTGTAGCATTGTTCGTTTTGTTTCTTTTTATTCTTTCTTTTCTTCATTTTTCTTTTTCTTTCTTTCATTTTTCTTTCTTTTTTTCTTTCTTTACTTTCTTTTCGATTTTCTTTCTTTCTTTTTCCCTTTCTTTTTCTTTCTTTCTTTCTTTTTCTTTTTTCTTTTTCTTTCTTTTTATTCTTTCTTTCCCTTTTCTTGCATTCATTTTTCTTTTTCTTTCTTTCCTTTTCTTCTTTCTTTTCCTTTTCATTCTTTCTTTTTTCTTTTTCTTTCTTTTTTCTTTTTCTTTCTTTTTTCTTTTCCTTTCCTTCTTTCTTTTTCTGTCTTTTTATTCCTTCTTTCTTTCCCTTTCCTTTCCTCCATTTTTCTTTTTCTTTCTTTTAGTCTTTTTTCTTTTTCTTTCTGTTTTTCTTTCTTTCTTTCTTTCTTTCTTTCTTTAAGTAAATTTTCATCCCAGTATCTTATATTCAAAACACAATTAATATATATCATACGTCAAATGTGGTGGAATAATTCTTTGTCTGCAATGTTTATAAATCTTTTGATATCTCCTTTGCATTGGCGACACCAGGTGACAGTGTCATTGCCATGACAAATGGTGAACTGCAAAAAATATATTTAAAGACGCACACGTGAAAACCACCGAATAATATTAAGGACTCAGCAAAACATGCCGGCATCGGTAAACTCGTATTAATATAAGATTTTACTGAACATAAAGTGAGTGATCCGTTTCCTATTGTTGTCAAGCAATAAAATGACCCCCTTGAATTACTATATATTAATAAATGGAAAATATATTTAAGGATTCACATGTTTTCTTCTGTTTTTTTTTTTTGTTTTTTTTAATCTTTTCACCGCAAGCAAAGCGAGAATGCCGCTAGGATGTAGGGAGTTACAGGGAATGAAAGTTTTTGTTTTTTTTTGTTTTTTAAAGGATTTCACCCCAAGCAAGGCGGGATGCTGCTAGTACGCAAGGGTTTACAGAGTAAAGAGGCGTGATGGAGGAAAGGATGAAGAGAAGGATAGGGGATAGATCAGGGCATCTAGAGATGTCGATTGACATTACATTTGAATAGTTGGAGATTATAGCTATCAGGGAAACAAGTAATAGGGAGGGAATTCCATAGACGGGAGGTGCGAGACATGAAGCTATTGCAGTAGAAGAGACGGCCACATTTAACCGTTTCGACAGTGAAAGGGTGGGACCGTGATGCCAGCCTACACTGAGAATAGGGAGGATTGAGGAGAGATTGAGATAAAGGGGATAAAAAAAGACAGAAGATGGCGATTGACGTTACGTTTAAATTCTTGAAGATTCTAGTTGACAGGGAAGTAAGTAAACGGAAGGGAGTTCCACAATTGGGAAGTACGAGAAACGAAGCTGTTAGAGTAGAAGTAGCGGTTGCATTTAGGCCTTTCAACAGTAAATAGTGGGACCTATATGCCAATTTAGTAGCACGCTCTTGATACGTGTAAACTAGTATGTATATGAGATGTTACTGGACATAAAGTGGGGGATCTTTTGAATATTACTAATAAGTAATAAACTGATCCCCCACTAGAATTACTACAATTTACCCGAGAAAAATATAGCAAATTAAGGAACGTCGAGTCTGGTCATGAATGCTTGGGAATAACAGGTGCTGTAAGCTTGGATGTGCAGGTGGTGCAAATGAAAATGACGCAGAATTGATAAGCGGAGAGTCGAGTTCAAATTCCAGTCGGGTTCGTTATATTTATTTCCGCGCAAATACCCTTGGGAGAGATATGAATCCACCGCTTCTCTTCCCAGCGAAGTATCCGCTAAATCATTATTATCTCCCCTCAAAATTCTTGCAATTTAAAAATATGTCTGGCTTTAAATAGCCATGCAAGGGTTGATAAACAGTAGAAAATGAATGAATGAATCAAAACCTACTGTAGTGGCTAGCCAGTTCCTAATGTAGACGTCTGCCCAAGCTCAACTGTGGTTTGTACAGCATCTATGCTGAGCGTACATTGGGTACAGTTTCTGGGGGAGAGAGCATATTCTGCCGTGAACAGAAGTAAGGCCAATGCGCTCAAAACATCGGTCTCGATTTCATTCACAATGCTTGGGTCAACCCGTGGTATTGGTTTCGGATTTTTCACACCGGTGTCGCACGCCAAATCCTTAACAGAATCACGAAGGTGCTATACTACGTAAACAGCAAAGAGAAAAGCGACAACAATGGCTCGAGCGATTGTGACTAAAAAGCAACTCTCTCTCACTCTCTCTCTCTCTCTCTCTATCTATCTATCAATATATATATATATATATATATATATATATATATATATATATATATATATATATATATATATATATATATATAAGTGTATGATTGGTGTATACGGAATAAATTCCAGTAACCAAAAAATACTATTCTTAATAGAGTGCTCAATACAGAGTAGAGCAGGTATAATTTATTCGAAAACTATAACATAAACATGTTATAAAATCACTATAAAAATAGCCATTTTGTTTCCACACTTCTGGTGTCTTATCAAGTGATGGAGTTGAATGTAGAACCTAATACAATGTAGGTTCTACATTCAACACCATCACTTCATAAGACACCAGAAGTGTTGAAACAAAATGGCTATTTTTATAGTGGTTTTATAACATGTTTATGTTATAATTTTCGAATAAATGATATATATATATATTTATATATATATATATATATATATATATATATATATATATATAGGTGGCCTGACGATTGCATCTAGCATGAAACAGACTGTCGCCTCTAAGTGTTGACTTTTATATTTACACACGCTCTATCTCTGATATTGAGCACTTTATCCCATAAATATAGCACAATTTAAGACTATATTTCTTCATATATATATATATATATATATATATATATATATATATATATATATATATATATATGTATGTATGTATGTATTTATATATATATATATATACATATATATATGCAATTTTAATTTTAATTTAAAAAAAATAAACAGCACTTGTACTATTTTATATGTATATATATATATATATATATATATATATATATATATATATATAAACGGAGCCAATATAAGAAATATAAAGTAATATACCCAAATACTTATATATATATATATATATATATATATATATATATATATATATATTACTCAAATACTTGACAGAACCCGTTCATATCAATCTAATTCGGTTCATAAAGATCTATCTATCTATCTATCTATCTATCTATCTATCTCCAACCTTTTTAATATTTAGCTGTAACAATCTGATCACTTTATTTTCTAACAAGTAAAAAATAAACAAAAAAGATAACCAACAATTTTTGATGAAGCCTGTTTGAATGAACATGTATTGCCTGAATACACACAATTATATATATATATATATATATATATATATATATATATATATATATATATATATATATATATATATATGCAGAAATATACTCTTATGGTGTGCTATATTCATGGGATAAAGTGCTCAATATCAGAGATAGAGCGTGTGTAAATATAAAAGTGAACATAGAAGTCAACACTTAGAGGCGACAGTCTGTTTCATGCTAGATGCAATCGTCAGGCCACAAGTGCTGTTATTTTTCTCGGCTATTTATATATACGGGTCAGTGGCGCATTGTGGGTAGTCTATTTTGGCGGTTATTTCACCGGAAGTCGTTTATTTATTTATTTGGGTTAAATTATTTTGCTTGTTTTTATTTATTTTTATTTTATTTTTTATTTTTATTTTTATTTCTTATCTTATTTATTTTTTTTAATCGCTGTTTTTATTAACGTAGTACAATTTGTTTATATCGCTTATTTAATAGTTTTGTTTTGGTTTGGAAAGATAATTAAAGCTATTTATTCAATTTTGCAGTTGATTCTTGTAGTTTATTCTAACTATTATTTTGGCGGGAACAGATTTTAATTTGTTTATTGATTATCGGGATCGGTTTGTTAGTTTATTTATTTATTTGAATGAATTTAGATCAATTTATTTTACTTGTTATTATTTATTTGTGATACTGTATATTTTTTCTTTTCAGTTTTCGATTTTTAAGTAACGTAGTGTTCAGTTACTTCATTTACTATACTAAATTTCTTATAACTGATCCATTCACCGAAGTAACTGAAGTGTTTAGTACCACATTTAATAGACATCATCATCATCATCATCATCATCATCATCATCATCATCATCATCATCATCATCTTTTTCTACTACTACTACTACTACTACTACTAGTAGTACTACTACTACTAGGTTGTTAGAAATAATATTCGTTTTTGTTTATTCACTTTGTTCTTCAAAAGATAAACTGTAATTACATTCTATTCAGTTATATATTATTTCTAATCTTTGTAAGATTCCTCATATGGTAGATTGTAAAGTGTTTAACATCTGTGCTAATTGCCGAGTACTGGACTGCTTTCCAATAATTACTTGAAAGCTTCGCCGTCGAAGTCCGATGAACGCCCCAGTCTGACTAAATCTTCCAACAAGTTTCTCCAAAACGAAACTTTGCAAATCAATTTCGTATTTCCCAGTCAGTTATTTCTCACGGTTTTTTCACCGATTGGACAAATAACCCCGTGTTGCATCTCTATTCTTGTTCGCATCGTGTACACAAAAGCTGGGGAAGACCCGCGACACACTCACAAAGAAACGGAAGGTAAAAAATAAACGTCAGGGCGAGAAATGACCCGAACGCTGTTTTCAATATATTTCGTTTTTATTTCAAGGATTCCATTCCACAGTTTGGGTAAGTACGTAGGTGACACTTGGGGACAAATTCTGTCATGTCACACTAACAGATTAGCTTTTCTACTCAACCAGCGAGAATTTTCGCCTAACTAGAGCGCACATCCAGTAAAGGGTAGACCAACGGTAGCAAATCAAAAACAGATACTTTGAATAGAAACGCTTCGAATTTGCACAAACCATATATACAGGGTAGTAACCCTGGTTCAGCGTTCTACTGCATGAGGGATGTAACTGGGTGGTAACACTGGATTAGTGTTTTAATGGATTAAGAATGTAACAAAATGGTAACTCTAGTTTAGCGCTGTACTGCATAAGGAGTATAACAGGATGTTAATCTTGGGTTAACGTTTTAACTCATGAGGGATATAATAGGGTGGTAACCTGCTTCACCGTTTCAATTCATAAAAGATATAACAGTGTGGTAACCCTTCTTCAGCGTTTTAACTCATGAGGGATACAACAGAGCGGTAACCCAGACTCGGTGTTTTACTGCTGAGGGTTGTAACAAGGGGTAACCCTGAGTTAATGTTTTAATGCATGAAGGGTCAAACTTGGTGGTAACCCTGGTTCAGTGTTTTACTGCAAGAGTGGTATCACAGTGAGTCAACTTTTTAATGCATGAGCATGCCTAATGATGATTTGAAGTAGGGGCTAGTAAAGTTTAAACTGTGGGAAAATTCAGAGAACCTAATTAAACATTGAGGAGAAAAACGGAAAGAAAGAACGAATTAAAAATAATTCGTAGCTATAAAATGAGTTTGGAGAAAGCTCTGCTAATATTTGAACCTGAGTTAAATCAATTATTATTCTTTAAGATTTTGTAAGACTAGATATTCCCCAAGCAACCCAATTGCTTCCAGCATGGCAATATTTATGGTCTTCTAAAATACTCAAAGAGAAGTGGGTCGATACACGGAGGAGGCCAGATGTCAAGAAAGACGAAGTCCAGTTTTAGTCCTCTTCCTCTGGTTACTGCTCTGAGGTCTCTTCATTCATTACGAATTACTGCTAGAATAATTTTCTTGCTGAAAGATCGTCAACCAGGCTACATAGAAAAATTATTATTTACTCATATACTTTGAAATTCAATTTTTTTTTCACTAAACAAATTGTTAGATGTTAACAAAGTTTGTTGGTTTGTGCCTTGAGATATGTTTTTAGCAAAGAAGTTATCACGGCTGCGAGGAATTCACACCTGAAATCTCCGCAGAATCCCAAAGCTCACTGGGCGAAATCCCCATAGGATCTGGTTACCTCTTAGATTGCTGATGTCAACCTACGATGGCCGGAAAGATAAAAAAAAAAAAAAAAAAAAAAAATACCGCCAAATAAGGAGAACAAGAATACTACATTTTTAGTCGCGCTAGGACAGAGAACGACAGATTGACGAAATGAAACTAAAAACAAGCAACAGCAGATTCAACCGTCCAGCCATACATATATATACACACTGTCTCAATCCAAAATGTGACCGCTAAGATAAATCTGCGACCGGAAGTTTTCAACCTCCTGTTTGTTGTCACCTGTTCCCAAAAGCTTTTGATCAAGTGGGTGACCGCTTTTGAAAATCCCACTTCCCAGACTTAATTGCTGATCAAAAAAGCATGAAATACCTAAGACTGAGATAAAATAACTCACCATCCCAGCCATAGTCACAGATGAATTCCTCTCTGTGGAAAAAATTGGTACTCATTGTTATCCAGCGACGTTTTCTGAAATTTTACGAAGACCAAAGAGTGGTAAGTAATGCGTTACTGTACTGGTAAAACAGATCTTTAACCTTATTAGGGGAACCACTCTTAAAGACTGGCAACTCTGAATTCAAAACTAGCCTGATGTGGGAGGGAATCTTGTTATAAACTCCCCCTTCTTGATACGGCCGTTGATTGTTTGATTCATTCGTTTTCTACGGCTTCTCGCCTCTTTGCAGGTTATTTAAAGCCAGAAATCATTTTAGGTTGTAAGAATTCTTTTTCGAAATAATAATGATTTAGTGATATAAGTCTTACTAATTAACCCATAGCTGGGGGAGAAGAGGTGGATTCATAACTTTCCCAAGGTTATTTGCGGAATATAACGAACCCGACTGGAATTGGAACTCGGCTCTCCGAATAACGACTCTGAGCCATTATCTATTACATTACACACATACCCAAGCTTACAGCACCTAGTATCCCTAAGCGGGTTCGTCGTTGCTTAACCGGTGTTTCAACGTGATATGGCCGTAAGTCCTTGATACGGCTGTAGTACATGTGATGCCCCAAGGACTCTAACAGGATAGGAGTCTCGTGATCAAAATCGATTCTAATTATCGACAGAATACGGATTGTTACTATACAGGGTGAGGCAAAAATCGCGCACCTGAGGAATAATTAATTGAAAGTATAAACGTACTATTGTTTTATAGTTCACCCAATATTTTTTATTCTTTACACAATACAAAGACCACATACATTCAAGCTATAGGTTTCTTTTTGGAGTCTGTTTCACAGTGTAACAATTCAGAGGGAAGAAGCCGTGTCAGTGAAACTTCTTCCTTACAAATGGAATATAAAGGAAATGAGGAAAAATCGACTCAGTGTACATGTTATGACGGGTTCTAGCTGTAACATTTTGGACTGGTACCGTCTTTCCCCATATGGGTCGCATACCTCACGGGCGGGGGGGGGGTATTTGATTTGATTTTAAGTGGGAGAATTCGAGAATGAGTTATTAGCAGCGAATGTTCTCAAGTGAGTCTGTGTCAGTATGACCATGATGCATACGGTGCATATACAGTATGCATACATAAAAAAAATATTTATGTGTATGTATGTACAGGGTGTGGCAAAAGTCGCCCACCGTAGGGAAAATTTATTGAAAGTAGAATGACGCAGACAAATTTTATTTACTATTTAATTGTTATATGTGCTGTTCAAAATGTCGTCCTTTTTCAAAACACATTTCAATTCTGTGCCGACATGATTTTTACTGTCATTTCACTGTATTCCTATTTAATTCTTTCTTTAAGTTTCTCAATATTTCTTGGGCGCCTCTGATATGCAACTGATTTCAAATGGCACCACAGAAAAAATACAAGAGTGTGAGATTTGGCAATCTCGCTGGCCATTAAACAGGACCTCCATGTTACGCGACTTTTGCTTCACCCTGTAGATATGTAATTACATATGTACTGTATAATATATATATATATATATATATATATATATATATATATATATATATACTAGTTGTAATCTTATAAATATAAGAAATTATACTCGTCCGGAAAACCTTAGGTGCCATGATTTGTGAATAAACAAACCAATACCAAAGGGAAAAAATGGAACAAAAAAAGAAAGAACAGAGAATATGTACGTCAGCCGAAAATAATCGTCTAGCATCCAAGTTCAGAGTCCAAAGAAAAAAACCCCGATACGAGTAAGTAAAATAACTAATTAAAGTGCTCGATACGCTAAGTAGAGGAAACCTAAGTTAAACCTAAAGAGCCAGACAAACCTACCACGGTTTCACCTAAGCGGATCGTCACGGAATACTGGGTAGTCCCTGACGATCCGCTTAGGTGAAACCGTGGTAGGTTTGTCAGGCTCTTTAGGTTTAACTTATATATATATATATATATATATATATATATATATATATATATATATATATATATATATATATATAATTTAATTAGAAAACAGACAACCATGAGGGTCCATTGATTATATTTTATTTCCCCAGGAAGGTAGTTTTTTTCTGGTTCCTCAGATCACATTTCAAGCATAAAAAATGGTTTTAAATTTACGTATTATTTTTAAACACTTTTGAGGGTTAGTTGTAAGTTGGTGTAACGTGATAGAGAGTGGGGGAGGAGGAGGACGACAGCTATGGTCGAAATTAGAGAAGGAAGGGGGAGATAGGAATAATTTAAAATCTATTTTTATTAAAATACTTAAGAGTAAGGAGGGGGTAATGACCAGGCATTGACCTATTTAATAAGTTATCTCACAGGAAACGAGACAAAGAGAAAAAAGAGAAAAAAGAGAAGAAAAGATAATATGGATTAACAAACTTTTTATTACCTAACTATATATATATATATATATATATATATATAAATATATATATATATATATATATTTTGGATTTTATTGTATATATATATATATATATATATATATATATATATATATATATATATATATATATATACAATAAAATCCAAAATCACCCCATATGTAGAATAAACTTATTTCAAAAGACGAAATAAGCTTATTCCCCATGTGAGGTGATTTTGGATTTTATTGTGTATTAATTTTTGCTCTGTAATAATAAATACATTGTGCTCTTTTTGTTTTAATATTTTATATTACGAGGATCCACTTGGATTACATACCAACGGATTTATTACCTGTACTATATATATATATATATATATATATATATATATATATATATATATATATATATATATATATTATGGGCACGTCGCCGAGTAATTAGAACGTCTGATAAACAACTGATTCAAAATGGACCCACAGGAAAATCTCCAACGGAGTGAACTCTGGTGACCTCGGTGGTCAGTCAACAGGACCTATCAAAACAAATTAGACATTCAAAATATGAATAATTAATTAGACCCTATGATGCTCGAGATTTGCTTCACCCTGTATAATGTAAAAATTTGTGTTTAAAAAGGGCTTATCCAGATTTAAAATGGTATGAGTAATATTTTTCTAAAAAATATTCAAGTGTTTTCTTTCAAACAGCAAATGGGGTCCAAACCTTCAAATTTAAATAATTTCAGGACAGTGGTTAACAAAGATAAGTCTATCATAACATGGAATTAATTGACTAGATTCGCCGACCCTTTGCTGTCGACGTTAGGGTGCAATGTTTGTTAAGTTAATATAGTGGAACAGGAAAATGTAAATTTTGGGTAGAATCGTGCAAATTCTGAGATAAGCATGAAATTTGGCATGAGTATTCCTGATAGGTCACTTATTGAGAAAAAAGTGCTAGCCACGAAAAAAATTCAACATGGCGGCCATTTTTCAAGATGGCTGCCAAACGGGCCTGTTTTATGGTTTTGCTCAAAAACTATAGTGAAAATTGTGATATAAACATGAAATTTGGCATGAGTGTTCCTTGTAGGCCACTCATTCAGGTGAAAGTTCTAGCCACGAAAAAAAAAAACAATATGGTGGCCACTTTTTCAAGATGGCTGCCAAACGGGCCTCTGTTTTATGATTTTCATCTAAAATCATTAAATTAGTTGAATTTGATGAAATATTTCTTATTTATTGCCGTATCAATTCTAAATCTGAGTGAGAGAACTCAATGATTGCACTGTTTCAATTGATTTGGCATGATATAGCGCCCATACCCTACGGTGGATAATTACATGAAATGATTTAAAGTCGACATTTACAATCCTGATGAAATGTCCAATTCAACGTCAAAATTACTTTCTGTGCTAATACTCAGCATGGAAATTGTCCATATCTTGGAAAATATCTACAGGTCATATATATCCTTACAACTCTCTGCATTTGAATTTCAATAGGCTAACCTTCCAAGAACCGGCGACAAAAGTCCAGCCCGAAGTTCATTCGTTGTGGTTTACTAAATCTCACAAGGGCAACTGCAAAGCGGAGTACAGCCTGTTCCAACCTTTGAGCACTTGCATCGTCCTCCACCACATTTTATCTTACATCCGCACTTTGTCAATTCACGACAGCTTTTAGAAATTGGTTCCAAGGAAGTCCAGGCAACTTTACATTTGTTACCGTCTTTCAACCATCCCCACTTGGAAGGACACGGAAGCTCTGGATCACGAACGACGGACTGCCCCCAGATATGTCCTGCTTGGAAGGCAGCACGTTTGGTATGTTCCTTTAGCGCTCCTTGTGTTGGTGGGATTAATTCGTATGACCTCTGCTTCCTGGCAAAGAGATCTAACCTTGTTTCATCTACTGTAGTAGCAGCACTTGACAGGTCGTACATCAGAACAACAAATCTCTCTAGAACTTGTAGATCAGACTCATTAATTTCAGGAGGACAGTGACTGAGATTCGCAAATGTAGCCGAGGCATCGTTGCAAACATTCCATGTCTGCCATGCTTTTTCCCCACCTTTACCATTGAATCCAGAATACCACATCACATCCGGAAAACGCATGGAAGAATAGTATCCCTTCGGTTTTTTCCGGTCCCAAAGAAGATGCAAGGTCGTGTATTGGGATCCATCGAGTGTGCTCCCCCTTGCCATAGGCGATCCACATTTTCTCCATGCCCATTGCAGTGATTGATGACATCAGGCTTAAGCCTATGACTACAATGTCCGTGTCATTAGCTTCAATCATGAGAGACTTGTGTCCATCCTTAGCCGCATTCCAGGCATGCAAAAAATATCCGGGTATCTCCCTCTTCATGTGTGGAAGGAGCCAATTCGTCTATCTTAGTATCAGGATGGCTGGAACTTAGTAGAGCATTTTCCTCTCGTGTTACAATTACTTCATTCGTTGTGGTCATTTTACCCACTTCGTCAGCAAGGAAATTCAACAGCTCTGTTTTGTTGGCGCTGTCCCTTAGAAAGCTCTTCCAATTAGTCGGTGTTTTGCTCTTTGCCGTTACTCTCCTCCTGATAGCTTCCCCGCGTTTTGATCGTGCTTCAGACTTCAGACTAGACTCGTGATAGACATCAAAAATGATATCTGTCTTCTTGTAATTGCTACTGTAGTATTGCACCTTAGGAAGAATATCCTGTCTGGCATATTCTTCAAACGTCTTCGGTATCTTAGGCGTTACTGTATTGACTAGAAATGCACCATCTACTATGAGTACGTCGGTTTCTGGCTTCGTGTCTGGAAGCTCCACCTTGGTTTGCAGGACGTCCACGAGATCAGACTTGGTAGCGACATGTAGTTTGCCTCGCTTGCTGAGTGACGGAGGGAAAGATTGGTTCTCATGTTTGAAAAACTCTGATAAATCACACCCTCTGCTTTGGCAGAAGATGAAAAAGCGGGAGAAAAGTTGACAATCCTCCTTTAGTAGCTGTGTTTCTGATTTCTCTGTTGGATCTGTGCTTGTTTTGAAGAAGTCTTTATTATTCCGTTTGATTGGCTGATAGAAATGCTGACTGTCGGTCTTGAGTTTATCCATGAATGTTTGGAATTGCTCTTTCCCTTTCTCCAGATGAAATGCAACCAGCAGCGCTGCTGTAGGATCAGCAATGTCTTTAGTGTCAAGCGACAGTAGATCAGTGGACTCCTCCGAAAATGAATTGCCCATTTCTTCTATCACACTTGTAAGCCGCTGAACCTTTTCAAAAAATGCCTTCTGAGCAGTTGGCGACTGCTCATGGTGATCACTTCCTTTCTTCGCCTCTTTGCTTCCTGATACGGCTTCATAGTCAGCAACGAATTTGCTAATTTCTGGACCAGCCACCATCCACCTCCGAAGAGCTGATAGATCCTCTGTCAGACCAACATCTCCCCAACCCCCTTTGATGACGGCGTTGTTTTGTTCATGGGCTTGGTCGATTGCCATTGCGGAGAACTTCCTGTCAGTTTTATGAACCACGAAATTCCCATTGTGGAATTCTCTGGTGACCTCGGGGTGCTGCTTCTCTAACGATATCATATCACGCAGATGAATAGGAAGCCATCTTGCATAGTTGACATTGTTGTTGGCAAAGAGGTAGGGTATCAGTTCCGACAGTGATTCTCGATACAGATTGAAATTCCCTTCTCTAAATGCTCGCACCAGTGTTAAGATTGTCAATTCCATGTTCAGGATAGAGAACCAAAATGCGAACCGTGGACCCTCCTTCTTTCGACTATCACACCATTCCACAAAGCTGCAGGCCTCCTCATCGCCATCAGAATGTTCGGCAAGGTACGAACTGTAGACTTTCTTCAGGAGCTGAAACAAACTGCATGCTGTGATCTGATGTCCTTGACGTGTTTTAGGGACATTGGTTGCCGACAGGAATGAATCTGCAGTTCCGGAAGAGGCTACATCAGCTTCAACAAGTGCACTTGTCCACCCACTGTCTGCTAGCATCGACCCAACAGACTTCAGTGCTGTCATCTCAATGTGCAGCCCACCAAACATGATCACAAACCTGTCTTCTCCATATTCCTCTGGCCAGTACCACTGTATTTCTTTTGCCATGGCATAGAGTGGTTGATCAGCTGCCAGGACAGGAGTTTGCCCTGGGTTAAGAAATGCTACAGCTTCCCTTACTTTCTTCATGGCATGCTTTATTGTGGCAACGCTGTGAGCTTGATCTCGGAGAAGAGGTAGCAAGGAAGTGATGCTGGTTTCACATTCGCTACTCCGTTTCCGGCTCGCATGATGAGCTGACCATGTTATATTGGATTCATCATCTACATCGGTGGTACATTGAACTTTTCCTAACCATTCATATTCGACTCTTATGTTCCTTTGGAAGAGACTGGGGTCAGGCAGTGATACTTCATCTACTGAGGCTGAGGTTGGGTTCTTCTTGAAGTAGGCTGGCGTGATGTTTGTATAATGCTCTGGAAGCTCAGGAACCTTTCTTGTCCTACTGTCTGTTATTTCTGGTGAAACCCGCTGTTCTCCTCTGTTTTCCTTACTTGGCTGCTGGAACATGGAAATACTTGTACCATGGAATGACGTGCTCGCTGTGGTGACCGTGGGATTGTGATCAATGTTGTCGACAGCAGCCGTAGTGAACAGCCCTTTTCGCAGCACTGGTGGGCACACAACATCTCCTTCGACATACTGTTTTATCACAGTTTCACCAAGCTTGCCGGATATCTCTAATACCCTGTCAAACGATATGCTTAGTCCATGCTCATGGAATCTGTCAATTAACTCTCTTTTTCGTGTCTTGGCGTACACCTTCAACCCAACATAGACAGCAAAAGGGATCTCACGGTCTTTAGAATGTATTTATAGTGTTGTCAATCCTTCTCTACGTTTTGAGTCGCAGTTGAACTGTAAAAGCTGGGCAATAGCTAAGTCTGACTTCGCTATTCCGTGCGTCAGATGTGATTATATCAACGCCATGTTCAATGCTGCACACGAACTGAAGAAGTCCAGGTGGGATAGCCTCCTCACCAAAGCCATCTTGTGCTGGAGCATTTCTTTTCTCAGGATATCTGCTGCCTTAGATAGATGGAGAGCATTGCTATACTGGCTAGCTTCATGGAGCACTGGTCCTATGTCCGCTTTGAAGGAAAGGAGTACGTCACGTCCCTTCTTATGGGCTTCAAGTTCTGGAATCCGAGCAAGTAGCTGTTCCTTCAACCTGGTAGAGTGGACATTCGGGGAATCAACCCCAAGCTGTTACAAGCGAAGCTTGTAGAGTGAGGCTAGGTCAGCAGGCCGAAATACAACCGGTGCTGCTTCCGTGTTGGTGACTTTGCTATCCATGATGTAGATAAATAGTTCTGAAAAGGCCAATGGGTATGAATCCTTCCCTGGATCACTACTCTCTGCTTTCTCTAGGGAATTGAGGTACGCTCTTTCAGCATTGTACAACTTTTGGAGGCATCGCAGGAGGTACTTAACCTCCAGGGCAACAACGTTTCCGCCACTTAACTTTGCAAGGAACTTTCCATCGTTCAGGGTTCTGGCCCATTGATTGAGGTGTTCATTTAGTCTCTTTGTCATCCCCTCTTGCAGATTCTAAATAACATCTTCTTCTTCACAGAAGAAACATTCCACTTTTGGAATGTCTGCAGATTTTCGTCTCTTGCTTCGAGGTTCATCTGTTGCTCCGGAGGTGCTCGGGACCGCTCTTCTTTGCTGTGCTCTTTCTAGCTTGGTGTTGTTGAACAGCAACCGGCAACTCTGATGATATTTAGCTCCATTTCGAACCAGAGTGGTTTCTATACCTTCACCTTCATCAAGCCTTGAAGGGTCAAGTGCTATCGGCATATCATTGATGGCATAAAACAATGGTACAATTCTTGCAATATTACTGTATTCAGCATAATCGTGCTTCCTCTGGAATGAACTAAGAGGTGAAATGAGGGTTTCTCCAATCAGTTTTCGATGTGGAATCTTTATCCATCATTTGACAGGAACGGCCGAGGGTTTATCCTTTTACCACCTTTCGCTCACTTTGATGTATGGGATACAACTAGGTTCACGCAACTGCCCTACACCTAGCCCGATCGTTCATCCAATGCCATTTGAATCCCGTGCGATCTGTACACCATCCAGATAACTTCAAAATCCCCATGTTAGACTTGGCTCGGCTCTCCCGCGTTGGCACAACCTGTCCATTCAGGTACGTCTATCTAATATATTAGGGGCTTGCTAGATAGAATTTGGGATACTAAACTCCATGTTTAGCTGACATTGAACCCCATGCTGAGTTCCACAGCAGTGTCTGTCACCAGTGTGCCCTGGTAGTGAGCGACATACACTCTCTTCATATCTCCTCACATTTCAATTTGAATGTTGTCTCCTGGATGAACTGCCACGACTCAACCTTATCAATTAACTGCCCCACTCTGCCTCCTCGATGAACTGCCACTATGAGGCACTGGCTACCATCTTGAAAAAATGGCCGCCATGTTGAGTTTTCACAATGCCAGAAAACTTTTATGTGAAAACAGACCTGCAAAGAACACTCCTGCCAAATTTCAAGTTTATATCACCATTTGTAATATGGTTTTTGAGTAAAACCATGAAACAGATGCCCGTTTAGCAGCCATCTTTAAAAAGGCTGCCATATTGAAATTTTTTCGTGGCTACCACTTTCACCTGAATAACCTACCTACAAGGAACATTCCTGCCAAATTTCATGTTTATATCACAATTTGCACTATGATTTTTGAGCAAAATGCATGAAACAGAGGCCCGTTTGGTAGCCATCTTGAAAAATGGCAGCCATATTGGATTTTTTCGTGGCTAACACGTTTTTTTCTGAAAAAGTGACCTATCAGGGACAATTATGCTAAATTTCATGCTTATCTCACAATTTGCACGATGGTTTGCATAATCTGCTCCACTAATATCCTTCTTTTGTTCGCCAGTTCGATCTCAATTGGTCTAACGACTACAAATAAATGTATCAATCTTCTTACTATTGTCACACAGCTGTGGATAAGACACCAATATATCTATCTATCTATCTATTTATCTATCTATATGTAAAAGCGTGGATCAATATATTCGTAGTCTGACAGGTATTTAAAAGATGAATTTTGATCAGAAATTTTAATTTATTAATTTTAGATCGCTGTGACTAGAATTAACTATTGAATGTACTGGAAAAGAAATTGATGTTTTTTTTTACTAAATTTCACTCAATGCAAGACTCGAGAGCTACTCAAGGTAGAAGGTTACTGTTAAAATGGTAATTTTGATTGAGGTTTGTGATATGAGCAAAAGAGGAGGCGGTAGAAAGTGGAGATTATAAGAATAAGGACGATTGAACCTTGATTTAAAGAGGTCACGAGTAAAAGTCTCAGGGAAACATCCACGCCGGAGTCTGTTTAAAAAAAATAGCAGCTCTTGGGGGAAACTTCCTTCTTACTTTTGGAACACAGAGGAAATAAGGGTGATTCGAATCTGTGGAAGTAGCATGGCGTGTTCTAGTTGTTAAGGTATGAGCTATTAGAACTAGTGAATGAAGCGCTCAACTGAACATTTGCCATGGTAAATAAGTCATTCCACAATGAAACAAAGTAAACGTTTCCGAACTCTGTCTAGACTGGAAAGTGAGGACTGAACAACACCAGCCCAGATATGGTGATTTTCCCAGGGCAGCTATAGGAAATATGGTCGACAAGTTTGAGGCACTCAGTGAGGATCAAACTCACGAGACATGCTTGCTAATCATATGGACGCAATCGTGCCATGGGTGATACCCCCATGGGCGAATGGTCTGAAATCCGAGAGGCCCAAGGTGCCGTGCCGTGTCACAGTCTTGTGTTTTTTCGAATCATTGTTCAAATCCCGAGGAGTCCATTATTTTATGAGGAGGGGGGGGGCACTTCTTTTCTTTGAAACGACATACGAGGTGGATTTTTTTTCTTCAAGTTTCCTTCTTTAAGTCTGGTTTGAATTGAAAGTTTTCCTTCTCCTAGACCGGTGATAGGGCCCAATTTGTCCATCTGGGGAAAAAGATTGTGTCATACATTTCCCAAGTGTATTACCACGTAAGTGAATGCAATGACTGGGTATGACGATAAACTACATCCGGCAGTAAGGCATCTGATCGGGAAATTGAAGGTTTTGAGGAGAGTGGAACCTCCGCTTAATTTCTGTTGTTCCCAGGTCCACCCTGAACCGGGGTGGTAGCCCCGGTTAGGATACCAGCTATGGGAAAATAGCGAACCCCCAAACAAAACACTATGAAAATATAAAAATACTTTTTATAGTAAAAATACCAGCAACACATTTTATATAAAAAAAAGACCGAACAATGTATATTTATAGTAAAATGACCAACAATACATTTTAAAAGCAAAACAACCAGCAATATATTTTTATTTGTAGTAGAATGTATACAATTTCGTTCCAAATATACAGCAATTCCTCGATTAATGCGCATTCGATTCATGAGTTTTCGCCCCAAAATTTTATGTACAAAATTGGATTAGTGCATACATAATACTCAATTAGTGCGGCAAAGCATTTCTCGGTTTAAGCAGAGCAATTGAAAACTGATTTTTTTTATAGTTATCGATTAATTAAAAATTTTCTAAAATTTAAAAATGGAAACTAGGTAACTATTTTGTTTGTCAAGTATTACGTTATCTAAGTAATTACTGTAATGGTAAAAAATGGACGGTTATGAATAGATACATTTTACAATATAAGCCGATAATAAAAGGACATATTTGAATATTTGTCTCTATTAAAATTTTTGGAATATTTTAATTTTTTTCATGTTTATTTTGAAAGTCTTAAAAGGAAATTTCTGATTTTTTTGTTAGAAAAAAAAATGGACGATTTAATTAGATACAGAAATTTACATTAATTAAAAAATATCGAAAATGGAATATTCTATGGAAAGATTATGAATAAAATTTTCAGATTAAAATACTAATGATTATGATATTTGAGGAAATTTTCCTCGAGTGACGTTTTTCTGCATAACTTGGCTATCGGGCTAGGATCAAAGTGTAGTATCTGTTCTCCACATTTCTAATAATGATCATAATAATGGCCGTTCCCTTATAAGGAAACATTCGGCATTCTTTTAAGTTTTTTTTTAAGTCCAATATCCTTTTATCCTTCCAATATTGATTGGTTATTCCATCAGAACTTTCTATTTCAAGTGTTGTGGAATGTTAAAGTCTTGATGATGTCATTATTTTCTCTTCGAGGGACTTGTGCTATACATTTTAGTTGTTGCTGTTGTTGGTAGTCTTCAAGTGATGTGGTTTCTGTTATGTGCTACATTTAATTAATTGTGATTCTGTAGCGCCAGTCCGCAATGTAAAAAGGAGGAGGACGAGCTTTTTACTCACTTAATGCCTTTAGATACTTTAGATATTTCTCAACGGGTTTGGTGCTATGCGTGACACCCGCATGAAAGCCTCGATCTGACGAGGCTATTTAAAAACATGACTTGAGTGTTTAGGTTCATGTTTTGGTTTCGTAGCAACTTGCTGTTTTGGGCGAAACTACCTCTGGCACAACCTCTTCTATGTTCAATTTCTTTTTCAGAAGAAGTGGGTTTTTCCCGTTGGAGTAAATGCTGCGGTTGTAGTATCTGTTCCGTGCCGGAAGCTTTCTCTTCTGCTTGGTTCGGTTGCTTGACATCTGTTACGTATCGGTGGTATGACCGGCTATGACTAGCTTCGACAAACTCTGACCAGCGGCTCGAGAGGAAACATTCGGGTCCCCGCGTTAAAAACCGACTTTGTGTCACAACCTGAGTCTGGGGTTAAGGCAAATCTCGAGCTCTCCTTCCGGGGTGAAATGTTCTGTCAGAAGCTGCCTCAAGGAAGTAACAGTTGACTACCGCTTTAATTAGCGTTGAGGCCAATTCCTTCCTATTGTCTTGTTTTTTTTGCTTTTTACACTCCCTTTTCACAGCTATTCTTCGTGGAAAAACATGCTTTTTCCAGCTTACTCAACTAGAAATTATCTTTCTAAACTTTATTTTTCTTTCTACCTCGGTTAGCAGTTGACTTCGATCCTGCTTAACCATAGCGCAAATCCAGACCCATTGCTTGTCGAGTAGCTAACATCGTTTTGCTAATTTCTAACACACCACGTTCCGGTGTAGTTTTTGGTTCATCGCCATTTTTGTATTTTTCCATTTCCAGCATCTTCCATTTCTTTACCCGCCAATTCTTACAGCGTTCGTATATTTCTGCTCATGCGCGCCAAATGGTTTCTACAACGACAACCTTCAATTTTGCACCTTGTCACTTCCGGCATGTCCGATTGATTTCCTGCCAAACAATTCTGGCCTAAGTCAGCATCAATCAACCTGTAGACATTTTGAATTCCTTTCCATGGATTTTATTCACGGTCTATTACTCAAGGATACCAAGTGATTTCTTTGGTGCCGTATCAATGAAATTTCGTCTATCCTTTTCTTCGAAGACATACATATTCTCCAGACTACACAAAATGGATTTATTCTTCCTGTTAAAGGACTAAATCGAAATCTTTTGTACTGATATTAACGTCCATGAGTTTTTGCTACGAACTCTTTTCCCCTTTGTTCTGGACTATCTTTGCTTCGTTCTTTCATCGACGTTACCCAATCATTAAAATTGTAGAGGTTACTATTCAATGCAACGTTGGGGTTACCATCTTGTTATGGGAACTTACCCATAATAGTCATGGACTATCCCGTACACCATAAATACTGCACCTCAAGAGGAAGCAGTAGTGTGAGTCAGACACAGAGCCAGTCAGTCAGAGACAGACAGAGTCGCGTCAGACGATTACAGTAAGACATTGGAATAGTGATACTGGTCGAGACAACATAGTTCTCTCTAACCTAACCCGATTGTTATTACTAACACTTCTACTTCTTTTGTACATATTCTGTTTGTAATATATCTGTGTTATTCCATACCTGTGTTCGAGTTATTCTTCATTGGTTCTACCTTGGACCGTGGTACAAGGAACCTGGGCCATAACACATCTTTAGAGGTACGCCGGGATTAGCTATAATTTGTAGAGTGAATTCGGTCGCATGTTCAAAGTAACGTAAATCCTCAACACATTTAATTACTTCTTCAACGAATTACAGAGCAATAAACAAAAATGAGAAATAACACAAAACAATATTATACAACAATAAACAAATTTTCATTGATATAGCATAAGAAAATACAACGATTTATGCTGGAGTGAATTCAGATGTGTAAATGAAATCTATGTGGTGTTTGTTTAGATCTTTGTATGAACTCTTTTTGAAGTGTTTGGAATGTAGTTTGTGAGTTTAAGCGAAAGATTGTATGTTGAAGTTGTGATGAAAAGTTCACAAGGTCAGTGAATGTTTTAATCTGTTTACGTGGAATTTAAACAGTTTTGTGCAATGTAAATTTTCAATGTAGTTTGGAATAAATTTAGTTGTGGTAAAAGTTATTTTCTTTTGACCGTCTTTTTGTCAAGAAATACTGTTGAATTGTTTGAGCAAAATTCAGAAGAGAAATAATGTTCTGTGATTGAAAACCAGAAGTGATACGCAATTCTCTGCTGTGTAATAATCAAAGTTGAAGATGAAGATGGGTGAGTGATGTCTGAAGGTTTGGATTATGCTAAAAGGTAACTTTAAAAACTTCAGATGACAAAGTGACGTGGATTTATTTAGCAACTGGTTTGTCGTCACGATGCTCACTAGCGAGATGAGTTTGCCTGCTGAATTTATTTACTTGGGTGGACACGTGATAGGCTCCAGAAAATTAGCGCCAAAATATTTAACTCGATCACGAGATGAAAATCAGTGTGTTAATGGTGACGCCCACTTGCTTGTTTATAAACCAATCAGCAAGCGAATTCTTGAAAAATATGCGTGGAGCTGGTTTTGTACAAGAATATCGCTGTGATCCACTTTTAGATGGCTTTTGCAGAGATTTTAACAAAATATCGTAGTGATCCACTTTTAGATGGTGTTTGCACAGCAGTGTAGAATTAAGATTCTACAAAGTCTACGGGATATCTTTGAACTGCTACGTAAATTCTTTCGCCCAGGATAACACCACAACTCGGACTTTGCTTACGTTACTTTGGCACTAAGATTACTGAGTTTCTTTCATACAACTCAATCTTGCGTCGAGGACACTACATCAAATATATGAACACTTCCGAAGGACCTTTCTGAAAGCATTATTTTAACATCCTTTTTGTACAATGACATTTTTGATTAATCAAATGCATAAACATTCTTTAGACCTTGGAAGAAATAATAAGCATAATTTGATATTTCTTTTCAGCATATCCTTGAAAATCACTTAGTCTTATTTTCGATTGAATATGATTTGTATGTATTTTGGTTGTGTTGTCAAAAATAAAATTTGGACTTATTTTAAATCAAATACTACTGCCTTGTTGTTTTGTACTCAGTTTTTTGTCAATTTACTATATTTTGAACAATTTTGTTTGTTGTCCTTTGATCACAAACACGCAACATACACACACACCCGCGACAATATATATATATATATATATATATATATATATATATATATATATATATAATATAAAAGGCTCAAACATTAATATTACATGGTTATAAATTATTACATTGGAATCGTAATCACGATACAATTGATCAGACCGACAAATTCAAAAAAATAAAAATAAAAAATAGAAATTTTGAATTTGTAAGTCTGATGAATTGGATCGTTATTACGATTCCAATGTAATAAATTATAACCATGGAATATTATTGTTTGAGCTTTTTATATTTTACTCTTACTCTGCCCTGGACACTGAGTTCTACCTGGATTCTATTCTCTTGGAAAGTTTTATATATATATATATATATATATATATATATATGTATGTATGTATATAACAAAAATATATATAACAAAACCAACTTAACTAATGCACTAGTCATACATAGAAATAAATTCAACCACAATTTTGATTTTAAAAATCTAAACTCATAAAAAAGAAAATAACTCACTCAGAAGAAAAATCCTCGAGAGTGCCGCCATTGAATATTACCCAAATATTAATCTACGCCCAGGCCTTTTCTCTATTTCACCTTTCTTAACAGAATTACTATTCTCCCAAATAAACATAAAGAACAGTATCAAGAAATCAAAAGAAAATGGTTGAATTCATCAACACAGCAATAAAAACAATATCTCCACACGTGACAGTAATTGACGTAATTTCAGTTAACAATATGAAAACAGCGTTCACTAAATTCTTCCAGTTGCTAAGGACATTTTGTTTTGTTATTATTAGTTACTTTGTTTAATAAATTCATTTCGTTTTTTGCCCTGAGAAAATCCACATTGGACGAAACGCGTCGGCAACTATTACAGTTTTCCTATTGTATTTCACATTTATAAATATTGTCTTTTTCTACAGGCTAATTCTGAGAAATTTTTCATATATATATATATATATATATATACATATATATTGACCACTAATATTATATATATATATATATATATATATTGACCACTAATATTATATATATATCAGTATATTTTTCACTGCAAAGAGATGATATAGTAATTTATGGTCACCTGCTAACGCAAGAAAAAAAAAAAATTTTGAAGGTTCTAAAAAGGATAAAAATGTAATTTAATAATAAAAAAATCTTTGGTCTTATCTCTGGAAACTACAGAAAACTGGATGATCTGTGTCTAATAACACGAAAGAAATAAGAAACTTTATTCAGTAACAAAGGAAGCCATCAAATTCAAAAGACAAGTGCAAATAACCCATAATGCACCTGTGACACTATTAAGAAGATATTTGTAAATTAGGAAAAAGGCTTTAAAAAATAAACTGGAAAACAAGAAAAGAAACGCTGTTTTTCAATAGACTGAAAGTATACTGATAAACAAAACAAGAAAAACGCTATTTTTTAAAAAATAGATTGAAAGTATACTGATAAAAGAAAAGGAAAATGAAAGGAAAGGATATTTATATTATTTTCTCTCCACACCCCGGGGTTAAGATGCCGACAACGGCTAGTGTAGAAGCCATCTGTTTTTTGTCAAGTTAATATTAAGTGATGGTATATTCTTAAGTGTCCAATCGACTTCGTGCGGAAGAATAAATTACAATTTAACGACATCAAGTGCCGAGGAGGGTACGAGATAGAGCGTCAGTGGGCCATTCGTTAAATGAAGTGGGTAATGGGAAGGCCACCGACGAAGACTAACAGCAAGTTTCTATTCGGTCAATTGATATAATTTGGGTTTTAAGACCGACATGTTTCCAAAGGAAAATAGGAATGGAATTGTATTTATATTTGTTTTTCGTCTGCGTAAGACCGATGAAATTTATTAAAACAAAGGAATTGTCTCTTTTTGTTACTTGTTGACCAACAAGCTGGCAAAGGGAAGCGACAGTTGACAAATCCCAGATGCAACCGACACCACAAGACGCGATAAGAATTCCCCGCTGATGGATTTATTGAATTTAGCAATTTGGGCTAGACCACGTCTAGCCTCTGGGAACAGGTTTGATCAGGAGACAAAGAGAGAGGTAAAGGCCCAGGTTGAATTTCAAGGAAGGCGTAGGAATTACCTGCACCCTTCGGGTAGTTATGGTGAGAGGCACCCACGCGAGATGGAAGGAGCTGGGCGGATCGATATTCGGCCATCACCATTCTTCGGGGGAGGGATCACCCCAAATTTGCTCAGGCAATCAATTTCCCAACCACCTCATGCCCCGCGCCAGGTTTGCGTGAGGGTCCATAAATACAGACGAGTAAGGCGAGAGACACGAGAAGCACGAACCAGACAGCTTGAGGTGTTGTTTGTGAGAGAGACGCATTGCCAGTTGGTTCAAGACCCTGTGTAGCTTCTGTAGATTGAACTTAGATTCTGGCTTTGTTGCAGACCACTAAATACAACTAAATGATCGGTCCGTGAAATCATAGAGTAGAAGGAATCCGACTTCAGCCTTGTACCAGTTTACCGAGCGTGTCTAAACATAGTGTCACGGGGCATTAACAGGGAAGGTGCTGGAAATCTGTATGTCTTTAATTTAGTGAGTAGAACGTTCATTGTCTGAACCTTTGATATGAAGTTCTTGCGTTACACAGCTGTCTCTTTCTTTGTTCCTTGTGATATCATCTCGCAAAAGCTACCGGATCAGCGACGTTGAGTATACGACTCGGCCTTCGTCCACCCTGTAATCTAAAACAAATACAACGCGTGCAGGGTGGGACTGAGGATCGGGGCAACCAACTCCAAAGCTGGCCGTAAGGATCACCACGGACATACCCGGTGACTGAGGGCGTGATTGTGACGTCATACACCTACTGCAGCAGAAAAGAACCTAATAAGAAAACAAAAGCAAATGCAATGTACCAAATGCAGTAACGATGGCAAGATAAGCCTCTTCATAATCAATACTCTGTCCGTGCTGATGTAGACAAACCCCGTACCCATAAGGGGTTACTGAGTGCAGGATTAAAAGTTAAAACTGAAAGTTTTATTCTTGCTTCTCCGGACCAATGCTTCCTAACTAGAAATTACCAAGCACAGATACTGAATTTGGGAAAGATTGTGTTAACCCGAAATGCAGATTCTGTGATAAATATCCAGAAATAAGTGACCATCTTGTATCAGGTTGCATGGTGTTAGCACCCACTGGATATAAAACACGGCATGGTAGTGGGTCAATATCACTACTGGGAAATATGCAACTTTTTCAGGAAGGAAATAACTAGAAACTGGTATGAAGATCACCCAGACCCGATTACAGAGATAAGATCTGTAACAATTTTATGGGATTTTACAATACACACAGACAGAATCAAAGCTAATCGCCCAGACATCATGATGAGAGACCACAAAGACAGAATATGGTTTCTTATTTTCATGGCTGTTCCTGGAGATCGTTATGTATCTTTGAAGATCTTCAAAAAACTATCAAAATACAAGTATCTTGAAGAGGATATGTTAAAAATGTGGCACACGTGGACATTAATAATTCCAGTTGTAGTTGGACCCCTCGGATTGATCGGAAAAAAGTTCCGATAGATTCATTGAAATTGTTTAGTCTCAATTTGAAATTGGTTACTCCAACTTGAAATAGTTTAGTACCAACTTGAATTGGATTAATCCAACTTGAACTTGATTATTCCCAACTTGAACTTGAAATGCTATAGAAAATTGAAAATAAATACAGGATAACCATAAAGTCTGGACAGATAGGAAATCTCATTAATTATATATATATATATATATATATATATATATATATATATATATATATATATATATATATATATATATATTCATACATGTTTCATTAAATAATATAGATAAGTGTTGTCTATATATTTTATGTAAGTTCTTTTCATATCGTCTGATAAGCTTAATAACATTATCATTAAACAATGAAAGAAAATCACAATATTGATACATATTTTTAATCCAATCTAAGCTTTCGGCTTACATAAGCCATTATCAAAGATGACAATTACACAATATATTAATCAATACACGAACAAGAAATTGATGATAGTCTGTTTTTGTTTACATGGATGATTTCCAAGCAACGATAAACACGTGCATATAAGACGCTGAAAGCGAAAATCGCACAACAGCTCATGACGTCACACATGACCACGCGAGAGTGAATCCGATGAGTATTGAGTATGGAAAGCCGTTGGTATGAACCAATGGCTTCTGTTACTAATTATAGGCATTTAAGGATATTTGTGGAGATTTCATAGTTTATTTTGTTCAGGTTAGGTTTCAACTGTTTTATGTATATAGCTTCAAGAATTTTTAGTTTTTGTTTATTCTTTTCATGTTTAAGTATAGTTGTGTTTTCGACGAGGATTTTCCGGAATTGTGTATGCGGCCAGGCATGTTGTTTTAAATGCCTAAAAATGTTAGAGTTATCATTCAAATGTAGTGTCAAGCGTCGTGAAAGCGAGTTTGTGGTGTGACCAACATAGATATTATTTAGTTCGTTGGAGATACAATCTCCCAAAGGGCACCTGAATTTGTAAACTATGTTGTTTTTTTTCAAATCGCTAACTGGGGGAGAAGAATCATTGCGAATAATTGAGTTGGATATACTAGATTTAGTGTAGTATATAATTAACTTAATTTTTTTTCTAGGATCTGTTGTAGATATGTTAGTATTTACTAATTTTTTTAGTATATTTTCATCTTGTTTATAATTAGTATGCATTTGATTACGATATAGGAGATTAATATGTTTGAGATTAGTAGAAGCAGTATTATGTACTATTTGCTTAGTATTGAGATTTCTAATATATATATATATGTAATTATTTATTCGAAAATTATAACATAAATATGTTATAAAATCACTACAAAAATAGCCATTTTGTTTCAACACTTCTGGTGTGATTCTACATTCAACACCATCACTTGATAAGACACCAGAAGTGTTGAAACAAAATGGCTATTTTTATAGTGATTTTATAACATATTTATGTTATAATTTTCGAATAAATAATTATATTTGCTCTACGCTGTATTGAGCACACTTTTAAGTAAAGTATTTGTTGGTTATTGGAATTTATTCCGTATCCACCAATCCTATACTTGGGTATATATATATACATATGTATATATGTGTGTGTGTGTGTGTGTGTATATATATATATATATATATATATATATATATATATATTACCTCCACAGATTAAAAAGGTTTTGTCGAAAGAAGAAAGAATTGCCTTCTTTTTCTTGGGTATGCTAAAAGAGAAGGTGTACTCAATGAAACTCACAGATGCAACACACTTGATTAAATGCATATAGAGTGAATGTGCTAAAATAGACGGCAATGTGGAGTTATTGCATCGGGTCCACGTGAATCTCGCAAAGCGCATCAACATTTGCATCAGAAATCATATTGAAGAAGTTCTCTGTTAATATTCCAATTCAATAAAATGTTATTGAAAATTCCATTTCTATAAAATATGCACTTTTGCCTATATGTCCAGGCGTTAGGGACACCGTGTACAATGTATCTAAATACAAATTAGAGACATGTCATAACAGATCACTCCATCTAAAATAAATCAACAATCATGTGCGGCAATTTCTAACACCAAATTGAGATTTTTCTTGTTAAAAAAATTGAATAATGTAACTCAATCAACATTATGGATAAAGAAATAGTGATTTTTATATAGTGTTTCATTTTTTCGAGACTTAGCATGAGCAAAATAATTTCACGGATTTGGGCGAAAAAACAAAACAAAAACAGAATCGCGGACACAGCTGTCTCTTTCTTTGTTCCTTGTGATATCATCTCGCAAAAGCTACCGGATCAGCGACGTTGAGTATACGACTCGGCCTTCGTCCACCCTGTAATCTAAAACAAATACAACGCGTGCAGGGTGGGACTGAGGGTCGGGGCAACCAAATCCAAACCCAAAAACTAACAAAGAACAAAACAGTATGACGTCAAAATCCGCGAAAACTTTACATCTTTTAATAGTCAGTTGCAATATTTTTCAAGGCCAAACAAATTTTATAATACACTCCGAAAATAGATTCATATTACTGCCCACCACTGCAAATGACGTAATCTGAGGAAAAAATAAGAATCAATTACACCCTGTCACTACATGGGTCTAAAACTGACCGTATGGTGAAAGAAAGGAAACTAAAGCGGTTGTTTCAATTAATTTGCTTAAAAGTGTAAGTACGTCAGAGACATCACCTGAAGATGTCGTTGAAGTATCAATAATTTCAACGATAAAGTTCCTTTCTTCTTCTTCTTCTTCTTCTTCTTCTTCTTCTTCTTCTTCTTCTTCTTCTTCTTCTTCTTCTTCTTCTATGTGCCGTGTCCCTTCAGGACGTAGGCGATCATGGCTCTCCGTTTCTTCCTGTCCCTTATAGTTCTCAATAAGTTTCTTTTGTTATTTCTCCCAGACCCTGCTGTGCCATCCACTTACTCAAGCCTGTTAAGTATGTCACGCGTTGTTTTCCTTTGTTCCTTCTGTCTGCCCTGTGAGTGTCAGATTTTCCCAAGCCCTCACTTTTCATTACGTGCCCCAGAAATTTCAGCTGCCTCTTCCTGATGTTACGTATAAGTTTCCTCTTTGTTTGCATCCTCTCCAAAGCCTCATCGTTGTTCACGTGTTTGGTCCATGGTATCCTTGTCATCCTTCTGTAGAACCAGACATACCTCTGTGGCCTCGAATCTCTTCTTCATCTTTGATGAGACCGTCGAACATTCGTTGCCGTAAAGAAGGTCAGATATCACGTCGCAGCTCAGTACTCTTTTCTTTGTTATCAACGAAATCCCCTTGTCTCGTAATACTCTACCTAGCTTTTGGAACGCGTCTTTTGTCATCCCAATACGTCTTCGGATCTCAGCGTCGCGCTTGCCGTCTTCTGTCAGAACCCTTCCCAGATATTTAAATTTCCGCACCTGCTTCATTTTAGCGTGCACGACCTATAAATCGTATTTCGGGCTCATCTTCTGTAGAAGCATACCTCCGTTGCCTCGAGTCTCTTCATCTTTGAAGAGACTGTCCATCATTCGCTGCCGTAAAGGAGGACAGATATCACATAGCAGTTCAGTACTCTTCTCTTTTTTTTGTTACCAACAAAATCCCCTTGTCTAGTAATACCCTGCCTAACTTTTGGAATGTGTCTTTGGCCATCCTAATAAGTCTTCGGATCTCAGCATCACACATACCGCCCTCTGTCAGAACACTTCCCAGATATTTAAATTTCCACTCCTGCTTGATTTTAGCGTCTCCAATCTGTAAATCCCATTTCGGGCTCATCTTCTTGCTGATGACCATGCATTCTGTCTTCTTGTAGTATATGCTTAGTCTCTTCTTCGCACTCTCCTTTGCTACGTTCTGTAGAAGGTTTTGTAGTTTCCTTTCCGTGTCTGCTATCAGTGCTATGTCATCCGCGTATCTTATGTTGTTAAGATTGTCGTCGCCGATGATCCTAGTAGGATTTCCAGTTCTACCAGAATTGCCTCGCTGTATAGGCTGAATAAATCCGGCGAGAAGACACATCCTTGCCTTACGTCGCTTTCAATTTTTGTATATCTGCTGAACTCATTTTTTATCTTTATTCAGGCGGTTTGTTGCCAGTAGAGGTTTTTTTGATTATTCTAATGTCTTTCCCGAATATGTTTCTGTAAAAAAAAAAACGTTTTGTTAATACTAGTTACCACTAAAATTGATACTTTTTTTCCCGTAATGAAAGCAAAAAAATAAATGAATAAATAAATAAATAAAATCGATACCCCCTGTTTTAAAATGTTTGTCATGAATCAAGGAATTATCCGATTCAAAAGAGGTGTTCATGGCTTATTCATGACTATTTTACTGGATAGGTTATTTTATTAAATAAACTTTAGGTAAATAATTTTGATCCATGTTTCCCGACCACCCATTTTGATATCGCGTGTATACATTTTAATTTGGGGGGGGGGTGTTCGTCCAAATTTTTTAGTTATATAAAAAGAAATCCCTGGAGATAATGTCAGGAATAAATTTATGCAATGTCTAATGTGACCATATCGAAAATTCGGCCCGTATCTTATCAAAAACACATTTCTAGAACAAATATTGGATTTTAAAAAGAATTTTAAATTTGTTGTTTATATTTTTCGTATACAATGGCGGCTCGATAAGTGACGAAAAAAATGTACTAATGCATAAAAAATGTCTTAAAAGGTTATTTATGTACGGAAATTAATTTTTCTTTTAATTTTAATTCGGATTTTCTTTTAATTTCGGTTAGGCCATTATTTTTAAATAGAACCAAAATTTAAATTCAAAGAAAACATTTAAAATATTAAAAATGTATTTTTCGTTTTTTTTTTTTTTAAAGAAGTTCGTGGCAGTGCCTAGTTGATATATTAATATTCTGATGAATGTTAATTCTTCAGTTAATGATTGAAGAAGCTCATGGCGAGTTCTACGACAATAAAATATCCGTAGAAATTCCCCTATCGCATCGTTCAATATTTGGGCTTACCAACTTTAACAAAATATTGCAATGACAATCATAAATATGAATGCTGGTCGTTATTTTAAGAACAATTGAAAAGATTTGAAATTGACAACTTCTCCATTTCAGTCAGACTTTATTTTAAACACTTCTATCTTCTTTTTTCTTTCTTTCTCTTTCTTTCTTTCTTTCTTTCTTTCTTACTGAAACCAAGTAGCATCTTTGATATGTTTTTCCACTCAATCAAACTGGAATATATTTAGGAAATATTTTCAAGAGACGTTCAATACTTCTTTCTTTCTTTTCTTTCTTTCTTTCTTTCTTTCTTTCTTTCTTTCTTTCTTTCTTTCTTTCTTTCTTTCTTTCTTTCATTTTCTCAATGAAACCAAGTAAAGTCTTGTGATATATCATTTCCGTGTTTTTATACTGTCAAAATAGAATAGTCCATGATTTATGAGGTATTGGCAGAGCGTAACGGTCGTGCGAACTAACTAACTAACGAAGTGGGGAGACACGCAGAATTATAATAGGATTGTTATTTGTTTAAATCCCATACCTGGCTTCTTTATTACCCGGGCTCGCACGAGTGTGCCATATTTAGTTTGCCAGACAAATAATACCAAGAATCGGAAAAGGACAGTTTTTACGCCTGTTTTCTATGGACGTTGGGTCAAGAGTGTTTAGGACAGAAACTGCTACGACATTAAATGGGTTGGAACCAACATTATATCACCCTCTGCGCCCCAGAAGTCACATATAACCATAAGTATCAATCAGCACACCACAACAAATCTATTTAAGGTCTAAAGTGGAAGCGATACTTAAGAATCTTTTTAATCAATTCACCCCACGCAAGACGATAATGCCACTAAGACGAAAGGGGGCTATTGAGAGTGAAAGAGAATGAAAAGATTTTAGAAAAAGGGAAAATCCAATCATAAACATGATAAACTTCTACTCCTGTTCAAAAGACCAGGGAGAAGTGTGAATCGGGCGGTGGTGACCCTATCAGGATTATTTGCACCAGGGTGTACATGCCGCGTGTTTTGCGGGAGAGAGAAACTCGTTTTGATGTATGGCGGATAATACTTGTAGCTTAACTAAAACCAGTGGCAAACAAATATTCACAGGCAAATAACGGTTGCGATTATTTGCAGAAGTTTGGAAATGGAATAAATGTGGAATGAAAGGAAGGAAGGAATTTCAAAACGGAGACATTTTCCTGTATTTCTTATAAAAACTAATAAAGAATTTCAACTCCTGAAATTTATAAAGTTGGTAGAAGCAATATTATTTAAGTTAATTTATCGGATTATAACAATACCTGGAATTTACAGTACACTGCGCTGTATATATAATAATAACAGTAAATTTCTTTATACAGAGCATGGGAATGTGAAAAGCCACATTATACCTAAATCACACCAGAGGCACTGCCGTCTCCAGCCGACTGAATATCCGATTGTTGGCGAATGTATTTTTAAGTGATCAGAAGGATTTTTAGTGTTGGTCTTCTAAACATTCATCCACAACAATTAAAGAAAAATATTAGAAACAAATCATTCAAGAAGATTGAAAGCTTTAAAGACAAACATTAAATGTACAACAATAACATTGGTTTATATACAATTCACGGATACAATTGAGTTGAACTTTGATGGATAAATGAGAATAGATGTATTTGTCTTTGTAGAATATTACTGTGAACGTTTCAACGTGTTTGCAATTGTTACTTAGATTTGTTCACAAAATTAAACTAAGTGTCCAGTTAAGTACGAAATTGTCCTTTGTGCTAGTTCAATTATTAGTGTGTGTACGTAAGTTTGCTTGTATTATTGTTCAGAATTGGTAGGAGTTGCGTACCTTCAGTTGTGTGAGAATTTGATTGTTTGTTTACTAATACTTATTAAGTAGTGAGTAAAATGCCACTTTTTAAAGTATTGTAAGTGATGTTTAGATAGCGTTCCTGAGAGAGATAGAGCGTGCTTGTGGTTTGTTGAGTCAGAGATATTTTGCGCGGCAAAGGTGTGGTTGGTCAGAGTTTTGACTTGCGTGGATCAGTTTGGCATCTCTCTAGGAATAAAAGTCGGACAGTTTGAAGCGATCAAGAATTTCCTATTTATAGATTTCTGGGCAAAAAACGTAGGCTCCAGAGGCTTGCGCGCGAAAAGGCATTTTCACGTGAATTTGCTCCAGTTCTGAGGCTTTTAACCAATAGGAAACTTCGTTTGCTGAAACTAGAGTTTTGATTGGTTGATAGATATTTTTGGTGTGAAGTGGATTATGCTGGAGGGGTGAAAGGTTAGTATGGATTATTCCATCACGATGAGGAATCTTTCAAGGAGACTCCCTGTCATCCCTTCTGTTTTGTATGTCTTTAATCCCCCTTACGCATGAACTAAATAACATTAGTTATGGTTACAAAATAAATAAGAAAATATTCAATCACCTACTCTACATGGATGATCTCAAACTCTTTGCTAAAGACGACAATGAGCTGAAGGGTCTCCTCAAAACTGTAAAATGTTTCAGTGACGACATAGATATGGATTTCGGATTAGATAAATGTACAAAAGTAACATTCAAGAACGGGAGAATTAAAGAAACAATAAATTTAGATTTTGGCACAAAGATTAAGGAACTGGAAGAAGTAGAAGCCTATAGGTACCTAGGAATTAGCGAAGGAGATGGAATACAGCATACCCAAATGAAGGAGAAGGTAAGAAATGAGTACTAGAGGCGTGTGCGTCTGGTATTGAACCCAGAACACAGAATATCAGCCATACACTGTGGTGCAATACAGTTTCATCTTGACTGGACCATAGCTGACATTAAGCGAATGGACGTCAAAACGAGAAAGAGTGTCACCCGCCACCGCATGCATCATCCCAAAGCTGACGTTGATCGTATGTGTCCAGATCCGAAGGAGGCAGAAGATTAGTTCAACTAGAACTGTCTTACAAAACTACAACTATTGGCTTTCAAAGATACCTAGAAACTACAGAAGATTGGATGATGATCTGTATCAAACAACATGAACGAAGTAAGAAACTTTATTCAGTAATAAAGGAAGCCAACAAATTCAAAAGTGAGTTTCAAGTATGTTTTAAAAGTAAACCATAATACACCGACTGAAGCTATAAAATACTTAAAAAAGAAAGCAAAAACAAATGCAACCGACCAGATACAGAAACGATGGCAAGATAAATCGCTTCATGGTCAATCCTTTGCTCGGACCAAACAAGCTGATGTAGACAAGCCTCGTGCCCATCAGTGGCTACGTAGTGCAAGGTTAAAAGCCGAAACTGAAGGCTTTATTCTTGCTGCGCAGGACAAATGTTTGCTAACTAGAAATCACCAAGCGCACATTCTGAAAAAAATATGTTAGTTCAAAATGCAGATTTTGATAAATATCCAGAAACAATTGACCATCTTGTATCAGGTTGCACGGTATTGGCACCCACTGAATATAAAACATGGCATGACATAGTGGGTCAATATCCGCACTGGAAAATTTGCAACACTTACGGAAAGGAAAGTGCAAGAAATTGGTATGAACACCACCCAGACCCGGTTACGGAGCCAGGACCTGTAACAATTTTATGGGACTTTACAATAGACACAGACAGAACAATGAAAGCTAATATCCAAGACATCGTGATTAGAGACCGCAAAGACAAAATGTGCCTCCTTATTGACATGGCCGTCCCTGCAGACTGCATTTTACCTTTAAGATCTACAAAAAACTATCAAATATAAGGACCTTGAAATCGAAATCTCAGAAATGTGGCGCATGAGGAAATTAACAATTTCAGTTGTAGTTGGAGCCCTCGGATTGATTGGAAAAGGTTCCAATAGACTCATGAAAGGAATCCCTCGTAGCCCACGCCTTAAAGAAATACAAAAAATTGTACACACAAGTACAGCCCATACCTTACGAAGGATAAGTAAAATATGTGCGATTTTTTAAAAAACTGCTCGGTGGAAAATGTGATGATGCCATTTTTGACCTTAGGTCTCTGGTCGGGACCCGGAAAGAAATGAGTATACACCAAAAACCAAAGGAAATAAAACAATAATAATAATAATTAGAAAGACTCGTAAAAATTTCACGGTTTTCCTATTTTAACTTTGTCATGAATCTTAATTATTAAGTTAATGATTGAAATGGCGATTTCTACGAAAATAAAATACCCATAGAAATTCCCTTATCGCAGCGTTAAATATTTGAGCTTAACAACTTTAACAAAATATTGCAATAACAAACATAAATATGAAGGCTGGCCGTTAATTTAAGAAGTAAGGGGGTACAAATGAAAAGATTTGAAATTAACAACTTTTTCCATTTCACTGAAACTGACGTTAATCACTTCTATCTTCCTTTCTTTCTTTCTTTCTTTTATTCATTTTCTCACGGAAACCAATTAGTGTATCCCCCCCTTTCCACGTGATCAAAACGAAATAGTGTATTATTTGTGAGGTATTGTCAGGGCGTAACGGTCGTGCGAACTAACAAATGGAGGGAAAAAAACAATTATAATAGGATATTTATCCCCTACCCAACAATTAGCTGATTGATGTTACCTTCAGCATCCCGACTCCATAGTCTCGTAGACGGATCCTCCGGGAATCAATCCATCCACTCGCCTGGGGGTATCAGCAATTGACTACTTATACTTCTCAATTTTTATTTTTTATATGGACTTTTAATTAGAGCAAGTTTTTATAGCGTGTATGTGTGCATTTCACGCACCCATCTGCGCAGATTTGCGTACGATTAGAATGTCGTAGTTAATTGTCCTTTTCGTCGTTTTCTTTTCACTTTACACTCACTCCTAAAACTTTTCTCTCTTTTTCTCTTTTTCCTCTGTTCTTTCAATTGTAGCCATTTAAACTTCCGGTTTTCTAGACATATTTCGTTAATATGAGACGATTTGTTTTTTTTTTTTTTTTTAGTTCTCTTTTCTTGTTTTCAAACTAATATTTTGATTGGCAGTTGTAGATTATAAATATATTTCTCGGTATTGTTTCTCTAAATACTTTCAGACACTTTGACCATCTTCAAGGAGGGAGCTTGTTCGTTTTCAATCCTAGTAAGTTTTTCTTTTCTCCAGAAGAAAACACGCAACACAAAAACTATCAAAGAAAGATGTCAGGGAAAAAGATCACTATACGACGCACTAACCTAATAGATTAAAGCGCGGGTTGGTGATATAGTAATTGTGAGTTCAATCCCTGGGCCGGGCAGTATGTGTACTCGAATTCATTAGAAACGAGCGAGCAATAACTGAGCTGTATTAAAAATAAGAACTAGACGAGATATCCCGAGACATGGACAGTGGAACGAGAATAGTCTACTTCCGTAGATTAAATGAAGGCTTCAGTTCAGAATTCTCCGTAGGTCACCCAAATTGATATAGACCCGATGAGAGTCTGAGAGTACAACGGTCGAAACTTTGTGATAACAACAACAAAGATGAAGACAGTCGTTCGAATGTAAATAGTGAAAATACGACAGGAATCAATATGAATACTTCGAAGGAAACAAGAATAATTGATTAAAAAACTTCTTAAAATAGATATTTGCAAAGTATTTAAGGAAATATGTAAAGAAAAAATGCAGCCAAAATACACATTATATAACACCTTTTCAGATTAGGCGTCCTTGGATTGAAATGAGAAACAAACCCGTGTATGAGTTTAAGACGTTGGAATGGGGATATATAATCAAGATCCTTCTTAAATGTTCCGGTCAGGGAGTTGATGTTTTTTATACTGAAGCCACAATCGTCTATATCGTAGTATTGTTTTTGCGATAATGTAGAAGTCCGGTCTAAGGCTGAAAATTGTGAGATCAGTGCACTCTCAATGCCTTTCTCTTGAGGCATTTATTTTAAAATCAAATCGGCTTTTTATAGGTCGAAATTGTGATCAGATGTGTTATGGTGAACTACTAGCGAATTTAAAGTGTTGTTCTGCAATACATCCCTATGATGTTCATATCGTCATTTTGTACAGATTTTTTAATGTTTCACCGATACATGTATTTGGGCATTTTGCACAATTAATTTTGTATACATCAGCCTCTTAATTTTTATTGATCGCAGGGATCTATTACTAGTTCATAATAAACATCAGAGGCGATGCATTTTGATAATAATATTCATTTGCAAATAGATTTTATAGCACAAAAGAAAAATAAATAATAATTGACAATACATTTTGGTAGTAAAATAAATTTTCAATGCAATTTTATCGTAAGCATCATTGGTAATGTATTTTTAAATTAAAAAAATCATTTGCAATGCATTTCTATAGTAAAATAAATTCTAATGCATTTTTATTGTAAATCTCATTGGCAACACATTTTTATCCGTAAACATGAACAACGGAAAATGCGGCAATGAAATTCGAAGGCTCATTGGAATAGCGAAAGATATCTTCCGAAAACTAAGCAAAATATTAAGAAAAAGAAAACTTCGGTTAGAAACAAAGAAAATAAATCGTTGGCGATGCATTTTTCATATAAACAATCATTGAAATATTGAGAACAGAATTTCAAAGTGGGACATATTAAGCAAAGTTTTAGCGGCATCAGCAAACAAGATTATCCCAAAGAAAACAAAAGGAAAAATGGGGTCGATGATCGATTGAAATTCTCGACGTGATGAAAAGAAGACTGCAAACAATGCCAACATATGGTACAGAATATAGGACATTACACAAAGAAATTGCAGGCAGACAAAAAGGAGTGGAACAACGAAAATGTATGCAGATATAGAGAGGATGAGAATCACAAATAGAGCAGTTATGCATAAAAGAATAAGAGAAAGAACAAAATTAAGGACATGCATAAAACCGAAAAAGGGGATGTTAATTGTTGTGGCCTGTTAGGGGCCAGAAAGAAAGACACGGAAAGAAGAAGGTAGGTTGAACAAGTGTATTGAAATAACAGAACATATATACAAAATAAGAGTGTTATTAGTCAGCAGATAGAAGTGTCCGTCCGGACTGTCAGGTTACACTGCGTCTCGACTGCCGATCTTTAACAGTCCCCCTACGCTCGGCCAAAAATATCCCCACAGAACCCGCATTAGCGGGTTTAGGTCTGTCTAAGGGACGAAACTCTGCCCTTCGGCATAGATTCGCCCGGGTTCCTCTCTGCCAAAGCAGAGAGTTCGACAGAAGTCGCAGACAGTCAGAAGACTGCGTCTCGACTGCATCCTTAGGAAGTCTCGCAGGTTAGTATTTATGAAGGAGGAAGAGTTCATTCTAATGTAGATAGGTCACCATAACATTAATAAAAGGTAGAATAAATACATCAAAGAACTCTTCCATGACAAAGGAGGAAAATCTCCTAACGCAAAAATATGGAAGGACCAGTGTTATGAGTCCTTACCTATAACTACAGAATGAAATCTTCCTAACACTATGTATACTACGCCTCTCAAGAGAGAGAGAGAGACGAATCGAGCCGAGCCGATAGTAGTTCACTCCAAACCAGACTGACAGTGATACTAACACCTTCCACATCTTGTATTATTATTCCGTGTAATATATCTTCGTTATTTCTACTCTTGTGTCCGTGTTGTTCTTCCTTGGTCCTAACCTGGACCATAACAACCAGAAATATTAAATCTGCACTGGTCATATAGAAAAGAAACAAAGCAGCAAGACAAAATGGAATTGTAATAGAGATGCTGACAGCCTTAGGTGATTTCGACATTAACAAAATTATATAAATAATAAATGAAATATACAACAGTAGTGATATAATAGAAAACCTTACTAGATCCATTTTCGTAACTCTGCTTAAGAAGCACCGGGCTTCTTAAGCAGAGTTACGAAAATTAGCACCGGGCTAATAAATGTGAGCACCAACAGACAATCAGCGTAATGTGACGTCGTTTTCAGCTCGTCCGTCACTGCACAACCTGATGACATCCAAGGTCGGTTGTATGCGTATACACCCGGCTAAATATGTTCACAGGATTGTCCACTTGTCCGTTATCGAATTCAACAGAGAATAACGACAAATACTTTTCAAGACTCCCTGGTTGAGAAATAGCAACAATACAATTTTTCACTAAACCGCCAATCTTTTCCTTCGGCTTAGATGGTTGACTGCTATCTCCCTAACTACTCGCTGGTTCCTTCCTCACTTACTCACTGGCCGCTGGCCACCTACTTACTTTCTGGTCACCTATCTACTTACTGACTTCCTGCTTATCTCTGCTGATATGGATACTGGCTGGGGTCCGACCACCCCTATCCGTCCTTTTGTGTTCAGGAACAAGAGACCACCCATTCGTATATTGGGTGGTCAGCTTTTTCAAATGATTACTTTTATGATTATCTAAAATCATTGACAAAAGTTTATGTTTGCCAATTCAAAGGCGAGCTGGAGACAGAAATCCTGAAAACAGTGACACTTAAGTTGACTTGAAGATGGACTGGAGACGAATTTCATAACTCAGATAATACAGACGACACTATCATTTACTGCTGTCTCAATAACAAATGTGGCAGCGCTGACAAAGTTAACCTGGTCGCTGCTCTTGAAAAAGATCTCCAATCAGTGGTTAACCGGGGTAGTAAATGGCTGGTAAACTTTAATGTCTCCAAAAGTAAACTGCTCTCATTTGACCGCCACAGAGAAACTTTCATGCCCCTATCAGAATGGCTGATGCTTGACTACGTGAGAGTGTCTCACTGCGCCTTCTTAGTCTTACATTTTCCAGTGACCTGAAGTGGAACAACTACATTGAATCAACTACATTGAATCTGCAAGGAAAGTCGGTTCACTGTGTCGTGCCAGAAGGTTTTTTCTCGTCAGAGTCCATCTTACACATCTACAAATCTACCATTCGTCCATGAATTAAATATTGTTGCCATATCTGGTATGGTACCCGTGCTGGTCATCTCGAAGTACTCGACAAAATCCAAAGAAGGATCTGCAATGTAATCGGTCCTGACTTGACATCTCGACTTCAGTCACCTTCTCACAGACATGATGTGGCTTCCCCCTGTCTTTTCTACAAATATTTTCGTGGCAACAGTTCTGATGAACTCTTCCCTGATGCCCTGACTACATGAATTTAAGCGTGCTACTAGATTGACTTCTAGGTCCCACCCTTTTATTGTTGAAATAGTTAAATGCAACCGCCACTTCTACTCCAGCAGTTTCTTTTCTCGTTCTTCCCGATTGAGAAACTCCCTTCCTCTTACTTGCTTCCCTGATAGCTACAATCTTCAAAAATTTAAATGCAACGTCAATCGTCATCTTCTGTTGTCATGATCCCTATTCTTCTTTTATCCTTTCCTCAATCCTCTCTATACGCAGTCTTTTCACTCTCTGTAACTCCGTCCATCTTAGTGGCTCTCCCGCCTTGCCTGGGGTGAAACGCTAAAAAAAATTAAGCGGACATAAAAGGAAAAAAGAATTTATCTACTTATCTTCTAAGGATGTGTGAGAAATCGCATTGTTTCACTAATTAGTCGCATAACGAAACTTATAATCCGTGCGAATAGAGCGCGTAGTAATATTATACCGTAAATAGGCCAATAACTGCGGTTTCGTTAAAGACACCAAGACAAGGAATGCAATATTTCTGATCAGAATTATATCACAAAGATCAATAACAAATGCAGAAGGATGTCTACCTATGTTTTGTAGATTACGAAAAAGCGTTTAAAAAAGTAGGACACAAAGAACTATTTGAACTGCCAGGTGAGCTTGATTTATTTGGAAATGTCATTAGAATAATACTGAATATATACTTGAAGCCAACTGCCGGCATATAGAAAGCAAAATGTATTCAGTAAATATGCCAAAATAGAAAGGAGCATAAGACAAAGATGTGTCTTCTTACCAGACTTATTAAACTTTTACAGTTAGGCTATCCTGAGAGAATTAAAAATCCTATCAGGATTATTGGCAGCCACAATCTTGGCAAAATAAAATAGGCACATGACTTTTCTTTTTATGTGCCGTGTCCTTTCAGGACGTAAGCAATTATGGCTCTCCACTTCCCCGCTATCCCTTGTAGCTCTCAATAAGTTTTGTCCCTTTGCTACTATATTCTGTAATCCACTTATGTATGTCAGGTATGTCACGTGTTGCGTTCCTTTGTCTCTCTTTCCCTTTATTCAACCCGTGAGTATCAGATTCTCCAAGCCCTCCTTTCTCATTTCGTGACTTTGAAATTTCAGCTGCCTCTTCCTGGTATAAGTATAAGCTTCCTCCTTGTTTGTATCCTCTCCAAAACATCATCGTTGCTCACACGTTCGGTTCATGATATCCTTAGCATCCTTCTGTAGAACCATACCTCTGCCACATCGAGCCTCTTCTTCACCTTTCAGGAGACTGTCCAACATTCTCTGCCGTAAAGGATGACATATGTCACGTAGCAGTTCAGCACTTTTTTCTTTGTTACCAAAGAAATCCTCCTGTCTCGTAATACTCTGTCTGGATTTTGGAATACGTCTTTAGCCATCCCAATACGTCTTCGGATCCCAGGGTGTAAATAGTAGTCATAGAAAGGAAACTACAGGAACTCTTACATAATGTAGTAAAGGAAAGAGAGAACAAAGGACTAAACATCAATTGCAAGAATACATAATATATGATTGTCTGCAAAAAAGAAGAGCCCAAGATGCCAACTATGAATCAGAGACATCAAAATTAAGTAAATTTTCAAAAAAAATTGAATAAATACATAGTGTTTTAACAGAGAACGGAAAATGCAACAGAGAAATCCGAAGATTAATTTCAATAGCGAAAGATGCCTTCCAGAAGCTAAGCAAATTATCAAGAAAAAGAAAAATTGCGTTAGAAACAAAGAAAAGAGTTCTGAGCTGTTATTTAATGTTGGTGAATGCTGGACAATCTCCTCACAGATGAAGAAGAAGCTTGAAACCACAGAAATGGAGTTCTGCAGAAGGATGCTGAGAATAGCATGGATTAACACGTGATCAACGAGGAAGCTTTAGACGAAATGGAAACAAAAAGGACACTTATACTTAGAATCAGAAAGAGAGAGCTAAGGCGGATAATAAGGAAAAAGGGCTTGGTGAATTTGACACTCACAGGGAATACAGAGGAAAGAAAAGAAGAAAGCAGCGAATAACCTAACTAAGAAGCTTGTGTAAGTGGTTAGCAGAGCAAGGATTAGGAGAGATAGGAAGCAATACAAATATTACTTAGAGCTACAAAGGATAGGAAGTTGTGGAGAGGTATGATCGCTCAAATCTTGAAGGGGCCCGGGACATAAAAGAAGATGAATCTTTGGCAATCCATTTTTATAATAAAAAACCATCATATAATAATTGTACTTGTCCCTCTTTTAGTTAGTTTGCACGACCGTTACGCTCTGCCAAAACCGCATAAATAATGGACTATTCCGTTTTTGATCACATGAAATGAGGGGAAAAGACACTACTTGGTTTCAATGAGAAAATGAATGAAAAAAAGAAAGAATGAAAGGAAGAAGGGAAGATAGCAGTATTTAATGTATCCTGGAAATACCTCATAAATAATGAACTCTTCGGTTTTTGATCAGGTGAAAAATAGGGAAAAACATTACTTGGTTTTAGTGAGAAAAAGAAAGAAAGAAAGAAGTGAAGATAGCAGTATAAATAATGGACTATTCCGTTTTTGATCTCGTAGAAAAAGGGGGGAAGACACTACTTGGTTTCAATGGGAAAAAGAAAGAAAGAAAGAAAGAAAGAAAGATGAAATGAAGAATGCATTATAAATAATGAACCATTACGTTTTTGATCCCGTAGAAAGAGGGGAAAAGACACTACTTGGTTTCAATGAGAAAAAGAAAGAAAGAAAGAAAGAAAGAAAAAAGAAAAAAGAAAGAATGAAAAAAAAGAAAGAAAGAAAGAAAGAAAGGAAGAAAGAAAGACAGAAGTGTTTAACGGCTGTTTCAGTGAAATGGAAAAAGTTATTAATTTCAAATCTTTTCATTTGTACCCCCTTACTTCTTAAAATAACAACCAGCATTCATATTTATGATTGTTATTGCAATATTTTGTTAAAATTGTTAAGCTCAAATATTTAACGATGTCATAGGAGAATTTCCTTTTTATTGTCGTGAAACTCGCCATGAGCTTATTCAATTATTAGCTGAAGAATTAAGATTCATCATAAATTGCAAATTGAAAAACCGTGAAATTTTCACCAGTCTTTTCTAGTTAGCAATAATAATGTCTTATTGTAAAAATCATTGGCAAATGTTTATGATAAATGTCCTTGCAACTGAATTCAATCGATGCCCGGATAAAATACCTGTGTTGTTTTCATTTTCAGGAATCAGGTATTGATTATGGGCCTCATTAATGCCCGCCGGCACAAAAAAATTGGTTCCAGGTAGAATACCGGATTTTACGGTCGGCATTAATGGATTCATTTTGTCTACTTTGTGTTGCGTTTATTGCTTTTCTTTTGAGTGTTCTTGTTTACCTGAAATTCCCATGTTTCTAACAATGACAGGAACAGCTGTGCCAACTTGTATCGCAGGACTGTCTTTCTGATTCTATTGTTGTTTGAACAGAAATGATATTTTGTATGAACAGAGCAAAACACGGAAGAATATCTGCATAGGCGAATGCATTTTAGAATGTACAGTGATGCGAAGTGATATGAGGTCCGTCACAAAACGTTCACTAATATAATAGTAACAAAAATAGCCTACCTAGGGCATTTGCGCCTTAGTTCTCTTCTTAATACTTCCACTGAAGTCTTATCTTAGTGGTTTCACGTTAAAACACCGGTTCTTGTACAATAACCAAAGCAACGTCGAGCCTGGTCAGTACCTAGATGGGTGACCTCTTGGGAATACCAAGTGTTGTAAACTTGGATATGTGGGTGGCGTAATTGATTACGGACATATGACCTTGAAACACCGGTTCTCGTGCGATCACCGAAGTTAAGCAACGTCGAACCTGGTCAGTACCTAGATGGGTGACCTCTTGGGAATAACAAGTGCTGTAAACTTGGATATGCGGGTGGTGTAATGGATTACGCCCATATGACGTTGAAATACCAGTTCTTGTATGATCACCGAAGTTAAGCAATGTTGAGTCGGGTCTGTACTAGATGGGTGGCAATTTGGGAATACCAGGTGTCGTAAGTTTGAATATGCAAGTGGTGTAGTAAGTGATAACGGCTCGGAATTTGAAATCTGACAGGTGAGTTCCAAATCTAGCCGGCTTCGTTAGATTCACTGAGGCGCAAATATCCTTGGGAATGGTATGAATCCACCCCTTCCCCTGACCCCCAGCTATGGATGAATTAGTCGGATTTGTATCATTATTATCTACAAAAAATTCATACAATCTAAAAATATTTCCTGGTTTTAAATAACCTGCAAAAGGTTGATAATCAGTAAAAAAGAAATTAATCAATCTTGTCCTAGTGATCTTTGCAATTTTCAAACCGTTTGTGAAGTTCTCATTCGCGATTGCCCCAAGCTACCTCGACATGTTCTACTTAATCTCGTCCATGATCTGTTCACCCAGTACAGAGGGCCACTCCAGGTAGAGTGATACTGAATGAGATTAACGCATGGACGTACGAGGAGGAGCGAAGAAGTGCAGAGGATATGTAGGAAAGATAACGGTTGACACAAAAGAGGGTTAGAATTGTAGCGATCGGGAAAGTACCCCCTCGGGAGTTTCTTCCACAAAATAAGGGTTCTTGGGAAGAAGCTGTCCGAATGAAACATCCTTCTTACCAATGGAAAACTAAGTGAATGCGCATGATTCGTCCCAATCTACGTGGCATGGCGAGCCCTAGCTGTAAAGGTCTGAAGTTGAGGAACTAATGTAGTATTTTCCAGGGAAACAACGATCGACTACAGCGAGGCTTGGGATGCTTCATCTGTGTGTGGAAAGTAGTTAATCTTAAAAGTAGAAAGTACTTAATCACCAACAAGGCCGCCTGAGCGCTTTTGAAATAAATCGATATTGGAAAAATAAGTTTAGACTAGCTCCAGTCCAGATATGACAGCAATAGGTGATTTTTTTTAGCCTGAATTGATTCTTGTACAAATAGAATATGGTAGGTGACCGGAAATCATCTCCAACGGCCATCTGTGGGATAAGTCCAGACAAGCCCCAATCGAGAGTGACATCAAGAAACAGAAATAGGGATGGATCGGCAATACACTCCGCAAGCCTGTTTCTACTGTCACCAGGCAGGCCCTTGACTGGAAACCACAAGGGAAGCGAAAAGTGGGTCCACCAAGACAGACTTGGTGCAGAAGTGTTGACGCAGAGATGAAAACAGACGGCACGACATGGGTCGAGCTGACGAGGATCGCCCAGAACCGTGTCCATTGGAAAGGTGTTGTTGCGGCCCTATTTTCCCCAAGGAATCAAGAGGCTTAAAGAAGAAGAGGAGTCAGGTACTTTCTGCAGCGGTTCAACAGCAATTTTTGTTTTGAGAAAATATCAGAAGCAGCAAGACGCCAAAACTGCACAGAAACAATGACCTTAAAGACCTTAATGACCTTAAAGACCTTAATGACCTTAATGACCTTAAAGACCTGGCCGAAGTAAGGGTTTCTCCCTAAAACCATGAAGAAATGAAAGGAAAGAGCAAAGAAACTCACTCAACGGAATTTCACAGCCAACTGACTGGTAAAGGGCAAAATTAGTCATTTCCTATCTGTCTATATCTCTGAGTTTAGAGTATTATAATTACTTTCATTATTTATATTCTTTACAATATTCAATAATAATAACAGAAAAAAATTACCATATGAGCATTGGTAAAAATGTTTGCTGAGGCTTTAAGATTATAAGTCACAAAAATTCATGGCCTCCAGGACACATGGCCTAATGTTAAAGGCGTTGGTTTAATCCGGACTAGACCCAAAAAGTCGTGAGTTCAATAACAGGCCAAAACCTCGGAGAGTTGAATTAAAGGGAAATAACCGAAACATCCGGAAGAGGCATAGCACGTGGAACTAGAAAAATCTATCCCGGTGGATGAGATAAAGGGTTCAGGTTGAAATGCCAACCACCTGGAGAAGGCCGAAACGTTGTGAATGTGGCAATGAGGATAACACTGAATAATGTAAATAATGCAAGTAGTCCTTTCCTTGTAAGGAGACATTCGACATTTATTGACCGCGTTGCAGTTGGGTTTCAGGAAAATACGTTTCTCAATTCCAGTAGCTGTTATCGCTCTTCCCAGTATTGATAGGGGTTTCCTTCCTAACCTTTTGTTTAAAGTAGTGTGGAACATCAACATCTCCATATAATTGTGTTCTTTTCGATATACATACATTTGGGTCTCTATTTTCATAAAAGGAGAAGTGAGAGGATGTCAAAAAGAAACAGGAGACAGTGTGAGGAGGAATGAAGGGAAGCAGACAAAGTGAAAAGGAGGAGGAGAAAGGTTAGGGGGAGGAATTAGATGGTAATAAAAAAAGAGGAGGAGAGCAAAAAATGTTGATGAAGAGAAAAAATATTAGAAGTTAGATGTTAAGAAAGGGAGGTGGAGTAGGAGGAAGAGGAGAAAGAAAAATGTTAATGAGGAGGAGAACAAGGGGAGATAAGACAATGAGAAGGAGAAAAACAAAAATTATGAGAAGAAGTTGGAGAATAAGAAAAACATAGAGTGGGAGGTGCGGGGGTACATGAGAAAGAAAATGAGGGTGAGAACAAAGGGGAGGAGAGTAAGGTAAAAAGGAAGAAGAGGAAAAAACATATGAGGAGGCTGAAGGGAAGTTAGATGATAAAATGGTGGGAGAGGAGGAGGAAGAAGATGAGAAAGAAAAAGTGAACGAGGAAAAGAGAATAAGGAAGCCCTGTGTTAGCCACCTCGGATTTTTTGAAAATAGATAGTACTCTAGCGTCTGCCTCCAATGACGAATAAGCTTTAACTTACACACTAAGTTACACACTATCATTGGGCCAGGGGAGTAGTAGGGGGGGCAAAAGAAACAAGTTACCAACTAAGAATTATTAGTACTTTAAAAATTTGTGGGTAAGAAAACACTCTTACTCTTAATGTGACTAACACTGCGTTAAACATTCTTAACGAAAAACAGGTTTCCCATATACATATGTACCTTTATGCATATACAGTCTAAGGCTCCATACAGTCTTTCAACATAGAAATTATATGCGTATGCCCACTGAGCCTGCTTACTGGACCCAGTCTTCACACCATTAAAATACCTACATGTACTTTCATGGTTCCTAACTCTATACGGTCTTCCCACATGGGATATGTTCGCTTAAAATTCCTGACCAAATATTGTCTTCCCATATGTAAAGTCTCTACATTTCTTTCGACTTTCTGAGCCAGCACGATCTTCCCCCATGAGAAATAATCACATATCCCATTAAAGCCACTAAGACACAAGGTGCTACTGAGTGTGGGAGAATATGAGAAAAAAGAAAAACATTATTAATTTGCGAAAACAATAGAAGAGTAGTCAAGAAGACAGCAGATAACAATTGACATTGCATTTAAATGTTTGAAGATCAAAGTTGGCCGGAAAACATGGAGCCGGAAGAGTGTTCCACAAGCGAGAAGTGCGAGAGAAGAAACTGTCAGCATAGAACTTACGGTTACATCGAGCCAATTCAATCGATGAGACCTTGTTTCTAATCTAGCACTGCGCTTAATTTCATAAACTCTAGGTACCATAGCGAAGAGATCATCCGAAGAATTACCACGAAAGTATTTATAGAAAAGGCACAGGGATGCCAGGTCAGGACCAATAATATTGCTGATTCTTCTTTGGATTTAATCAAGAATCTGTAAAATATATAGCAGGAGCACCGGATTATATGTCAAAACAATATTCAAAGCATGGATAAATGGTAGACTTATATAAGATACTTTCTGGGGAGGAAAATTGTCTAACACGACACAGTGAATCAACTTTTTTAGCAGCAGACCTAGCAATGGATTCAATATAGTCTTTCCACTTCATGTCAACAGAGAATGTTAGCTCAAGATGACGCAACGAGTTACTTTCCTGGAGGTTAGCATCAGCCATATTTGATAGAAGGCATAAAGGGGTCTCTCAGTTTATGGGAAAATATGTACATGAACGATTATGTATCCTGATTCTACATGGTCTTGCCACATGTTTCTTTAAACGTCCTGACGGATATATTCCTTTTCTCCTTTCCCTCCTCCCCTTCCTCCCCTTCCTCCTCTTCCTCCTCTTCATTCCTCTTCGTTGTTTTTCAATATCCATTCCTGTTCTTCATTTTCTTCTTCCCTTTCTCAACCTCTATTTTCTTCTTTCTCCTCTTCCTTATTCTCTTTTCCTTATTCACTTTTTGTTCTCATTATTCTTCCCCCTCTCCCACCATTTCATCATCTAACTTCCCCTCAGCCTCTTTATATGTTTTTTCTTATTTCTTTTTACCTTACTCTCCTTCCCTTTGTTCTCACCCTCATTAACATTTTCTTTCTCATGTACACCCTCTCTCCCCACTCTATGTTTTTCTTATTCTCCAACTTCTCCTCATAATTTTTGTTTTTCTCCTTCTCATTGTCTTATCTCCTCTTGTTCTCCTCCTCATTAACATTTTTCTTTCTCCTCTTCCTCCTACCCCACCTCCCTTTCTTAACATTTAACTTCTAATATTTTTCTCCTCATCAACATTTTTGCTCTCATCTTGCTCCTCCTGTTTTTTATTGCCATATAACTCCTCCCACTAACGTTTCTCCTCCTCCTTTTCACATTGTCTGCTTACCGTCATTCCCCCTCACACTGTCTCCTGTTTCTTTTTGACTTCCTCTTACTTCTCCTTTTATGAAAATAGAGACCCAATTGTTGCTGTTAATGGTGGAATGTTTTCGTCTGTTGTTAAGATTGGAAGAAATCCCAGAAATGTTATTTCCTGCCATTTTTTCTATGGTGACCTGTAAAAGGCAGACACAGAATTTTCTAAAAATAAAAGAATGTCGAAAAATAATTCAGAGATATTTTTCTTTCGTTTTCTACTTGCTGTGGAATTCTTGCTTCTTTCAATCTCTTTCCTTTATTCCCTTTGCTTCCATTTCATCCATTTTAGTTTTTCTTTGTAATGTGATAATACAATAAGCAATAAATATCAGGTGTTTCAATTGACAGAATTGAATCATGTTTTTTAATCATTAGATACAAAATCAAAATTTAGTACGACATTCTTTCTGTTCCTCTTCATTGTTTTTTCTTCTTCTTTCATTTTCATCTCTTCATTTTTCTTTTCTTCTTTCTCTTTCATGCCTTCATTGTTATTCTTCTCCTTCATGTTCTCCTCACGTCCTGGGTATGACGATAAACTACATCCGCGTCCTGGGTATGACGATAAACTGCATCCGCGTCCTGGGTATGATGATAAACTCCGTCCAACAGCAAGGCATATCAACCTCAATGGGTCATTTAATAATACATTTTTGGAAAAATAATGTTGCCAGCTGTACAATTTAAAAAAATATTACCGGCTATATTTTTTTTGAAAGAATAGTGTTGCCGGCTATACGTATTTGAAAAATATTACCAGCTATACGTTTTATGAAAAAATAATATTACCAGCTATACATTTTTGAAAAAAATAATATTACCAGCTATACGTTTTGGAAAAATAATATTACCAGCTATACGTTTTGGAAAAATAATATTACCAGCTATACGTTTTTGAAAAAAAAAGATATTACCAGCTATACGTTTTGGAAAAATAATATTACCAGCTATACGTTTTTGAAAAATGATATTACCAGCTATACATTTTTGAGGGAAAAAGATGTTACCAGCTATACATACTTGAAGGAAAAATATTACCAGAAACAAAAGATTTTCCGACATTAAATGACCCATTGAGGTTGCTATGCCGTAAAACAAACCAAATCAAACCAAACCAAACCATGTTCTTCTTTCTCTTCCACTCCTTCATTGTTCTTTTCTTTTTCTTTCTATTTTATGCCTTCATTGTTCGCTTATTCTTTCTTTTCCACCTCCTTATTGTTCTTTTCTTCTTCTTTCTCTATCACTACTTTTTTCCTCTTCCTTGTAATTTTTGCACCTTTTTCTTTTATCTTTTCTTTCTTCTTTCCCCCTTATTTTTTGCTCCTTTTTCTCCTTTCTTCTTTCACCTCTTCTTTACCTATTTTCTTCTTCTTCTTCTTTTGACTTTATGCTTTTCTTTCATTTTTACTTCTCCTATCTTTCTTTCTCCCCCTTACTTTTCTCTTTTTCGTCCCTTTTTTATTCTTTCATTTCTTTTTCTTCATCTTCTTTTTCTTCTTTCCTCATCTTCTTTTTTTTCACATCATCCTTTTCTTTTCTTCCCCTACTTATTTTTACTCCGTTCTTCTTCTTCTTCTTCTTCTTCTTCTTCTTCTTCTTCTTCTTCTTCTTCTTCTTCTTCTTCTTCTTCTTCTTCTTCTTCTTCTCTCTTTCCTTAACCTTTTCTCTTTCTCCATTTCTTTTTTCGTTAATGTTCTCTTTCTACTACATTTTCTATTTTTTATCATTTCCACTTCGTTTCTTTCTTCTTTGTTTTCTTCTCTTTTTCCCCTTATGTTGTGCTATTTCTTCTTCTCTCCTCCGTCCCATTTTTCTCTTTTTCTCTATTCCTCTCCTCTTTTCCGCATACATTTTTGTCTTCTTTCTCCCCCCTCCCTTTCACTCGTCTTTCTTTCCTTTTCTAACACTCTTTCATTTTATTCATTCGTATCAAAATCTATAATTCTTCCTTTTTCTCTTCAGTTTTCTTTTTTTATTCTCTTTTTTTTTCCATTATATCATTTTTCTCTTTTTCCCTTCTTTTTTCTTTCTTTTCTTTTTCTGTTTTTCTTCTTTCTTTTTCTTTTTACCTTTTTCTTCTTTTTTTCTTTTTCTCTTTAAGTCCATAATTAAAATAATATTTTTCTTGTCTGTTTACTTCTTTCTTTTTTGTTTTCTTTTTCCCTTTTTCTCTTTCTTTTTCTCTGTTTTTCAGATTTTCCTTTTTCTCTTATATTTTCTTTCTTTTCCTTTTTTCTCTTTCAATCCATAATTTAAAAAAAAATCTTTTTTCTCTTCTTTCTTCTTTGTTCTCTCCCTTTTTGTTTTTTCTTTTCTCTTCTTTTTCTGTTTTTCCTTTTACTCTCCCTTTTTTCTTCTTCTTTTCTTTTTAAAGCATTCATTTTACCATCTTTTTCATTTTGATTCTTCTTTTCCTCTTCTTGTTTTCTTTTTCTTCCTTTTCTTTTCCCTGTCTTTTTAATGCCATCATTTTGAAGAATTTAACAACGTTTTTGTTTGTAATCTAAATTTCGACTTTGAAAAATCTTTTGTCTTTGCAAAATGCCAAGAATTCATTAATATTTTACGGTAAATGATTCCAGTTTTGTTTGGCGGTTTTGTCACAGAACTTCATGCCAAAAAAAAAAAAAGAAAAAAAAAGCCCTCCAATAAACGGCATTTTCATGACCAACAAAACCTTCTCCAGATGATGAGACTGGAGTCAATCATGATTTCCAGACAAATCAACATCCCCAACATCTACGTTCCTACTTGTGTATTCAATTTTGTTTATCTTTCCTCGTATTTTTCAGTTTCGATGTCAGTTGGGTTGCAGACCAATGAATACTATTATATTATTTAATGTCAAAATAAATTTATTTTTGAATATCGGAATTTATAGCATTTACTTGGTTTAGTGTGTGAAAAAGATTACTTGTTTTTACTTGAGTCTCTAAGTAAACATTGGGTTGGTGAATTTTAAAACATAACTCCTTATTGAAAAATAATCCTACATCTTACACCTGAAAATCACCCTGCATTTTACAGCAAAAAAACGTCCCTCATCATATAACTGAAAATCACCCAGATTTTACATCAGAAAAATAACACACTACAATTTACACCTGAAAATTACCTTGAATCATTCTACATTTTATACCAGAAAATTAAGCTGCATTTACACCAGAAAAAATTACCCAACATGTTACACCTGAAAATTGACCTGCATTATACACCAGAAAAATCACCCTTCATCTTATGCCTAAAAATAACTCTGCATTTTACACCAGAAAAATATCACATTACATCTTACACCTGAAATTTATCCTACATTTTACGCAATAAATAGAATCACTCTACATCTTATACCTGAAAATCACCCTACTTTATACACCAGGAGATAATCACCCCACATCTTATACCTGAAAATCACTCTGAATTTTACACCAGAAAAAATCACTTTACAACGTATACCTGAAATCACCCTGCATTTGATACCCTATCACTGGATATCTTACACCAGAAAATCACCCTGAATTTTACATCAGAAAAATAATCCTACTTCTTACAGCTGAAGATCACCCTGCATCTTACACCAGAAAAAAATCACCCTACATATTACACCAGAAAATCACCCTGCATTTTACACCAGAACCTCATGACGTCATTTGTTTACATTTGATACGCTAGAGCAGATATGAATAGAAGAGATTCATGGAAGATTTAAGTTTAAAGACAGTAAAATCGACCTTGCTGACCAGACGCTTCTCTGTGGCCGAAATGACGGTTCCGTATAGGATACAGGTTCGATTCCTGTCGGAGAACGAAAATTTTCTATGAAAATTTCTCGGAGATTCAGGCCGGTAAAAAATGTTATTTAATACTGTTTAAAACAGAGCATATATATATATATATATATATATATATATATATATATATATATATATATATATATATATATATATATAATGAAATGGAAAAAGTCCGACAATTATTTAAACAAAGACATTTTTATGTTTAACATTGTTTTTATAGATACAAGTATTTAAATAAATGCTCTGTTTATAATAAACAGTATTAAACAACATTTACCGGCCCGAATGTCCGAGAAATGTCGAGGACGAATATTTTCTATTCAGGCCGGTAAATGTTATTTAATATTGTTTATTATAAACAGAGAATTTACTTAAATACTTGTATCTATAAAAACAATGTTAAACATAAAATGTCTTTAAATAATTGACAGACTTTGTCCATTTCATAATATATATATATATATATATATGTGTGTGTGTGTGTGTGTATCTATATAAATATATATATATATATATGTATATATATATACGTATATATACATATACATATATATATGTATCTATATATATGTATATATATATAATAATGTATATATATATGTATATATATACATATACATATATATATCTATATATATGTATCTATATATATATATATATATATATATATATATATATATATATATATATATATATATATATATATATATATGGCTGCATCATGATTCCATTAATACACAGATGTTTCTAGGATGTGTTCAACTTCTTATTTTACATTTTGGCAGCACTTGGCAATAATTATAACGTCATCTTGTAGTAAAAAGAACCAAATTGTATAAACTAGAAATACATAATTTTCTATTTTAGCGTTCTCCTTTTCAGTAAAATAGTGCCAGACTGTTGCAATATTTGTATATCTAGTTAACTAGTTTCCACCGTTTCCTTCAAAGTAGTTTTCACCTTTTCTTTCTAAACAGTCTCCACCTTTTCCTTCACAATAGTCTCCACCTTTTTCTTCAACGTAGTTTCCATCTTTTCCTACAGAGTAGTTTCCACCATTTCCTTCAAAGTCGACACGTTAGACATGTCTGACAAAAAATCATTGTTTACGTGATGGACACTCATACTATCATTTTCATTTTTGTTATTATTGTTATGGGACCTACCTTTATAGACTAAATGGACTCGTCCTATTACTATATATACGGAGAGATTATGCCTCTCAAGAGAGCTGTCCACAGTTGAGAGCCTTGCTGTGACTAGTTCCAGCAAGACGGTCGAACTCTCTGCCTCTGAGCAGAGAGGACCCCGGACGAGGCTCCGCCGAAGGGCAGAGTCTCGTTCGGGGAGGTTGACCAACCCGATTCTGTTTTTACAGTTTCTACGGGCATTTTTTGGCCGAGCCTATGGGCTCGGGAATACCCACGTTAAACTCGGCCTTGTGCCACATCTATCCCTCGTGGGGGGGATAGTAAATATTGCTGTCTACAGTTGACGAGTTGACTACTGTACCTTGACGTCAGTCGGACCTGCAACACTTTTGTATTCGTTCTTTTGTTTAATAATATGTTTTCACTAAATTGCTGAGTTCGAGTTTTCTTTCGGACCTATTCTGGGTCCACAACAATTATCAAAACATTTCAACCGTTGTACCTTCCAATCATCAGGTTCTTGTTGATCTGAGTAACCTTCAAGGAATTTCAAACTGAGCCTGTGGACTCGTCCATGACAACCAGTTTACCCTCTGCTAGGAAACGCACTCTTCCTGTTACATTATTACCAACATCATACTTACAAATAATCAACAGGCATTCATTGGTTAATCACCGTCAATCTAGCTTGCTGATTGGTCAGTATCTAACAATCAGATCACTCCCACGCGCACGATCAATTTAGGCGCCAACTCAATTCGGAGCCTGTCACGTGATAGAACATGATATAAAAAACCCAACACGTGTGATTCTCTCTAGAATTCTCTGTTTCGACACGCGGATTCTCGAACCTAACTTCTCTTCGTCACTCAACACCACTGCCAAAATGTGACTCTCAAAGAACTCCCGTCTTGGCTTACGCAGTCAGACGTTAAAGAACTTTGCAACAATTCATGCAAGTATAATTCTAGCATCATTCATCCAACTTGCATAATACACAAAACATACTCAATCTTCTAAACTGCATTTTAATAATCAACTCTTTCGTTATGAGACTAGGTACAAATAATTACCTAATCAAAGGGACGCAACTCAGTCTCACTTTTCAGTTCGCATGCATGTAATTTCAATACTTAATAAATTCAATTGTTATGTTTTTAACTCCATGTTCCCTTTTTGTATTTCACCATTGCTAATGATTTCCACACCTTTCCTAACAAAAATAAATAATTATGGGGAACAGCCCTTCAACACGCAACTAACATGGCTAACCAAAACACACGCCATCTCACACAGGGCCCCTTCCGCTACAAGCCCTTCATTTAATCTATAGGTGTAGATTCTTCTTGTCCTGCTGTCCATATTTAGGGATAGGGAACAATAACTGAGCTATACTAAATAAGAACAAGATGAGATATGCATGAACATGGAGAGCAGAGTAAGAACACTCTACTCCTGTAGATTGAATAAAGGGTTCAGTTCAAAATTTACTAGGAGATACATGCACCTGAAGAAGACCAAAGGGCACAACCATCGAAACTTTGTGATGATAGCAACCAAAGATGAGGACAATAGTCTAAGTGTAAATAATATTGACCAAGCAGCCTGGGCTATTTTCAGTTGAACTTTAGAAAATTATTTTTTTCAAACAATTTTTCAGGAAAATAGTTTGCTCAAGTGGCTGTTATCACCGTTTACAGTATTGACGGGGGGTTCAACATGTCGTTATTTTCTATTCGAAAGCACTTTCTGTTTTAGTTGTTGTTACTGTTGATAGTCATCAAGTAATGTGGCTTGTATGATCACCGACATGGCTGAATGGTTAATACCGTGGAAGACTATATGATGGTTTCCGTATGGAATACAGGTTCGATTCCTTGCAGAGAAAGCATATTTTCTACGAATTTTCTTGAATATTCAGGCTGGCAAATGTAAATAATACTGCTTAACTAAAACAGAGCAATTACTCAAGTAAGTTCTATCCATAAAAATAACGTACAAACAGAATATATATATATATATATATATATATATATATATATATATAATATTTATGTTGGTCACACCACAAAATCGCTTTCACGACGCTTGACTCTACATTTGAATGATAACTCTAACATTTTTAGACATTTAAAACAACATGCCTGGCCGCATACACAATTCCGGAAAATCCTCGTTGAAAACACAACTATACTTAGACATGAAAACAATAAACAAAAACTAAAAATTCTTGAGGCTATATACATAAACCAGTTGAAACCTAACCTGAACAAAATAAACTATGAAATCTCCACAAATATTCTTAAAAGCCTATACTTAATAACAGAAGCATTGGTTTATACCAATGGCTGCCCATAATTAATACTTCTCGTTTTCACTGTCGCGTGGTCATGTGTGACGTCACGAGCTGCGATGCGATTTTCGCTTCGGCGTCTCGTATACACGAGTTTGTCGTTGCTTTGAAATTTTACATGCAACAAAAACAGACTATCATTATTGTTTTGTCCGTGTATTGTCTAATATATTGTAATGTAATTGTCATCTTTGATAATGGCTTATATAAGATAGGATTAAAAAAAAACATGTATCAATATGGTGATTTTCTTTCATCTTTCAATGATAATGTTGTTAAGTTTATCCGACAATATGAAAGGAATTTACTTAAAACAAATAGACAAAACTTGTCTATATTATTTATTGAAACATGCATCAATATATATATATGTAGAGGACCGTGCGGGGTGTGAAGATGTAAAGAGATGAGGAGATATCTCTGGGTTAAGATTTCCTGCTTGCCGGTCCAGCTACATAGGAATGTTGGACTTTAATGGAGTCCAAAGAAGATAAAGAAACAAACAAGACCGATATACATGTATGCAACAAATATATATTAATATCAAATTACAATGACATGAAGACATGAAAAGTTACAAAGTGTTTGTATGGAGAAGTTATGTGTGTGTGTGTGTGTGTGTGTGTGTGTGTGTGTTGAGTGTCCGTACGTACGCGTCCTTAGCGTGTTCCCAGAATATGGGAAACGCTGTATCTGTGAGATGTCACACATTGGCCTAAGTGAAAAGGAGAAAGTTTTTCCTCGCCTCAGCGCGAGGTTACGGCCCAAGGCCTAGGCCGAAAAGAGAGAGAGAGAAGGGTCAGCCAGTATTTATAGTCAGGGGAGAGAGACCCCTGTTGAAGGATTAAGGAAACTGAGGAGGAGCTAACTGCGACATATATATATATATATATATATATATATATATATATATATATATATATGTTTATATATATATATATATATATATATATATATATATATATATGGTTTACAAAGCCTTGTAATGAATTATTTTCCATTCTACAACCCCTTCCACAGAGGCGAAATGCTATAAATTTCTCACTATTCTATTTACATAGCAAATCTTCTGACAAGCGACATCCCTTAGTTTCATCAGTTCAGACCTTTACAGCTAAAACCCGCCATGCCATTTTACGGCGGCAAATCATCCCTATTTGATTGTTAAGAAAGATGTTCTATTCTTCGTCTTCCCAAAAACCACTCACTACTTAGTGGAACAGACTCCCGAGATGATGCTTCGCTGATCACTCCAATTTAAACCTTTTCAAGTCTTCAGTCAACCATTATATTTTTTCAACTAACTCATTCAATAACTCTACCTTGAGTGGTTCTCGTATTGGGTGAACAACAGTAAAATTGTGCCAGTGCCATAGAAAATGACAACAATTGTTAGACAGTTTTAATACCGGGATGCAATGAAAGAAAGGTTTTGAGATTATGTAGTGGGATTTAATAAAACGGACATCCAGAATTCACAATTAAATGAAGGCCATTGAAGCATTTAATTAATCGGTTACCGTAACACTTAGTCAGTTACCGTAATTCCCCATGTATAATATGCATTTTCTTCTAAAAAAAAATAAGCAAAATTAGGGGTGCGTATTATGCACGGCTACAAAAAATCTTTAAAAGATTGCCATTTCATAGGTCGATTTCAGTTGCGAAATGACTACTCAACAGAAACATACGACAATTTGAAACTAACATTCGGTGATTGCGACCCCATAAGGATGTCAAATACAGTCATATGTACCTAACAATACTCACAAATGTAAAATAAAATAAGAATTATCATAAAACTAAATTTGAATAATATTATTCTATGTTCAAAACCATTTTTTTGTGAAAAACTACATACAGATCCGGTAGATTGCACATTTTATCGGACAAAAACAGGTTAATGAGTCTGCGCAGTAGACACAATATAGGTATTTCCGTTTCCTTTTAGAATCGGGATGATTGAGAAATATCTTCAATTACAGCTTGAATAAGAGTAGGAAACGCTGGCCATAATGAAATTGATGAGGTACAATTTATAGGGTTTGATTAGCAAACAAGGGGTGCGCATTATGCGTGAGTAGAAGCATTTTCCCACACCATCAGCACAATTTTAGGGTGCGTATTATGGATAAAGGCATATTATGGATAAAGGTGTATTATACATGGAGGATTACTGTAAGTGTCATGCGTGATAAACACTTGGGCTATCATGTCTCTTTCAATTCATGACTGACAAGGTAGATTTTCCCGCAGTGGGCTGCCATTTCTTTTTGCAGTAGACTGACTGCCAGTCAAGGCTACAGAATCCTGTCTGTCCTGCTATTCAACACATATCTGGTGGGGACAAGAGATGGAGTTGTCGGAGTTATTTCCTCCTTAATTCCCTAATTGTTCTCCAGAGGTCGCTCTCCCTACACTATAAATACTGGGCAATTTCTTGCCTCGTTCTCGTTTTCATTTCTTCAACTCAGCGAACACATCTACAATATACGTTCTCTTAGAAGATGGCGTTTCCACACTTGTGGAAAGACGCCGTGAACATTAAACACACATACACGTACATACGAACATTTACCAAAATACAAACTTTTTACGTTCACACACAGACACAAATGTTAATGTCTTTGTTGTAAATTTGTTGTTTAATACATATATTTGTTGACATATATATCGGTCTTGTTTGTCTTCTTTACATCTTCAGTTGGACTCAATTTGAGGCCGACATTTTCTTGTAGTTCTTCTAGCTGGAATAAACAGCACGTGTTCCTAATTCAACAACATTCAAACCCACATGGTCCTCTACAGAGTCATACCTGTTCCAATGGTATTTGTATGTAAGTGAACGCAATGAATGTGACTAGAATTCAAACTCAGCCATTTTGTTATGTTACATTAATTATATAGCAAACAATATATTTATATAACAAACCCTAAACTTGGATCAAAACACTATGAAAATACATTTTTATAGGAAAAATGCCAGCAATGCATTTTCACAATAAAAAAAATTACCAGCTAATACATTTTTGTAAAAAAAAAAAAATATTTCCAGCAATACATTTTTGAAAAAAATATTACTAACAATATATTTTTGTAAAAGAAAAATTACTAGCAATATATTTTTAAAAAACAAATTACTAATACTCCCAAGAAAATTAAATATTGACATTACATGACCCATAAGGTGTTGACATGCCGTTAAAAAAACAAAAACAAACGGACTTATTTACATTATTCGGACTATTGTTCTCATCTTCGTCGCCATATTTATTACAACGTTTCGGCCGTTGTACGCTCCGGACTTCTTCAGGTGGTTGGAATGTCGAACTGAACCCTTTATTTCGCTCACTGGTGTAGACTGTTCTAGTTCCACCACAGTGGATAAAAGCGTTGATTAGATCCAGTGACATGACCCAAAGAGTGTGAGTTCAATCCCCGGTAAAGGCAGTGGAGAACTTGGAGAGGAGAATTAACAGGAGATAACTGATAACTGACATCCATTAAACATGGCACGTGTAACTAGAACAGTCTACCCCAGTGAGCGAATTAAAGGATTCAGTTTACATTCCCACCACCTGAAGAAGGCCGGAGCGTACAACGGCCGAAACGTTGTAATAAATATGGTGACAAAGATGAGGAAAATAGTCCGAATAATATAAATAGTTCAGAAATATAGACAGATACAAACAGACTTGTTTTTTTTGTTTTTTTTAAATTTCTCTGGTCGTCTTTAGTTTTGATATCAAACTGATGAAATGAAAAAAAAAAAAGGACAATCCATGCGTTGCAGATCTCAGAAGTCAATTCAGAACTCACAACTTAAACAGAAGATGACCTGTTTAGTCAGTTAATTCCTTTATCACTATGCTTCTTTGGAGGTTTTGTTTTGAAGGAGACTGCTTTGTTGTCTTTATTTTTAATGCTTATTTTGAGATTCTTATTTTTTGTTCTGCTGAACGTAACTTACAGCTGTCCATGAGCAAACACTAGAGTTGGTAAACAGACGAGAAAATAATTGACCTTACAACTTGTTAATAAAATTACATAGCTCATGACAAAAGATATAAATAAATACACAATGGTAATTATTATATAGCATTTTATGTGTGCGTGTGCGCATGCGTTGAGAGGCTCTGATGGTTAGGAGAGCACAAGATTTGTGACTTTTTAACAATTTTTTCATTCATTTTTTATTCAACCGTAAGATTGTTAGATAAATTGTTGTTTTTTTCCCCCTTTTGGCAGGAGATGAATTTGTGCGAGTCTATCACGCACATACATACAAATACAAATCGCATACAACGACAAGTATTCATTGGTTAATTAATCACCACTACGTTATTAAAGACAATTTACAAATCGCAGCGATGCGGCAATTTTGTAATCGCTCTATTTTTAAGTAGTCAATTTTGTGCACTTTTGGGAGAAACGGATCACAGAAGCTTTCTTAAGTCTCCCCAAAGCTCGCTCGCTGATTGGTCGATGCCAACCAATCAGAATAATTCTTCCCGCGCAACGATTTGGAGCCTATAGTCGCTTATTTAAGCCAAGATATTTTTAATCCCAATTAGTGAGATTTCGACAGCCAAACGACAGTTGAAACCATGCGCTAACTCTCTCAATCACACACACCACTCACATGCTGAACATACCTTGTACACACTCACATAAACTCTTCTTATACAGCAATATCTTTCAAGAACAATCATTACAAGAGACTCTCATGAACATTATTCCAGTGAACTTTGGAACACTAACAGTTAAAGAGTGACAACTCTTGGTTAATTCAACCTTTTCTTACTTAAATGCATGCTTTCCTTCACATCGTTTTTCGATATTGTACATCTTGCTAAATACATATTTTATGTGTAACAATATCTTTTGCTGATCCTTTTCTACGTCAGCCCTGTTTCCTAATCTAAAGTTAAATTAATGTCCGCCACAAATTAAAATATTTTTGACTTCCAACTTTTGCAAGTGGAAAATGTAACAATGCAAAGTGTTGCAATAAAAACCAACCACAAGATGGAATTAAACTAGTCATCAATGCTATTGTTCCGTTTCTTACCATGTACAAATGTTACCCTTTTCTATCTAGGATCAGTGTGTAGTATCTGCTCAGCCCCTGGCCTTTCTGAGTTGGAAATAGTTAAAGGATATATATGTGCGTATATATTAATGTCATAAGAAAGAACAGTTTGATTAATAATCCAAAGTTCTTTAGTATTTATGCTTTTATTTTTTTAAAATAATACAGAAGTACAGTTTGGATTATTATTTCCGTACAGAAGTAGTTTAAATTATAATTAATCTTTTTAAAGATATGATTCCATCGCGACATAGAAATTACCGTTTCGAAACTGAAACTGAAGTCCTAAAGTTTAATTTCAAAATTAAACTTAAAATTTAGAGCACAGTTTCATTCTCAGGCGATGTCTAGAATAACTAACCGAAGAAATGTATTACTCATTTATAGATTGGAAATGGAGGTGTAATCTGGGGCTTGTCTTTCATCATCAAGGGGTCTATGCTTTGGTGAAAGTAGGAATGTTTATTATATGTCAAATTTTTGGAGTCGTGTAAGGTTGGGTAGGGGGATTTTTGTCTGGCTATAATTGCCTTTTCTATCAGGCTCTGTTGTTTTTAGTTTTATTACTGTTAAAAACTCTTACTGATAGATGTTCTAGTTACAGTTTTTATTTATTTATTTTCTTATGATCAAATAGACACTAACCCTAACCCAGCTTTCTTGTTTATGGTCATTTCAAAATACTAATTATTTTTTTTTCTTATCATTTGTATCCAAGGGAAACCAAATTAACGTTTGGATATAAAGTTTTCTTTGAGCGAATGTCACTGAAATTATAATGACGAATGTGTGGGGATACTTTTCTTCTTGGTGGATGCTTTGAAACAGATGTTTTTTTTTGGTCCAGAGGAATCATAAATGTTATTTCAGAGACCACCCAGATCGACAACGTTTTTATTACATCTGACATCTTTGTGGGTACCTTAATGGTCTCTTTCTTATCAGTGACAAGTGAGGAATGATGGCTAATCTTGGGTTTGCTCAATCTCACTGAATTTCGTCTCGTTAAATATGGATTCAATCCTCCTTGGGATTATCCCAATGCATTTTGTTTTTAATTTTCTTCCCAACTTTTCCATGCATCTTCCTGCAATTTCAACAATTATCATCCAATTAGTAGACTTTCTCCTCTTCCTTTCTTTTTCTTTGATCAACCTACAGAGATGTCAGTGTCACATATGTATATACATACGCACATATACGTTTATGTACATCCATGCACATGTATACATATACGCACATCAATACAGAGACACATACACACACACATATACATGCACAAACAGGAGGTCTGTCTGAAAAGTAACAGGACTTATCCATTCCATTCGTTGACGTGAGGGGGCATTGTCCACAGTGAGTTCTTGCCACAGAACTAAACGATCAATCAGCAAGTCTACAGAGATCCTGCGGCATTTGCTTCAGTCAGTGCCCGAGTAGAGATGAGAGTTGTGGCAGGACAAATTGTTGCTGCTTCATCATGACAATTCACCTGCTCACAATGCCCTGAGCATGCAGCAGTTCTTGACCGAGAACATCATCGCTGTACCCGAACAACTTCTCTATTCGCCTGATCTTGCTGCGTGTGATTTCTTTCCTTTCCCCAGTCTCAATAGGATCATCAAGGTGCCTAGTTTTGAAGAAGTAGAGGCCATTAAGTGGTCTGTAACGACGGAGATGAAGCTTATCCAAGCAAGAATCCTTGCATGGCAGAGAAGGATAGAGAAAGTGCATTGGAGGGGATTCCTTTGAAGGGGAAACCAAGTAGTTTGTTGTTTGGAATTAAAATAAATTGTTTGCGACAAGAGTCCCGTTACTTTTCAGACAGACCTTGTACATGCGCATTGGTATGCTCATAGTGGAGTAGCTATCAACATGGAGAGCTAAGTTCAAATTTCAGCCAAGGCTGTTTGTTTTCCTTTTCTCACAAATATCCTTGAAAATCCTCCACACAGGCAAGGTTTAAATACTAGGGCAGACTGGTCTCTCTAGCCTTGGTTAGCAGCCAGTTTAGGAGAAAGACATCTCTGAATTCAAAACCAGTTAAGCATGAGGCTCCATAAAACCCACTTGAGACAGAAATCACAGCAGTAATGCTCAGTGTGATGAGGCAGTGAACCTAGTCGGGTAAGTCTCTCTCTCTCTCTCTCTATATATATATATATATATATATATATATATATATATATACACATACACGCACACACAATCATATATATATACAGTGAGGTGAAACAAGTATTTCGACAGTAAAAAAAATGGATTTAGAATCATATATTGAAAGAAAAGCATTGTCTAAAGCTCACAATATATTCGTAAAACAATTATAAATGCAAATAAACAGCAAAAATAAATTATTTGACACGTATATATATTTTATATACAAATTATTAAAACAGGTAGTGAAAAAAGTATTTGGACAGTTCCGAAATTATGTTTAAAATTAATGCTTGAATGTGTTAGAATTTTATGGAATAGTCTAGAACGTGCATTAAGGTGTTAGCTATCTTGATGGTCAGTTCATCCCAAGACGTCGCACTAACAGTACTGCAGGATGCCAAAGCAAAAAGAGCTGTCGAAAGATCTTAAAGATTGAATTATTTCTGCACATAAAGAAAAAAAAAAGGCTATCGTAAGATTTCTAAAGACCTATGTATACCGGTGAGCACTGTTGGGTACATAATTAAGAAATGGAAAGCCTTCGGTACTCATGAAAATATGCCAAGAACAGGTGCACCGCGCAAAATATCACAAAAATGTTCACGGAAAATAGTATGGTGAGTAAAAAATGACCGTTTTGTGACTCGGAGAGAACTTCAAAAAGATCTCAGCAATGCAAGAACTCATGTATGCAAGAGGACCACAAGTTCTGAACTTCACCGACAACAATTAAAATCTCGCTCTCCTCGCAAAACCCCATTGCTAGAAAAACATCATTTAAAATCCAGACTTGAATTTGCCAAAACTAATTTACAAAAGCATGATGACTATTATAAGTGAATTTTATGGTCTGATGAAAGCAAGATTGAACTTTATGGCCACCACGATGCTCCCCATGTTTGGAGAAAGGATGGAACAGCCTTCAATCAAAAGAACACCATCCCCACTGTGAAGCACGGAGGCGGTAGCATTATAGTTTGGGGATGCTTTGCATATAAGGGTACAGGACAACTGAAAATTATTGAGGGCACAATAAATGCAGCCAAATATATTCAGATCTTAGAAGATTGCCTGCAGTCATCAGTTGAGAAATTAGAACTTGGACCAGATTGGGTTTTTCAACAGGACAATGATGCGAAACATACAGCCAAAGCAACACGCGCATGGCTTCAAAACAATAACATCAATGTGTTGACATGGCCCAGCCAATCGCCGGACATGAATCCAATAGGGAATCTTTGGAGAACACTGAAGAATCAGATTCGTGAAAGGCGACCAAAGAACCTCAGGGAATTGAAAGTTTTTGCAGAAGAAGAGTGGGCTAAAATCATGCCATGCGCTTGTAGAGAGCTACAGGAACAGACTGAGAGCTGTGGTTGCAAATGAAGGAGGACCAAGTAAATATTAAACACATTTGAAGCATAATTTATATTCTGTCCAAATACTTTTTTCACTACCTGTTTTAATAATTTGTATATAAAATATATATACATGTCAAATTTATTTTTGCTGTTTATTTGCATTTATAATTGTTTTACGAATATATTGTGAGCTTTAGACAATGCTTTTGTTTCAATATATGATTCTAAATCCATTTTTTTACTGTCCAAATACTTGTTTCACCTCACTGTATGTGCGTGTAGGAGGGATAAACACAAAAGAAAGGCAGTTGTTGAGAGACAGTGAGCACTGAAAAGTAGGTAAGGATGGAAAGGCATAAAAAATGTGATATATAAAATTTCTTTATGGACAGACAGAGCAAAAGAAAGACAAAAGTGAGGCTGCAGTAAAAAATATTTATTCCTTATATGAAAATAATCCATTTGTATAAGTCTAAGATAAAACCATGTACAAGTGATGAAGATTGGAAGGGACAAGGAAAGGAATGAGAAGATACAGGCAAAGGGTGAGATAGGAGAGCAGAGGCATGAGATAATGGATAATCTTCATTGTCAACAACCATGGAATTTCCATGAGCCCTATTTGTTGTGAAATCTTAATTTTTGACTTGTACATTTTCTATTTCAAGGAGACAGCAATGATGCTTCTAATAATAGATTCAAGATATTACTAATACAACTAGTGTATGGCAAAGAAACCTAAAAGATGGCAGTGAGTCACATGTGTAAGAAAAGGAAAGAAAATTAAACGTGGTATGCAATGATTAACTAAAAAGGTAGCTGAACTGTACCATCCAGTATTTGCAATGGCATGATGGGAAATTTGCATAGATGTGGGAATAAACCTGATTCAGCAGTAGCTGAAAATTTTCTTAAAAGACAGCAATGTGTCCAGTCTTACAACCAAGATATGTTCTCAGTACTGAGGAGGGCTAATTCTGAATTTCATTTAAACAGTATTGTAATATGTTTATATTAAGTTCTAGCAGCCATCTCTCTGGAAGCAGGAGGAGTGGTAGGTAGGTTTAAAGGTAATTAGCCAGGAAGTGTTATATATTTACATAAAATTTGCTCATTGATGTCTTAGTTGCTGTACACTGATAAGAAAGGTGCAGTAAACTGGTTTGGCTGTCTTTTTTGTTAATCGTGTTGCATTTTGATTCTTCTTGTTTGAATATGCATATTATTATCACTTTAATAAAAGCGATATGGCTTGATTGGATCTGCAGGGTTATGAGTTTTCAGCCTGACATCAGACATTCTGTCATTGGCTTGAAATCGAACAATTTATTGGTTACTATTGTGGAACATTTAATCACAATCTGAATTCAAATTACAGCCTAGTCTACTGTGTTGACTTTTGTACTACTACTCTTAGGAAAGGCATGAATCCATCCCCTTACCCTACCCAGCTATGGGTTAAATAGCATGGTAGCCTTGAAACTCTAGCCTTGGATGGAATCTGTCTAGGAGAAGGCTTACTCTGAAATTCCAAACCCTGGAGGAGGCAATGAGAAACCACTATTTTTTCCAAGTAGTCATAGCAATTCAGATATTAAAAAGAAAAGGAAGTTGCAGAGAGCCATAATAGCCTATAACTTGAAAGGCCTTGCTGGTAAGGTAACTGTTATTTCACTGAATAAGTGAGCTAGTTAGTTCATTTTACGACATGTCAAACCTTGGGTTATTTAATGTTGAATTTTTCACAGAGTAGGGCTCCCTCCAAGGAGGTTTGTTTCTATCTTATGGCATATCAATACCTATGGGTCATTTCATACTGGAAGAGGTTATTAGCAGAAACTCCAGGGGGGGGGGAGGGCTTTCCTCTTAGGCAGTACCTCTACTTTGGGAGGGGACACAGTTCATTAGCCAGTGCCTGTGGTGTCCCCAAAAAGGGAAGCACCGAGGGGACTTGGTAATTTTTTTTAACAACTTTCAGAAATCCCCCATTAAAATCTGATCTTGTGTCACATTGATACAGTGTGGGTATGCAGATAAATACCTATTTTCTAATAAGACTTTAAAAAAAAAAAAATATATAGATTTGGGAGAACTCCAATTATTTTAGGAGGTCAATGGTTTTTGGAGAGCACCCAGTGAGGACTGAACTTATTATTCTGTTGTAAAGGTCAACCAGTATAGACTTGTTAACCATTTCTCCATACCAAGTTATGTTTATTTCACTGTAGACCAGTAATTTGAGATACAACTGATTGATTCATTTTTTATGGATTATCAACCCTTTGCAGGTTATTTAAAGCTAAAAATTATTTTTAGATAGGAAAATTTTTTTTTAGTTTTTGAAGATAATAATGATTTAGTGATACAAGTCTTATTAATTAACCCATAGCTGGGGGGAAAAGAGGTGGATTCAACCTTTTCCATGGGTATTTGAGTGTAAGTGAATCTAACAGACAACTGGAATTAGAACTTGGCTCTCTGATTAACAATTCCAAGTTATTATCCATTGCACCAACCACACATCCAAGTTTACAGCACCTTCTATTCCCCAGTGGTCACCCATCTAGGTACTAACCAGGCATGATATTGCTTAACTTTGGTGATTGTACAGGAACCAGTTTTTTAATATGACATGACTGTAAGCCAGTCTGAGATACAAAGATGGAAAAAAAATACTAATCAATGATTAATTATAATAATAAAATAAGAATTTTTGGTTACAAGAAGCCAGCAATGAGAAGGAGCAACACTGTCTCTAAAATACAGAACATTTTATGGCAAAGTTCCATTTCATTTTTCATAGTTACATTAAAACCTGAGGAAAATAATACTTTGATTTTCAAGGAAGACATCTTGAAAAAAAAATTCAGTCATTTTTATTTCATATGAATTTTTTTTTTTTCCTTTTTACTGATTGAACTAATGGTTCATCTGTCCAAATTCTTTCAAAAGGCTTCCAGCAATGACAAGGCGCTGAATTTCACTTGTTCCCTCGTAGATCTCGGTAATTCTTGCATCCCGGTAATGTCGTTCTGCAGGCATATCAGAGACGTAACCCATTCCTCCAAGAATCTGGATTGCCTAGAAAGAATGAAGAATAGTTAAATGAAAGAGAAGAAAGAACATGACCCAAAACTCCAACCTTTAGAAATCATATTTCCCATCAGAAATCAAAATTCTTGATATAAGGCTGGCTTTATATTTGAGAAATAAATTAAAAAAAAAAATTGTCTGAGAGCTTCAGAGAATATTAGGTGGTTGGAAAAGTTTATAAATTTTTTTTTTCCTTTAAAAAGTGGCTTACTACTGTACATTAAGTCTCTAGTTTTCAAAAAAAAAAAAAAAATGGCTGAGAACTTATGCACACACTATATGTTCCTATAATATTTCTTATATTCTTACCAAACTAACAAAGTTAAATGTCTATATTTGATCAAAATTTTTCTATTTGATGTGAGATCGCATGTAAGTTAATCAAATGGGATTAGATACCTCCACTAATTTGTTGAAAAAAGTGAATATCATGATTAAAAAATAACGTAAAATTGATAAAAATAATGTTTTATTATCAAAATATTTGTTATTATTAAGAGGAAAGACCAAATTATTTTTTGAGTATTTAATATTTTTAAAAGATTTTTCTAGCATGTCCGAAATTTTGGTTAAAAATCTTGTTTTTGTTGCATTAGCAGGAGGGGGATGAGGGATATTAGTATAGGAAATTTTAGCATCTTTTTTGCGGTAAAAAACATTGATTTGGCAATTCTTGCAAAAATCAAATAATTGTCAGATTATTAATGAAACTTTCAAGACTTATTCAGAGATTTTATATATTTTTTCTTTTTAGAAAATATTGGTAAAAATATTTTTTTTTTTACATGTTATCTGCCACTTACTTAATTTTACAAAATTTCAAGAAATTAAATTTTCACCATCTTATTATTTATATTTGTGAAAAGCAGAACTCCCTGATGAATTTAAATCAAATTTTTTTTTTGTAAAACAGAAACACCATTTACAGAAAATCTGCTCTGAATCATAAAATAAAAAAATACAAGGAAGACATTATTTCATTAGAGAAGCTTTTGATTGGTTTTGCAGATAAGATACTTTTTTTTTTCAAGGAATAATGGATTTTTACAGGAATTGTTTTCATTTTGTAAAAAATTTTTAATTAGAACATTTTATTACGTTTTAAATCTTTCGAAATTCTGTATTAATTTCCCCCTTTCAGATGATATTAAGTAAAAACTATATTTAATAATCATTAATAGAAATGCTTAGTATAAATTTTTGTATGTTTATAAATGTGCTGATTTTTGTACTTATGGTTGTTCATACACAACATCATCAGGAAATAAGTAAAAGCCAAAGTATCTAAAATTCTATAAAACATTAGCTATCTGTCAGAGCTGACAAAGTTAACCTGGCTGCTGCTCTTGAAATGGACCTCCAATCAGTGGTTAATTGAAGCAAGAAATGGCTTGTAAATTTTAATGCCTCCAAAACTAAACTGCTCTCATTTAAGCACCATAGAGAAACTTCCCTGCCTGCCATCACCATGGCTGAAGCTTGACTCCTGGAGAGCAACACAATGTGCCTTCTTGGCCTTGCATTTCCATATATATATATATATATATATATATATATATATATATATATATATATAATATTTTAATGCCTCCAAAACAAAACTGCTCACATTTAACCACCATAGAGAAACTTCCCTGCCCGCCATCACCATGCCTGAAGCTTGACTCCTGGAGAGTACCACAAATGTGCCTTCTTGGCCTTGCATTTTCAACTGACTTGAAGTGGAATGACTACATTGAATAAATAGCTGCATCTATTGCAAGGAAAGTTGTGTCACTGTACTGTGTCATGCCAGAAGGTTTTTCTCGTCATCTTGTACATTTACAAATCTACCATTCGTCTGTGCATTGAATACTGTTGCCATATCTAGTCTGATGCTGCTGCTATTCATTTTGAGGTTCTTTGACAAAACCCAAACAAGGATCTGCAATGTAATTGATCCTGACTTGGCATCTTGATTGCAGTCACTTTCTCACCAACATGGCGTGGCTTCCCTCTGTCTTTTCTAGAAATATTTTCATGGCAATTGCTCTGACGAGCATTTTTTTCCCTGGTGTCCTGACTATGTGAATTTAAGCATGCTACTAGATTGGCACTTAGGTCCCACCTTTTTACTGTTGAAATGGTTAAATGTAACTGCCACTTCTACTCCAACAGTTTCTTTTCGCACAATTCCCGCCTGTTGAAATTCCTTCTGTTTATTTGCTTGGCCAATAACTACAATCTTCCAAAATTTAAATGCAGCATCAACTGATCATCTTGAATTGCATTCATCTTTTATCCTTTCTCCATCCCCACCACTCGGTCTTTTCTTTCACTCTCTATAATCACTGCATACTAGAATGCTAAAGTTTTTTTTCAAAGTCATAGACAATTTAAAGCTTCAAGTAAGATTTTTCATTTTAAAAAATTCATTTTAAACTTTAGGCATTGCGAATCTGTGAAGGTAATAAAATTCTACTGGACATGAAGTAGGGGATCGGTTTTGTATTGTTATTAAGTAATAAACTGATCTCTTACAATAATTACAGATTTAATAAAATATGCTGTTATTCTTGCCTATAAACATGGTACATGCAGTTGATTAAATATAGTGGGACTTTCTTTAAATGATAAAATTGTCTATGACTTTGAAAAAAAAACTTTAGCTTTCTAAATTTTTTCTCCTGCTTTGGGCAGATAAATATATAAGTGGGAAACCTTTTAATCATTTAAAGACGGTTACACTATATTTTATTGCCAGCATGTACCACATTTATAAGCAAGTCGTCAATAAAGCGTGATGAGTTTGTTTCCTTACCTGATGACTAACAAATGTAGCTGCTTCGGATGCAGCAAGTTTAGCCATGGCTGCCATCTTGAAAATAAAAATGAAACAAATTTAAAAAGTATTGTTTGACATTTATTTACGTTTTACTAGTAGAGGTTTTTAAAATTTAGGAACAAGATAAAGAGATAACCCTGCCCCCCACCAAAAAAAATTTATCATTCTAAAGAGTATACCAAATATAGCCAATCTCAGCATTTGAGACGTGGAAAAGTTCTCAGCCCAGCCAAAAAGGATTTAAAGTGGAACTCATATACAACCCTTCTGTTGCTAAAATGATTCATTCCTTGTACCACGTCAGTAAGTACCTGACTATGACCTACCCGGGAACATGGTTGAGTGGTTAGAATATTTGCTTTCTGACCACAAAACCCCGGTTTGAATCTCACCAGGGTTGATTTATCAGGGATGAGACTATTGGTCTAGAGGAGGCAATTCCAGCGTGCGGCACCTTTGGAAAGTGTCTGAAAACCATACTACGAGTTGACCCAAGCTTTGAGAGTGAAGCTGGGTAGACAGAATCTTTGGGCATGTCGATGTTTGTGCTAGCATGGAGTCACAAGTCATCGTGACTGAGGGTTTGAGCGTGGTGGCCTTGTTCAGGTTGTTGATCATGTTAGATAACGTGCTCTATCCCAGAAACTGTAACTATGGTCTGCTCAGTGTAGTTGCAATATAAACCACAGGTGGGCTTTGTGGGTGTTGAACAAACACAAAATGTGCTTGAGTGGGCGTCTGCAATGAAGATTAGCTCACTGGAGCTGCTCAATCCTCAATTACCAGCCTGAATAGAGTTCAAAAGTGTCCATGAGGCCAATGAATTATCTCCCACCCTACAACCTCTTTCCCATTAGTGCTATTTTCAGGGTAAATGTTCTGACTTACTACATTTGTTAGTCTATATTTCTGAGATGAGGTATTGTAATAGTGGGTAAAAGTGTTGGTTGGATCTAGTGACTTGACCCAAAGAGTTCTGAGTTCAATACCTGGCTACTGCAGTCGTGAACAAAGAGAGTTCAGTTAAAGGGAGATAACTGAGACCGCCGGAAGAGGCATGGCACGTGGAACTAGAAAAATCTACACTGGTGGACGAAATAAAGAGTTCAGTTTGAAGTTCCAATTACCTGAAGAAGGCTGGAGTGTACAATGTCTGAAATGTTGTGAATATGGCAATAAAGACGAGGACAACAGCCCAAACAATGTCTATCTGTCTATCTATTTATCTATCTATGCCATGTACACTAGAAGAATAAACAATTCCTTTCATATTCCAGTGGTGAGGAAGAAATTCAATTCAGACAGCATCTTTACAAGAACTGCTACTTTGTGGAAGAGAGACTCCTGAGAGAATGCTTCCTTAATCACTACAAGCTTAACCTCTTCAAGACTAGGGTCAACCGTTATCTATCCTACATATCCTCATAATCTGCATTTCCTATCTCCTCCTCTTACACTCATACAAAAGACTCATTTAATAACCCTCTACTTTGAGTGGCTCTTGAGTCTTGTTTAGGGTGAAAAACAGTAAAAAAATAATTCAGATGAGAAAGTTTTGATGTTTAGACAGATTTGGAGGAATGAGTTGTTTGGCTGAGATCATTTCAGAACCGTGTGTGTGTGTGTGTGTGTGTATGTATATATATATATATATATATATATATATATATATATGCATCACTAAGTCTTATTTTTAGTGGATACTCATATTTGAATAGACTCTCTGTTTATTCATTAAACAGTATATTTATTTATTTTCACCTACCGGCCTAAATGTCTGAGAAATCTCATTAAAAAAAATTACGCCCTTCAGCAGGAATTGAAAATGCATCCCTCAGAAAATTTAACTTCATTTTGATTTACATTTTTTGATTTACTTTATTAAAAAATAATTAATAATAAGCATGTTCTATTGAATTATTTTTTATATGTCAAGTTGCTTTATGAAAAAATAACTTTCTTTATGATTTACTTTATTAAAAATAATTTAAAACAAAAAATTAATTCATCTTTTATGTAATGCCTTTTTGAAGAAAATATTCACTAATTAAGGTTTTAATTCTTAATAAATTACTTTTATTTGGTTATAAAAAAAGTCATGTTTTTCTAGTGCTGAGTTGTCTCGGTCTTGAGTTGTCTTATTCCTGCATTGTCCTGATGTTTAGTTGGCAGTGTTGAGTTGTACTGCAAACAAATATCAAATGTTGCAGCTAGAGAGTTGTTTTTTTTTCTCATGCTGAAGTTGCTAATGTTTGTTTTGTTTTATGGCATATCAACCTCAATGGGTTATTTAATGCCAACAAAATTCTTATTGCTGGTAATATTTTTTCTTCAAAAATGTATTGCTGGTAATAATTCTTTTCTTCAAAATATTTTTGGTATTAAAATCTATTTTTACGCTTTCATTGGGACCTAACAGAGGCTTTTTTTTCCCAAAAATGTATTGCCGGTAATATATATATTTTTTTTTCAAAAAAATGTACTGCTGGTAATATTAAAAAAAAAAAATATTGCTTGTAATATTTTTTTTTTCTAAAAATGTACTGCTGGTAATAATGTTTTCTGACAAAAATTAATTGCGAGTAATAATTTTTTACAGACAAAGTGTTATTGGTATTAAAACCTATTTTTACACTTTCATAGTGTTTTGACCCCAGTTTGGGGTGGGGGGGTCAACTATTTGCCCATAGCTAGGGCCCTAACAGATGCTACCACCCTGGGTCAGGGTGGACCTGGGAACACCAGCAATTAAGAGGTAGTTCCACCCTCCTCAAAACTTCCTGATCAGAGGCCTTGCTGTCGGATGCAGTTTATCGTCTAACCCAGGACATGGATATAGTTTATCATCTTACCCAGGACGCCCAAACTTTGGTTGGTAATGTATATATACATTCATGGTGTGTCAAAAGGAACACCATTTTTTTATTTATCAAATTTTATTGAACATAATAAAAATACAGTAATTTAAGAAAATTTATAAGTATTGTCACATCAAAACAACATGATTTACTCTGATTAGCATCTTCAAAATGCCCCCCCCCACCATGTTCCATACAACACTGGACCTTATTGCGTCCTGGGTAAGATTATAAACTATATCTGTGTCCTGGGTAAGATCATAAACTATATCTGTATCCTGGGTATGACGATAAACTATGTCCAACAGCAAGGCCTCTGATCAGGAGGTTTTGAGGAGTGTGGAACCACCTCTTAATTGCTGGTGTTTCCAGGTCCCCCCTGGCCTGGAGTGGTAGCACCTGTTAGGGTCCCAGCTATGGGCAAATAGTTAACCCCCAAACTAGAGTGAAAACACTATGGAAGTGTAAAAAATAGTTTTTAATATGAGTAATAAATTTTTTGAAGAAAAATATTACCAGCAATAAAAATCTTGTTGGCATTAAATAACCCATTGAGGTGTTGATATGCCATAAAACAAACCAAACCATACCAAACCATGAACCCTACCAGCAACACTTCTACAAACCATTTGACAGATTTCTACCTTAATTTCAGAAAATTTGACAGAAATTGTATGTTTTAACTTAGGAATTGTTTTTGGCTTGAGTCTGTAAATCAGATATTCCTGTACACCCGACAAGAAAAAGTCTGGTGGTGTTAGATCTGATGATCGTCATGGACACCCAATTGCTCCACGCGGTCCTATCCATCTTAGCTTTACCAAAAGACAAAATAGAAAAAAAAAAAATAAAAATAAAGGGTGTTACTTTTGCCACACCCTGTATATATAGACTTGCTTTTTTTATAATAGTTCATAGTGATTTCGTTTTTATGGTTTTGTATCAAAAGAAATGTATCAGCAGGAAACAAAAATTATCCTTTTGTTCTGCTTGCAATTCACATTGCACTTCCAAAGCAATGATTTATTTTCCCCAAGCATCAGCAAATATCAAGATTATAGCAATAAAAAGAAAAGAAGAGAAAAATCCTCTCACCCGAGAAAATGGTTCACCGGCATCCTTCAACATGGCAGCTTTCCAAGTAAGAAGACGAGCAGACTCGGTTCTCAATTCCATGTCAGCCAATTTCATCTTAAAAACAAATTGTTAAAAATCAAATTGGGTATTACTAACCCTATGTACTATATATATATATATATATATATCAGTATGTTTTATATATATATATATATATATATCAGTATGTTTTATATATATATATCAGTATGTTTATATATATATATATATATATCAGTATGTTTTTTATATATATATATATATATATATATATATAAAAAACATACTGATATCAGTATGTTTTATATATATATATATCAGTATGTTTATATATATATATATATATATATATATCAGTATGTTTTATATATATATATATATCAGTATGTTTTATATATATATATATATATATATATATATATATATATCAGTATGTTTATATATATATATATATATCAGTATGTTTTATATATATATATATATATATATATATCAGTATGTTTTATATATATATATATATATCAGTATGTTTTATATATATATATATATCAGTATGTTTTATATATATATATATATATATCAGTATGTTTTATATATATATATATATATATCAGTATGTTTTATATATATATATATATATATCAGTATGTTTTATATATATATATATATATATATATATATATATATCAGTATGTTTTATATGTATATATATATATCAGTATGTTTTATATATATATATATATATATATCAGTATGTTTTTTATATATATATATATATGTATATATATATATATCAGTATGTTTTATATATATATATATATATATCTCCCAGAATGTTTTATATATATATATATATATATCCCAGTATGTTTTATATATATATATATATATATATATATATATATCTATATATATAAATATATATATCCCAGTATGTTTTATATATATATATATATCCCAGTACGTTTTATATATATATATATATATATATATATATAAAACAGAAGATGTTTGTAGGTGGGTCTGTATGCTATTTATGCACCTCCACATTTCTCGACAGATTTTGAAATTGTACACACAAGTTGCAAATTTACCAAGGTAGGTCAAGACCAACTTTTGAACCTCAAGGCATCCCAGGTTTGGCAGAAAAAATGATAAAACTGAAGGTGGGTATGACTTTTTACAAAAGCCAAAGCAGAGTTACATGGGAACAAAGTTTTTACTGGATGAACTGATGTTGTTTGCACTTAATGCAAAACATCAGCTCATGTTACGAGGATTATGTAGAGAGCTTGACAGTTTTCCTGCGACATTGGATTCACACAAAAAATTGCAAAAAATTGTGAAAAAATAAAAAAAATCAGGTTTTCATACTACTTAAAATAAAAACTTGAATAACTTCCTCATTTTTTTTATCTAATTTTTTTTAAACATGTCAAAAAATTTTCCATCATGCAAGAAATTAGATAGTGTAGTTTTAATCCTGTTCACTTCCCTGTATATAACAAAAAAAAAACCACGAAAATCTGTTAAAAAAGCCTGTTTTTCAGCCATAACTTCCTGGTTTTTTAACCGATGCTTTCCAAATTTGCCATGTAAATTCCATATGGCACACAAATTGTGATGCATGAATGTTTGGTTTAGATTATTTCAGTTAAGTGGACAAAATCTGCGACAAACTAGGTCCAATATCAGCTATTGCCATTTAGCCAATAGTTTCTTCATATGATTCCATCCTAAATTGGCATTCAAACAACCTTTGATGCAAAGATTGTTTGAGAAGGATTACTGAAGCATTAAAAGGGAAAAATTCCTGAAGAACCTCTTCTTAACCCCAGCTTTGCAATAAACATGTGAAGAAGGTGGTGGTGGGGGTTAATGTATTTGCACTTGAATCAAGCTCTGATAATTCATCCCTGTTTTTGCTTGATTATTAGATTTGTGAACAATGCCATACTGTTTGAAAGTTATTACAGCCATAGAAAACTTTACTGAATATCTAGATCATTGAAAAAATTTAACCCTGAGCAATGACCACACAAAAAGATTTTATCGGTGGAATTCCTTTAAGAACAACAATCAAACACTTGCAAAGGACATACCATAAAAAAAGATGGTGGGAGACGTAGCTTAAGTATGCAAGCAGCGGGGATACAGGCAGACATTTCTAGATAGGAGAGTGCGGATGTACAATTGTAACCATGTACATCCGGGCAATGCCAGGTATCTTGGGTAATATATATATATTTATATATATAAAAAGAAAGAACCAAGAACATAACACTGTACGAATCCTCTCATCAAGTACTTGAGTTCCAAGTCCAAAGAAAAAAAAACCCCAAAATGAGTAAAAGACTAAACGTAAAGTGCTCAATACACTAAGTAGAGCAAAAACTAAAATAATCCTAAGGAGTCAGGCAAACCTACCTAGGATTCACCTAAACGGATCAAATGTTATCAATATAAGGCAAGCGATAAATTTTGTTCACTATGCATGGAGGAAAAGCTAGCTATCGCTACCCATAAAGAGTCCCAAAATTTAATAAACCAAAAATCAGAAATTCTTAGTAGGTGCCGACATAAGAAAAGCTGGTTATTAGAGTAACGGGCTGTAGGTTATTTTTTTTTTTTGTCATGTGGTCATGGTTTTATTTAGTTTTATCAATAAATATTGTTTCATTATTTGCCTTTTTAACCAGTTTTACCCTGAAGATCCATTTTGGTGAAACCTAGGTAGGTTTGCCTGGCTCCTTAGGATTATTTTAGTTTATATATATATATATATGTATATATATGAATAAAGACAAAAGGAAAACCTATTGTAGCTGATGTTTTTGATCCTCTGAGGGACAAGGGACTTTTATAACAGAAGACAAAAATTCACTGGTTACGATAAGTTTTCCTTTTGTCTTTATTCATATTGTCCTTTTACAGATATATGCTATCTGAAATTTTTACACACACACACATATATATATATTTTATATATATTTTTTTGTGCAGTACTTAGTGGAAAGTGCTCAATATCAGTGGTAGAGCTAACATTTTCAGTTTTATGGATATGAGTATGGGACCCTCTCGATCATCAAATTGGTTTATTTTTTAAAAATGCATCTATTTATGCTTATTTGTGTTTGATTATGTCTGGTGGTGGGAGGGGGAATTTTCTTCCGTGTTTGTTTGGGATGGCACTCTCACACACATAGACGCACATACATACAGGTGTATGCATTTTAGTTCACACAAACACACCTATATAAACAATTCAAGGTTAGGCGCAGATACACATCCATGCATTCGAGCATACATATACACAATTGTTTATATGGGTGTGTTTGTGTGAAATAAAATGCAGACACCTGTATGTATGTGCGTCTATGTGTGTGAGAGTGTTATCCCAAACAAACACAGAAGAAAATCCCCCCCCCTCCAAAACATAATCAAACACAAATAAGCATCTGTCTGTATTTCTGAGATGAGGTATTATTTACATTATTGAGGAGGCACTCTCGGTAGTCAGAGACAGATTGGCCTCTGACTCATCCCTAGAAGAACGGACGAGTATTCCAATAGATAATCTGATGGAGATGTTGACTTTCTGTACACAAACAACGCACTTCAGAATGGGATCGCACATATATCAACAGGATGAGGGCTTAGCAATGGGCTCGCCATTATCACCAGCAATGGCGAATATATACATGGAATACTTTGAGGAAAGGGAATTAGAATCTATATCTCTAAAGCCAACTTTATGGTTAAGGTACGTAGATGACACCTTCATACTCTGGCCACACCAGGAAGATGTTCAGGTTCTACTGGACCATGTGAACTCAATAAGACCTTCGATACAGTTCACAATGGAGAAAGAAAGTAACAGCACACTCCCATTCCTGGATGTTCTAATATCTTGAACAGAGCATGGGTTCAAGACATCCGTATACCGTAAGCTGACATTCACCGAACAGTACCTCAATTTCAACTCCCACCATCCATACAGCGTAAAGAAAGCGATTGTCTGCTGCTTACAACACCGAGCAAAAGTCATAAGTGGTGACCCAGAGACGTTAGATAAGGAATTGGTCAGTATAAGTAGTACCCTACAACGTAACAACTACCCTGGGTACATGCCAGCAGCCCCCCAAAACTTGGATAGGTGGGTACAAGAGGAGGAGTAGGACAACAACACTCAGAAAACAGTCTGCCTGCCTTATGTGAAGGGATTATCAGAGAGAATATAAAGGATCTGTGGTCCATATAACATCAGGACAACCTTCAAAAGCTTGATGATGCTTCGCAGATATCTCTCCCGAGTAAGACCCCCCATTAGAGGAGAACATGACTAAAGACTGTGTGTACGCTATCCCGAGCAGCTGCAGAAAGAAATATAAAGGAGAGATAGGCCGCCCCCTTAAGGTGAGGCTTTAAGAACACCAGAAAGCTGTAACATGAGGGGAAGTGGAAAAATCAGGCGTGGCTGACCACATATGGAGAGAGAAGGGAGATCACTGCCCTCTGTGGGATCAGGCTGAGATCACAGACAAAGAACACCATTGGAGAATTCGTAAACTTAAGGAATCTCCTGCATAGAAATAAATACAATATGGGAACCAGTAATAAGGAGTGCCAGAGAAAAGCGATAGTAACAACAAAGTTGCAATATGAGCTCTGGTAAAAACATGTATTGACAACAGCAAAAAATTGCAATATGAGCATTGGTAAAAATGGTTGCTGAAGACATTAGGTTTATAATACCCAGAAATTCATACACAGATGTCCTCAAGGACACAGTGGATAAAGGCGTTGGTTAGATCCAGTGACTGGACCCAAAGAGTGTGAGTTCAATACCTGGTTAAGGCAGTGGAGAACTTTCAGAGAGAAATTAACAAGAGATAACTGATAACTGACATCCATTATGTGGAACTAGAACAGTCTACCCCAGTGAGCGAAATAAAGGGTTCAGTTCAAAATTCTGACAACCTGAAGAAGATCAGAGTGTACAACAGCCGAAACGTTGTAATAAATATGTCAACAAAGATGAGGACAATAGTCCGAATAATGTACAAATAAGCATAAATAGATCCATTTTTTAAAAATAAACCAGTCTGTTTGATGATCACAAAAGTCACAAACTAATATCCATACAATTGTATATATATATATATATATATATATATATATATATATATATATATATATATATAAATATATTTTGTGTATTTGGGCAACAATCACGCTTTTATATAAGCTTCATTAAAGACCACTGACAAGGTACGGCGATAAAGTTTTTTATTTAATTTTTCTTATATTCATATAATTTTTTTCTTTTCTGGACGTAAATTATGTAAAAATTATTAAAATTATTAATTAAATTATATTAAAAATTATTAAAATTATTAATTAAATTATATTAAAAATTATTAAAATTATTAATTAAATTATGTAAAAATTATACAAATGTTCTGTATGTCCAAGCATTTTCAGTTATTCTTTTAGCCATTAAAAAGGATGATTTTTATTTTTATCCAAATGTATGGATTTTTTATGTATGTATCTAGAGTTATAGGAATATTTTTTTATTTTCCAGACACAGTCAGCACATTGGGGCCCTGTTCATAGTTGATATTATTGAATGTTGGCTTTTTCTTTTTTATTAATAATGCTTCCTTTGTGAAAGATTTCTCAGAGTTAACCTGTAGAAAAAGACAATATTTATAAATGTAAAAGACAATAATAGGGAAACTGTAATAGTAGCCGACGCGTTTCGTCCAATGTGGTCTTTTTGAAGGCAAAAAAGGAAATGAATTTATTTAAACAAAGTAACTAATAATAACAAAACAAAATGTCCTTAGCAACTGGAAGAATTTAGAGAATGCTATTTTCATATTTTTAACTGAAAATTATATCAATTACTGTCACGTGTGGAGATATTGTTTTTATTGCTGTGTTGACGGATTCAACCATATCCTTTTGATTTCTCGATACTGTTTATCCCAAACAAACGTACACAACAATATCAAGAAAGTTAGTTTGTGGCCTTTAAAAGCCAAAGAAAATATTTTGATGACCGAACAATGATAGGAATTTTTTTTAGGAATAAAAAAAATCCAAAGAAAATCTCAGAAACTTTCTCCATCTACTCAATAGAAGTTTTTTTTTTATAGTATGGTTCATCCAGTACAAGGCCCAGGCGGCACTCAAGGTAGAAGGTTATGTTAAGGTGTAGTTTATATGGAAAGGAGGGGAAGATAACGGTTAACTCTAGATTTGAACGGGTTAAGATTGTAGTGATCAGGCGGGGAAAAATCCTCTTGTGAGTCTGTTCCATAGAGGAGTAGTTCGTAGGAAGAAGCTGTTCGAATGGAACTTACTTTTCACTGATGGAATACTGGTGGAATGTGGGTGGTTTGCTGCTAGGTGGCATGGCAGGTCCTAACAATGAAGGTCAGCCCTGGCAGAACCAAGGAATGTAGTTCACTTTCCATAGTAGTAACGATACAGCAGTGAGTGGCTCACCACATCCCAACGCCTGTGAATTCAGCTAATGGTTTAATATGGCTGACAAATGAGAAATCCTCGAGATGTTTTTATTTTATTGTTTTATCTTTACCAATGTTCACCAAATACAAGGCCGAAGAGCCACTCAAGGTAGAGGGTTACTGTGTGGTGTTGTATGAGTGTAAGAAAGGAGTAAAAAAAATGAAGCTTCTGCGGCCATGTAGGAAAGATAACAGCTAATTCTAGACTTGAAGAGGTCAAGGTTTAATGAGTGAATAACGTTTTGAAGTTCAGTCGGAGACATTAGAAGTATAGTCTGGAAGTAGACCCAATACTAAACTGGAAACGAGGAATAAAACCTCGACTCCTATTCAAATGACTGGATTATACACGAACATATCTACTATTTACGTACTCGTCGTGAAACATTCTGCACGTCTGTCACTGCGCAACTGTGATGACATCCAAGGTCTGTTGCATGCATGTAGAAAAAAAAAATGGAGATGAGAGGGAGGGGGTCAAAAAGTGCAGTGAGGTGCTCGCCGACAGGCCACCTATTTTTTCTTCTTCGGTCGGCTCAAGGAAATGGATTGCATGGCTCCCTTTCTCAGCCGTTACACTGGGTAGTTGTGAAACAGACACCAGCTCAGCCGCGCCTACTTTGATTTCCTCTTTGTCTGTCTGTCAATTCGTATCTTCAGCTCTATTGCATGCAGTCTGCTGAATGACTCCTGTTCACTCGTGCTGCTGGCACCCCGCTTTTTATGCTATTCTGAAACTGCCAAAATTTGCATGTGTGCAAATATCGTCTCATTTTGGACGAGATCGGCGTGCATAAATTGTGTCTTCAATAGTGGCCATATTTCTTTTTGTCATCAGTTTGCAGGCAAGACACGTTCGCGCTCGTTTCGGATTCCGATGTAGGTCATGTCCTTCATCACAATGCATACGTATGTTCACAGGTTTATCTTTGATTGAATTAAACAAAGAATAACGACAAATATTTTCAAGACACTTTGATTAAGAAATAGCAAACAATATGATTTCTCACTTAAGCATGGTATTGTCTTCCTTCAGCTTTGAGAAGGTTAACTGCTATCTTCCTAACTTCCAGCCATTGAAAGTAGACCCTTACATTCATTCACTGTCTAGGTGACTGCTGACTCTTCACTGCTTGCTGGTCCCTTCCTGATTGTCTGCTCCTCTGCTGACTGACTACTCATTATATGGACACCGGCTGGGGTCCCACCATCCCTATCTGTTCACGTGTGTTCCAGAAAAGGAGACCACTCAAAAGCTGGATGGGTGGTTAGTTTTTTTAAAGGACTCTTCTTTTATGATTATCTAAAATCACTAGCAAAATTTTATGTTTGCCAATTTAAAGGCGGGCTGGAGACAGGAATCCTGAAAACTCTGGTAATTAGACTGACTTAAAAGGGAAAAGAATCTATCTATTTATCTCCTAAGGATGTGTGAGAAATTGTATTGTTACATACTTTCTAAAAACAAGGGAGGTAATTGCATCATTTTGTTGCCAACATGATTATTTTGGTCCCAAAGATTTTCTTACCTGAATAGATTGCAGTTTGGCAATGGGAGAACCAAATGCTTCCCGCTTCATGGAATATTCTAATGCACACTCCAATGCAGCCTGAAAATTGCAGATAAAACATATTAATTTATTTATTTTTTAAAAATTTTACTAAGGAGATGAAATTGTACAGCATTCACTGCCTTATCAGAGGATTGATATTATTATTTAATCTAATTTCTGTCTGAATTTCTAGAATAAAGAGTTATTATTTACACTATTTATATTCAGACTATTGTCCTCATCTTTGTTGTTATCATAATGTTTTGGCTACTGTGCTCTCCAGCCTTCATCAAGTCTTGCATTGCAGCTCAGACCAGACAACAGGTTTGTTGACAGGGTGTAGTTTCTTCCAGTCAAACACTTGTAGCTTAAAAATTACCCTTTGGTCAGATCATCATCCACAAGTAAAAAACATGACAATTTCTAGCAGTAAACCAGATTTTATGCTTGGGTTGTAACCTACTGCTATAAGCCAGCAAAGTTGAGATGAGGCGTAGGAGAAGGTGAACAGTCTAAAAAGTGTCTTCCCTGTTCGTCATTCTCTGAGGCCTGCTTCATCTCTCTGTGTGCCATTTCATGGAATGACCAGTTTTATAGATACAGTGTAACTCAGATATAAGAGAGTTGTCGGGACCGGAGAAGAAGTCTCTTATATCCAGGTTTCTCTTATATCCGGGTTTGGTCTATTTTGTTTTATTAACAGAGGCACTAGTTTGGGACCAGAGAAAATATCTTATATCCGGGTTTCTCTTATATCCGGGTTACACTGTAACAATTTTTTTTGTCTTGTCATCTTCATCTAAAAAAGTATTTTATCTTCCTTCTGCGACTTTCTCTCCGTCTGAGCCTCTTGCTCTCTACTTTGAAGTTAACTTCACTTACTGATAACCATCGGCTGAAAATAAATGTTGTGAATTCATTTTTGTGACAGGCTCAGCTGTTTTGAGTTTAACAAGACCTCAGCTGAATGATATTCTTATACAAGTATATATACTTAGATCAATATACACTTGATGAAGGCCAGTAGACACAATGGCCGAAACGCTGTGATAACAAGAACAAAGATGAGGACAATAGTCCAAATATAAATAATTATATAACCTATTTTATATTTAATAAATACAGCAAGACAATCTTAAGATAACGAGATGTCTGCAACAGAAATATGGTTCTACAGAAGGATGATGAGGATACCATGGACTGGATATGTGAGCAATGATGAAAATCTAGAGAAAATGAAAACAAAAAGGAAACTTATACTTAACATCAGAAGGAGACAGCTGAAATTTCTAGGACACAGTGAAGAAAGAGGGCTTGGAAAATCTGACACTCACAGGACAGATTAAAAGCAAGAGGAAAGCAGTCAAATATGTAGGCTTCAAATTGGAGACTTCAGAATTGAGTAGAAACATAAATTGAATTTTCTGGGTAGTGTGAATGCGGAGATACGAAGGAAGATTTCAGTAGTCAAAGAGGCCCTTCCAGAAACTAAGTAAAGTATTATGACATAAGAAGTGCTATGTGATATCCATCCTCCTCCTCCTCTATGGCACTGAATGCTGGATAAATTCTTCACAGATGATGAAGATACTTGATGCAACTTGATATAGTTCTACAGAAGGATGCTGAGAATACCATGGATGGAGTATGTAAAACAACAAGCAAGTTATAAGGAAAATGGAAACAAAAATGACAGAATCAGAGACAGTTGAAATTTCTATGAAAACATAAAGAGGAAAGAGGGATTGGAGAATGAGACACTCACAAGACATAGTGAAGTCAAGAGGGGTGGAGAGAAACAGAGTAAACTACATAACAGGCTTGTGCAAATGGATGGCAGAACACAGACTGAGAAGGATAATAAGTAGACAAACATTGCTTAGAGCTACATGGATAGGAAGTTGTGGAGAGCCATGATCAACCTATTTAAAGAGCTTGTGCAAAGGAATGGCAGAACATGGACTGGGAAAGATAGTAAGAAGACAAATACTGCTTAGAGTTACAAAAGACAGGAAGTTGTGGAGAGCCATAATCAACCTGCTTAACGAGCTTGTGCAAATGGATGGCAGAACAGGGACTAAGAGTGATAGTAAGGGGAGAAAGATTACTTAGAGCTAGAAAAGATAGGAAGTTGTGGAGGTCCACGAGCGCCCAAATTCTTAAGGGACAGAACTAGGGTGAAGAAAACCTACCTGTGCAATACCAAGAGCCTGAGAGGCGATTCCAATGCGTCCTGCATCAAGGGTTTGCTGTAAAATTAAAAAGACGTTTTATTTGGGTTTTTTTTCTGGCTTCGTAAAAATGCACAACAAATGATATGGTAAAGCAGACATACGTTTGTTAATGTATCTTAAATATTCATCATCATCATCATCATCATCAGTGCTATGACTAGGTGTAGTCATAGGGTCCCTGTGCAGATGAGTACTTGACCAGTACCCTCAAAATATCTGGGTTGAGAAGCTGAGAGATATTTGTTCATGCATAGCGTGTATTTGGCAAATAAATCTGGCAGGGGTCATTCCTCTTCAGGTCAAACCACAGACAATGTCCTCCATTTTTAAAGACTCGCCTTGGTTACAGACTTGTGGCTGTTGATTCAATCTCAGAAAGAGCCCTATCTCATGGCTGTTGATTTCAATTTAGGAAGCTCTCTACAAAGCCATACTGTCGCATTCATCACCCCCACTAGCTACATCCATAGCTATATAGCCCAGTCTACTCCATTGTGTTCGGTGGCTTTTGACTTTACAAGAAGGTTCACCCACCCTTTGACAGGTTTTTAATTCTGCTGGATGTTTTAGCCACCCCCTCACCAGAAAGGCCTGGTGGGGGGAACCAGTTTAGTTCCTGATGACCTGACTAATGTGATGGATAGTACAGTGTTACACGGAACCAGTAGAGGGATCTACATTAAACATTTTTTTTTTTAATCCTGTGACCCATAGGGTTGTAGGGACACCACATGTACTACATCCACAGTAGAAGTTGTGTGCTTTGGGCAAGATAGCCTGATGGAGCCCAATTGTCTCACAATTTTATACTAGATTATGACTTTTAATCTTAAATTACCCCACCTTACATTTTCAAACTAAATCAAGAATTTTGGTATTTAAAACTTTATCCTGCTTCACATTTTCATATTAAATCTTATGAGGCAGGTTAAAGTCTTAAACACTAAAACTATGAGAGTCATAGGGCCACTACATGCACTGCAACCACAGTAGAAGTGGTGTGTCTTGGGCAAGATAACCTGATGGAGACCAACTCTCTCCAGGCTGCTTGGAATTCAGAGTTTTCTTCCTCATATTTTTAAATTAAATCAAGAATTTTCACATGAAAAAATTACCCTGTCTCACAATTTTATACTAAATTATGACTTTTAATCTTAAAAAAACTTTCCCCCACCTTACATTTGCAAAGTAAATCAAGAATTTTGGTATCTAAAAATTTATCCTGCTTCACATTTTTCTTATTAAATCTTATGAGGCAGGTTAAAGTTTTAAACACTAAAACCTTGAGAATCACAAGGCCACTACATGCATTGCAACCACAGTAGAAGTGGTGTTCTTTGAACAAGGTAGCCTGACGGAGCCCAACCCTCTCCAGGCTGGTTTTGAAGTCAGAGTTATTAAATATTAAGGGTGAGCAAAATTTTAAAAGAAATAGTAACAGTAATAACAAAAGCAAGTATTTGTATCTTTAGTCTTTGAGTTTTGAAAAAAGGTGCCTAGAAAATATGCACACATTTTACGTACTTTATATATGTTTACTGATGAGCCAAAAACTTATGACTTGATTGATTGAATCATTTTTTACAGCTTATCAACCCTTTGCAGGTATTTAAAGCCAGAAAAGTTTTTTAGATTCTAAAAATTTAAAAAAATGTTTTTGGTAGATGATAATGCTTTTAGTGATACAAGTCTTACTAATTAACCCATAGCTGGAAGGGAGAAGAGGTGGGTTCTTACCTTTCAAAAGGGTATATGCGCGTAAGTGAATATAATGAAACCAACTGGGATTTGAACTCGGCTCTCAGATTTCTCATTCTGAGTAGTTATCCATTACACCACCTGCACATCAATGATTCAAGTATCTTCAGTCAGTCAGTTATGTGCCATGCATGATACACGCTTAGGCGATAATGTATTTTTCAATACATGACTGACAAGGCAGATTATTTTCAAAGTAGTAGGTTGCCATTTCTTTCTGTGGTCATCCAATATTTTTACTTTATTCGATTTACACTACAGTTTGATAAAAACTCGGTCTGCCCTACTATTTACCCATAGCTGGTGGGGAGAAGAAGAGGATTCATACCTTTCCCAAGGGTATTAGCATGTAAGTGAACATAATGGATTTGACTGGAATTTGAACTTGGCTTTCCGATTCCTCAATCCGAGCCGCTATCCACCATAATAAAAATTAGGAATATAATAAAAATAGACTAAAAAGAAACAATATTTTTACTTTATTCGATTTACACTACAGTTTGATAAAAATTCCGTCAGTCAGTTATGTGCCATGCGTGATACATGCTTAGGCGATCATGTATCTTTTGATACATGACTGACGATGCAGATTTTTTCCCCGCAATAGGTTGCCATTTCTTTCTGTGGTAGATCAGTTGCCATCCAAGGCTATAGAATCCGGTCTGCCCTACTATTTACCCATAGCTGGGGAGAGAAGAAGAGGATTCATACCTTTCCCAAGGGTATTAGCACCTAAGTGAACGTAATGGATTTGTCTGGAATTCGCACACTGCTCTCCGATTCCTCAATCCGAGCCGCTATCCATTACGCCACCGTGCCTCCTCTATCTCCTCCACGTATCTTCAGAAAATAAAAAAAAACATCAAACCTGAGCAACTTTCACCATTTTCAATCCAAGCAAGTTCTTTATGCAATTAGATGTTAAGAAACAACACATTTCTGTGGTCCATTTGAAATCGGCTCTCCAATTAACAATTCCAAGCCATTGTCCATTACACCACCTGCACATCCACCTGGTATTCCAAAGCAGTCACCCATCTAGGTACTGACAGGCTTGACAATGCTTAACTTCAGTGAGAGTATGAGACACAGAGTTTGAATGTGATATGGCCATTAAATACCCCCCTCCAACTAAGGTGATAAAGCCACTAAGTCGGAAGGGGGTTATTGATGATGAAAGGCAACAGAAGGAAGGAAACTGTGAAAATGTTAACGAGGAGGAAGCTATGGAGGATACTCACCATTGCAATTTTAAAGCCCATGCCTTCAGTTCCTAGCAGATTCTCCTTGGGGATTTTGCATTCATCAAAAATAAGGTTACATGTTGAGGATGCTCGGATTCCAAGTTTGTCTTCTTTTTTGCCCAACGAAAGGCCTTCTGTGGGTTTGGGGACTATGAACGCACTAATACCCTGGGAAAAGAAAAGAAAAGGTTTTAAATCCAGTTTCCACAAAATTATATCAAATTATCCTGTAATCAAATACATTGTTACACTAACATGCTGAATTCTTCATGGCATCCCTCTCACCACTCCAGGTAGGTACTGTATCCATCGCCAGCTTGCTAGGCTTATTGTGCAGCTTACAGTACCTGAAATATCCACAGTGGTTACCCATCTGAGTACAGACTAGGCTCAACATTGCTTAATGAGTGTTTTAATAAGAGCCAGCATTTTGACGTGATATAGAATTTGTCTTGCAAATTAAATTACTTGGTAGTGCCCACTTCCTCACCAAATATCTGGGGACATACATCCTCCCCATTCAATTCAGCTAATAATGTCAAGCTACAGATTTATTGATCCAAACTTATATATACATACAGAGATTTAAATAAATACAGATGCAGACACATATATATATATATATATAAATGAAGAAATATAGTCTTAAAGTGTGCTATATTTATGGGATAAAGTGCTCAATATCAGAGATAGAGCATGTGTAAATATAAAAGTGAACATAGAAGTCAACACTCAGAGGCGACAGTCTGTTTCATGCTAGTGCAATCGTCAGGCCTGAAACAGACGGTCGCCTCTAAGTGTTGACTTCTATGTTCACTTTTATATATATATATATATTTTTAAGCATTACACCCCAAGAAAGGCAGGAGTGCCACTAGCATTCAAAGGGTTACAGAGAGCGAGAGCAAGAGTAAAGAGGGGTGTTTGTGGAAAGGATAAAGAGAAGGATAGGGATCAAGGTCAAGGCACCAGAAAAATATTGATTGACATTACATTTGAATATTATAGCTATCAGGGAAGCAAGTAAGAGGAAGGGAGTTCCACTGCTGGGAAGTGCGAGAGAAGAAGCTGTTGGAGTAGAAGATGCTGTTACATGTAACTGTTTTGACAGTGAAAGGGTGGGACTGAGATGCCAACCTACTATCATGCTTAAATTTATGCAGTTGGGGTACCAGTAAGAGTAGCTTGTTAGAGCAGATGCCATGAAAATATTTGTAGAAGAGACAGAGGGAAGCCACATCACGTCTGTGAGAAAGTGAAAGTATACACGTGCACATAATATATACAGTCTGTCTGAAGTTATTACGCAAATCACACTCTGTTGACATCTGTCTGTCATCTTTCTAAATTTGTACATGTCTCTCTCTCTCTTTAACAGTCAATTCATATCTGTCTCAGTCTGTTCATATCTATTAATTTAGGTACCACAACAAAAACGCAATACCTAACGTTTAAAATGAATATGTAATTATGAAAAAACTTTCTTGAAGCTTTTATTTTAGTTTTCATTTCAGGCTGAAAGATTAAATTTAATATTTCCAATAAACATAGTACTTTGCTGTATTTCAAAACTAATTTAAATTGATTGGATGGTTTGGTTTGGTTTGGTTTTACAGTATATCAACCTCAATGGGTCATTTAATGCAGACAAAATTTTTATTGTTGGTAATATTTTTTTTTTTTAAATCCATTTCTGGTAAAATTTTTCCTTCAAAAAATCTATTTCTGGTAAAATTTTTCCTTCAAAAAATCTATTTCTGGTAAAATTTTCCCTTCAAAAAATCTATTTCTGGTAAAATTTTTCCTTCAAAATATCTATTTCTGGTAAAATTTTTCCTTCAAAAAATCTATTTCTGGTAAAATTTTTCCTTCAAAAAATCTATTTCTGGTAAAATTTTTCCTTCAAAAAATCTATTTCTGGTAAAATTTTTACTTCAAAAAATCTATTTCTGGTAATAATTTTCTTTCAAATATGTATCACTGGTAATATTTTTCTTTTTTTCAAAAAATGATTAGCTGGTAATATATATTTTTCTTTTTTTTTTCAAAAATATATTGCTTATTTTTCCAAAAACGTATAGCTGGTAATATTTTTTTTTTTTTTAAATCATAGCTGGCAATATTATTTTTCAAAAATGTATAGCTGATAATATTATTTTTTTCAAAAACGTATAGCTGGTAATATTATTTTTTTCAAAAACACACTGCTGGCAACATTATTCTTTCGAAAACGTATAGCTGGCAACATTATTTTTCCAAAAACGGTTTTTCTGTTGGACGTAGTTTATCATTATACCCAGGACGCGGATGTAGTTTATCGTCATACCCAGGACGCAGATGTAGTTTATCGTCTTACTCAGGACGTGGATGTAGTTTATCGTCATACCCAGGACTCGGATGTAGTTTATCGTCATACCCATGGACGCGGATGTAGTTTATCGTCATACCCAGGACGCGGATGTAGTTTATCGTCATACCCAGGACTTGGATGTAGTTTATCGTCATACCCAGGACTCGGATGTAGTTTATCGTCATACCCAGGACTCGGATGTAGTTTATCGTCATACCCAGGACTCGGATGTAGTTTATTGTCATATCCATGGACGCGGATGTAGTTTATCGTCATACCCATGGACGTGGATTTCTATGCTTTGTTGGCTCAGGAGATTTTTGTGGATGAGCATATGTGCTGATTCCTTAAGTTTACGAATTTTCCAATGATGTTCTTTGTTTATGATTTCAACCTGATCTAACAGAGGGCAACAATCTCCTTTTTCTCTCCATATGTGGTCAGCCACGCCTGATTTTTCTACTTCCCCTCGTGTTACAGCTTTTTGTGTTCTTGAAGTCAATACCTGGTTAAGGCAGTGGAGAACTTGGAGAGGGGAATTAACAGGAAATAATTGATAACTGACATCTATTAGACATGGCACTTGGAACCAGAACAGTCTACCCCAGCGAGCGAAATAAAGGGTTCAGTTCGACATTCCAACCACCTGAAGAAGGCCAGAGCATACAACAGCTGTAATGTGATAAATATGGCGACAAAGATGAGGACAATAGTCCGAACGATGTAAATAGTGTACATAATACCTCATCTCAGAAATATAGACAGAAACTTAAGTTGCACCTCGAACGTAGGTATATGTATATATACCTATTTATTAATATATACTTAGCTCTGTCAAACCACATTGAGCACTGTTTTGTTTTTGTTTACATCTTAAATTGTGTAAATATTTATTCGCTTACCTGTAGATGCACACTAATGCACATATATACAGTTGCTAATATCTAGTTATTTGATTTCTTCACATTAATACCTATATATATATATATATATATATATATATATATATATATATTTATTTTATAGCTCTCCCGTCGAACTTGACGTATGAGGGTCAGGCAGATCAGTTCCTAGAAACTGAGAGCCCGACACCGACACATGAGATTTGATTATAGTGGTGAAGGTTTCGTGCAGGACCATCCACACTTTTTGGAGGGACGAATACAGGGACCTGGTGCAACGGATGCCACAAGGTCCCCAAACGACCCTCTGCAGGTTTTGAATTCAGAGTTGTCCTCCTAGACCAGTTGCCATCCAAGGCTATAGAACCCAGTCTGTCCTGCTATTTACCCATAGTTGGAGGGAGAAGAAGAGGATTCACACCTTTCCCAAGGGTATTAGCACGTAAGTGAATGTAATGGAATCGACTGGAATTCGAACTCGGCTCTCCGATTCCTCAATCCAAGCCGTTATCCATTACTCCACCGTGCCTCCTATATATATATATATAAATATAAAAGTGAACATAGAAGTCAACACTTAGAGGCAACAGTCTGTTTCATGCCTTGGTGGCCTGACGATTGCATCTAGCATGAAACAGCCTGTCGCCTCTAAGTGTTGACTTCTATGTTCACTTTTATATTTACACACGCTCTATCTCTGATATTGATCACTTTATCCCATAAATATAGCACACTTTAAGACTATATTTCTTCATATATATATATATATATATATATATATATATATATATATATATATATGTGTGTGTGTGTGTGTGTTTGAGTGTGCACATGTGCGAGCAAAATACCTCCTGCTAATGCCCTTAATGATCAAGTTGTGAGGGACTGGTATAACAGGTAAGAGTTAAATATATTTTTAGAAGCAAATGATAAATCAATTTACCTTGTGTTTCAGGGATTTGTTTGTAGTGGCAAAAACCTGAGAAAAGAAAAGAAAAAATTTATAATCTTTCATTAAATTTTTATTTTTAAAATACAGAAAAGGAAAAAATATAAATTTCCTAAGCAAAATCAAATCAAAATTGATTTTATGATAATGATAATAATCAAGTCTATATTTTATGCTTAACATGCCATATACACTTGTATCAAATAAAAATAGGGGGTTTGGTTTAGTTTGTTTTACGGCATATCAACCTCAATGGATTATTTAATGCCGACAAAATTTTTATTGCTGCTAATATTTTTTCAAAATGCATTGCTGGTAATAATTTAAAAAAATTTTTTTTTCAAAAATGTATTACTGGTAATTTTTTTCTTTTTTTTAAAAAATGTATTGCTGGTAATTTTTTTCATGTTTTTTTTTCAAAAATGTATTGTTAATTTGTTTTTTCAAAAATGTATTGCTGGTAATATTTTTTTTTAAACATATTGCTGGTAATATTTTTTTTTAAACATATTGCTGGTAATATTTTTTTTTAAACATATTGCTGGTAATATTTTTTTTAAACATATTGCTGGTAATATTTTTTTTTAAACATATTGCTGGTAATATTTTTTTTAAACATATTGCTGGTAATATTTTTTTTAAACATATTGCTGGTAATATTTTTTTTTAAACATATTGCTGGTAATATTTTTTTTTTAAACATATTGCTGGTAATATTTTTTTCTTTTTTCCAAAAATGCATTGCTGGTAATATTTTTTTATTTTTCAAAAATTAATGCCGGTAATTTTTTTTTTCCCAAAATGTATTGCTGGTAATATTTTTTTTTAAAAATGTATTGCTAGTAATATTTTTTTATTTTTCAAAAATGCAGTGCTGATAATATTTTTATTTTTCAAAAATGTATTGCTGGTAATATTTTTTTTTTTAAACGTATTGCTGGTAATATTTTTATTTTTCAAAAATGCATTGCTGGTAATAATTTTTTTTATTGCTGGTGAAATTTTTTTCTTCAAAAATGTATTGCTGGTATTTATTTCAAAAATCTATTGCAGGTAATAATTTTTTTCAAAAAATATATTATTGATATTAAAACCTATATTTACACATATGTTTTGACCCTAGTTTGGGGGTTAAGTATTTGCCCATAGCTGGGATGCTAACAGATGCTACCACCCTGCGTCGGGGTGGACCTGAGAACACCAGCAATTAAGTAGTAGTTCCATACTCCTCTAAAGCCCCTGACCAGAGGCCTTGCTATTGGATGTAGTTTATCATCATACCAAGGACATAAAAATAGGGGGAGTGTTATTATTTTTTTTAATTATTTCAGCCCAAACAAGGACATAAAGCTGCTAAGATGCAACGAGTTACTGAGTATGAAAGAATGAGAAAAATAAACATTATTAAGGAGAGAGAAGAAAATTAATTAATTTTTATTTTATGATTTATCAACCTTTTGCTAGTTATTTAAAGCCAGAAAATATTTTTAGATTGTAATAATTTTTCGGAGATGATGATTTACTGATATTAAGTTCTACTAATTAACCCATAGCTGGGGGAAGGGAAGCGATAGATTCATACAATTCCCAAAGGTATTTGCTCGTAAGTGAATATAAATAACCTGACCGGAATTGGAACTCGGTTCTCTGGTTTCCAATACTGAGCATTACACCCTATGCACATCCAAGTTTACATCACCTGGTGTTAACAAGCAGTCATCCATATAGGCTTGACATTGTTTCAGTGACTTTGTGATAACTGGGAACAATAAAAGAACAGGAATGAAGAAGACAGAAGATAACATTTAAATTTCTGAAGATCAAGATTCACTGGAAATCAAGAAGCCAGAAGCGAGTTCCACAAGCGAGAAGTGCAAGAGAAGAAACCGATAGCAAAGAATATAGTTACATCTAGTGCTTTCAGCTGTAAAATATGAAGACCAGTACTTGACAATATTGTGAGTTCAGTCTGTTCTCATAACTGTCATTATTTATTTGCATTTTAAAATACAAAATGTGCCACAAGGGCTAAAAATGGGGAGGGGGAAAAAGACTGGTCTTCTCTAGTCCTATCTGAAAACTAACTTTTCTCATTCGTTGACCCATTTGTACTTACAATTTTCCTCTCACCATAACAAACATTTACTATTCGCTCTCACAACACAGTCACCAAAATACCACATTTTCTCGATGAAAAGCCCTAACATGAGTTTTTATTTACAAAATCATCGAGGGATGGGGAAAAAAATCAAAAACCCAATGTTTATATACAATGCAAAATATGTATTTACAAGAAACTAAACAAAACAATATTAGTAGTAGGACCCTTCCAAAAATGTGGCAGAAATCTCTATTAACTGGGATGAACAAATCCAGAGAACAGAGACATCTGTCACCTAAAACGTGGGGAGGGGTGGAGACAAGAAACTAAAAAGGAGGACAAAAAAAAACCCAGGACTTATGTACTTGCATGCTCTAGCTACGTTTATAACTGTCTATCTGGTCTGGTTAGTGAGAGGTTTATATAACAGGCTGGGATGTTCCATTATGCTACTTGGGCAAGCCTATTCTCTAAGTTCTGATTGGCTGTTGACTTTGGTGTGGATACTGCAACCAATAAATATCCATCATTAGATTGCTTTGTGTTTTTGAGTATGGGGGTCTGTATTAAATCACAGCCCGCTTTTTTTTGTCACTGAAAACTGGACACTAGTTTGGAACTTTCTTGTGAGAGTGAGTATCATATTTTGATTCTACAAAATGATGAGACCTAGCAGCCAATCTAGTACTGTGCTCAAATTCATAAAGTCAATGTATGAATGAGGAAAGCTCATCAAAACAGTTGCCATGGAAATATTGACAGAAAAGGCACAGGGAAACTATGCTGCAGCAGTGGGAAGGCAACTGGAACCAAGATGCCACATCAGGACCGATAACAGTGCAGATTATTCTGAGGATTTTATCAAGAATCTTTAAATACATAGTAGAAGCACCAAACCAGCAATATTCAAAGCATGGACAAATGGCAGACTTATAGATAGATTTTGGTGAGGAAAATTGTCTAGCATGACACTGAACCAACTTTCCTAGCAGAAGAGCACACAAGTGATTCAATATAATCTTTCAACTTCATGTCAATGGAAAACATTAGTTCGAGAAGGCCCAGTGAATCACTCTCCTAGAGGTTAGCATCAGCCATACTGATGGAAGGCGAAAAAGGGTTCTCTCAGATGATTAAAAGAGAAAAGTTTTGTGTTGGAAGCATTAAAATTAACAAACGTATGCATTAAAAACACATTTTTATTAATATTTTTAAATACCATGTATAGCCTACATTTATCTGCCGGTGGCCTTGTAGTGATTTTCCAAGTGTAGCTTAAATGTGGCACAAGGCCAAAAGTATGGGGCACCCAGTGAGGATGAAACTCAGTTGTAATTGTTCTAGCAAGACAAGCTTGTTAACCATTACACTGCCTCAAGGTGCCCAATAGTGATTTTCTAAGTGCAGCTTAGATGTGGCACAAGGCCAAAAGTATGGGGCACCCAGTGAGGATGAAACTCACTACTCAGTTGTAATTGTTCTAGCAAGACAAGCTTGTTAACCATTACACTGCCTCAAGGTGCCCAATAGTGATTTTCTAAGTGCAGCTTAGATGTGGCACAAGGCCAAAAGTATGGGGCACCCAGTGAGGATGAAACTCACTACTCAGTTGTAATTGTTCTAGCAAGACAAGCTTGTTAACCATTACACTGCCTCAAGGTGCCCAATAGTGATTTTCTAAGTGCAGCTTAGATGTGGCACAAGGCCAAAAGTATGGGGCACCCAGTGAGGATGAAACTCACTACTCAGTTGTAATTGTTCTAGCAAGACAAGCTTGTTAACCATTACACTGCCTCAAGGTGCCCAATAGTGATTTTCTAAGTGCAGCTTAGATGTGGCACAAGGCCAAAAGTATGGGGCACCCAGTGAGGATGAAACTCACTACTCAGTTATGATTGTTCTAGCAAGACAAGCTTGTTAACCATTCCACTGCCACAAGGTGCCCAATAGTGATTTTCTAAGTGCAGCTTAGATGTGGCACAAGGCCAAAAATATGGGACACCTAGTGAGGATCAAACTCACACCTCAGTCATAAATGATCTAGCAAGACAAGCTTCCTAACCATTACACCATGCTGAGGTGCCCTCTTGCGGCCTTGTAACAGCATAATCAAGTTAGAGTTTTTTTAAATCATTTTACTCCAAGCAAGGAGATAATGCCACTAGGACGCAAAGGGTTACTGGGAGTGAAAGAACATGAGTTGATCCTAGTGAGGAGAAAGGACAATAAAAGAACAGGGCTCAGTATAGCGAAGAAAACGGCGACTTATTTCATCAAACCAAGCGACAGTACGCCGCATGTATCCTACAATAGAAAAGAAAATTACCAAAAAAAAAACAAAAAACGGGCACATATTCCACATGATATGCTGTAGACTGAATATTTAGATTAAAAACAAGTCCATCGCAGGAGTCTCTATAAAAGTATTTTGATATGCAAAAATTGGGTGTCCTCTCCCAGTTGTTGACGAATGAAAAAAAATGCTCGGCCAATAAAAGCAGTTGGCGTTCTCGAATCGAGAGAGAAAAATTTGAGCATTTTGGCTACTGCGATTGTCGGACAGTGAGTTATTTTTCTGACTGGTTACGTGCATTGTGATTTGTGAGATAGTGCCTGCGAATCGAGTTTTCGGCATTTCTTTCTGCCCCCGATGTTCGAGTCTGAACTTAGTGATTTATTCTCTGCGTTGTCGAAGTAATCTGCGACAAATATTTCCTTTGCAATCCCAGATCACTTAGACTCAGGAAGACAGAAGATGGCGATTGGTGATACATTTAAATCTTTGAAGATTGTAGCAAGAAATTGGAAGGTAGTTCCACAGGCGAGAAAAGAAACTATTAAAATAGCACTTAAAGCTATATCTTACTATTTCAAGAGTAAAACGATGAGACCTAGTAACCAATGGAACAGCATGCTTGAATTCATGCAGTTGAGGCACCAAAGAGGAAAGCATATCAGAACAATTGCCTTGAAAATATTTATAGAAAAGACAGAGGGAAGCCATGTTGAATCAGTGAGAAAGTCACTGAAGTCGAGATGCCAGGTCAGGATCGATTACATGAAAGACCCTTCTTTGAATTTTGACAACAATCTTGAGATATATGAGTGCCAAATCAGATATAGCAACAATACCCAGTGCATGGATGAATGCTAGATTTATAAATGTGCAAGATGGATTCTGACAAGAAAAATTCTCTGGCACGACATACCAAACCAATTTTTCTGGCAGTAGACATAGCAATTGATTCAATATATTCACTCCACCTCATGTTAATAGAAAACATGAGCCAAGAAAGTGCAAAAAGTTGCTCTCCTGAAGGTTAGCATCAGCCATGCTGATGGAAGGCAGAAAAGTTGATTAAATCAAAGCAGTTTCATTTTGGAGGCATTAAAATTTAAAAGCCATTCCTTGCTCCAGTTAACCACTGACTGGAAGCCCTTTTTGAGTGCAGTTGCCAGTTTTACTTTGTTGGACTTGCTACTAAAACAGGAGTGTGGGGGGAAAATGGAATAAAACTAATAATTAAAATAATAATAATAATGAATTAAAAAAAATTAATTAATTTTCCCATGATACAAGTTATAAAGAAACTGGAAAGGGTTTTTGGTCACATGTGCAATTTTATGAGCCCCCACTTCTGGAAAGGATAGAATCATCTTTTTCCTCTTGACTTCAAGATCTGAACCAGACAGTAATAGCATTCCCACTGGGGAATGCTAGATTCCTTGGTCCACTGATGACTGAACTCTTTTTGATTTTCCAACAATACGATTCTGACAGGTTTTAGAAGCCCTACTCATGAAATACAGGTTTAGGCTTCCCAGCTCAGCATGAAGCTGATTCAAGCTCAAACACCTTCCCCTGTTCATATCCTTACTTTACATAAATTATTTCAGATAGACTTGGTCTTCCCAACTCAGTGCAAAGCTGTCTTGAGCTCAACCATGTTTACCCATTCATATCCTTACTGTCCATAAATCAGTTCAAAACCAAAAGGAAAATGAACATACCCAAGAGACATTTAACTTTGTTTCAATATGGTCAACATAATGGAATAAACGCCTATAGCAGAAACACATTTGTTTTGTAAGCTTCTATCTTCTTTGTTTACATATTGAACGTGCACCATCACCTAAAAATACACACAAAACACACAACCTTGTTAACATCCACAGGAGTAAATAGTTGTCATCTGCGTAAATGGCAACTGATGACATTGGGAAAGTCATTGGTGAAGATAAGAAAACAAGTAGGCCTAAGGATTGAAACCTTGTGGAGGGGGGGACACCAACATTAATGTGAAATGATCTAGAAGCATGTCTGTTCAACATGATTTGTTAGGAATGATTAGATTAAGCAAAATATTTGTCCAGAGACACTGTAGCCATGACGGTGCAGACGGCCATTATACCAAAACTTATAGAACTACCTATAGATATATCCAAAGCCACAGTTGGTGAAATTAACAATGTATCAACCCTGCTTGGGTTGTTTAGTGTTGAATATAAAACTTATAGAACCAAAATAAAAAATAATGCAGACAAATTAAAGTTTATGCTACAGTAAAAAAAAAAAAAAAAAAAACACAGGTAGAAAAAGATATAGTTTATGTTACAGTTCAAAAAGGTAGATGTACGCTTGGTTTATACTAAAGTCAAAACAGAAGATGCAGGTCTGGGTTATGCTACAGTCAAAAAAAGGTAGATATTTGTTGGATTTATACTTGAATCTGCATGCATCCATCAGGAAGTTATTTCCTCTATTTTGAAAGGTGCTGTCCTCACCCCTCTGTAGAGGTTGCAGTTATTATATTCTAAGCCTCACTAACCAGGCAAAGTGTAATCAGATCTCATTTATACCAGGGTTCAGGAACAAAGATCTGTCAGGACGGAAACACCACATTTGTAGTAGAATTGCAAGAGACTGACACCTCCTGTCTGTAGTGGTTGCCAGAGTGCGATTGGTGGGTGGAAGGAGCTCCTCTCTACCACCCACAATCTGCAGACTGAGTTAACGAGGATGGCTACCTAAAAAAGCTTCTGGTGTTTAGGAGGTGTGTCATTACAGTAAAAAAAAAAACAAAAAAAAAAAAACTTATCTCAAACAGGTGTCAATCTCCTGCAATTTTACAACAAATGCAAAGCCTCTGTCCAGACAGATCTTTGTTCATGAACCCTGATATAAATGAGACCTGATTACACTTTGCCAAGTCAGTGAAACTTCGATATTAATAACTTTAGCCGCTGATCCATCTCTTCTCCTCCAAGCTAAGTAAATCATTATTATCAATGAAAGATTCTTACAATCTAAAAATATTTTCTGGCTTTAAATAACATGCAAAAGATTGATAAGACATAAAAAAATAATCAGAATCAATTAAACAGTGGTAAGTGGGCAGCCATGATGGCGTTAATGTTATTTAATTGGGGGTAATATTAGAGTAATAGATGTTTATGATAAAAGGCAAGAATAATAAGATGGAATAAAAATGATAATAAAATAATGAAAATACATCATCCAATTTTTCTTTAAATAATTAAAATCTTTTTATTCTCCATTTAATACAAAAACATTATATAAATGCTAAAACAATGCATTAAGAGTTGTTTAATGTTGGTGCTGTTGTTAATGCAGACCCCCATCTTGTCAAATGCTATATTATAAGTATTATAAGAGAGAATAATGTGAAAAGGAAAATGGCTTTTCCCAGGTCATTAAATCTGGGTTTTTATCTCATTTACATAATGTTAATAATTTATTTGGTATTCTTCAGATGGGTTTTGTATGCAGACAATTCCCATATCAGCACCTTTGATTGGTTCCATCTCTTTAGGAAAGAAGGGAATTTTATAAAAATACTAGATATTAGTCAAGGCTTTGACCTAAGAGGTTCATAGATAGCATGATCAAAGGACATAGCATAATCAGTAATGTAAAAAACATGATGAACACTTACAACAGTAGCTGAAGATTCATAGCCACTGGTGATCCAGGATTTTGTGCCATTTAAAACCCAGTGGTCACCTTCCAGATGAGCCATGGTTGAAGCAGCAGCAGCATCACTGCCATTTCCTAAATGGACAGAAGATTGGAGATATCAATTGACCAAGAAGAATAAATAAGAACAGAATGGAGTATATACACACACACACACACACACACACACACACACACACACACACACACACACACACATATATATATATACATACTTTATTTTCAGATATTACATCAAAAACATGTAAAAAAACCACACAAATGCAATAATGTTTCAAATGTTTCATTGAAACATGATTGCATTTGTGTAGCGTTATTTATGTTTTTGATGTAATATCCTAAAATAAAGACTATTGCTCTATTTTTGTATTGAGCCCTCTTTTAAACTGAATGTTACAAACATCGGAATTGGACTCTATTCATTCTTATTTTATATATATATATATATATATATATATATATATATATATATATATATATATATAATAATCATAATAATAATAAAAAGAAAGAACAGTAAGTGTTCTTATTGATATTTTTTATTTTTACAAAACAGTGCTCAATGTAAATTTACAGAGCATAAATATTATAGATTAAGTGATTTAAAATATGGTTTCTTCGCTACACAGTAATAACCATGTTTCAAAAACTGAATCTAAAAACTTCAAAACTTCAAGCGAAGAAACCATATTTTAAATCAGTTAATCTATTATATATATATATATATATATATATATGGCCTAAACTCAAATCCAAAATTAAACTACAATTCATTTAAATAATTAGCAACAATAACAATCCATCCTAACAAACAGAAATATTAAATAAATGGCATTAACCCAAAATAATACGCACCTGAAGATTGCAGAAGACTGAAATTCCGAGTTGCACAACCAATGTAGGGTATTATATATATATGTATATATATATATATATATATATATATATATATATATGTATATATATGTATGTATGTATATATATACATATATACACACACACACACGCGCACACACACAATTGTGGAGAGAATTATTCGCCCCCTACTGTATATCTGCATATTTTTTAAGGAAATATGAATATTTGCAAGTACTTACTGAATTTACCATAAATAGTTGATTCCGTATTTAGTTTTGAATAATTCGTGAAATTTTTAGAAGTTTTGATCTATTATATTCATAGTTATAGATTTTTTGAAAAATTGGCACAGTCCAAAATAATTCATCTCCATCCCCATAGAAATTATTAAATAATATTGCTCTATCGCGATTGTAATGTTTTCTTTCTTAATTTGACATTTAATATGAACACCCTTTGAAAATGAAATAGTATTGACCTGATTCTATAACATTCTAAAAGGTAATGAAGAATACAATATGTGAGTGCCACGTACCGCGATAACTTATTCATTCTGCAACAATGGAGAAAACAGCTAAACTTGAGAAGAAGCTCTGAATGAAGATTGTTGATGCGTACAAACAAGGTGACAGATATAAAACACTTTCCAATTGTTTAAATGTTCTGAGATCAACAATTCATAGCGCATTATCAAGAATTACAAGGAGACTCATTGTGTTGAGAATTAATTAAGGACTGACAGAAAATGGTTAATTTCTGAGAGAATGGAAAGTAAAATTGTTAGAGATGTCTTGAAGAATCCTTACTTAACAACAAAGAACATTGTCAATGGTGTAAAGACGCCAGGGTTGAATGTTACGACGAAGACAATCAACAGATGCTTTCATCTTGCGGGATTTCAAGCTTGTTGCCCAAGGAAAGTTCCCTTGCTTGAGGCTAAACACCTAAAATGCAGATTAGCTTATGGTAGAAGTCATCTAGAACATGGGAGTAAATATTGGAATTCTGTTTTATGGTTAGATGAAACCAAACTAGGATTATTTGCATTATTTACATTATTCCGACTATTGTCCTCATCTTCGTCGCCATATTTACTACAACGTTTTGGCCATTGTACGCTCCGGCCTTCTTCAGGTGGTGAATAATCTGATGGAGATGTTGACTTTCTGTACACAAACAAGACACTTTGGAATGGGATCACACATATATCAACAGGATGGGGGCTTAGCAATGGGCTCACCATTATCACCAGCAATGGCGAATATATACATGGAATACTTTGAGAAAATGGCATTAGAATCTATATCTCTAAAGCCAACTATATGGTTAAGGTACGTAGATGACATCTTCATACTCTGGCCACACCAGGAAGATGTTCAGGTTCTACCGGACCATGTGAACTCAATAAGACCTTTGATACAGTTCACAATGGAGAAAGAGAGTAACAACACACTCCCATTCCTGGATGTTCTAATATCTCAAACAGAGCATGGGTTCAAGACATTCATATACCATAAACCGACATTCACCAGACAGTACCTCAATTTCAACTCCCATCATCCATACAGCGTAAAGAAAGCGATTGTCTGCTGCTTACAATACCAAGCAAAAGTCATAAGTGGTGACCCAGAGACATTAGATAAAGAATTGGTCAGTATAAGTAGTATCCTACAATGTAACAACTACCCTGGGTTCATGACAGCAGCCCCAAACAACTGGAATAGGCGGGTACAAGAGGAGGACAACAACACTCAGAAAACAGTCTGCCTGCCTTATGTGAAGGGATTATCAGAGAGAATACAAAGGATCTGTGGTCCATATAACATCAGGACAACTTTCAAAAGATTGACAACACTTTGCAGATATCTCTCCCGAGTAAGACCCCCCATAGAGGAGAACATGACTAAAGACTGTATATGTGATCCCGTTCAGCTGCGGAAAGAAATGCCGCCCCCTTAAGGTAAGGCTTCAAGAATACCAGAAAGCTGTAATGCAAGGGGAAGTGGAAAAATCAAACATGGCTGACCACATATGGAGAGAAATGGGAGATCACCGCCTGCTCTGGGATCAGGTTGAGATCATAGACAAAGAACACCATTTGAAAATTTGTAAACTTAAGGAATCAGCACATATGCTAGACCACAAAAATCTCCTGAGCCGACCAATCATAGAAATGAATACAATGTGGGAACCAGTAATAAGGAGTGCCAGAGAAAAATGATAACAACAAAAATTGCAATATGAGCTCTGGTAAAAATATGCTTTGATAACAGCAAAAATTGCAATATGAGCACTGGTAAAATACGGTTGCTGAAGACATTAGGTTTATAAGTCCCAGAAATTCATACACAGATGTCTTCAAGGACACACGGCACATTGGATAAAGGTGTTAGCTAGATCCAGTGACAGGATCCAAAGAGTGGGAGTTCAATACCCGGCTAAGGCAGTGGAGAACTTTCAGTGGGAAATTAAGAGGAGATAACTGACATCCATTAAACATGGCACGTGGACTAGAACAGTCTACCCCAGTGAGCGAACCCCAGGAGAACTAGATACAGATAAGATAAAGAGCAGTATAAAGATAATATAAAACACAATAAGTGCACAAAAGCTGTCTTTGGGGTGTCACTGGACATTCTAACATGACAATAAGCTGAAATACATGGCATGAATTGTTAAGATATTGGCGTACAAAGTTCTGACCTAAACCCAATTGAAAACTTATGGGTATATTTGAAAAAAAAGAACCATATATTTAGAGGAACTAGAAGCCAAGGAAGAATGGAGCAAAATATCTATCAGTGTAAGTAGTGATCTTGTAAGAAAAAAAAAACTATGAAAAATGATTAAAGGCAATAATCAAGAATAAAGTTTATACAATTGATTATTGAGGCCGGGGGGGGGGGGGCAATAATTTTGGCTTATGTGAAATGCATCTGTGGTGAATTTTTGTATTATTGTTTGACAATAAAATAAAAATTTTGTTTTGAGAATCACTGCACATTCTTTCAAATTCATCATTTGTGAAAAAATGCGCACAACTTTTTTTATGAAAATTCAATGTCATTACAGCTTTATTTGTAATTATGCAAGTGGGGGTGAATAATTCTGTCCATAACTGTATATATAGACTATAAACCAACAATTGGGTCTACCTTCCTGGATATATATATATATATATATATATATATATATATATAAGTGAACATAGAAATCAACACTTAGAGGCGACAGTCTGTTTCATGCTAGATGCAATCATCGAGCCACGATGATTGCATCCAGCATGAAACAGACTGTCGCCTCTAAGTGTTGACTTCTATGTTCACTTTTATATTTACACACGCTCTGTCTCTGATATTGAGCACTTTATCCCATAAATATAGCACACTTTAAGGCTATATTTCTTCATATATCTATATATATATATATATAAATATAAAAGTGAACATAGAAGTCAATACTAAGTATTGACTTCTATGTTCACTTTTATATTTACACACGCTCTATCTCTGATATTGAGCACTTTATCCCATAAATATACCACACTTTAAGACTATATTTCTTTATATATATATATATATATAATATTAGGAGTCAATATATATATATATATATATATATATATATATATATATATATATATAAATAAATTCCTAAGAGGATAGAATCCAGGTAGAACTCAATGTCCAGGACAGAGTAAGAATATAATAAAAAGGCTGAAACCCTAATATTCCCTGGTTATAATTTCTTACATTGGAATCGTAATCATGATCCAATTCATCAGACCTACAAATTCAAAAAGAAATCGGAAAATATAACTCCTGGTATAAAAAATAAAATTTTAGTGAGAGTGTATGTGTGAGAGTGGGAAGCAAGTGTGAGAGGGAAATATATGAAAGCTATGCATCTGAAAATAATTCATATTTATCCGTATCTCACTCATTTAAACTGTTATTTAACTCCTCTCTGCTAAATTTTAATCCCCACCTTCACCTTTAGGCCTTCCTGTTCTTCTTTCTTCTGTTACCCCCCTCTCGCTAAAGCTTTCATACATATCACTTTCATACTTGTTTCTCACTTCCACACATACACTCTAACTGAAATTTTGTTTTTTATACCTGGAGTTAGATTTTCTGATTTCTTTTTGAATTTGTAGGTCTGATGAATTTTTGTTTTTTCTTGATTTACTATTATTATATATATATATATATATATATATATATTCATTCATTCATCCGATGGTTCTTCTTACCAGGTTCACTTAAGGCAAAACATCCAATTTTTTCACTATTGAGGAAAGGTTTCAAATAGTTTTCTTTTTGCAATTCATTCCCAAAGTTTTTTATAGGTCCAAGGTAGAGAGACTGTAAAAGTAAATAGAAAAAGAAGACACTGATACAATTAGAGCTAATAATGGATTAGTGATACAAGTCTTAATAATTAACCCATAGCTGGGGGGGGGAAAGGTAAATTCATACCATCCCCAAGGGTATGTGCTTGTAAGTGAATATAACGAACTTAACAAGAATTTGAACTTGGCTCTCTGATAAACAATTCTGAGCCATTATCTTTTACACTGCCTGTTCTTATATATATATATATATATATATATATATAGATAGATAGATATAGATATATATATACAGAGAGAGAGATAATATTAGTAATATATATATATATATATATATATATAGATAGATAGATAGATATAGATATATATATACAGAGAGAGAGATAATATTAGTAATATATATATATATATATATATATATATATATATATATATATATATATATATATATACATAAATTCCCAAGAGGATAGAATCCAGGTAGAACTCAATGTCCAGGACAGAATAAGACTATAATATAAAAGGCTGAAACACTAATATTCCATGGTCATAATTTATTACATTGGAATCGTAATCACAATCCAATTCATCAGACTGACAAATTCAAAAAGAATTCTTTTTTGAATTTGTCCAATTTATCCAATGCACCCTGTATAACAGAAGCAGTAGATCAGATATGGCAGTCAGAATCAATATATGAACAAAGATGTGTAAGATAGATTCTGACTAGAAAAATTGTCTGGCATGATACAGTGAACCAACTTTCCTAGCATCAGAGCCAACAATTGACTCAATATAATCACTTTATGTCAGTAGAAAACCAAGAAAGCGCAATAAGATGCTCTCTTGGGGGTTAGCATTGGCAATGTCGATACGTGACAAATAGTTCTCTATGATGAATTAAATTACCAGTTTAAATAACCAGTTTCATTTTGGAGGCATTAAAATTTAAAAAATTTACAAGCCATTTCTTATCATAGTTAACAACTGATTGGAGGTCAGTTTCAAGAGCAGCTGCCATTTTGTCAGATGTATTGGACTGACTATCAAGACAGGAGTGAATAGTCGTGTCATCAGCATAAATACTAAGTTGGTCATTGATGAAAATATAGAAAAGACACAAGGAGGCCACAACATGGTGATGGAAAAGTGATTAAAGCAGAGATGTCAAGTCTGACCCTTTGGAGTTTATCAATAAAAGGTTTCAGAGAGTATCGAATTTTAAGAATACTGAATCATACCAAGTCATATAGTTTTGTTTAAAAAAAAAAAAAAAAAAAAAAAAAAAGAAGCTAAATTTGTCCTAAGGTATTTTAATATCAAGTTTACTGTTCCAACATTAAGCCCTAAAAAGAGATTTAGTGAAAACTTACAGTATCCTATATTGGTCAATTTTTATGAATCCTAAAAAAACATTTTATACACATAGGTAGCCAATCTGAGAAGAGGCTTTTTTTTTTTTAACTTATTGCTCTTCAAGCAAGGCAATAATGCTACTAAGCTGCAATGGGTTACTGAAACTGAAAGAAAACTAGTGAGGAGACAGGCCAATAAAAGAACTGGACTCAGGAAGACAGATGAAGATTGATATTGCATTTAATACTTTTGATGATCTGAGGTGATAGGAAAGGAGCCAGGAATGTTAGAATAGAATTTATGCTTACCTCTAGCTATTTAAACAGTAAAGTGATGAGACCTAATTGCCAATCTAGTAGCATGTTTAAATTCATGCAGTTGAGGTACCAAGGAGAAAAGCTCATTAGAACTACCATGAAGATATAGAAAAGACACAAGGAAGCTACAACATGGTGATGGAAAAGTGATTAAAGCAGAGATGTCAAGTCTGACCCTTTGGAGTTTATCAAGAATCTTGGGATATATAGCAGGAGCACCAGACCAGATATGGCAGCAATATACAATGCATGGATGACGGGTATATCTATAAGTGTACAAGATGGATACTAATAAGAAAAATTGTCTAGCACAACACAGTGAACCAACTTTCCTCACAGCAGACCTAGCAATTTGATTTAATCATGCCATTTCATGTCAGTAGAAAACATGAGACCGAAAAGGTCTCGTAAGTTGCTCTCCTGGAGGTTAGCATCAGCCATACTGATGGAAGGCAGAAATGCGTCTCTAAAATTTACAAACCATTTCTTGTCCCAACTAATAGATTGAAGGCCATTTTGGAAATCAACAGCCAATTTTATTTATCAGTTCTATTGGACTATTCAAACAGGAGTAAACAGATGTGTCATCATAAATACCAAGTTAGGATTTGGTTGGTTGTTTTATGGCATATCAACCTCAGTGGGTCATTTAATGCCAACAAAATATTTGAAATAGATTCATAGCAATAGTTTGGTAAAAAAAGTGTGTATGTATACATATATATATTTGAACCATTTTTCAATTACTCATATTTTTGAGTACAATCCAACTTCATTTAGGAAATTTACAATCTTGGATGGTTTATTTTTGTAAAGGTGTTTTTAAAAAAATTACTCACTTGGTAATATTTTGTTTGCACTAGATCAAAATGTAGACACTCTAACAGTATATGTTTCACTGTAAATTTCTCTTGGCATGTCGTGCATATTGGGGATTCTGTGCCCACTAGTAAATAATGGTGGGTGATGTAGGTGTGGCCTATGTGAAGGTGGGTCAGCACAACCTGTTCTCTTTTATTTTTATATTCTGAGTTCCATTCTCCAATTTTTTTCAAAGAATCTATGGCTGTTTGTATTACTGGATTTTTTTTTTTTTTTTTTTTTTAAGTGTTGCTGATAATAATTTTTCCTTCAAAAGTTATTGCTGGTAATAATTTTTTTTATTGCAAAGTATTTCTGGTATTAAAACCTATTTTTACACAAGTTTGGATGGTAACTATTTTCCCATAGCTGGAACCCTAACAGGTGCTACCAGCCCGGGTCAGGGTGGACCTGGGAACACCAGCAATTAAGAGGTGGTTCCACGCTCCTCAAAACCTCCTGATCAGAGGCCTTGTTGTTGGCCGTAGTTTATCGTCTTACCCAGGACGGACCAAGTTAGGAACTGATGATATCGAGAAGGTCGTTGATGAAGAAGCAATGTAGGTTCAAGGATGGTGTTCTCGTGGACCTTTGCATGAAAAGGATCTGGAAGTATAGCTGTTGAACACGACATTAATTACACAATTTGTTAAGAATGATTAGATTAAATCCAATATCAAGCCAGAGACATTATAGCCCTTGAGCTTGTGGAGAAGGCCAGCACAGCAAACCCTGTCAACCGCCTTCAAGATATCTGAAGGCACAGCACTTGCTGTTCTTATCTAAAGCTTGATAAACAAATTCAGTATTAACCATTAACACGTCAGCAATTGACCATATAGAAATGAAAGTCATATTATTTATCTGAAAGAGGGCTCTGCAAATATTTCTCCCGCATAAATATATTTAAACTAGTTTTGTTTTTGATATCTATGTTTTTTAATTTATATGCAAGGAACTACTTGTACCAAGAAGTGGGGTTCAAATTTTGGTTAGTGTGCTGGTTAGTTTATGTGGGGTACTACCAGTTCCAGTCCGATGGAACACCATTATATCAGGAATGGGCAGCTCCCCATATAAACCAGCTGGGACCCTAACTAAAATTTTAACCTGACTTCTTGGTACAATTAAATAAATTGTAAAACAGACATCAAAAACAAATACATGACTAGTTTAGATATAAAATTTTTAAACACAAATGTTTCTGTAAAGAATTGTCTAAATTTACTAAAATACACACTTAACGAAAGCAAAAATAAAATTATCAGTTCACACATAAAAATCATTAAAATTTGCTACTTAATGACTAATCAATATTTCTTCACCTTCGAAGACAAGAATTTGGATTACCAATGAGGTTGTTATGGTCCAGCTTGATGAAAATATTACTTGATTCTAAAAATAACATTGTCAAAAGTGATGATAGAAAATGAAGGATATTTCATCATCCTACTCTCATCACTATAAACATTTCACCACAAGAGAGTCAGTAGAGTAGTGTAGACTAGGGTACCCATAGCAGTAGTCAGTAGTAGAGTAGTGTAGACGAGGGTACCCATAGCAGTAGTCAGTATTAGTGTAGTCTAGGGTACCAAATACAGCAGTCAGTAGTAGAGTAGTGTAGATTAGGGTACCCAGAGCAGTAGTCAGTAGTAGAGTAGACTAGGGTACAAAATACAGTTGTCAGTAGTAGAGTAGTTTAGAATAGTGTACCCATAGCAGTAGTAGTGTAGACAAGGGTACCCATAGCAGTAGTCAGTAGTAGTGTAGCCAAGAGTACCCATAGCAGTAGTCAATAGTAGTGTAGACTAGGGTACCCATACCAGTAGTGAGTAGTAGTGTAGAAAAGGGTACCCACAGCAGAAGTCAGTAGTAGAGTAGCATAGACAAGGGTACCCATAATAGTAGTCAGTAGTAGTGCAGACTAGGGTAACCATAGCAGTAGTCGGTAGAATAGTAATGTAGACTAGGGTACCCATACCAGTAGTCAGTAGTAGAGTAGTGTGGATTAGGGTACACATAGCAGTAGTCAGTAGTAGAGTAGTGTAGACTAGTGTACCCATAGTAGTAGTCAGTAGTAGAGTTGTGTAAATTAGGGTACTCATAGCAGTAGTCTGTAGAATAGTAATGAAGACTAGGGTACCCATAGCAGTAGTCAGTAGTAGAGTAGTGTAGACTAGGGTACCAATAGCAGTAGTAGAGTAGTGTAGACTAGGGAACCAACAGCAGTAGTCTGTAGGAGAGTAGTATAGATTAGGGTACCCATAGAGGTAGTCCATAGTAGAGTAGTGTAGACTAGGGTACCCAGAGCAGAAGTTAGTATTAGAGTAGTGTAGACTAGGTTACACATAGCAGTAGTCAGTAGTAGAGTAGTGTAGACTAGCGTACCAATAGCAGTAGTCAGTAGTAGTGTAGACTAGGGTACCCATAATAGTAGTCAGTAGTAGTGTAGACTAGGGTACCCATAGTAGTAGTCAGTAGTAGAGTCGTGTAGACTAGGGTACCCAATACAGTAGTCAGTAGTAGAGTAGTGTAGACTAGTGTACCCATAGTAGTAGTCAATAGTAGAGTTGTGTAAACTAGAGTACTCATGGCAGTAGTCTGTAGAATAGTAATGAAGACTAGGGTACCCATAGCAGTAGTCAGTAGTAGTGTAGACTAGTGTACCCATAGCAGTTGTCAGTAGTAGAGTAGTGTAGACCTTGGTACTGATAGCTGTAGACAGTAGTAGTGTAGACGAGTGTACCTAATACAGTAGTCAGTGGTAGAGTAGTGTAGACTAGGGTACTTATAGAAGTAGTAGAGTAGTGTAGACTTGGGTACCCATTGCAGTAGTCAGTAGTAGAGTAGACTATGGTACCCAATAAGGTCAGTAGTCAGTAGTAGTGTAGACCTTGGTACCGATAGCAGTAGACAGTATTAGAGTAGTGTAGACTAGGGTACACATAGCAGTAGTCAGTAGTAGTGTAGCCAAGAGTACCCATAGCAGTAGTCAGTAGTAGTGTAGACAAGGGTACCCATAGCAGTAGTAGAGTAGACAAGGGTACCCATAGCAGTAGTCAGTAGTAGAGTAGACAAGGGTACCCATTGCAGTAGTAGTGTAGACTATGGTAGCCATAGCAGTAGTCAGTAGTAGTGTAGACAAGGGTACCCATAGCAGTAGTCAGTAGTAGAGTAGACAAGGGTACCCATAGCAGTAGTCAGTAGTAGTATAGACAAGGGTACCCATAGCAGTAGTAAGTAGTGTAGACAAGGGTACCCATAGCAGTAGTCAGTAGTAGAGTAGCGTAGACAAGGGTACACATGGCAGTAGTTTGTAGTAGAGTAGTGCACACTAGGGTACACATAGTATTAGTCAGTAGTAGAGTAGCATAGACAAGGGTAGCCATAGCAGTAGTTTGTAGTAGAGTAGCGTAGACAATGGTCCCCCATGGCAGTAGTTTCTATTAGAGTAGTGTAGATTAGGGTACTCATAGCAGTAGTCAGTAGTAGAGTAGTGTAGACTAGGGTACCCATAGCAGTAGTCAGTAGTAGAGTAGTGTAGACTAGGATACCCAATACAGTAGTCAGTAGTAGAGTAGTGTAGACTTGGGTACCCATTGCAGTAGTTTGTAGTAGTGTAGACTAGGGTACCCATAGCAGTAGTAGTGTAGACAAGGGTACCCATAGCAGTAGTCAGTAGTAGAGTAGCGTAGACAAGGGAACCCATAGCAGTAGTATAGTAATGTAGACTAGGGTACCCATAGCAGTAGTCAGTCAGTAGTAGAGTAGTGTAGACGAGGGTACTCATAGCAGTAGTCAGTAGTAGAGTAGCATAGACAAGGCTACCCATAGCAGTAGTTTGTAGTAGAGTAGTGTTGACAAGAGTACCATAGCAGTAGTTTGTATTAGAGTAGTGTAAACTAGGGTACCCATAGCAGTAGTCATTAGTAGTGTAGACTAGAGTACCCAATACAGCAGTCAGTAGTAGAGTAGTGTAGACTAGGGTACCCATAGCTGTAGTCAGTCGTAGAGTAGTGTAGACTAGGGTACCCAATACAGTTGTCAGTAGTAGGGTAGCATAGACAAGGGTACCCATAGCAGTAGTTTGTAGTAGAGTAGTGTAGACTAGGGTACCCATAGCAGTAGTTTGTATCAGAGTAGCATAGACAAGGGTACCCATAGCAGTAGTTTTCAATAGATGAGTGTAGAGTAGGGTACCCATAGCAGTAGTAGAGTAGTGTAGACAAGGGTACCCATAGCAGTAGTTTGTAGTAGAGTAGTGTAGACAAGGGTATCCATAGAAGCAGTTTGTAGTAGAGTAGTGTAGACTAGGGTACCCATAAAAGTAGTCAGTAGCAGAGTAGATGAGTCGAAGTACATAAACATATGTCTCCCAGCACTCTGGGAAGATTGAAAACAGACAATTTTAAATGCCATCTTCACAAATGAAATTCTCAGAACCAAACTAAGCAAGCACTGACTTTTAAACAAAAGTGACACTGAGAACATTTTTACACACACCATACTAATATTCTGCAATTCACATCATAAAAAGAAAATACAATACTTTTCTTGCTATTTATGTCAAAGTGGCCCTTTCATATTTTACCATATATATATATATATATATATATATATATATATATATATATATATATATATATATATGTGTATGTAAGTAACAAAGTAGATGTGTACATGTCTGAAAAGTTTATTATTATTATATTTAAGCTCTGTATTGCTTTACAACAGCCTCTCCTACTAGTTACCTGTAACAAGAAAACAATCTTTGATTCTAATGCTTTCTTTTGTCAGAACACTTATGAGAGAGTTGCTTGCTCAGATGCACCCTCTCTGTCACTGTGATATATCAGTGTCAAGACATTTTGTCCAGCATTTTGATCAATAGGACAAAATGCAGGGAGAAGGGAATTCATGCCTCTTCCAAGTAGAAGCTAAAAATAATATTTACTCAGCCCATGGCATTTCTGTTCAAATGGACATGAAATTATAAATATCTGTCAAGAGGGATGTTAAAATTGACAAGATAAAATTGCCCAAGGGGAAATGATCCAATTATCATGTAACAGAGTCTCTATATGTTCCAAATTCATACTTTCTTATTGATGAGAAAAACGTCTTAAAATTGCAGCAGATAAAGGTTACTGATAAATTCAGGTCTTGATTTTTAAAACATCATTATTATTCAAAATTCTAGATAAATAATCAAAAATATAGAGTGTATATAGAGCAAAACTTTAAGATAATAATAAAATATATTTAGCTAATAAAATATAATAAGATGTTAATAAAATATAAGATAATAATAAAATATATTTAGCTAATAAAATATAATAAGATAATATATTTAGCTAATAAAATATAAGATAATAATAAAATATATTTAGCTAATAAAATATAAGATAATAATAAAATATATTTAGCTAATAAAATATAAGATGATAATAAAATATATTATGCTAATAAAATATAAGATAATAATAAAATATATTTAGCTAATAAAATATAAGATAATAAAATATATTATGCTAATAAAATATAATAAGATAATAATAAAGTATATTTAGCTAATAAAATATAAGATAATAATAAAATATATTATGCTAATAAAATATAATAAGATAATAATAAAGTATATTTAGCTAATAAAATATAATAAGATAATAATAAAGTATATTTAGCTAATAAAATATAAGATAATAATAAAATATATTATGCTAATAAAATATAATAAGATAATAATAAAGTATATTTAGCTAATAAAATATAAGATGCTAATAAGATATAATAAGATAATAAAATATCTTTAGCTAATAAAAATAATTAATTTTCTTACATTGTTAACACTCATTATAACACCGCAAGAAGCACATCCACGGCTTACTTCTTCCATAGCAATTGCATAGGCAAGATAGTCAAGGCCGGTACCTCCATATTCAGAAGGAATGTCAACAGACATTAAACCAAGCTGCCCCATCTTTTGGATCTGGAAACAAAAATCAGAAAACATTATATTAGGCTGGTTAATTTAACAATATTTCAACATTTTGTTGGGACATATCATGTTGAATGTATTTTTTTTTATAGGAGACAAAGAATGAAGAGAAAAGGAGAGAGAAGTTCAGGTTACAGAAGAATCAAAAGGGTCAGGTTTAAACGAGACTAAAAGAGTGGGCATATATTGGGTTTACACTAGCATAAAAATTTAGGCATAGGTCACGTTTACACTAGAGTAAAAAAGAAGGCATATGTCAGGTTTACACAAGAATAAAAACAGTAGGTATAGGTTGGGTTTACACTAGAGTAAGAAAGGTAGGCATAGGCTAGGTTTACTCTAGAGTAAAAAAGGTAGGCACGGGTTGGGTTTACATGAGAGTAAAAAAAGTGGGCATAGGTCAGGTTTACACTAGAGTAAAAAAAGGTAGGCACGCGTAGGGTTTACACTAGAGTAAAAAAACAGGCATAGATTGGGTTTACACTAGAACGAAAAAGGTAGGCAGGTTTACACTGGAGTAAAAAAACGTAGGCATAAGTCAGGTTTACATGAGAGTAAAAAAAGTGGGCATAGGTCAGGTTTACACTAGAGTAAAAAAGGTAGGCACGAGTAGGGTTTACACTAGAGTAAAAAAATTAAGCATAGATTGGGTTCAGACTAGAGTAAGAAAGGTAGACATACGTCAAGTTTACTCTAGAGTAAAACAAGTAGGCATATGTTGGGTTTACATTAGTGTTAAAATGGTAGGCATAGGCTGGGTTTGTACTAGTGTAAAAAGGTAGGCATATATCAGGTTTACACTATAGTAAAAAAGGTAGGCATAGATCGTGTTTACACTAATGTAAAAAAGTTAGGCATAGGTCAGGTTTATACTAGAGTAAAAATGGTAGGTATAGGTTAGGTTTACACCAGAGTAAAAAAGGTAAGCCTAGGTCTGGTTGAAGAATTCTTTTACGAGCCATGTCCCTTCATAGTGTAGGTGATCATGGCTGTCCACATTTCTCTGTTGAGTCAAAAATGTAGATATATGTCAGCTTGATACTATGAATAAAAAATATGGGTATACAAGGTCCATGTTAGAGTCAAAATGCAGACATTGGTCAGTTTGTAAGCAGACTTTGAAAGTATCCCTTGTGTTCTTTTTTTGAGTGGGGGAGGATTACTCTTCTGCAGGGAATGCAACTGAAATATACTAAGTCTTGTGAAATTTGCAAGAAATGCTTATTTAAATATTATGATGAGGATACAAAATTTTATTACAGGTTTAAATATTGACAGTTTAAAAGTATATATATATATATATATATATATATATATATATATATATATATATATATATATATAAAAAAAAGTATATATATGTATATACATATATATATACATACATATATGTATACATACATATATATATATTATAAAAGTATATATACACATATATATATTATAAAATATAATAATTATAAAAGTATATATATATATTATAAAAGTATATATACACATATAAAATATAATAATTATAAAAGTATATATATATATATATATATATATATATATATATATATATGTTATAAAAGTATATATACACATATATATATATGTTTTGAACAATAAAAAATATTAAAAAATTAAAATCTTTAGTTACACTGGGTTGTAAATTAATATTTTTTCATTTTTATTATTTCACTTAGATTTCTTGACTATTTTCGACCAACATGGACATTATCAGGAGAAAATTTTTTTTCTGGTTGTTAGTAGCAGTGAACTACAGAAATGAATGACTTGATGGAGAAAACAAACTTTATCTGTAATGTTCATTTGTTTTTTTACTTTTTAACATGGATTTTGGTCAGTCCTTGTGATGGTCAAACAGTCTCTTTTAAGTTGTTATTTGAGATAAGAGCTGGATGGATTCATGCTGATCTGAATTCCCTTGGTCATTTTGACAGATTTATTGGTTCCTGGAAAGGAAATGCATCTCTGTTAAGTGTGTGTGTTATTTGGTCCTTAGGGAGTGAGTGAGTATGATGTGTGTAAGTGTGTATATTAGTATGGGTGTGAGTATATTAGTATGGGTGTGAGTATAAGTGTGAGGACTCAACACCTCTGCAAGTATATCTGACTTGTGTGGGTGGGAATGTGGGTAGGTCCTGATTTGTGGGGGTTATATATTAATTCTATCTATGTTGTTAAATTTGTGATTAAACCTGTCTGGATGAAGTGTTCTCAGGCGCCGAATCCACGTATTTTCATGTCCTTCTAAAATCTGTCTAATGTTATCTCCTCTGAACTTTTCTATTTTCTCAATTGTAGTAAATTTGGCATGGGTTTTAAAATCTTGTTTTTTTAGGTGGAAATGTTGTTCTACAGGTAATAATCTTTCATGGGGAGTCGGCAATTCGATTGCGATAATTATTAATTCTGTAGTGAAAGGGCCGTTCAGATTTTTCAACGTATTGTTTCTGACATAGTGTGCATTCTAGGAGGTAAATTATTTTATGAATTCTGCAGTTGGAGTTGTGGTAGATTTTGAAAGTAGATTTAGTGACTGAGCTAGTGAATGAATTCGTGTGTCTAATGTGGTTGCAGCATAAGCTCCTTTTGTTGTTACCTGGTTTGGAAAATCCTGTTGCTTTTTGTTGTTGGTTTATTACAGATTACCTTGTCCCCTAAAATGTGGTAACTACCTATGATTTCTTTTAGGTTCTTAGGTCTATGATATGCTAGAAGGCCGGGTTCCTTAAACAATTTTCTTAGGTCTGGTTTGAGATGAAGTATTTCCCAGCAACTTTTGATTATTTGGGATAGTGGAGGCAGAGTTGGGTTAAAAGTGGTTACTAGAGGGATGCGGCTGGGTTTATTTTTAATATATATATATAAAAAGTGTATATATATATATATATATATATATAAATAAAAGTGTGTGTATATATATATATATATATATAAATAAAAGTGTGTGTGTATATATATATATATATATATAAATAAAAGTGTATATATATATATATATATAAAAAGTAAAGTATATATATATATATATATATAAATAAGTATATATATATAAACAAAAGGTATATATATATATAAATAAAAGTGTGTATATATATATATATATATATATATATATATATACACTCACACACACACCCATGTATAGGATTGGTATATACGAAATAAATTCCAATAACTAAAAAATACTATTCTTAAAAGAGTGCTCAATACAGAGTAGAGCAAATATAATTTATTCGAAAATTATAACATAAATATGTAATAAAATCACTACAAAAATAGCCATTTTGTTTCAACACTTCTAGTGTCTTATCAAGTGATGGTGTTGAATGTAAATTATATATATATATATATATATATACACAATTTTTTTAGTAGAGATAAATAAAAAAGCACAAAATGCACTGATTCAAACTGATTGTCGAAAACAAAAACAAAAGATTAAAACCTGTGAATTTTGAATAATTTTAAACTTGACAAATATCTGGAGTTAGGAGAAAGTTAGGAGACCACACCTTCTTTCAGACCAGATATAGCATCTGTCAATTGGGAAAGGTTCTCAAAATGCCAAAAGTTTGCTCATGAGCAGCCCATGTTTGTCAAAGTGGTAAATTTAGGTTGAAAAAAAATGTTATTCCATTTCACATTTGTTCTTTCTCAAGGACGTTATGTCATGATGTAAATATATTTGGAACTGTTTGGTTGTATGTATTAGATAATTATTATTTATCTAATATGAAATTACATAATATTTAAAGAACATTTTTGATAAAGCACATTTTATATTATGCCTAAACTACATTTGTCATTATTAACTGGGCAGAGAGAGAGAGAGAGATATTCTGAATAAAGAAGGAAACCAGGAAGAAAACAAAGTTTTAGGAAAGTTAAGAAAAAGTCTGAAGGTCTTAGGAATGTTAAGAAAAAAATGAAGGTCTTAGGAATGTTAATAAAAAACTGGAGGCCATAGTAAGGTTAAGAAAAAAACTGATGGTCTTGGGAATATTAATAAAAAATCTGAAAGCCTTAAGAACATTAGTAAAAAAAATGAATGCCTTAGGAATGTTAGTAAAAAAACTGAAGGCCTTAGGAACGTTAGTAAAATAACTGAAGGCCTTACAAATGTTAGTAAAAGAACTGAAGGCCTTACGAATGTTAGTAAAAAAGCTGAAAGCCTTAGGAAAGTTAAGAAAACACTGAATGCATTAGGAAGGTTAAGTAAAAATCTAAAGGTCTTAGGTTAAGAAACAAAACTGAAGGTCTTGGGAATGTTAAGAAAAAATCTTAAGACCTTAGGAAAGTTAAGAAAAAACTGAACGCCTTAGGAATGTTAAGAAAAAGCTGAAGGCCTTAGGAAGGTTAAGAAAAAATTGAACGCCTTAGAAATGTTAAGAAAAAATTGAACGCCTTAGGAATGTTAAGAAAAAACTGAAGGCCTTAGGAATGTTAAGAAAAAGCTGATGGCCTTAGGAATGTTAAGAAAAAGCTGATGGCCTTAGGAATGTTAAGAAAAATTGAACGCCTTAGGAATGTTAAGAAAAAACTGAAGGCCTTAGGAATGTTAAGAAAAAGCTGAGGGCCTTAGGAATGTTAAGAAAAAGCTGAAGGCCTTAGGAATGTTAAGAAAAAATTGAAGACCTTAGGAATGCTAAGAAAAAGCTGAAGCCCTTAGGAATGTTAAGAAAAAATTGAACGCCTTAGGAATGTTAAGAAAAAGCTGAAGGCCTTAGGAATGTTAAGAAAAAATTGAACGCCTTAGGAATGTTAAGAAAAAGCTGAGGGCCTTAGGAATGTTAAGAAAAAATTGAACGCCTTAGGAATGTTAAGAAAAAGGTGAACGCCTTAGGAATGTTAAGAAAAAATTGAACGCCTTAGGAATGTTAAGAAAAAGCTGAAGGCCTTAGGAATGTTAAGAAAAAATTGAACGCCTTAGGAATGTTAAGAAAAAGCTGAAGGCCTTAGGAATGTTAAGAAAAAATTGAACGCCTTAGGAATGTTAAGTAAAACTGAAGGCCTTAGGAATGTTAAGAAAAAATTGAACGCCTTAGGAATGTTAAGAAAAAGCTGAAGGCCTTAGGAATGTTAAGAAAAAATTGAACGCCTTAGGAATGTTAAGAAAAAGCTGAAGCCCTTAGGAATGTTAAGAAAAAATTGAACGCCTTAGGAATGTTAAGAAAAAACTGAAGCCCTTAGGAATGTTAAGAAAAAATTGAACGCCTTAGGAATCTTAAGAAAAAGCTGAAGGCCTTACGAATGTTAAGAAAAAATTGAACGCCTTAGGAATGTTAAGAAAAAGCTGAAGGCCTTAGGAATGTTAAGAAAAAATTGAACGCCTTAGGAATGTTAAGAAAAAGCTGAAGGCCTTAGGAATGTTAAGAAAAACTGAAGGCCTTAGGAATGTTAAGAAAAAGCTGAGGGCCTTAGGAATGTTAAGAAAAAGCTGAAGGCCTTAGGAATGTTAAGTAAAACTGAAGGCATTAGGAATGTTAAGAAAAACCTGAAGGCCTTAGGAATGTTAAGAAAAAGCTGATGGCCTTAGGAATGTTAAGAAAAATTGAACGCCTTAGGAATGTTAAGAAAAAGCTGAAGGCCTTGGGAATGTTCAGAAAAAACTGAACGCCTTAGGAATGTTAAAAAATTGAACGCCTTAGGAATGTTAAGAAAAAGCTGAAGGCCTTAGGAATGTTAAGAAAAAATTGAAGACCTTAGGAATGCTAAGAAAAAGTTGAAGCCCTTAGGAATGTTAAGAAAAAACTGAAGACCTTAGGAATGTTAAGAAAAAACTGAAGACCTTAGGAATGTTAAGAAAAAGGTGAACGCCTTAGGAATGTTAAGAAAAAATGAAGACCTTAGGAATGTTAAGAAAAAGGTGAAGGCCTTCGGAATGTTAAGAAAAAATTGAACGCCTTAGCAATGTTAAGAAAAAACTGAAGGCCTTAGGAATGTTAAGAAAAAGCTGAAGGCCTTAGGAATGTTAAGAAAAAACTGAAGACCTTAGGAATGTTAAGAAAAACTGAACGCCTTAGGAATGTTAAGAAAAAGCTGAAGGCCTTAGGAATGTTAAGAAAAAATGAAGACCTCAGGAATGTTAAGAAAAATTGAACGCCTTAGGAATGTTAAGAAAAAATTGAACGCCTTAGGAATGTTAAGAAAAAGCTGAAGGCCTTAGGAATGTTAAGAAAAAATTGAACGCCTTAGGAATGTTAAGAAAAAGCTGAAGGCCTTAGGAATGTTAAGAAAAAATTGAACGCCTTAGGAATGTTAAGAAAAAGGTGAAGGCCTTCGGAATGTTAAGAAAAAATTGAACGCCTTAGGAATGTTAAGAAAAAGCTGAAGGCCTTAGGAATGTTAAGAAAAAATTGAACGCCTTAGGAATGTTAAGAAAAAGCTGAAGCCCTTAGGAATGTTAAGAAAAAATTGAACGCCTTAGGAATGTTAAGAAAAAACTGAAGCCCTTAGGAATGTTAAGAAAAAATTGAACGCCTTAGGAATCTTAAGAAAAAGCTGAAGGCCTTACGAATGTTAAGAAAAAATTGAACGCCTTAGGAATGTTAAGAAAAAGCTGAAGGCCTTAGGAATGTTAAGAAAAAATTGAACGCCTTAGGAATGTTAAGAAAAAACTGAAGGCCTTAGGAATGTTAAGAAAAACTGAAGGCCTTAGGAATGTTAAGAAAAAGCTGAGGGCCTTAGGAATGTTAAGAAAAAGCTGAAGGCCTTAGGAATGTTAAGAAAAACTGAAGGCCTTAGGAATGTTAAGAAAAAGCTGATGGCCTTAGGAATGTTAAGAAAAATTGAACGCCTTAGGAATGTTAAGAAAAAGCTGAAGGCCTTAGGAATGTTCAGAAAAAACTGAACGCCTTAGGAATGTTAAAAAATTGAACGCCTTAGGAATGTTAAGAAAAAGCTGAAGGCCTTAGGAATGTTAAGAAAAAATTGAAGACCTTAGGAATGCTAAGAAAAAGTTGAAGCCCTTAGGAATGTTAAGAAAAAACTGAAGACCTTAGGAATGTTAAGAAAAAACTGAAGACCTTAGGAATGTTAAGAAAAAGGTGAAGGCCTTAGGAATGTTAAGAAAAAGCTGAAGACCTGAGGAATGTTAAGAAAAAACTGAACGCCTTAGGAATGTTAAGAAAAAGCTGAAGGCCTTAGGAATGTTAAGAAAAAACTGAAGACCTTAGGAATGTTAAGAAAAAACTGAACGCCTTAGGAATGTTGAGAAAAAGCTGAAGGCCTTAGGAATGTTAAGAAAAAATGAAGACCTCAGGAATGTTAAGAAAAAGGTGAAGGCCTTCGGAATGTTAAGAAAAAATTGAACGCCTTAGCAATGTTAAGAAAAAACTGAAGGCCTTAGGAATGTTAAGAAAAAGCTGAAGGCCTTAGGAATGTTAAGAAAAAACTGAAGACCTTAGGAATGTTAAGAAAAAACTGAACGCCTTAGGAATGTTAAGAAAAAGCTGAAGGCCTTAGGAATGTTAAGAAAAAATGAAGACCTTAGGAATGTTAAGAAAAAGGTGAAGGCCTTCGGAATGTTAAGAAAAAATTGAACGCCTTAGCAATGTTAAGAAAAAGCTGATGGCCTTAGGAATGTTAAGAAAAAGCTGAAGACCTGAGGAATGTTAAGAAAAAACTGAACGCCTTAGGAATGTTAAGAAAAAGCTGAAGGCCTTAGGAATGTTAAGAAAAAATTGAACGCCTTAGGAATGTTAAGAAAAAACTGAAGACCTTAGGAATGTTCAGAAAAAGCTGAAGCCCTTAGGAATGTTAAGAAAAAATTGAACGCCTTAGGAATGTTAAGAAAAAGCTGAAGCCCTTAGGAATGTTAAGAAAAAGCTGAAGGCCTTAGGAATGTTAAGAAAAAACTGAAGGCCTTAGGAATGTTAAGAAAAACTGAAGGCCTTAGGAATGTTAAGAAAAAGCTGAGGGCCTTAGGAATGTTAAGAAAAAGCTGAAGGCCTTAGGAATGTTAAGAAAAACTGAAGGCCTTAGGAATGTTAAGAAAAAGCTGATGGCCTTAGGAATGTTAAGAAAAATTGAACGCCTTAGGAATGTTAAGAAAAAGCTGAAGGCCTTAGGAATGTTCAGAAAAAACTGAACGCCTTAGGAATGTTAAAAAATTGAACGCCTTAGGAATGTTAAGAAAAAGCTGAAGGCCTTAGGAATGTTAAGAAAAAATTGAAGACCTTAGGAATGCTAAGAAAAAGTTGAAGCCCTTAGGAATGTTAAGAAAAAACTGAAGACCTTAGGAATGTTAAGAAAAAACTGAAGACCTTAGGAATGTTAAGAAAAAGGTGAACGCCTTAGGAATGTTAAGAAAAAATGAAGACCTTAGGAATGTTAAGAAAAAGGTGAAGGCCTTCGGAATGTTAAGAAAAAATTGAACGCCTTAGCAATGTTAAGAAAAAACTGAAGGCCTTAGGAATGTTAAGAAAAAGCTGAAGGCCTTAGGAATGTTAAGAAAAAGCTGAAGACCTGAGGAATGTTAAGAAAAAACTGAACGCCTTAGGAATGTTAAGAAAAAACTGAAGACCTTAGGAATGTTAAGAAAAAACTGAACGCCTTAGGAATGTTGAGAAAAAGCTGAAGGCCTTAGGAATGTTAAGAAAAAATGAAGACCTCAGGAATGTTAAGAAAAAGGTGAAGGCCTTCGGAATGTTAAGAAAAAATTGAACGCCTTAGCAATGTTAAGAAAAAACTGAAGGCCTTAGGAATGTTAAGAAAAAGCTGAAGGCCTTAGGAATGTTAAGAAAAAACTGAAGACCTTAGGAATGTTAAGAAAAAACTGAACGCCTTAGGAATGTTAAGAAAAAGCTGAAGGCCTTAGGAATGTTAAGAAAAAATGAAGACCTTAGGAATGTTAAGAAAAAGGTGAAGGCCTTCGGAATGTTAAGAAAAAATTGAACGCCTTAGCAATGTTAAGAAAAAGCTGATGGCCTTAGGAATGTTAAGAAAAAGCTGAAGACCTGAGGAATGTTAAGAAAAAACTGAACGCCTTAGGAATGTTAAGAAAAAGCTGAAGGCCTTAGGAATGTTAAGAAAAAATTGAACGCCTTAGGAATGTTAAGAAAAAACTGAAGACCTTAGGAATGTTCAGAAAAAGCTGAAGCCCTTAGGAATGTTAAGAAAAAATTGAACGCCTTAGGAATGTTAAGAAAAAACTGAAGACCTTAGGAATGTTAAGAAAAAGCTGAAGCCCTTAGGAATGTTAAGAAAAAACTGAAGACCTTAGGAATGTTAAGAAAAAACTGAACGCCTTAGGAATGTTAAGAAAAAGCTGAAGGCCTTAGGAATGTTAAGAAAAAATGAAGACCTTAGGAATGTTAAGAAAAAGGTGAAGGCCTTCGGAATGTTAAGAAAAAATTGAACGCCTTAGCAATGTTAAGAAAAAGCTGATGGCCTTAGGAATGTTAAGAAAAAGCTGAAGACCTGAGGAATGTTAAGAAAAAACTGAACGCCTTAGGAATGTTAAGAAAAAGCTGAAGGCCTTAGGAATGTTAAGAAAAAATTGAACGCCTTAGGAATGTTAAGAAAAAACTGAAGACCTTAGGAATGTTCAGAAAAAGCTGAAGCCCTTAGGAATGTTAAGAAAAAATTGAACGCCTTAGGAATGTTAAGAAAAAGCTGAAGCCCTTAGGAATGTTAAGAAAAAGCTGAAGGCCTTAGGAATGTTAAGAAAAAACTGAAGGCCTTAGGAATGTTAAGAAAAACTGAAGGCCTTAGGAATGTTAAGAAAAAGCTGAGGGCCTTAGGAATGTTAAGAAAAAGCTGAAGGCCTTAGGAATGTTAAGAAAAACTGAAGGCCTTAGGAATGTTAAGAAAAAGCTGATGGCCTTAGGAATGTTAAGAAAAATTGAACGCCTTAGGAATGTTAAGAAAAAGCTGAAGGCCTTAGGAATGTTCAGAAAAAACTGAACGCCTTAGGAATGTTAAAAAATTGAACGCCTTAGGAATGTTAAGAAAAAGCTGAAGGCCTTAGGAATGTTAAGAAAAAATTGAAGACCTTAGGAATGCTAAGAAAAAGTTGAAGCCCTTAGGAATGTTAAGAAAAAACTGAAGACCTTAGGAATGTTAAGAAAAAACTGAAGACCTTAGGAATGTTAAGAAAAAGGTGAACGCCTTAGGAATGTTAAGAAAAAATGAAGACCTTAGGAATGTTAAGAAAAAGGTGAAGGCCTTCGGAATGTTAAGAAAAAATTGAACGCCTTAGCAATGTTAAGAAAAAACTGAAGGCCTTAGGAATGTTAAGAAAAAGCTGAAGGCCTTAGGAATGTTAAGAAAAAGCTGAAGACCTGAGGAATGTTAAGAAAAAACTGAACGCCTTAGGAATGTTAAGAAAAAACTGAAGACCTTAGGAATGTTAAGAAAAAACTGAACGCCTTAGGAATGTTGAGAAAAAGCTGAAGGCCTTAGGAATGTTAAGAAAAAATGAAGACCTCAGGAATGTTAAGAAAAAGGTGAAGGCCTTCGGAATGTTAAGAAAAAATTGAACGCCTTAGCAATGTTAAGAAAAAACTGAAGGCCTTAGGAATGTTAAGAAAAAGCTGAAGGCCTTAGGAATGTTAAGAAAAAACTGAAGACCTTAGGAATGTTAAGAAAAAACTGAACGCCTTAGGAATGTTAAGAAAAAGCTGAAGGCCTTAGGAATGTTAAGAAAAAATGAAGACCTTAGGAATGTTAAGAAAAAGGTGAAGGCCTTCGGAATGTTAAGAAAAAATTGAACGCCTTAGCAATGTTAAGAAAAAGCTGATGGCCTTAGGAATGTTAAGAAAAAGCTGAAGACCTGAGGAATGTTAAGAAAAAACTGAACGCCTTAGGAATGTTAAGAAAAAGCTGAAGGCCTTAGGAATGTTAAGAAAAAATTGAACGCCTTAGGAATGTTAAGAAAAAACTGAAGACCTTAGGAATGTTCAGAAAAAGCTGAAGCCCTTAGGAATGTTAAGAAAAAATTGAACGCCTTAGGAATGTTAAGAAAAAACTGAAGACCTTAGGAATGTTAAGAAAAAGCTGAAGCCCTTAGGAATGTTAAGAAAAAATTGAACGCCTTAGGAATGTTAAGAAAAAGCTGAAGCCCTTAGGAATGTTAAGAAAAAGCTGAAGGCCTTAGGAATGTTAAGAAAAAATTGAACGCCTTAGGAATGTTAAGAAAAACTGAAGGCCTTAGGAATGTTAAGAAAAAACTGAAGACCTTAGGAATGTTCAGAAAAAGCTGAAGACCTTAGGAATGTTAAGAAAAAATTGAACGCCTTAGGAATGTTAAGAAAAACTGAAGGCCTTAGGAATGTTAAGAAAAAATTGAACGCCTTAGGAATGTTAAGAAAAACTGAAGCCCTTAGGAATGTTAAGAAAAATGTTGGTGGCCTTTAGTAGGTTAAGAAAAATATTGAAAGACTCGGGAATGTCAAGAAAATATCTGAAGGCTTTAGGAATGTTAAGAAAAAATTGAAGGCCTTTGGTAGGTTGAGAAAAAAGGCCTTAGGTTAAGGAAAAAAAATGATGGCCTTATGAAGGTTAACAAAAGACCCTGAAGATTTTAGGTGGGTCAAGAAAAACTGAAGGTTGCAACTGGTTAAGAAAATTAGAAAATCTACAAATCAGGCAAAGGGAGAAACCAAATTAAGATGGTTATTTAAACGAGAAAGAAAACTGAAGATTGTTGGAAGGTTAAGAAAAACTGAGTGTTCCAGAATGGTTAACAAGAAACTGAAGATCAAAAGAAGAGAAAGAAAACCTACAAAAGGGTCAGAGAGAGGTCGAACTTATCTGCTTTCTATGACAACTGTGAGAGTAGAGAAGGGAAGGGCAGAGTGTGTGAAAACTCCCAGGAAGATTTTATTTTCCCAACTTTCTTGTTACTAATGGTAAGCAGGAATATTTGAATAATACACCATGGAAAGAATTTATCAAGAAAAAAAAAGGAATGACAAACTTGTTCAGCAGGAAATTTGTGATTTTTGTCAAGTTCAGCTGCAACTGGTTTGAGTTCATTGTTTGCAAAATCCCGGCATGTATTTCGTAACATTTGGTGAGTCTCTGGTAAACTGATGAAAGAAGAAAGCAACCTCTGACATTTTGTTCGGCCATCTGAAAATGATAAGTATATGTGTGTGAAAGTATGTGAAAATTTCTCAGTCATACATAGAAATAAATTCAAGCAAAATTTTATAAACGCTACACTCATAAAGAAAAGAAGATAATTCACTCAGAAGGAAAATCCTTGAAAGTGCCACCATTGAATATTATCCAAATATTAATCTACACCCAGGTTTTTTCCCAATATCGCCTTTCCTAACAGAATCACTACTCTCCCAAGCCAACATACACAACAAATATATCAAGAAATCCAAAAAAAAGTGTTGAATCCATCAACAATACAAACAAAATTTTTTCTACACGTGAAAATATTGTATTCAAACAAAGTAATTGAATTAATTTTTCAGTTGACCATATGAATTTCCAATAGTGTTTCTAAATTCTTCTCATTGCTAACGACATTTTGTTTGTTATTTATAGATACTTTGTTTCAATAAATTAATTTCGTTTTTTGCCTTGAAAAAGTCCACATTGGACAAAATATGTTAGCTAAAACAACAGTTTTCCTATTGTCTTTTTCCTTTATACATATTGTCTTCTTTTTCTACAGATTAATCCTGAGAAATTATATATATAAACTCAAAGTCAGGACTATAAATGATCTAAAACATTATGAAATTAAAAAAAGTCTCCCCCAACAGTCTACTACATATGGAACCCATATAAAGAGGAGTAACACATGGTTTGATGATTACTTAATGTCTGAAATTGTCAGTCACCATACTGTGTTGATTTCTATGCTGTTAATATTTACAAATGCTCCATTTGTTAAAAAATAGTTTCAGACTATTATATTTTAGTGGCAGTGTATTTTGGCTCAGACTGTCTGAGGCTGACCTTTAAGGTCAGATGGTAGACAAAATAGGGATGTCAATTTTGATTGGCTGAGCTGAACATGGGAACGTTACAGTTAGAAAGTGTTTTCGGTGAGTTAAGTTTTACATGTCGAAGAATGCAGACATGATTATCACAGATGGTGCCAAACTGACACTACTATACTTTGCAATCAACAAAATCAAAAGCAAACAACACACAGGCATGAAATTAAGTAAAATGAATGGAGCACTTTGGCTGATTGGCATTTGTTTACATTTGTAAAAACAATACGCTAGATTTAGTTGTGTAACTCTACCGAAATTAGTTGAGTTTCAATCCTGGCTTGAGGCATTTGGAAGTCTAGTCACACTGAGGAGCTGTGATACAGCGAAACAGTACTGTCTGTGAATGACATAATTTAGCTCTTGAAAATACATTTCAATTGAGCACTGTTGAGTGATAAGCTAATTCTATAAACAACAGCCACCTGCACTAATGCAAAGCTCTTCAGTAAAATGAATGGAGCACTTTGGCTGATTGGCATTTGTTTACATTTGTAAAAACAATGCGCTAGATTTAGTTGTGTAACTCTACCGAGTGAAGATAGCTCTGGCTGACACCAAATTAGTTGAGTTTCAATCCTGGCTTGAAGCATTCGGAAGTCTAGTCACACTGAGAAATTGTGATATAGCGAAACAGTACTGTCTGTGAATGACATATATATATCTATATCTATATATATATATAACTACATACACTTGTATGTGCCTTGTCATATATAACCATGCATATACACAAGCACAGTCACATAACTATGTAATATATATATATATATATATATATATAATATAGAAAAAAACAACTGAAAAGTTGCAAATGAAAAAAATTGAATGTTTTTTGTGAAAGTATTTATATTTATATATATATATATATATATTTGATATTTCAGATCGGCCCCGATCTTTCATCAGAAATGACTGTTTTCAGAAGTTTGTTTACATTAAGTATCATCCATCACTATATGCATAGAAAAGGCATGATGGAGTAATGGATAGCGGCTTGGATTGAGGAATGGGAAAGCTGAGTTCAAATTCCAGTCGAATCCATTACATTCACTTACGTGCTAATACCCTTGGGAAAGGTAATAATCCTCTTCTCCCTCCAGCAGGTAAATAGCAGGACAGACTGGGTTCTATAGCCTTGGATGGCAATTGGTCAAGGAGGAGGACAACTCAGAATTCAAAACCGGCGGAGAGTTCATTTGGGGACCTTGTGGCACGTAGTGCACCAGGTCTCTGTATTCAGCTCTTCAAAAAGTGTCATTGATTCTGCACAAAGTCCTCACCACTATAATCAAATCATATGTGCTGATATCTGGGCTGTCGTTTCCTAGGAACTGAGCTGCTTGACCCTCATACATCAAATACAATGGGAGAGTCCAACATATATATATATATATATATATATATATATTAGAGCTATATTTTTTTCTTAATTTGTGTGTGTGTGTTGTTTTTCCTGATATTATGGATCACATTGTGCATGGGTAATGTCCATACCTGACATTATAAAAAAATAAGAGCGGTAACTACAGTAAATTTAAAATTTATTGGCAATTTTCTAACATTTCCTCAACAAATGTCATCGTAAGTAAGACTATAAAATCAAAATACCTAACATTAAATATTAAAATGATTAAAATATTTCAAATTATAAAGATTACTGTGTAGTTAAAAAATCGTATAAAAAAAAGTTATTTAAGTTATATTTGTCATGTAATTTAATATCCTCCTCATATAATTTTCCCAAACATTAGTTTTTGATAAATGTGTCAACACCTCGTAAAATACCATGTTAGAAAATGTTTTCTGCAATATTTTAAACTAAAAGTAATTTGTTGCTTAAATTCAGATTAATGAAACTTTAAATTGGTTAACTTTCCACAAATAACATTTCAGAAAAGTATATTTTATTTTTGAAATGCTTTTAATAATGAGAATTATGTTGTGTTGAGATATTTGTCAATATAGACGATTTTACTAATAATCAAAAAAATATGCAATCAATATAAATTCAGTTTGAAATACAGCAAAGTATTTTGCTTATTGGAAATATTAAATTTATAGTTTGAGATTAAAACTAAAATAAAAGCTTTTCCATTTTTAAAATACATTTTAAACTTTAGGTATCTATTTATATGTCGTAAAATTAAATTGCATGTTCAAATGCCACAAATTCTTGTTCCAACACAATTCAACCATCCGCCCTTGCATGGAGTATTGCTGCCATATATGGTCCGAAGCCCCTTCTGTTTGCCTCAAGGTTCTTGATAAGATCCAGAGACGGGTATGCAATGTAATTGGCTCTGATCTGGCTTCTCGTCTGCAGTCTCTCTCTCACAGATGCATCGTCGCCTCTCTTTGTCTCTTTTATAAATACTTCCATTGTAATTGCTCCGATGCGCTGCTATCACTGGTTCCCAGGCTCCATGAATTCAAGCGTCCTACGAGGCTGGCATCCCGTTCCCACCCTTTCACTGTTGAAACTGTTAAATGTAGACGTCTCTTCTACTCCAATAGCTTCATATCTCGCACCTCACGCCTATGGAACTCCCTTCCTCATTCCTGTTTCCCTGATGACTATGATCTCCAACTATTCAAGTGTAACGTCAATCAACATCTCCAGTTGCCTTGATCTATCCTCTATCCTTCTCCACATCCTTTCCTCTAACACTCCTATTTGCTCTCGCTCCAAATCCTCTGTAACCCCTTGCGTGCTAGTGGCTTCCAGCCTTGCCTGGGGTGAAAAGCTTAAAAAAAATTGCTAAGATGGGCTCAGAATGAAGTCTGATTCAACAAGAGATTGACATACGATCTAAGGGAGATAAATCTGTTCGTGGTATCAAGAAATTGTTTGAAATGGTAAAATTAGATATGCCGCGTGTAACAGCAAAATTGTCCAAATTGTGTTCAAAGTATGTGAAGTGAGTGAATGTGCGAACATACGTGTGTTGTGTGTGTGTTGTTTGTTCATGCGTTTCCCAATGGGAAACACGTTTTTCTGCGAGAGATTTACATGTCTGACGTGTAAGCGGGAAAAGTAAGAAGAGGGTAAAATAAAATAGAGTATTTATATTGCCGAAGAACATCTCCTAATAGTGGTTTCAGGAAAGTAAGTGGAGTTAACCACAGACATACCTTGTTACTCCAAGACAGAAGATCAGAGAGGGTGAAGACCATCTTGAATAAGTTGGAAAATGGTCTTGGAATAATTTGAACTTTATTTCAATCCTTTGTAAGCTTCCGATCCATAGCTATGATTAATTAATGTCATTTTCATTTATGATTGATTTCACAAGGATTCTTCTGTTAAGCTTGGTGATTAATTATACATTCTTATTGCTCATTGTAGAGTCCAATAGTGTTACAAAAACCTTGGAGAATTCCAGTAAGATATCTTTAATCTAAGATACAATAAGATACAATGGTTGAGAGCTTAATCTAACAATTGGACAATTTTGCTGTTACACCAGGTGTGTGTGTGTGTGTGTGTATATATATATATATATATATATATATATATGCGCATTTCATTAAAAACGACTAACAAGGGGCTTTTATTTAGTTTTTTATATAATTTCTCGTGCGATCTAATAAAGTTTTTCTTTTCAGAGGATAAATTATATAAAAACTGTCCGAATGTTCTTTTTATCCGAGCGCTTTCGGCTATACATTTAGCCATTTTCAAGGATTATATTTCAACTGTTAGAATTAGAAATAGTTTGTTATATGTATATGCTCGGATAAAAAGAACATTCGGACAGTTTTTATATAATTTATCCTCTGAAAAGAAAAACTTTATTAGATCGCACGAGAAATTATATAAAAAACTAAATAAAAACACCTTGTCAGTCATTTTTAATGAAATGTGCATGAAAGAAGGATTGCTGCCTAAATACACAAATATATATATATTTATATATATTCAGCTAGAAAGAGAACAGGTTAAAATTGTTTTGTGTCAACCCCACTATGTCTTCCCAACTGAGCAATGGTGAGTGGAAAAAGATCATTCAGGCCTTCAGTAATGGTACCAACATTCATACTCTGGTTTCTATCTTCAAAGTCCATTCAAGAACCATCAAGAGAATAGAGAATAAGTTTAAAAAAGAGGGAACAGTAGAGTGGAAAACTGGATCAGGAGGTCACAACAGGAAGAGGGATCATCATTTCAACTTAGAGCTAAATACATTCTTAGTTCAATGGTGTCCAGTGCTGTTATAAAAACCTTGGAGAATTCCAGTCATATATCTTTAATCATTTCTACAACGATTCAAAGCTTAATCTAACAACTGGACAATTTTGCTGTTACACCTAGTATACGAGTGGATTTGACTATCAAAAGAATGTCAAAAAACAAACTAAAGCAAGAATACAGGGATTAATAATTGTTGTGGGTCATATTAAGTTCAATGTTCTAAAATATACCTCCCATATATTCCTTGAACTTTTCTTTACTTGGTTTCATATTCTGATCAGTCCTTTAGATTTGGATTTTATTTTATTTGATTTGATTTGTTTTACGGCATATCAACCTCAATGGGTCATTTAATGCTGACAACTTTTTTTTTCCGATAATATTTTTGCTTTGTTAGAAATCCATTTGTCAATATTTCTTTCCTCAAAAATATATAGCTGGTAATAGTATTTTTCCAAGAACGTATAGCTGGTAATATATATTTTTCTTTTTCCAATAATATATTGTTGGTAATATTTTTCAAAAAGGCATTGCTGGCAACATTTAGTTTTCGAAAATGTATTGATGGTAATAATTTTTTTTTTTACAAAGAATTCCTGGTATCAAAACCTATTTTTACACTTTCATAGTGTTTTGACCCCAGTTGCAATTCCATTGAATAAGGTTTTGTTAAAAAAACGTATAGCTGGTAATATTATTTTTCAAAAATGTACAGCTGGTAATATTTTTTCGAAAAACATATAGCTGCTAATATCGTTTTTCAAAAACGCACTGCTGGCTACATTATTCCTTCGAAAACGTATAGCCAACAACCTTATTTTTTCAAAAACGCCTTTCTGTTGGATGTAGTTTATCGCCAAACCCTGGACGCAGATGCAGTTTACTGTCATGTCATACCCAGGACGTGAGCTAAACTGGGAGTTCACTATTTGCCCATAGCTGGGACCCTAACAGGTGCTACCACCCCGGGTCAGGGTGGACCTGGGAACACCAGCAATTAAGAGGTGGTTCCACGCACCTCAAAACCTCCTGATCAGAGGCCTTGCTGTTGGATGCAGTTTAACGTCATACACATGGACGCGGATGCAGTTTACCGTCACACCCAGGACGTTTTAGATTTGGAAAAGTCTGCACAAGGTGTTACAATTAACAATTGCTATTTAGCAATATATATTGCACCTGGAATTACAGGTGGTTAGTCATCAAGAATATTTTGTATATCCAAATGCATGCATCCAAAGAAGGGTCTGCAATATTATCGGTCTTGACCCGGCATTTCAGCTTCAGTCACCTTGCCACGGCCATGATGTATCCTCTCTCGGACTTTTCTATAAATATTTTCATAGCAATTGTTCTTCTTAGCACGTTGTTATTTGAACACATTAATTTAAGTGTACGACTAGATTGGCAACTAGGTCTCATTGTTTTACCGTGGAAATAGCAAGATATAACCAAATGTTATATTTGAATAGTTTCTTTTTTTGTATTTCTCACTAGAAGAATTTTTATTCATTGCTTTCGTGACATCTACAAAATAAATATAAATGCAACATCAACTGCCATCTTCTATCTTCCTGAATTCTGTTCTTTTATTGTCCTTTCTCCTCACTAAAGTCTTCTCATTCTCTCGCTCCCAGTAACCCCTTGCGTTTTAGTGGCATTATCACCTTGCTTGGGGTGAAGTGGTTAGTTTATCCAATATTTTTTTTCATGGTGATTACATTACATTTATTACTTTAACAAAATGTGCTTGAAATAAACTGGGTTGTATTTTGGGACACTATTTTTCATTTTATTTCCAAAATTCCAGAGGACAAGGGCCTGGCAACTTATCTCTCCTCTGGCTTAGTACTGACAGCTCAGTGCGTGTGTGTGTGTGTGTGTGTGTGTGTGGAGTTAACTGGCTGGCCACTCCTCTCGATGAACAGGTATTCTGTCGGTGAGAATCTGTGCCATTGGCATCTATTTAAACCTCATCAAACTTGCTAAAGCAGTGGTTCTTAACGTTGTTGGAAATACTGAACCCTGCAAGTTTCAGTCTTGCATTCACCGAACCCTTGGTAATTGGAAAAATAAAATGATTTCTTCAAAGCATAGGTATATATTTTACTAGCAGCCAAAACACAGCTGGTCAATTAGAAAAAAAACATTCAATCAGAATGGAGCAAAAACAGCATCATGTTTAGATGTAACAGAGTCTATCTTCTTTATTTACTTTAAAGTACTTTCATTAAAAACATTTTGAATTAATGCAGTTACTGATATAACAGAATTAGTGTGTATTTATTCAATTGAAGTTAGCTGTGGACATGAAAGGGTAAAACAGGAAGACCCACTTCAAACCAAAATTATTTTAGAGTTTTTGAAATTCAATTTGTCAATGTGATACCAGGGATGTAAAAGAGGATACATTTATAAAGCAATTGTTAAGTTTGATGAAAATTATTTGAAAGATCAATAAAAAATGAGAAACCAGTAAAAATCACAATTTTACACTATTTACACAGGTTTTTACTATATGGGGGAACTCAATTATCAAGTTAAATGACTGTTAAACAATCAACTTATTGTTGGTTACAATTGAGTGAAGTTTGCTTGAAAATTGAGCGAGTTTTTAGTTTGAAATTTGTGTGGAAATCGATTTTTCATTTTTTGTGGATTTTTGCTAAATGCAGTGTCATAGAAATAAAAATGAGCTATTGTTGAGCTTGTCATGATGTAAGTAACCTATATACTGAGTTTGAATGAAATCGGAGAAAAAAGTTGAATTTATCAATTTGTGATTGGCTTTATCAATTATTGATTTTTTACGTTAATGACCTATCTCTTACATTGTACAATGTATGTGCCAAGTTTGGTCAAAATCGGTTGGATGGATCTCGAGTGAAAAGGTATCAGACAGACAGATAGACATCCTGTTTTATATATATGTAGATTAGTGCACAAATGACCTATGCATCAGTTGCACACAAAATCATTATGTTCAAAGAAAAAATAACAACAAAACATGACTTTCACACAAAAACACAACTCAATGAATATTTACTACAAGTTAATGTGACTTTTGCTGTTACCTTTCAGAGACCAATCCAGTTCAGAAATGTGTTTTTTATTTTTATTTTTAAAAACATAACAATTGAATTAATTAAGTATTGAAATTACATGCATGTGAACTGAAAAGTGGGACTGAGTTGCGTCCCTTTGATTAGGTAATTATTTGTATCTAGACTCATAACGAAAGAGTTGATTATGTTGCATGTTTGAGATTGTCTATTGGACAAGTTGGAACGAGTTCAGAGATTGCACTTGCGTGAAATGTCATAAAGTTCTTTAACATCTGACTGCGTTAGTCAAGACGGGAGTTCTCTGAGAGTACAAAGTTCTTTAACGTCTGACCGCATTAGTCAAAATGAGAGTTCCGTGAAAGTCACATTTTGAAGCTTGAAGTGTGCGGTCAAAATTGTTCGCTGTTGTCTCCTCTCACAGTGACGAACTCTGCTGTGTTGTGCTGGTCTCCTCCTGGTTACATGTGTTCTTGGGTTTATATATCATGTCTTATCACGTGACTGGCTCCGAGAAGGATGGCGTGTAAAATGATCGTGCACGTGGGAGCGATCTGATTGGTCGACACTGACCAATCAGCAAGCTAGATTGACAGTGTTTAACCAATGAATGCCTGTTGATTATCTGTAAGTATTATGTTGGTAAAATCGTAACAGGAAGAGTGCATTTCCTAGCAGAGGGTAAACTGGTTGTCGTGGACGAGTCTACACTAGGATAAACTCTTCACTTTTCTTCATCATATCACCATAAATTGTGCCTCTTATTCTGTGACCCTCTACCCTGAGTGACTCTTGGGCCTTGTACAAATAAATTTCCATTGGTGAGACGTAAGTTCCATTCGAACAGCTTCTTACAACAAACTGCTGCCTTGTGAAACCGACTTCCCCAATAGCTACAATTTTAACATGTTCAAGTCTAGGGTTAACCATTATACTCCCCACGTATCCTTATAAACTGAGCTTCTTACTCTGTAACACTCTACTTCGAGTGGTTCTTGAGCTTTGTACAGCGTAAACATTATTGTAAAAAAGAAAAAATATTTAGATGACTGACTTTTCAAATCCAAATGAGAATTTCGAGAGGCCCGTTGAAGAGAAATATAAGGGAGGTAATTTAGTATGAAAAAATTGTTTCGGACGTTTGAAAATTACCAATAGACATTTTTGTTCCTTGTAGGCTTCTGTAGTAAAGAGAAAAGTCAAGAGAATCGATTTGTTATTTCTTAGTGAACCAGGGTCAAAGTGATAAGAAGAGTCCTAGATTTTGAACTTCAAAGTTCAGGTTGAAAGTCCAATGTAAAAACAGGAATGTTTACACTACAGTGGCGCCAGTAAAAAAATAAAATGCAAGTGTTTTTAAAACCAAAACAAAACACAAAAGTCTCACGAAAGTGGAAAGAAAAAAAGATTCACACTTTTTGTGATTTTTATAAAAAAAAAAAATAATAACTTATGCTTTTATTTACGATTGGCGTTACGACAAAAAACCAAATTGCAAATAAAATTGGTTCCAATTTCACAAGGAAGATCTGACTTACAACATCGGAAATTCTGATCTTAACCAATGTCCGAACATAGACCTCGAACTCAAAGAATTGAAACAGTTTACAAACAAATAAGAAGATACTTAACTTAAGTTAACTTACTGCCTTCGGGCAGAGAGGAACCCGGACGAGGCTATGCCGAAGGACAGAGTCTCGTTCGGGGAGGTAGACTGTCCCTGAACCCGTTTTTACGGATTCCAATAGGGGATATTTTTGGCCTAGCCTACGGGCTCGGAAAACCCACATTAAACCCGGCCTTGTGCCACATGTAGCCCTTGTTGGGGGGGGGGCGGCTAAATATTACTTAAATAAAAGAAGTGCATAAATTCCCCCATTTATCAAAACATTATTAAAAATAACTTACGATCAGATAACAAAAATAAAATTTAATTTTATACATATTTTTTTTTTAATTTAATGTTACAATTCAGAGCTGATTTTAAGGTAGACGGGTCTGAAATAAAAAAAAGTAAAAATGATTTGCTTTGGTCAAACAAAGCCTTGTGCTTTTAACTAATTAATCGCTAAATCATAACACCTTTAGAATTTCATGAGTTTTCATGAAATTACTTATGGGGGGAGGGTAATAAAAAAAAATTACCATGACTTAAAAAAAAACATATTTATAATAATTTCCATCATTTGTGAATAGTTTCTGAAAGTTTCATGAAAATCCGACAATTATTTTTATTTTTACAAGATTTTCAAAATTAAATGGCTCCCATTAAAAACAAAACAAAAAACGATCTCATGAAGGTACCTAAATTAATTTAAAACTAAAAAGAAAATGTTTTTGTCATCTAACCAAAACTGACAAAGAAAAAACAAAAGATTTAAAAAAAATGTCCCAATCACTTACATGAGGAAAGTAAATAGGAATTCCTCAAAGAAGCGCTGCGAAGCAGACAGCGAGTTGCCATGTTTCGATGCAAGTCAAACAACGGGAGAAACTTGGTTCATCACCGGCGACTCGGATCACGTGTACGCTGCACTTCCGGTTGGTACAAAACCGGATTAGGAGACAGCCCGGTTTCAGTTTTGAACGTTCAAAATAAATAAATATAAAAAGTAGTTAAATTTAAATAAAGCAAGTAAAAAGACTAGTTCAGATAGAATGAAGGAAATTAGAATAAATAAGTAAATACAATAAAATAAAAAGACTAGTTAAGAAAAGAAAAGGAATGAAGAAAAAACATACCAGAAACAAGAAATGTGAGTATAAAATAAGAAGATGCCATTCATGTTGTTTATCTCACGGAGAGAATTTGCTTTCAAATTCCGTGATAAAAACCGGAGAAATATATAAACAAATTAAAATAATATAAAAAATAATGTCAGCATAAGTATTTTTGGTTTCAAGAGAAGCAACTGATGAAAAACCTTTATCAGAGTTTTCTCCCTTGTACAAAAATTATTTATAAGTGTTACCTCCCTTGATAAATGTTAAAAGCCATAATGTCGGAAGATATAGTTACTTTCTCTTTTAATAAATGTGGAATTCTTTTTATAAATTGTGTGTAAGATCCTTCTAGATACTTAAAAAAAAATTCTGCGAGTTTCGACGATGTATTTTAAGGAGAAATTCTGGCAGTTTATTTTATATATATGTCTGCATCAGAATTAATAATGTTATGGGTATTTTTGGTTTTGATCAAATCTATAATAGTTTTGGATGTGGTTCTAATTATTTTTTTATGGAGATACAAGCACACACGCGCGCGCACATGCACTATTACGCACACACACATGGATTATGAAAAGAAAATTCAACCTTGCATCAATGAAAAGTGCATATATAAAAGAAAAATAAACGAGAAATATAAACAGTTAATTGCTGATACCCTCTGACGAGTGGATGGAGTGATTGCTGGAGTATCCTTCAATGAAACTCTATATTTGGGACGCTAAAGCTAACACCAATCAGCTAAGTAACAAACTTTATATTTATATTAATTTTCTCTCTCTTTTCCCATCTCTCTCTCTCGCGTCATCTCTCTCTTTCTCTCTCCATCTCTTTCTCTGTCTCTGTCTGTCATTCTGTCTGTCTCTCCGTATATATATATATATATATATATATATATATATATATATATATATATATATATAGGGAGATATGTCTATTGTCTGTCTCTCCCTATATATATATATATATATATATTGTCACTTTATACTCTCTCTTTATTGTTTTTCTTCTACCTGTTCTCTTTCAGTTGTAGCAATTTTGACAAGTGACCAACTTTATATTGGCATTAATTCTCTTTCACCCCCTCTCTCTTTCTTTCTCTCTCTCTCTCTCCATATTTTTATTTTTTATTTTTTTAATCATATCACCCCAAGCAATGCCGGAGGCCACTATCACGCAAGGGATTTTAACAAGTGAAAAACAACTTACAAGCATTAATTCTCTTTCACCCCCTCTCTCTTTCTGTTTCTCTCTCTCTTTCTCTTTGTTTCTCTTTCCACATAGAGAGAGAGAGAGAGAGAGAGAGAGAGAGAGAGAGAGAGAGAGAGAGAGAGAGAGAGAGAGAGAGAGAGAGAGAGAGAGAGAGAGAGAGAGGGTGAAAGAGAATTAATGCTTGCAAGTTGTTTGTCTCTTGTTAAAATATACAATATATATATGGAGAGAGAGAGAGAGAGAGAGGGAGAAAGAGAGATAGAGAGGGGGAGAGAGAGAATGAATGCAGATATAAAGTTTGTCACTTGTTAAAATTCCTACAACTGAAAGAGAAAAAGTAAAAAAACAATAAAGTGAGAGTATAAAGTGACTATATATATATATATATATATATATATATATATATATATATATATATATATATATATAATTGAAGAACAATTTAAAATAGAATACGGGGAAGAAATTTTTTTAAGAAAGTAAACAATAATCACATGAAAAACCACACCGACCCCACGCTAGCCTAAAATTTTAGGAAATCAAATTATAGACAATATTTTAAATATTTAAGGAAATCAAACTATAGACAAAATTCAGCTCAAACATTTGACAAAAGGTGAATCAGAAATTCTCCAAGACAACCAACATCATTTCAACACATAAATAGACCAACAAGGGGAGATAACACTGCCAAACTTCAGATGTACATAAACAATTCCGGGCAAATACATATAACAACAGAACAACAAATAGAATCTCCAGAGAAAACAGACGACAAAATCGGAGCTACGGAAATAACCCGAGACTGAACGAAAGTCAGCACATAACAAATTAGTACCAGAGACAGAAAAATATATACAATACAGAAATACTCAATAATCACAAATACGACAATATAAAAAATACCGACTTTAAAAACAACTTAGAGGAACCCCACCCTAATAACCGTTTTTGTTTTTAGAGAGAAACCAGAAGTATATGGACACGGGATGGTCCACAATTTTTTGAAGAAGAAAACAATGATAAATCGTTAGTAAAAAATCAACAAAAAAAGATTATCAACCCCCAAAGTGCAAAAATGCATCCCTTGATGAATTCTGTAATTACATTTGAAGCTTCCCATTTGACAAACTGGAAATGCCTCAAACAAAGTCCAAATTCATCAGACATCAATGGAACCAACTAAACGACCTAAAATTGGACAAAAATATTATTATAAAAGAAGCTGATAAAGGAGGCGTAGTTGTTATTTGGGATACAAAACAATACATACATATTAGACAGAATAGGTTACAGGACGATATCTACTATGAAGAAGCCAGATAATACAAACCTCATAGAGTGATGAAAAAACTCACGAATTTAATACATCCATACCGAGGCTGTTTAACTTCTAACGAATTTGACTATTTTACAAACTTTAGATGTAAACAAGCAATCTTTATGGACTACCTAAAGTACAGAAAAATAAACTCATCAACGAACCATGCAATATTATAAAAGCCAATTGAATGAATATATCCGTATCAACCAACCTAAAACTAGGACCTATAATAGCAGACTTAACTTGCGAGACACACCGACTAAGCAATTTTCTAGACATTCTATTGAAACTTCTCATTAAACCGGTTCGGAGATTCATACGAAATAATCTAGAATTTCTTAATCATCTACCAAACGTGGTAAACCATAGTACTTACACAGTTTCAGTTGATGTTTTGAATCTATATAGCAACATCCCACACGACTACAGAATAAAGGCCATTAAATACTGACTAGAAACGTTCCTTCATCAGCTACCAAATCGTATCAATGGAAATTTCATCATAGAAAATCTGGAATTCATTTAAAAAAAATATTTCCTGTTTAATGAAACACCGTACCGACACAAATCAGGAACAGCCATGGGGACAAAGGTTGAATGAATATATGTCAACCTAGTCGTGGGATACCATGAACTTCGGAAATCTATGGGAATGACCTCAGCTACTACATAAAAGAAAACTGGAAAAGATATCTCGATGACTGTTTCATTCTGTGGAATGAAAATCTTGATAAACTAAGATCATTCCAGGCATGCATTAATAATATAAATCATAGCATCCAATTTACTATGGAGTACAGCTACAAAACTTCCCTTTTAAGACATATTAACAACAAACACTAAACTAGGAACACAGATTTGAAACCTACTGACTCTCGACATTATCTCCTTTTTACATCTTTCCATGTTTCCTGGGTATGACGATAAACTACATCCACGTCCTGGGTATGACGATAAACTACATCCACGTCCTGGGTAAGACGATAAACTAATCCGCGTCCTGGGTATGACGATAAACTACATCCACGTCTTGGGTATGACGATAAACTACATCCACGTCCTGGGTATGACGATAAACTACATCCTTGTCCTGGGTATGACGATAAACTACATCCTTGTCCTGGGTATGACGATAAACTACATCCACGTCCTGGGTATGACGATGAACTACATCCTTGTCCTGGGTATGACGATAAACTACATCCTTGTCCTGGGTATGACGATAAACTACATCCTTGTCCTGGGTATGACGATAAACTACATTCACGTCCTGGGTATGACGATGAACTACATCCTTGTCCTGGGTATGACGATAAACTACATCCTTGTCCTGGGTATGACGATAAACTACATCCGCGTCCTGGGTATGACGATAAACTACATCCACGTCCTGGGTATGAAGATAAACTACATCCGCGTCCTGGGTATGACGATAAACTACATCCACGTCCTGGGTATGACGATAAACTACATCCACGTCCTGGGTAAGACGATAAACTATATCCGCGTCCTGGGTATGAAGATAAACTATATCCGCGTCCTGGGTATGACGATAAACTACATCCACGTCCTGGGTATGACGATAAACTACATCCACGTCCTGGGTAAGACGATAAACTACGTCCAACAGCAAGGCCTCTGATAATACGTTTTTGAAAAAATAATATTACCAGCTATAGGTTTTTGAAAAAAAAATATTACCAGCTATACATTTTTTAGAAAAAAAATATTAACAGAAATGGATTTTTGGCAAAACAAAAATATTACCAGGAAAAAAAAATCTCGGCATTGAGTGGCCCATTGAGGTTGATATACCGTAAAACAAAACAAACCAAACCAAACATCTTTCCACCCGAAACATAATCGTACCAACATTCCACTCAACATAGCCAAGTGAATCTGTACAATATTCGAAACAAGAGACCACAGACTAGAAGAGATAGAAAAATACTCACCAAGAGAAAATACCGTCAAAGTTTAATCAACAAAAGCATTGAAAAAGCAAAACAAATTAATATCCACACACTCTGAGAAACGAAAATATATATAAAAAAAAGGTCATCCCTTATATTTCAACTTTCAACCCAAAGAACACAGAAATTTACACACACATACAACTAAATCTATCAATCCTACTAAAGGACAAAATAAATGAAAAACCTATTAGAAAAAATACCCAATCATAAAAAACGACAACCAAAATTACCAAAAAAGATAGTGACGATTGCAAAACGGCAGAGAACAATTAAAGAACCTCAGGTGAAAAGATGCAACCGACTTCTCTGCAGAGTATCTAGCTACTTATTAGGAGTCCACGAATTTCACTTCATAGACAGATCCAAATTAAAAACGTTTTCTCGTGCAACTCATAGAATTTCATATACATAATAACATGCAAAGGTTGCCACGAACATTACATTGGCCAAAGCGGACAGACACTCCGACAAAGGATGACTGTTCATCGCCAACAAATTAGGGACCCCCACGCTAGAAAATTACTCCTTAGCCAACATATAGATCAGGGGTGACCAACCTTTTGATTCCATGCGCCAATATTTTGTACGATTAATTTAAATGCACCACACAAGGATTCACTTCCTTTCAATACGTGTTGTAATATGGATATATTTTAAAGTTATACCAAAAAGAAGTGGGACAAACACAAATCAAACTTTTAGCACTTTCGCAAAAGACGTGCAATAAATATAAAATCACTGAAATGAATGAGTAGAAGTGGCTTAGTTTCTTTTCATCAAAAGGATGCAATGCACCACTGGTAAGAATCCAATGCACCACTTATGGCGCATGCGCCACAGGTTGGCCATCCTTGATATAGAGGAATGCGGAGGATGAAATCTGCCAAAGTTTAATATCTTCCCATTCCACCAATGCGACTACAAAACCACCGAACAAAAGCGTATTAATAAAGAAAGATTTTTTATCAGCAAGTTTAAACCAATATTCAATTCACTGCATAAACCAGAGGCACGTCCCTCCAAATAGATTCTATCATATTTTCCTTACCATAAGCGACATATAAAACCAGTTACGCCCCTTGATTTTTTAATTTCTTCAAGACACAAGCATCAACACGTGGGAATATAAACATTTATAAAGTTTTTGAAAAGCTAAAAGTGAAACCGGTTAAAGTAAAACAATTTTTTTCTGAAAACCCATTTGTAAATAAAACAATTTTAATTTTAATATTCCTTTGAAAAAATACAAGTATTAATGATATTACATATAAATATTAGGTGTTTTTCCAAATCTTATTTTGTTTCTCACTCCCTTTATCTATCTATCTATCTATCTATCTATCTATCTATCTTAGCCTATTTATATCTGTCTATGTATCTATCTATATCAGCGTAATCATATCTATCTAAGTCTCTTCATATTTATCTATTTATCTAGCTATCTTAGTCTCTTCATATCTATCTTAATCTCTTCATATCTATCTATCTATCTATCTATCTATCTATCTATCTATGATATTTCACCGAAAAACATGTTAAAATTTCTATATAATCGCAGTCGTGTTTCGATTCGATGCATATCAATGGTATCACAGATGAAAATTTCAAACAGGTACTAGGTATTTCTGATTGCATCTTCTTAATCTACATGATTAAAGAAACTTAGCAGTTTTTATTTCATCAAAATACCTCAAACCGTTTAATTTTGGCAGATTTAAAAATATTTTTAACACATGTGCTCGACTTAACCATTGTTTGTCCATTATGAATTAGGACAAAATACCATATTTGGACAACTATATTTTAAAAAGCAATTAAGAACAATAGTTAAAATTATACTAGCTTGTTAGGTACAAAACAAATAAATTATTAATAAAATTACAGATAGTATAACTGCATATTTCTTAAATAAATTCAGACTGAATATGTAAATTTTATAAATCAAGCCCGCTGCTACGACATGCAAACAACTCATAACCTGAGGTTTGACATTTCATAAAACTGAAAATAAGACCCACATTCATTCCAAATTTCAAATATCACATTATGACTATACCAGTAACATGCCTAATGTTTTGGGGAGTGATAGAATGGATGTATTCTGTATTATTCCACTTCAAAATCGAAAAAAATTGCTTTTTAACCCTTTGTCACAAGGTATTTGAAAGGCCGATTTTAGACGGAAGAGGAGACTTGCTTGAATCGTGTCATAAAATGAATACTTCTTACACTAGAAACACCAACAATTTATTTAGATTTAAAACTAAATTTAAATGTATTTAGATTTTAAATCTCAATAAATCGTTCATTCGCCAGTAATCTACAATCGCCTGATGAGATGCATTGATACGCATCGAAACACGATTTAGCGATTTTAACATTTTTTCGGTTTAATATCCTAATATAAATAACATTGTTCTACTTTGTATTGACCCCTCTATTAAATTAAATGTTACGAACGTTGGAATTGTACTCTATTCGTTCTCATCTTACTTGGAGATATATATATATATATATATATATATATATATATATATATATATATATATATCAAGAAAGAAAGAACAGTAAGATATATAATCCGGTCTTCATATTGATATTTTTTATTTTTACAAAACAGTGCTCAATGTAAATTTACAGAGCATAAATATTATCAATTAACTGATTTAAAATATGTTTTTTCGCTCCACAGTAATAACCATATTTAAAAAATGGAAGTTAAAACTTCAAATTTGATTATATAATTAAATTAAAAGCATTAGTTCCATTTCCTCTTCAAGCGAATATTGCAATAACTTATTTTTAAATTTACTGAGTTTTAAACGCACATATAAATTCATAATTTCCTGTTTCCAAGGATACAGAAAAATCCAATCATTCAGACAGGGGCGGTAGCGTGTTCATTTTTATTAACTATTGCTGTATCAATTATGAGTTACGTTCGAAAAAAACAAAACAAAAAAAAAACAGACGACATGTAGTTAACGAATGTCAGAATTCGTTGAAAAATACACCCCTACTCCGCTAAACTTAACCTCTTTTTCGAACGTAACTTATAATTAAATTTGAAGTTTTAGCTTCCATTTTGAAACATAGTTATTACTATGTAGCGAAAAACACACACACACACACATATATATATATATATATATATATATATATATATATATATATATATATATAAAATAAAAATATCATGAAACAAAATGTAGGGCGATAAGCAAGCAACACTTTTTTTTATAGAGAAAGACGAATATTATCTCAAGCAGCCAATGCACACTTGCATACTCGTATCTACACGTATTTATTCCCCTGTGATAATGAAAAGCATTAAATAAAAAATAAATATTTATCAATATCTTTCAACTGTCAGCAAATCATTTAAATTCGACCTATATGGGCGTCTGCATTGAAAAGACTTTATGACCAGTTGTGAATACACAGATGTCGTCCCTGTGAATCTAGACACATGTGCGCATGCTTAGGCGCAGGCTCACGCATGCGCACAGTCACAGCGAGAAAAGAAATATTTAGAACATAGCGCTGTATGACTTAACTGGAACATACAACAATCTATTTCCAGTTGACAGTTAATATATCTCATGCTTGAAAATGGCTCAATATATAACCGAAAGCGCTCGGAAAATATAACATTTGGACAGTTTTTGTATAATTTATCTACTGAAAAGAAAAAGAATTATAAGGTCATATGAAAAATTATATAAAAAACTTAATCAAAGCACCTTGTCTGTCATATTTAATGAAGCTTGCATGAAAGAAGGATTGCTGCCTAAATACACAATTTTAATATATATATATATATATATATATATATATATATATATATATATATATATATATATATATATATATATATATATATTCTGTTTATGGATGCAATTTATTTGAGTAAATGCTTTGTTTTAATTAAACAGTATTAATTACATTTACCGGCCTGAATGTTCGAGAAATTTTGTAGAAAATATGCGTTCTTCGACAGGAATCGAACCTGTATACCATAAGGAAAACTTCAATTTCTGTCGGAGAACGCATAATTTCTAAGAAAATTAAAATATTAATTAATTAATATATTAAAATATTTGTCGGAATTTAATCCATTTCATCTAATATATATATATATATATATATATATATATATATATATATATATATATATATATATATATATATATAAGCAAATATGTGTATGTAGATCCGACGGTATGATGAAAATGTGGAAAAGACAAAGCAAAATCCGAATATGTAAGTTTACTGTTTTTATTTTGTTTTTTTGTTTTGCTGTCGACGTCAGACGTTTCGGTGTAGTAGACCATCTTCAGGACATGGTTATTGGAGACATATTTATATTTAAGTTAACATGAAGAGACGATAGACACAAGACAAGTCAGAATTTCAGTTAACACGAAGAGACGATAGATACAAGACAAGTCAGAATTTCAGTTTTTCTGTTTCTGACTAGTCTTGTGTCTATCGTCTCTTCATGCTAACTTAAATATAAATATGTCTCCAATAACCATGTCCTGAAGATGGTCTACTAGACCGAAACGTCTGACGTCGACAGCAAAACAAAAAAACAAAATAAAAACAGTAAACTTACATATTCCGATTTTGCTTTGTCTTTTCCACATTTTCATCATATATATATATATATATATATATATATATATATATATATATATATATATATATATATATATAACCTTTCTTTTAAACATCTTTGGTTAAATATAACGGAGAAGGAAAAGTTAATTAATTTTTTTATTCAGTCGGGTTTCGATCCTAGCTAGAGGCAACCGGACGTCTAGCCACACTGATGAGCTGTGTTACAGCGAAACAGTCTGTCTGTGGATGACAATAATATATATATATATAACGATATATAATTTTGTAAAATTTTATATATCAACAAACAGTATTTAGAAAAATCGTTGACAAATTGTAAAAGGTTTTTGTGACGTGTCACAAAACTTTTTCCAATTTGCCATATTATATATATATATATATATTAGGTCATCCCATAAGTTCTGGCCGAATTTTAACTTTTTGTTAAAATGAACGAAATTTAAAGAGTATTTTATAATGTCTAATGGAGCTGAACATTATTTTTATGTTTAGATGCATTTAAACTGATCAAATTTTATTTCAGAGAACAATAAAATTAAATTCTGTTTGATTAAAACCCTGCTAACATGGAAGTACCCAAGAATCATTTGAGGCACATAATGCTTTATGAGTTCAAGAAAGGAAACCCAGAAGCCGAAGCGGCTAGAAACATTCACTCAGTTTATGGATAGGAATGTGTGAATTAAAGAACTTGCGGAAGATGTTTTGCAAAATTCACAGGTGGAGATTTCACCCTTGAAGATGAAGATCGAACCGGACGTCCAGTTGAGTTTGATGAAAAGCTTATTGAAGCAGCCCTTGAAGAAAATCCTGCTTTATCAGTTGAGGAATTGGCAGTGGTTCTCCGTTCAAACCATACAACTGTTCATCGCCATCTTCAACAACTTGGAAAAGTTCCTAAACTTGGAAAATGGGTGCCTCATGAATTGTCTGAAAACAACCTCAAATCCCGAGTTGACAGCTGCTCTTCTCTTCATTCACGCCAACTTGTTTCACCTTTTTTGGATAGACTTGTGAGTGGCGACGAAAAATGGATCTTTTATCGAAATGTTAAGCGTTGTAGACAGTGGCTTAGTAAAGGGGAAGGACCCCAGCCACAGCCGAGAAGGGAACTTCATTGGCAAAAGGTTCTTCTTTCAATCTGGTGGGATTGCTAAGGAATAATCCACTTTGAATTTTTAACACCTAATGCAAAAATGAATGCTCAAATATACTGTCAGCAATTAGAGCGTTTGAACCAAGCTTTGAGGAAAAAAAGACCTGTTATAGTGAATCGAAAACGGGTGATGTTTCATCAGGATAATGCGCGACCACACACAGCAAGAATCCCGTCACAAAAGATCGAAGAACTTGGTTGGGAGAAAATTCCTCATCCACCTTATTCTCCCGACCTTGCTCCTTCAGACTACCATTTGTTTCGTAGCTTAGAGAATCATTTGGAAGAAACGGTTTTTGTAACACAGGAAGAGGTTAAAACTGACATTTGTGAGTTCTTCGAATCAAAGCCAAAAGAATTTTACAGTAATGGAATTAGTAAGCTTGTTAATAGATGGAAGGAAGTCATAGATAATCAGGGAAAATACATTGTTGATTGAATCTGTAATTAAATGTAACATTTGGTCACTTGTTTTCTTTATTCAAAATTCGGACAGAATTTATGGGATGACCTGATATATATATACATATATATATATATATATATATATATATATATATATATATATATGTGTGTGTATGTATGTATGTACGTGTGTGTGTGTATGTGTAGAATTGTTTCTCGAAGCCGCCGACTATTCTTTCATGTACTTCCGTCTTTCTAGACTAAACTCTGTCAGCTATCTCTTTTTTCCTTTGTCGCTCACCCTCTTCACAAGACTGCAGTATATTAAACGCAATAGCTGACAGTATAGAAAAGGCACTTTCTCTCTATCCACCTGCGAACATTTTTGTCTTCTTAGACTTTAATGCTCACCACGACACTTGGCTGAAACATTCTAAAGATCCGCGTCCTGGGTACGCCGATAAACTCATCGACATACTGGGTATGGCAATAAACTACGTCCAACAGAAAGGCCGGTTTAGAAAAAATAATGTCGGCTATACGTTTTTGGAAAATAGTATTACCAGCTATATATTTTCGAAGGAATAATGTTGCCAGCAGTGCGTTTTTGAAAAACGATATTACCAGCTATACATTTTTGAAAAGTAATATTCCCAGCTATACGTTTTTGGAAAAATAATATTGCCAGCTATACGTTTAAAAAAAGAAAAATATTACCAGCTATACGTTTTTCAACAAAACCTTATTCAATGGAATTGTAACTGGGGTCAAAGCACTATGAAAGTGTAGAAATGGGTTTTAATACCAGAGGTTCTTTGTAAAAAATTATTACCATCAATACATTTTTGAAAACCAAATGTTGCCATCAATACATTTTTGAAAACCAAACGTTGCTGCAATGCATTTTTGAAAACCAAATATTACCAACAATATATTTTTGGAAAAAAGAAAAATATATATTACCAGCTATACATTTTTTGGAAAAAAGAAAAATATTACCAGCGATACGTATTTGAAAGGAAAAAATATTACCAGCAATACGTTTTTGAAAAGATATGCCAGCTATACGTTCTTGGAAAACTACTATTACCAGCTATATATTTTTGAGGAAAGAAATATTGACAGAAATGGATTTCTAACAAAAAAATATTATCGGAAAAAAAAAGAGTCGTTGGCATTAAATGACCCATTGAGGTTTGATATGCCGTAAAACAAAACAAATCAATCAATCAGTCATTCTAAAGATACTGATGCTGCCGGTATGCAGGCATGAAATTTTTTCCATTGCCCAATCCCTCATTCAAATCGAGGACTCCCTTACTCGCTTCACTAGCCAAAGCGAGCAACAGGCTTCTCCACTGGATTGATTTCTTACATTCTCTCCTCGCTCTTGCCGACCATCGCAATACGGCCCTCTTAGTAACTTGGATCATTCTATAGTAGCTATTGATATCTCCTTCAAAGCATCTATTAAACATGACCCCCCTATCAATAAGACCGTTATCAGCATGCTGATTGGGACGCATTCCGGGATTTTCTTTGTGATGCCCCTTGGACTGACATCTTTAACCTCTCAATTGAAAATTGCGCCACCGAGGTTTCTTATTGGGTTAAAGCTGGCATGGACGCTTTCATCTCTTCTCGGAAATATCAGGTGAAACCGCAATCCTCTCCATGATTCACACCAACATGTCCGGCCGCCATAATACACAACAACCACTATTTCCGGCTATACCAGCGTGACAGCTCTCGTCATAACAGGGGTCTATTTGCTACAGCTCGTAACAAATGTAAGCGACCCCTCGAAGGAGCTAAGTCACTGTTTGCTGAGAGAATAAAAAAGACAAAATTGGCTCTCGTGATTACTGGCGATAGGTCTCTATTCCTCCCCACCACTCTTCAATCGATTTGAGCTGTTATCATCCTCTGCTGATAAAGCTGAATGCTTTGCGCGTAATTTCTCCCCAAACTCTTCTCTTGATTCATCTAGGGGTATCCCTGCCTAACTTCCCACTGAGAACTGATTCCCTGTTGGGTGATATGCATATAACCCCTTCCATGGTTTCTGCTATAATTTCTAACCTGGATCCCCACAAAGCATGTTAACCCGATGGTATCATTGTAATAGTCATTAAGAAGCGTGCTCCCGAACTGGCTCATGTTCTCTCTAAAATGTATAATAAATGCCTCGTTGCCTCCTGCTTTCCTGCCTGCTGGAAGTCATCGTCTGTTGTTCCAGTTTTTAAGAACTCTGGTGAACCGTCCGTCCCATCCAGTAACTACCTCTTTTTGGGAAACTCCTCGAAGCCCTAATCAATGCTGAATTGGTTCATCATCTCTCATGGCAGGGCCTTTTCTCAGACAAACAATACGGCTTTCGTCTCTCCAGATCAACTGCTGATGTACTAACGATAATTGCGGAAAGAGTCTATAATACTCCAGATAAAAAAAAACAAACGGTGAAGCCTGGGCATCTCGAAGGCTTTTGACAGGGTCTGGCATTCAGGTCTTCTCCACAAGCTGAAAAGTTACGGTATCTACGGACACATTTTTGAGCTGATCTAATCGTGAAATGAAAGTTGTCTTGAACGGCCACTCGTCTACATCCTTTCGTACTAACGCTGATGACGCTACCGTTTACTCCTGCCTCGATGGTAAGGCTGATCAGCCCGACAAGGTCAAAATGGCAGCTGATGTCCAAAACGACATCAAAAACGTCGTCAACCGGGGCAAAAGATGCTTTGTCCATTTTAACGCCTCTAAAACTAAACTTCTCTCCATTAATCACCTGAGCGACCCCACTCTGCCTTCCATCAGGATGGCTGATGCTATCCTCCAGGAAAGGACTCGTTGCGCCTTCTCGGGCTAACGTTCTCAGCTGTCATGATGTGGAAAGACTATATTGAATCCACTGCTAGGTCAGCTGCTAAGAAGGTCAGTTCACTGTGCCAGGTGAGGCAATTTTTCTCTCCGGTATCTATCTTGGATATCTATAAGTCTACAATTCGTCCATGCTTAGAATATTACGGCCATATCTGTTCCAGTGACCCTGCTATTTACCTTGATCTCCTTGATAAGATCCAAAGAAGAATCAGCAATATTATTGGTCCTGTTCTGGCGGCTCGGCTCCAGTCACTGCTCACCGCCGTAAGGTTGCCTCTAAGTACCTTTTTTTCATAAATACTTTCATGGTAATTGTTCGGATGAGCTCTTCGCTTTGGCACCGAGACTTTATGAATTTAAGCGCAATACAAGACTGTCGGCGAGATCTCATCAATTTACAGTTGAGCTAGCTAGATATAGCCGGAACTTCTATGCTGACAGTTTCTTTTCTCGCACTTCTCGCTTGTGGAACTCACTTCCGGCCCCATGCTTTCCAGCCAACTGCAAAAATTTAAATGCTATGTCAATCGCTATCTACTGTCATCTTTATTGCTCTTTTGTCTTTCTACACATTATTAATGTTTCTGTTCTTAATTCCATCACACTCTGTAATTTTGTGCGTATAAGGGACTGTACTCCCTTGCTTAGGGTGATACCGATTAATATATATATATATATATGAGGGTCATTCAATAAATAAGTTGAATTTTTCGGTATAAGGACTTCTAATACAGATAGAAGCTTACGCTTTTTTATTTTTTTTGTTTTACTTCTTTTTCGCATGGATTTAATTTCTTTTGCAGATTAAAAAAAACTTTGAGAGTTTTGGCGATTAACAAAGATGGCCGACCAAGAAGCATGCTCCAGGATTGAACAGCGGTCAGTTATCAAGTTTTTGGGTGCTGAAGGGTGCAAACCAGTTGAAATTCATAGGAGAATGTCAACTGTGTATGGTGCCACATGTTTCAGCCAAACAAATGTCTACAAGTGGGCTAAATTGTTTAAAGAAGGACGGAGCAGTGTTGAGGATGAAGACAGGCCTGGGAGGCCTACAGAAGTGAGGTCTTCTGAGGTGATCGAATCAGTCAATGACCTCATTCAGTCTGACAGAAGGGTAACAGTGGATGACATTGCAAGGACTTTGAGCTTATCTGTTGGGACAAACGCAGGGGCCATCAGTCAGAAGGAGTCATCTTGCATCATGACAACGCAAGGCCTCACTCAGCAGCCCAAACGGTGCAGACCATCAACGAGTTGGGCTGGGAACTGCTCCCTCGTCCCCCTTACAGCCCAGACCTTGCACCTTCAGACTTTCACCTGTTTGGTCCCTTGAAAGCGTTCACGAAAGACACGAAGTTTAAAAATGACGATGAAGTCAAAAGTGTTGTGAGCGACTGGCTGAGACATCAGTCCAAAGATTTTTACGCTGAGGGAATACGGAACCTTGTGCACAGATGGAAAAAGTGTGTGACAGTGCTGGGAGACTACGTTGAAAAATTAAAAAAAGTAAGCTTCTATCTGTATTAGAAGTCCTTATACCGAAAAATTCACGTTATTTATTGAATGACACTTGTATATATATATATATATATATATATATATATATATATATATATATATATATATATATAGAGAGAGAGAGAGAGAGAGAGAGAGAGAGAGAAAGAGAGAGAGAGTCAATATAAGTAATAGATTTGTCACTTAGCTGATTTATGTTACCTTCAGCATCCCGACTCCAGAGTTTCGTAGACGGACCTTCCGGAGATTACACTGTTCACATCGTTATCAGCAATTGACTATTCATACGTTTTATTTTTTATATGCAATTTTCATTGGTGTTTTTTTGTTTTTGTTTAAAAGTTTCTTTTTGAATTTGTAGGTCTGATGAATTGGATCGTGATTACGATTCCAATGTAATAAATTATAACCACTGAATATTAGTGTTTGAGTCTTTTATTTTATTTTATATTATATATATATATATATATATATATATATATATATATATATATGTATATATTTGGTGGATTGGATGAGGGTCAATCAGTTCAGCACATATGATTTGATTATATTGGTGAGGGTTTTGTGCAGAACCAACCACGCATTTTGAAGGGCCGAATACAGACACCTGGTGCATTACGTGCCACAAGGTCCCCAAATGATACTCCACTGGTTTTGAATTCAGAGTGGTCCTTCTCCTAAACCAGTTGCCTTGGATGGCAACTGGTCTAGTAGAATTGTGTCTAGCTATTTACACATAGCTGGAGTGAGAATAAAAGGAGAAATACCTTTCCTAAGGATATTAGCCCGTAAGTGAATGCAATGGATTCGACTGGAATTCGAACTCGGCCCTCCAATTCCTCAATCCGAGCCGCTATCCACTGCCTCCACACACAAACACAAACACACACACACACACGCACGCACGCACGCACACACACACACACACACATATATATATATATATATATATATATATATATATATATATATAATAAAAAATTGAAAAAGAAATATATAATAAAAGTTGAAAAAGAACTTGATAAAACTTATTTGAATGAATTCTTGCTGCGTAAATACATCTTATATATATATATATATATATATATATATATATATATATATATATATATATATATATATATATATATAGAGAGAGAGAGAGAGAGAGAGAGAGAGCGAGCGCGACAGGGACAGATAGAGAGAGAGAATGACATGAACCAAGAAGGTGGGGGAGAGCGAGATTCTGATTCAGCTAGCTGAGAGAAAAAAGAAAAATTGAGAGAGGGTGGGAGAGAGACAGGGAGAGAAAGAGAGACTGATTGTCAGTGGGAAGAAAAATATGAAAAGCCCCGAATCATCTCGTTGAAAAAGCGAATAGAAAAGAGAGTGTGTGTGAGAGGAAAACTACGCCTTAGAAATAAAGCCAAAATTATATCGGTGACAGACAGACAGACAGATAGAAAGATAGATAGACAGAAAGACACACACAGAAAGAGAGAGAGAGAGATTGTCACTGGGGAGAAAAATATGAAAAGCCCCAAATCATCTCGCTGAAAAGCGAATAGAAAAGAGTGTGTGTGTGAGAGGAAAACTACGCCTTAGAAATAAAGCCAAACTTATATCGCAGAGAGAGAGAGAGAGAGAGAGAGAGAGAGAGAGAGAGAGAGAGGGAGAGAGAGAGAGAGAGAGAGAGGTTGTAACGTAGAAGGGAAAAGAAAATGGTTGGAAATATGTTGCTAAACGATTTGCCGCTTCATCTTCGTCCTGACAATTAAAAAGAATGCGGTACACACATATGTTTGAGATAAAGAAAAGAAGAAAAGTTTACTATGTTTGGTCGATTCAGTAAATAACAGATTCTTGTTTGCGTCGCGTATTCATCACTGATGACCTTTGGAATGTGGCACACATTTGGTGGCAAACTCTCAGTGGACGCACCAATGTTTACACTTAACTTGGTGGCGAGGTGCAACTCCTTCTCTTCAACTCTCCTCCTCCTCTTACCCCTCTGCCTCTCATATACAATACGTTAGAATTTCTCTTTCTCTCTACCGTGCGCCGATAGGGGTAGGATCTCTGACGGATGCCAAATCGGTAGGGTTTCGATACAGGCTTGAGACAACTAGATGCCTAGCCACACTGATGAGCTGTGATACAGCGAAACAGGCTTCTATGTGGATGACAATAGTGTGTATGTATAATAATATCAATTGATACTTATTAGGGATAATCCCAAGGAGGAGATTAATCCAAGGAGAGCTCAATGTAAGTAACGTAGCAATATAATAATGAGTACAGACGATGCTTAAAAATCCTTTTCTGTTTTAATTTATTTCATGAATATATTCAAATATTTTGGGAGTTTTTTTAAAATCTTATTTTGTGTTTTTATTTTTATTTTTTCAATTATACAATCCTTATATATTCATCTCTTCAGACCAAATTTTTTTTTTAATGAATGGAATCAATTTGACCAGACAAGCGTGAGGAAAAAAGGAAACGGAAAAATAGTTATAAAAATGGAAGAAAGAAATCTTTCGCTCCACTCATTAAGAGATTTCGACAAGTGATTGTTGTTTATTCTTAATTGATCGTTATTTTTATACTAAGTTTGATGTAATTAATTTATGCACTAGTTATTGGTGTTTTACACTAGCTGTTCTTGGTTTCCAATTTGTGTATACGCGCCTCCGTATATGTGTGTGTGCGTATGTCTGAATGTGCGTATGTGTTAAATGTCATGCTTATGTCACTTTTCCGTCCGAATTTTTTTTGTACACACACATACACACACACACTTTATTTATATATATTTGGATAAGGTTTGTTTTATTAACCGAACTATCACACATACTTCCTAAGTAAAAATCCATATTACAACCAAAAACGTTTGCGGTTTCTCTCTTTTTAATATATATATATATATTTTTGAATTGGACATAGTCCGACAATTTATAAAAGACATTTTTGATATGTTTAACGTTCTTTTTATAGATACAAGTATTTAAGCAAATGCTCTGTTCATAATAAACAGTATTAAATAACATTTACCGGCCTGAATATCCGAGAAATTTTCGTAGAAAAGTTTCGTTCTCCGACAGGAATCGAACCTGTATCCTATACGGAACAAGCATTTCGCGTGATGTGCCTTAACCTTTCGGCCACAGAGAAGCGTCTGGTTAGCAAGGCCGATTTTACTATCTTTAAACTTAAATCTTCCATGAATCTCTTCTATTCATATCTGCTCTTAGTGTATCAAATGTAAACAAATGACGTCATACATTTTTTGAATTGGACATAGTCCGACAATTTATTAAAGACATTTTTGATATGTTTAACGTTCTTTTTATAGATACAAGTATTTAAGCAAATGCTCTGTTTTATAATAAACAGTGTTAAATAACATTTACCGGCCTGAATGTCCGAGAAATTTTCATAGAAAATATATATATATTAGAGTGTGCAGCTTTTATATAATATCATAAAGAAGTAATTTATACAAGAATTAATTAGCAATGTTAATGAGATTAATGGCGAAATCACTTCTCTAACAAAAGTTAATGACATATTAACTTACTATCAATTCCTTCAAAAAATACGATCCTTATATATGAGTTGTTGTATATTTGAGTGGTTGTCATATAGAATTGACGAGCCAATCACTTTCGACAATTTCAAATTGGTGCTCAATTTTTCCATATACAGACAACACACCAAGACAAAATATGTGTAGTGCAGATTGAAAGATGTTTTTAAAATATGCTATTTATTGACAATTATATTATTTTGGAGCGTGCGATGCCGCGACGCTAGATTTCTTGTTCAAATCAATCAAGTGAGAATTTCTTTGATTTTTGTAATGTCATAAATCCACGGAATTTTGTTATTCTGTATGTTTTTCAGATAATGTTGGATGGACTTAGGTTTCATCAAATTAATAGAGTAAATTGTCTTAGTATTTTTTCCATATAATTTAACATTCTTTATATATATATATATATATATATATATATATATATATATATATATATATATATATATATATATACATACATATATATATATATATATATATATATATATATATATATATATATATATATATATATGTATATTGCGATAAAGTTTGATTTATTAATCAACCTATCTATCTATCTATATATATGTATATATATATATATATATATATATATATATATATATATATATATATATATATGTATTATAAATTAACTGATTTAAAATATTTTTTTTTAAATATGGTGAAAAAACCATATTTTAAATCAGTTAATTTATAATATTAATGCTCTGTAAATTTACATTGATCACTATTGTGTAAAAATAAAAATATCTATAAGGACACCGGATTATATATCTTACTGTTCTTTCTTTATATATATATATATATATATATATATATATATATATATATATATATATATATATATATATATAATTTTTTATTATATTTTTCCAATTATCAAATAAGGTATTGACTATTGTGGTCGAAGTTGTGAAAAAATCGGGTTTCTTGAAAATGACTGACACATTCCAAAGTACTTGAACGAAATAAAACATATCAACTTCAGGCAGTTTATCCATAATTTCGAACATAATACTCAACACCTTAGACGAAAATTGGAAAAAAAAATATACCAAAAAATTAAACAAACAGACCATATCGTTTTTTAATCAAATATATAATGTAAAGATAATATTTTATTATTAAAAGACGAATCGAGTTTTCCGGTCACTGGCGTGTTTGTCTAAAAATAAATACGCCTAAATTCACCTTCATTCCTGCCGTAAAATCTCCGACTGATACCAAATCTGTTGTGTTTCGATCCCGGCTTAAGTCAATCGGATGTCTAGCCACAATGATGAACTGTGAAACAGCGAAACAGTCTATCTGTGAATGACAATATATATATATATATATATATATATATATAGGTAACTATACTCGTGTCGAAAAACCTTCGAATTCTTGATTTAACAATAGCCAAATCAATCTCGAAGGGAAAAAAGGTTTTAAAAAAGAAAGAGCCAGGAATATGACAGGTTCAAGGCCCAAAGAAAAAAAAAACGATACGAGTAAACAACTAACTAAAGAGCTCGATACAAACGTACAGCAGACCTAGTTGAACCTAATGAGCCAGACAAACCTACCAAGGTTTCACATAGGCAGATCGTCAGGGTCAGCTGGGGACGACCTGCCTAAGTGAAACCTTGGTAGGTTTGTCTGGCTCATTAGGTTCGACTATATATATATATATATATATTTGTGTATGACATATATATATATATATATATATATATATATATATATATATATATATATATATATATATATACTTAATACATCTCGTTTTCACTCTCGCGTGGTCATATGTGACGTCATGAGCTGCGGTGCGATTTTCGCTTCCAGCGTCCTGTATGCACGAGTTTGTCGTTACTTGGAAATCCTTCATGTAAACGAAAACAGACTATCATTATTGTTTTGTCCGTGTATTGTTTAATATATTGTAATGTAATTGTCATCTTTGATAATGGCTTATGTAAGCCGAAAGCTTAGATAGGATTAAAAAATATGTATCAATATTGTGATTTTCTTTCTTCTTTCAATGGTAATGTTGTTAAGCCTATCAGAAGATATGAAAAGAATTTAAATAAAAAAGAGTGTTTTTTTAGCAATGAGATATTGTTAAATGTAAGAATAATTTTGGAGCGTGCAGTCGCGACGCTGAGGTTGAAATTTTTAAATTTGAAAATTGTGCGTTCTTGTACTGAAGAAAGGTGGCATGAACTAAATTGTTCGGACTGCACAATCTTTCGATGTCGCATTACTACCTGGAATTTAACAAAAACACACTGAAATGTCTACCTGATGATGGTCGTTCGAAACGACTGAAATCCCGGCTCGTAGAAAAAATAAGACCTGATAAAACCGGAATTTATAAACAAGGATCATACCATTCATTAACGGATTCGAAGTTGATTGTATTTTATTATTATTGTTTGCGAGAGTGATTCTTGCCGTATAATTAGCTTCAGTATTTGTTTTTCGTTTGAATGATTTACGTTACATAAATTGAATACGCACTACATAATTGATATATATATATATATATATATATATATATATATATATATATATATATATATATATATATATATATATATAAATTTGCTTGTTAATCTTGTATATATACTGCTTGTGGAGTACAGAGCCTCAGCTCCACGAAGTTAGGTATTTCTGTTTATATATATATATATATATATATAAATACTGAAATGCATTCAAGTCATTTTGTTGTTAATGGTGATGTTGATAGTTATGATGATGATGATGATGACGAACATGATGATGACGATGATGATGATGCCGGTAATGACGATGATGATGACGATGATGACTATGATGAGGATGACGGTGTTGATGATGATGATGATGGCGATGACGATGATGACGATGATAATGATGAAAATGATGAGGACGACGACTACAACGATAATGATTGCGACGATGATGATGATGAGAATGATGAAGACGATGATGATGATGATGATGACCAGAACGATGATGATGATGATAACTCGGCGCGAACATTCCGACATTCGTATTTACATTTTTACGGTTATATTTTTTTTTTGTTTTTATTTTTATTTCTGAATTGCCAGTGACTTTTTGCTTTTAAATTCTTTCTTTCACGCGAAAAAAAAACTTGTCAATTAATTTTTGTCCCAGTCGCTTTCAATTATTTTTTTTCTTTTGCCAAATTTTGTTTTCGTTCTTCTCTCATCTTGGGTGGATTTTTTTTTTTTTTTTTTGCATAGACGAAATCATTTTGCTCCGGTTACCTCCCCTGTTTCTCTCTTGGGGTCTCAGATGTTGCTTTGATCTGGCATTTAAAGAAAACAGTCCTCGCTTATAAATTCGGCCATTGGTGGCTGAAAAAGTAAAAGGCGTGACTTAGGCAAACAAGCATTTTATGATTCTCACACGGTTTAATTCTGCTGTACCAATGACAGATGAAAACAATCTATCTATCTATCTATCTATCTATCTATCTATCTATCTATCTATCTATCTATCTATCTATCTATCTATCTCCGTCTGTTCATTATCTATCTATTCCAGTCTGTTCATATCTATCTATCTATCTATCTATCTATCTATCTATCTATCTATCTATCTATCTATCTATCTCCGTCTGTTCATTATCTATCTATCCCAGTCTGTTCATATCTATCTATCTATCTATCTATCTATCTATCTATCTATCTATCTATCTATCTATGTCTTCCTCTGCGTACGCACATGCGTGCAGACGGGCGCATGGGCGCCTGTGCGCGCGAACGCACACATACACTATGAGATATAAACTCGCACCAATGAAAAGTGCATATAAAAAAGAAAAATGAGAAGTATAAGCAGTCAATTGCCGATACCCACTGACTATGAAAGTATAAAAATGCAATTTTATAGTAAAAATACCAGCAATACATTTTTCTATAAAAATGACCAACAATACATATTTATAGTAAAAAGAACAACAATAAATTTTATATCAAAATGACCATAAAATACATCTTTAATTGAAAGCATACACTTTCCCATAGACGTTGATATGCTGCTAATCAAAATCAAGCAAACAACGAACCTGAAAGAATTCTTTCATGACATTAATGCATATAATATCCTTCAATTTCTGAAAGAAATCAAACTGTATTCCGAAATATAACTTCAGCGAAACTACAACATAAAACACAGATATCACTGCCTCTAGTAATTATGTTCACACAAACTTGTATATGCACAAAAGCTGAGTATCATCTACCATGTATTCAATTGTGAAAGCAGAATAACGTATATCATATTTTTATTACTTCAAAGCTCCCAAGAAAATAAAATTTCGGCATTAAATAACCCATAAAGAGTTGATATGCTATTAAACAATGTATTTTTATACTTTCATAGTGTCTCGCTTTGTTTGGCGGGTGTCACTATTTGCCCATAACTGGGACCCTAACAAGTGCTACCACCCCGGGTCCTGGGAACAACAGCAACTACGACGTGGTCCCATATTACTCAAAACCTCCTGATCAGAGACCTTGTTTACGGGTGTAGTTTATCATCATCGTGGAATTGCTGTTGTGCCAAGGTCCACTCTGACCCCGAGTGGTAGCAGCTGTTAGGGTCCGAGCTATGGGTAAATAGTGAACTCCCAATCTGGGGTCAAATCATGAAAATATAAAAATACACAAGAAAAAATTACCAGCAAAAATTTTTTGAAAATTTTTTTTACCAAAGCTCACAAGAAAAGAAAATTTTGGCATTGAATGACCCATAAAGATGTTGATATGACATTAAACAAATAAATCAAATCAAATCAACATTAGAAGACCCAGAAATACTACATTTTGAATTGGTATTACTCTTCGCAGTAAATCAAATTAGCCTCATTTATTTAGACAAAAATAGCCTTCAAAATCAATAGAAGCGATTTCCAATATTCGAAAGAGGAGTACATTTCAAGAGTAGCCCAGTTTAGCAATCTTATGTCAAAGTGTGACGGTGAACAAGCTTATATTATAGACCAGTCGTTCTCAACATTTTTTTTGACCTATGGACCACTTTTACTCTTAATGTTTTGGTGGATCTCCATAACCATTCGATGAAAAAAAAGCTTATTTTATTTTTTATTAATCTTTAAGTTTAGGACTTGCATTATAAAAATGGTAAATTTATATGCTTCTTTTATATATAATCCTTATATAATTTATACATTAAATTAATTTTATTATTAATATTTTATGTTTTTGAAATATTTTATATTAATAAATTTATATTAATATTTTATTTTATTAATATATATTAAATTAATTTATATAACGAATTATAATCTTTGGTTAATTTTCAGTGTAATACTCGCGCTCAGTTCGCAATAAAAATTTCCAGATTACTTACATTTATGAGTAATTGTACATGCTCCATTCGAATCTGGCTTGATTAATTTGATAAAATCTACTGTTTTGGAGTTATCGACAGTGAAAGTTCGGATTCATTCGTGTCGCGGGCAGCCATTACTGGCGTTGTTTGCCTACATTCGTTGCAGAATAGCTATCAGTGTAAGTATCATTGCGCAAACTGAGCATGTCTACGTAAGTAGTTCTCGTGCACAGTTAATTGAGACAAATTTAGACAAGAAAGATCAGTTCCGCACTTGACTTCTTCCGCGTTTAGCTTTCCGCAGCGAATGTATGCAACCAACAACAGTAATGGCTGCGGCTAACGACGCGAATGAATCCAAACTTTCACTGTCGATCAGTCCAAAATGGTGGATTTTATCAAATTGATCAAGCTAGATTCGAATGAAGCATGCACAATTTCACACATAAATGTAAGTATTCTGCAAATTTTTAATGCGAATTGAGCGCCGGTGTTACACTGCAAATTAACCTAATCTTTATATAATTTTTCCTTTATATATATAATCCTTCCTTTATATATAATTCTCAGTTTTTATACATTTTTTACAATCAAAGTATCCGGTAGAGTAAAAGGGACGCTAACATCACTTGATCTCATTTTCTTCTAGTTTTAGAATTCTCATTCTATTTTTAGTATTTTAATATGGCGTAGATTACTGTAGAAATTACAATTCTCCGATGTTACAACCATTCCGAAGTGATATTGCCTTATGGTCCATTAAAATATTACCGTGGACTCTATTTTGTTGTGTGGATCTCCAGTAATGTAACATGGACGCCCCCCCCCCACCCAGGGTGCACATGGGCCCCGGTTGAGAACCTCTGTTATAGACCATTAATAATTTAGTAAATTCCATCCGCAATTGTAGCCTTATGACAGCTGTGGAACCACTGGATTAAGAAAAGAATTCTAACGTAAATTTACTCTCTAACGTCTTGTTGGACACTGGAAATTAAACCCCAACAAAAGCTCGACAGACTGTGGACTCGTCCATTTACCTTATCACCCCTAGCAACAAGAACATTCCACTTTGCACGCCTACGTGAATCAACTCGACCAATCAAGTCACCTGCACGTGCACAAGCAATTTTTGGCGCAATTCTTTCCGGAGCCGAGACACGTGACTACGACCATATATAAACCCAAGAACACGTGTGACCAGTAGGAGACCAGACAGCAGAGCAGAGTTCGTCACCGCGAGAAACCACCACCCCCACCACAACAACAACAACAACAACAACAGCAGACAATTTCGACCGCGCATTCCAAGCTTCAAAATGTGACCCTCAAAGAACTCCCGTCTTGACTAACGCAGTCAGACGTTAAAGAACTTTACAACATTTCACGCAAGTACAATCTCTGAACTCTTACCAACTTGTCCAATAGACAATCTGTAACATGCAACATACTCAATCTTCTAAACTGCATTTTAATAATCAACTCTTTCGTTATGAGTCTAGATACAAATAATTACCTAATCAAAGGGACACAACTCAGTCTCACTTTTCAGTTCGCATGCATGTAATTTCAGTACTTAATAAATTCAATTGTTATGTTTTTAACTCCATGTTCCCTTTTTGTATTTCACCATTGCTAATGATTTCCACACCTTTCCTAACAAAATAAATAATTGTGGGGAACAGCCCTTCAACACGCAACTAACATGGCTAACCAAAACACACGCCATCTCGCACAGGGCCCCTTCCGCTACAAGACAAATAATTTCTGGATTGACACACGACATTCAAAACCAGCTCAACGTCAGTCAAAGCAAAAAATAATATCTTTTAGCGCAGAGGATAAAAGCGTTGGTTGAGTGGTCTTAAGAGTTGTGAGTTCAATACTTGCTCAACACCAGCAGAGGGAACAAAATCTTGGAGAACTGAGTTACGAAGGATCATTAACTGAAATTGAGGTATCCAATCTGCCCCCACGTGGATCAAATAAAGGATTCGGTTCGAAATTCCAACTAATATTAACTGAAGAAGGCCAGAGCGGGAAAACGGCCGAAACGTTGTGAATATAGTATTTATCAGTTCCACTTTTATGGCGGCCGATCTTTTAAAAGAACATGTAGCGAAATAGTCATATAAAGTTTGACTTAGTGCTGTACAGATGTCATCAGTCATGCATTTTGTTTAGCTTAGAACAATGATTCCCAACGTGGAGCGCATTCTCCACCGGTGGAGCATGGTAATATTTTGGTGGGGCATGTGTAGAATGTGCACCCTTCTTCCAACAGAATAAGGAGGCAGTTCGAGAATAAGTTATTAATAGTGAATTGTTTTCTCGTGAGTCTGAGTGACAGTGTTAATGCGTGTTAATAGATTCGATGCATATAGATTATGCAGAAATAAAAATATTTTCTGTGTATGTACGTACATATGTAATTGGCATACAGGGTATTTCCCGTCTCCCCAGACTTGCGTGCCATGGTTAACAAAGGAGAGGGTGTGATGCATATCGCTGGAAGAGCCCATGTTTTGTCGGCCAATCAGCGCATATGAACATTCAGTTTTTTTTCTTTTTAAGCGTTTCACCCCAAGCAAGGCGGGAAGCCATAGCACGCAAGGGGTTGCAGAGAGTTGGAGCGAGAGCAAACAGAAGTGATAGAGGAAAGGATGAAGAGAAGGATAGGGGATAGATCAGGGCATCTGGAGACGTCGATTGATATTACATTTGAATAGTTGGAGATTATAGCTATCAGGGAAACAGGAAAAGGAGAGGGAGTTCCACAAGCGAGAGGTGCGAGACATGAAGCTATTGGAGCAGAAGAGACAGCTACATTTAACAGTTTCGACAGTGAAAGGGTGAGAGCGAGATGCCAGCTTAGTAGAACGCTTAAATTCATGAAGTTTGGGAACCAGCGAAAGCAGCTCATCGGAACAGTTACCATGAAAGTATTTGTGAAAAAGACAGAGGGAAGCGACTGCACGTCTGTGGGAGAGCGACTGCAGACGAGATGCCAGATCAGGGCCAATTACGTTGCATATCCGTCTCTGGATTTTATTAAGAACCTTGAGACAAACATAAGGGGCACCAGACCATATATGGCAGCAATACACCATGCAAGGGCGAATGGTTGATTAATTGAATGGTTTACTTCCTTCACGTGAATTGCAGTAACATTTTGAATATGTAAGAATTAAATGTTACAGGGGGGCACCAGAATTTTAGAAATACCAAAGTGGGGCATGGCCCTAAAATCGGTTGGGAAGCACTGGCTTAGAAGGACTTCCTTTACCATAGTGATAGCAAAGAGAAACATTGTTGTTCATGATGACGGTAGTCTTTGACTATAGAATCCAGAGGTTGGCAGTGAATATTTCGAAGACAGTAGGGAAGCGTAGTTCAGGTTAGCAGTGGATATTGGTAGCAGAGCGTAGTTCTTCCTTCTGTCCTGGTCATCTTTGGTTCTGACAGGTTGGCATTGGACATTCGGAGAGAGTAACCAACATGGCCGCCTTTATACAAGACGGATTGGATATTTCTCGTCTCCTGATTGGCTAACCTTCTTTTGGGGAATTATAAAATGAGTCAAGTAATTTGGGTTTGCTCACTAGTGTATAATGTACTCAAAATAAACAAACATGGTACTACCAACGTCAATGGAAATCGACATAATTGATTGTTAATAATAATAAAAGAAGTTTTTCCAATTTGACCTTTGTTCGCATTATTTACATTATTCAGACTCTTATCCTCATCTTCATTGCCATATTCACAAGGCTTCTGCCCAGTGGATAAAAACGTTGGTCATCAAGGATACATAGCCTAGTGGATAAATACGTTGTTTAGATCCAGTGACTAGACCCAAAGAGTTGTGACTTCAATACTAGGCCGCAGCAGTGGAGAGTTGAGTTAAAAGGAAATAACCGAGACACCCGGAAGAGGCATGGCACGTGGAACTAGAACAATCTACCCCCCGATGGACGAAATAAAGGGTTTAGTTCGAAATTCCAATCACTCGACGAAGGCCGGGGCGTACAACGGCCGAAACGTTGTGAATATGACAAGGAAGATGAGGATAACAGTCCGAATAATATAAATAATACATGTAATCATAATAGCTCGTCTCAGAGATATAGAGAGATGTCAACCTTTGTTCGTACACTGCTTCTTTTTACTGCTTTCAAATCGACAAAAACTTCGACCTACTCTGAAAGTATCTGATTTCAACCGTTAGTACATGTAATTCATGCAACTATCTTTTAAAAATCAAATCAGGAATTGCCCAGATGGAATTTGAGAAATTATTAATAACACAATAATTCATCGGAAATTAATTAGATTTTGTAAAAAAGAAAGCGTAGCTGTCTTAAAAAAATTAAATTTAAAATCAAGGTAGAGAATTGGGTTTTGAAGAATTATTTTTTACCTTATTTTTGCTTATTTTAATCCTACAGATCGAATTTATGCAAACGTATATGTTCTTCCTTACACACACAAGAAAGTAATATTACTAAACGAACTTTTACACTACATTTATCCAAGATTTTTAAAAGCAAATTATGTAAGCAGATAAATCAATTTATTTGTAATATGTCGATGTAACTTGTTTTTGCATTTTGTGTGGCACAATGGGTCTCTCCATACAACCCGTTGGACACACACGAAGTCAAGTCGGTCCTAAATGATGTTATCGGAGTCTGAAGTGTCAGTGTTTTTAATAACTCGAACATAAAGTTTTTTTTTTAATGCGACAACCCACTTGAACGAAGGGGAAGAAAATAATAAACAAGGAAATGAAAACGTGGGATCAAGTGACACTTTGTCGGAAACCAGATGCTTCCGCCCGCAGCCTTATATAAGAAGTATTTCGGTTGTGTTGAGGGTGAGAGAGGAGGCGTTCATCTAACTAGGCACATCGTTAACAGTCGCTCGTATTAGTACATAATTCATGCAATTTATTTTTTTTTACAACGAAATCTAGATTTGGTTTTACAGATCGCTAGACTTTTTCGAGATAAACGTCGTGTAATTATAAAAAAAAAAATCACAGATGGATTATAAATTAATTTGTATTTTTTTTTCATGTGTAGGTACTTTAAAAAAATTAAATTAAATTTAAAAGCTTGAAACCACAGGAGACATTTATTGGGTGCTGTTTTTCTTTCATGCTTATTTTTAAATAAAAAAAAATACTTTGTAGGAATTTAATTTACGAATTAACGTAAGAAATATGTTTATATTTTTGTAATAACTTCCTCTAAAATATTCCTTTTGATGATTTTTTTTAATACTGAGTTACGCTTGCGTTCATCGTACGAGAAACACGGAATCACGCGGTGCGCCTATCACATATGCTCATACATAGAGATACGCGTAGCAGCACAGGCGAACAGATATTTAGACACAGTCGCCATAAAGCTAAAATACACATACACTCAAACACAATGTCTCATACCCCTGCTCAAATTTACAGCACACACACACACACACATACACACACACGCACGCACGCACGCACGCACGCACGCACGCACGCATCCCCACCAACACAAACCTAGGTTTGACACGCGCACGCACACAAAAGCTCCGGACAAACGAAATCTGCTCGCGAAATATCAAGTCATTATGAGCGTCTCGAGAAGCTATTAAATAATCTGATAACTAATCAGAAATATATATATAATCTGATAACTAATCAGAAATATATATATATATATATATATATATATATATATATATATATATATATATATATATATAGAAAAAGTGTGGATGGCCCTGCACAAGGCCTTCACCACTATAATCAAGTCCTGTGTGGCTGTCGGGCTTTCGGTTTCTGGGAGCTGATCTGTCTGACCCTCATACGTCGAGTTCGACGGGAGAGCGATAATATATATATATATATATATATATATATATATATATATATATATATATATATATATATATATATATAGAGAGAGAGAGAGAGAGAGAGAGAGAGTTGCCTGACGATTGCATCTAGCATGAAACAGACTGTCGGCTCTAAGTGTTGACTTCTATGTTCACTTTTATATTTACACACACTCTATCTCTGATATTGAGCACTTTTTCCCATAAATATAGCACACTTTAAGACTATATTTCTTCATATATATATATATATATATATATATATATATATATATATATATATATATATATATATATTGTAATAATTCACCGAGTCTAGAAGAATCCTCAACAGAATGCAGAAAGCACTGGACGGCCGTTTCATCCTATTTGGGACTCATCGAACTCGGACCATTACAATACGCAAGCGTCATACTACTAGACCAACGAAGAAGAAACTGGCTAGTCTCAATATAGCGTCGAGCTAAGTCAGTTCGATTCTCGGTAGTGGATACGCACTACTGATAAATCCCAAAATAGGACGAAACGCTTTCTGCATTCTATTGAGGATTTTTCTAGACTCGATGAATTACTATAGTGATTATTCTTATCCCCCGAAATATATATATATATATATATATATGATAAAAAATATGGTTGTAAGCTATGCTATATTTATGGGTTAAAGTGTTTAATATTAGCGTATGATGACCTGAAATTTGCGTTCAAATATAAAACATACCGTTCGGTGTTAACCTCAATACCCACTGTGTAGGGAAATGACAACTGTGAATTCAAAATCAGCCTGAAGAGGGATGGTTCTCGTCAGGTCGAATTTACTGCTTATAAACTTCAACCTCGGTCGATTAAAGTTTCAAGACAGGAAAATCGACATTGCTAAACGAACGCACCTCTGTGGCCGAAACGGTTAAGGCACGTCAGGCTATATGACGTGTCCGTGTAGGATACAGTTTCGATTCCTGTCGGAGGACGGAAGTTTTCTCTGAAAATTTCTCGGACATTCAGGCCGGTAAATGTTGTTTAATACTGTTTACTATAAAACAGAGCATTTTCTTAAATATTTGTATCTATAAAATGAATGTATAAACATAAAATGTCTTAATATATATATATATATATATAAATATGCATACATAACCATACACATGCATAAAGATATATATATATATATACAAATACACACACACACAGGAAGACACATATATATATAAAAGAAAGAAGAAAAAATAAAATAACAGATTGAATATATATATATATATATATATATATATATCATTCAAAGAAAATTCTGTTATTTTTTTTATTGCGTCTTTCCTCTGTATTTTTAAAAGAGATAACCTTTTTGGGTCGTGTCTATGTAGAACTTGTCGAAATGATTTTGTGTTTCATTTGTCAATACTTATTATTATTTCAAGATTTTATTGTTCTCATCTTGGTTGATATACGAGAGTTGGCTGAAAAGTTCATGGGTTGACTACGAAGGAGTGATAGAGCTGTAACAATCTTGTATGCATTAGTTTCAGCCATACTTATTAATAACTGCGTTATTTCCTTTCAGGTCAACTGACATCTGACAGTTCAAATAAAACTTAAAAGGTAACTCTTTTGAAAATGTACAAAATATGGCATCGTCATTAACAAGTACCTGAAGCTAAAGGATTTAGCCTTCAAAGAAATTCATCCTGACATGGTTTGTACATTAGGGAATGACGTTCCAGATTTATCAACAGTACTAAAGTGGGAAGATGAATTTAGTTGGGGAAGGGAGAGTCTTGAAAATGATCCAAGGTTTGAATGTTCTGCAACTGCCACCACCGAGAAAAAAATTTGATCGTGTTCACGCCATGGTGATGGATGACAGGCGATTGATTATAAATCAAATAGCCAATACTGTTAGAATATCCCGTGAGAGAGTTGAAAATATTCTGTACAATGGACTTCGTATTGCGGAGGTTTCTGCTCAGTGGATGCCACGTCTTCTTACATCCGAGCAAAAGCGCATCAGGCTGATCACATCGGATAGAGCATGGGAGGAGGAATTAGATACTTTCTGAAAAGATACAAGGTGCCTTATCATTTTGCCAGCATCTTTACCATCTTATATATAAGGAATGACACTCCGGCTTTATCAACAGTGCTAAAGTGGGGAGATGAATTTAGAAGGGGAAGGTAGAATCTTGAAGATGACTCAAGGTCTGGATATCCTGCAACTGCCACCACCGAGGAAATATTTGATCGTGTTCACGCCATCGTGATGGATGACAGGCGATTGACTATAAATCAAATAGCCAATACTGTTAGAATATCCCGTGAGAGAGTTTAGAATATTCTGCACAATGAGCTTGGTATTACGGAGGCTTCTGCTCAGTGGGTGCCACGTCTTCTGACATCTGAGCAAAAGCGCACCAGGCTGATCACATCAGGGGAAAACCTGACATTATGTGAGGCAGATCCGTTTGGTTTTCTTGAATGTTTCCTAACCCAGGATGATTGTTTGGATCATCACTTTGGGCCAGGGACAAAGAGACGATCCATACAGTGGAGACTCCTTTACGCACCTGCACCAATGGGGGTTTCATCTGGGATGGAAAAGACATTGTGTTTATTGACTATCGTCAAAAAGGGAACAGTATCAATGGGTGTAATATGCCAACTTGCTGAGGCAGTTACGAAATGCTATCAAGATCAAACGCCTAGGAAAACTGACGAAAGGAGTCTTGTTTCATCAGGACAATGCTCCAGCACACAAGTCCTTGTTTTCCTGCAATCCGTGACTTTGGCTTCGAACTGTTTGATCAAGCTCCCTATTCTCCAGATTTGGCCCCATCTGACTATCATCTGTTCCCCAACATGAAAAAAAAAACACACTTGCCTAGGAACTAGTATCGCAGTGATAATAATGTTATATCTGCTGTTGATGACTTTTTTGACCAACAGGTTGAAAGCTTCTTCGCCAATGGTATGGACCAGAAGGGGGGCTATATTGAAAAGTAAAGCTCATTTGGTCACATTCCATGAGAGTTTCTTGATTAGCCTATGATAGACCTTTTCCAGTAAATGTTATTAATACTGTTTATTATAAACAGTGCATTTACTTAAATATTTGTATCTATGAAAAAAGAATGTATAAACATAAAAATGTCTTTATATATATATATGTATATATATATCGATCTTATTATAGACGCAAAGTTTCGGTCAAGTAACCACTGGCGTTTACTTGATATGGGATACCTGTTGATTATTGTGCTATTTTGTTTATGTGATGTTTCTGCTGAACCATTGTTCTAGGGAATGAACTCACAACCACGAGATAACAGTAACACATTTATAATCAATTCCTTTATCCACTGCACGAATGTCCCGGTAATCAGCACAGCCAGATATCAGCACATATGATTTGATCATCGTGCAGAAGCCAACCACACCTTTTGAATGGCCGAAAATGTGCCAGAATCATTGAAATCAATGTTGTGCTTCTCCTACACCTGCTTCTTCAGTTGCCAACCAAAAAGCTATTTACCCATAGCTGGGGGGGGGGGGGAATAACACATTTCCCAAGGTTATTAGCACGTAAGTGAATCGAATGGATTCGACTGGAATTCGAACTCTCTGATTCCTCAATCCGAGCCGCTATCTACTATACCACCGTGCCTGCCTGCCTGCCTGCCTATCTATCTATCTATCTATCTATCTATGTGTGTGATTGAATAAATTACAAAAATTATGTCTGCTTATTTTTACCATAATATTCAGGAATGATGATCGCCCACAGCATCACAGATCATCAGTGTGCTAGACGTCCGGTTGCCTCTAGCTAGGATTGAAACCCGGCTGAATTGGCGTCGGCGCACGGTAGGTGCTAAGATGAATTTCACTATATATATATATATATATATATATATATATATATATATATATATATATATATATATATATATATATATATATATATATATATATATATATATATATATATATATATATATATATATATATATATATATATATATATATATATATATATATATATATATATATATATATATAGTGAAATTCATCTTAGCGCCGACGCCAATTCAGCCGGGTTTCAATCCTAGCTAGAGGCAACCGGACGTCTATATATATAAAAAGAATTAACGTTTTTTTATTTTTAATCCGGCATGTTTTATTATTTCAAACGTTATTATAATGGACACTTCTTATTTGAAATAAACACCAAAAATGTTATTTATTTTACTGCGTGTATTACGTCATCGGCCTACGCACTCAAAGAAAATGTGTCCTCCTGCAGTAATTGAAACCGTACCCTCATTTGCATTGAAACTATCGATTGATCCAGAATGCTTTACAGCTTGAACACGAAGGACTTCCAGGTAAGTAAGGTTGCTTTTATCCTGTTTAAGGAAAGCACACTCCACTTCATTAAGTCGGAATGTCGAACGTGTCAAACAGGATAGCCAAACTCGGATATTCATAAGTTTTTAACGTGTTATGTTATCTAGATTCCATCGTAAGTAATTCAGAAAATTGTTCATACGTTTTAAGCGACAGATTCTGGAAAACCTGACAATAAGCCAACATAAGTGAAAGTAGTTTTTGTGAAGCATTATACAAAATCGCCTCGTCAAAAAGGTGAAAGGTTTGGTTTGGTTTGATTTGTTTTGTTTTACGGCATATCAACCACAACGGGTTATTTAATGCCGACCAGATTTTTATTGTTCGTAATATTTTTTTTTAAAACGTATTGCTGGTAATATTTTTTTCTTCAAAAATGTATTGCTGGTAATAATTATTTACAAAAATGTATTGCTGGTAATAATTATTCGTCCAAAAATATATTAAATGGTTTTAAACCCAGTCTAGTGGGGGTTAACTATTTGCCCATAGTTGGGGCCCTAACAGGTGGTACCACACCAGGTCAGAGTGGACCTGGGGACACCAGCAATTAAGAGGTGGTCCCATGCTCCTCAAAACCTCCTGAACAGAAGCCTTGCTGTTGGATGTAGTTTATCGTGTTACCCAGGACGCGGATGTAGTTTATTGTGTTACCCAGGACGCGGACGTAGTTTATCGCCTTACCCAGGACTCGGACGTAGTTTATCGCCTTACCCAGGACGCGGACGTAGTTTATCGTCTTACCCAGGACGCGGACGTAGTTTATCGCCTTACCCAGGACGCGGACGTAGTTTATCGTCTTACCCAGGACGCGGACGTAGTTTATCGTCTTACCCAGGACGCGGACGTAGTTTATCGTCATAGCCAGGACGATAAAAAGTGAAGGGATCAACAGGAATGTCATGATGATTATGATATCGACTACAGTCGGTCATCCATGACCAGTCTTCTCTGTACATTACGATCTTCCATATGTTGATATTTTCAATTAGGTGGTCAATGAGTGTACATGCAGGTCTCCGGCACGGGTAATTCCCTTGCGTAGGTTCTAAGAGTAAAACTTTGTAAATGATTATATTCTCATTTTTCCAGTAATGTCCACTAAAATTTACTCTCAGAAATAGTAGCGTCAGCTTTGGTAAGTCACTAGAAAGCTTTTGGTTCGTCCTATCTATCTATCTATCTATCTATCTATCTCATTCAGCTGATTCTATCTATCTATCTATCTATCTATCTATCTATCTATCTATCTATCTATCTATCTATCTATCTATCTCATTCAGCTGATTTTCTATCTATCTATCTATCTATCTATCTATCTATCTATCTATCTCTTTTCAGTTCTCATTTGGCTTAAAACCTTCTTGTTGCTCACATGGCATTGTCCCAGCATCCGTCTGTAGAACCACATCTCTTCGAATTTCCTCTTCATCCGCCATATAAGAGGTAAGATATGTTATTGCTGTTCAGCACTCTTTTCTTTGTTTCTAATGACATTTTCCAATCTTTTTTTCTTTAAATCGAGTTCACACTATGCAAGGCAGAAAAGCCACTAAAAGACAAGCGTGTGGGAGAATTAGAAAGCAGTAACATTGCTAAGGGGCGAGAACAATAGCAAGGTAATTAAGAAGACAGTAGATAATGTTGGCTGGAAAGCATGGAGCTGGAAGAGAGTTCCACAAGCAGGAAGTGCGAGAAAAGGAACTGTTAGCATAGAACTTACGGTTACATCTAGCCAACTCGACTGTAAATTGGTGAAACTTCGCCCATAGTCTAGTACTGTGCTTAAATACAAAAAGTTTAGGTACCATAGCGAAGAGCGATATTTATTCTGCAGCATTTACAGAAATGTGGCTCAAGGTCAAAGTGGGGAATGGAGAAAGAGGATAGTCACCACCTTTAGCATTTTTACATCATAATCATCATTCCCATGACTAGGTATGGTCGTAAGGTCGTTGCGCTGCTGAGCACCTGACCAGTTCCCTTCACGTATCAAGGTTGAAGCGCGTCTTGGGTAAGTAAACCCGGCGGACTCCATCCGTCCCCAGCCCATGTCCTTCAACCTGAAGTAGCGTCATGTTCACAGATACGCCGTCCTGGGTATGACGATAAATTACATCCGCGTCCTGGGTAAGACGATAAACTACTTCCAACAGCAAGGCCTCTGATCAGGAGGTTTTGAGGAGCGTGGAACCACCTCTTAACTGCTGGTGTTCCCAGGTCCGCCCTGACCCGGGGTGGTAGCACCTGTTAGGGTCCCAGCTATGGGCAAATAGTAAAACACCCAAATGTCTGTATAAATAGGTTTTAATACCAGAAATACTTTGTGATAAAAACAATTATTACCAGCAATAATTTTTGAAAGAAAAATTATTAATGGAAATACTTTAAAAGAAAAAGTATCAGCAATACAAACAGTTATACATTCTTTGAAAAAAATATGACCAGCTATTGATTTCTTCAAGGAAAAATATTTCTAGAAATAGATTTTTGAAGAAAAACATATTACCAGCAGGAAAAATTTTGTCGGCATTAAATAACCCATTGAGATTGATATGCCGTAAAACAAAAACCAAACCAAACGATACGTGACCGTTGATTCCGTCTAAGGAGGGAACTTTCACTTTGTCCATTGATTTCAGGGAAAGGTTTTAAGAACTTGCTTTCTCGAGACTAATTGAGACGTCAAAAGAAAACTTAAATTAAAATTTAGGCAGTTTCAACATATTTTGTTAAAGTTACTGGATTTATTATAAAAACTGCAGTCTGAATTTATTATGCAGATTAAACTAATATTAGTTTAAGGCCTCAGAAATCTAAAAAAATATATTTTCTTTCTTTCCATAAATACATGTTTAAACATGGATAATGGAAAGGATCTACCAAATGCTGAAAAACAGAAAATAACAAACTTATTGAGTGAGGGAACGTCTTGATGGGAGATATCAAAGGGGCTTCGCAGAGATCATCTAACGGTAAAGAGGGCTGTTGAAACTCAAACTTTGATTTGGCGTCTAAATTAATCTTTTAAAATTTGAAAAAAATCTTCAAAGCAAATCCGAGTTTTTGAGGTTCATGTGACTTGCATAATAAGTTCAGACGTAGACCCAAAATGAAATCTTGCTGCCATTTTTAAGCTGTAATAGTTCAATCCTTTTTTCGGCCTTGATAGAGTTTAAAATATGAGGACTAGTTGGCACTATATAGAGACTTGAGGTATTACGGTGACTGTAGTAAGAATGGTAAGTAAGAATGCGTTATTTTGGTGTAAAGAATACTGTGGTATGTTTCGGTTAGTAATTGTGGCTAGCTAATCTTAAATATAAGACAGATTGAAGATTTATACAACTATTTTATTTTTGAATTTCTGGAATGAGGAGTTATCATTATTTACATTATTTACATTCGGACTGTTGTCCTCATCTTTGTTGTTGTTATCACAAGGTTTCAGCAGCTGTCCCCCCCGGACATCTTCAGGTGTATATCGATCTGGGTAAGCTACAGGGAATTCTAATCTGAAAACTTTCGCTAACCTATTAGCGAAGGAAAGACAAATGACAGTCCGTCTTCAACAGCAGCAGCAGCAGCAGCAGCAGCAGCAGCAGCAGCAGCAACAACAGCAGCAGAAGCAGCAGCAATTAAAACATAACAAGCAGCGGCAGTAGTAGCAGCATCAATCAACAGTCAGGTTAGGTTTAATGCTCCAAGTTCACTACACAGAATAGCCCAACGGATTCAAGCATTGGTTTGGGAATTTAGTTTGGTTTATTTTGTTTTACGGCATATCAACACCTCAATGGGTTATTTAATGCCGAAAATTTTTTTATTGCTGGCAATATGTTTTTCTTCAAAAATCTATTTCTGGGAATATTTTTCCTTGAAGGACTGTATAGCTGGTGATATTTTTTTCAAAGAATGTATAGCTGTTTGTATTACTGGTATTTTTTTAAGTATTGCTGATAATAATTTTTCCTTCAAAAATTATTGCTGTAATAATTTTTTTAATTACAAAGTATTTCTGGTATTAAAACCTATTTTTACACAAGTTTGGGTGTTAACTATTTGCCCATAGCTGAGACCCTAACAGGTGCTACCACCCCGGGTCAGGGTGGACTTGGAAACATCAGCAATTAAGAGGCGGTTCTACGCTCCTGCAAACCTACTGATCAGGGATCTGGCTGTTGGTCATAGTTTATAGTCTTACCCAGAACGCGGATGTAGTTTAACGCCATACCCACGACGGTTGTGAATTTGGTAACATAGCAATTGTGAATTCAATCTTTGGGCGAGCGATCACTGAACAGTACTATCCCTAGACATGGGAAGTGTTACGAGAACAGTCTACCCACATCCCCGTAGATCAAATAAAAGTTTTGGTCCGGAATTCAGTGTAGGTTACCCGGATCTATATACCCCTGATGAAGGCCGGTGGGCACAACAACCGAAACGTTGTGATAAGAAGAGACGAATCAATTGAGGTGTGGTTCTACACAAGAATGCTGAGAATACCATGGATGGAGCATGTTAGCAACGAGAAAGTTTTCTGCAAAATCCCAACAATATCGGATATTTATACTTAGAATTAGAAAGTGACAACTGTCATGTCTGGGATACATAATCAGGAAAGAGGGCTTGGAGAATTTGGTACTCGCAGGGCATATTGAAAGAAAGATGGACAGAGAAAAACAGCGAGTAACCTAACTAACGAGTTCGGGTAAATGGATCGCAGAACAGGGAGTGAGAGGTATAGTATGTGGAAAAACATTGCTAAGGGCTATAAACATTGCTAAGGGCTAAAACATTGCCAGGGGCTATAAACATTGCTAAGGGCTATAAACAATTCTAGGGGCTATAAACATTATAAGGGCTAAAAACATTGCTAGGAGCCATAAACATTGCTATGGGCTAAAAACATTTCTAGGGGCTATAAACTTTCCTAAGGGCTAAATACATTGCTAAGGGCTAAAAATATTGCTATGGGCTATAAAAGACAGTAAGTTATATAAAGCTATGATTGACCACGTGCCGACGGGTCACAGTAAAATAAAATAAATTCGAGGTTTGTTTTAGGGTTATTAAATAACATTTATTCACTAAAGATGGAATTAATAGCAAAATTAGATCTGAGAGCGCATTGTATTAGCGAAAGTGGCCGTACAAAAGCTCGAAAGGTTATTAAAAATCAGGAACATTATCTTAGAAAGAAAGAAAAGAATGCTGGACTGCTATGCAATACCAACTCTCCTATATGGCAGTGAATGCCAGACAATTTCTTTACAGATGAAGAGAAGACGGATGGAAACAAAAATGTGGTTCTACAGAAGCATGATGAGGATGCCATAAGCGGATAGTGTTAACGTGGAGGAAATTTTAAAGAAAAATTACAGAAAACCTAAGGCACATTAGAATACCAAAAGATGCCTTCCAAAAACTAAACAATGTAATAAGAAACAGGAAAATTACAATAGAAGCAAAGAAAAATATAGCTGAACTGCTATGTAACGTCAATCTTCCTATATCCAAAGAAGAATCTGCAATGTTATTGGCCCTGCCCTGGCATCTCGACTTTAGTCACTTTCCCACCTCCATAATATAGATTGTCTGTGGGTTTTCTATAAATACTTTAATGGTAATTGTTCGGATGAGCTTTCCTCGATGTACATATGAGGACTAGTTAGGACTATATAGAGACTTCACGGTATTACGGTGATTGTAGTAAGAATGGTAAGTAAGAATGTGTTATTTTGGTGTAAAGAATACTGTGCTATGTTTAGGTTAGTAATTGTGGCTAGCTTATCTTAATTATGAGACACACTGAAGACCAGCCATCCCCATATGCTCACTTTTGGCTTCGTATTTTTCAAATAAATATTACTTTCCTCTATGGTAACTTGACCTTTTCTTTAAAAAATGTAAGCGCAGTACTGGATTGGCGGCTAGGTCTCATCATTTTATAGTTGAAATGGCTAAATGTAACCGTAAGTTCTATGCTAATAGCTTCTTTTCTCAAATTTCTCGCTCTTTGTTGTAGCATACCTACGGACGATAATGGGTATGTTCTCATTTCACATAAATACAGTAGTAAATACTGTATGTTGGTCTGTAGTTGGAGATTCGTCTGCAGCTGTTCTCGTCAAACTCTCTGCCTGCTGGCAGAGAGAATCCCCAGACGAGTCTCTATCAAGGGTAGAGTCTCATCTCGGGAGACAGGTACCAGACCCGTTTTTACGGGGTATACGGGGAAATTTTGGCCGAGCCTACGGCTCGGATAGCCCACATTAAATTCGGGCTTGTGCCACATCTGACCGCGTGGGACGATTAGTAGATATCCTGTAGATGGAGATTCGTCTCCAGCTGTGCTGGTCAAACTCTCTGCCTCCAGGCAGAGAGGATCCCAAGACGAGGCTATGTCGAAGGGCAGAGTCTCGTCTCGGGAATCAGCTACCCGACTCCGTTTTATACGGGGTCTACGAGGAATTTTTGGCAGAGCCCACGGGCTCGGATAGCCCACATTAAATTCGGCCTTGTGCCACATCTGACCGTGCGGGACGGTTGGTAGATATTCTGCAGTTAGAGATTCACTTGACTCACTTCTAGCAGTTGACTACTTCTACGCGCCTCTGGCGAATCTTATATGTGTTGTTCTTGTCCTAAGTATTATCGTTCATTACCAACCTTCGTGTGATTATTCTATTCAGTAACCTTCCCTAGGTTACAACACTCTTGGAACTGTCTTCCGGCGGATTGCTTTCTAGTCAAGTTTAATCGTCAAGAATTTAAATGCAATGTATGTTCTACCTTTTTAAATCCTGTTCTTTTGTAGGTCCTTAATAATGTTTAACCTATTTTTATATTATTTCACACTGAGTAACGCCCTGCGTCTTAGTGGCTTTATTGTCTTGATTTGGGTGAAGTGGTTAAAAATATGACATTAGTTTAGTTTATTTTTTTTTTACGGCATATCAACCTCAATGGGTTATTTAATGCCAACAACATTTTTTATTGCTGGTAATATTTTATTTTGTCAAAAATCTGTTTCTGGTAATATTTTTCCTTCAAAATTGTATTGCTGGTAATAATTTTTTTCACAAAAGTATTGCTGGTAATAGTTAACTATTTGCCCATAGCTGGGACCCTAACAGGTGCTACCACCCCGGGTCAAGGTAGACCTGGGAACACCAGCAATTAAGAGGTGGTTCCACGCTCCTCAAAACCTCCTGATCAGAGGCCTTACTGCTGGATGTAGTTTATCGTCTTACCCAGGACGCGGATGTAGTTTAACGTCTTACCCAGGACAAAAAATATGACATTGAATGCGGAACAATTTCGTCATGGATGAAGAGGAGACTTGAACCAAGTGATATGGTCCGCTGAAGAATGGTGAGAATACCATGTACAGAACATGTAAGCAATGCGGAAGGTTTAAAGAAATTGGAAACAAAAAGAGACAATCGAAATTTCTGGGACACAATAAAGAAGAGGGCTCGGAGAATTGACACTCATAGTATGTATTGAAGGTCAGAAGTTCAGTGGGTAGCCTACGTAACGAGTTTGTACAAACGGGTGGCAGGACAGCGTATGGGAGGGATAGTAAGAAGACAAACATTGATTAGAGATTTAAAATAGGGTAGGAAGTTGTAGAAAGCCATGATCGCCAACGACCCGAAGGGACACAGCAAATAAAAGAATAATAATAATAATAATAGATGTGGCTATATACACGTATATAAAAAGATATGCAAATACACAACTTTGAAACCATGCACCACCCAGGCAAGGGCACTTCGACGTGGTGTAATAGTTAGCAAGGTTTTCTCGCGAGATCAATTACGACTGAGTTCGGTCCTCACTGGGTGCACCGCACTTTCGGCCTTGTGCCACATCTACGCTTAAAAAATCATCTTACCACTTCAGCGTGATGAAATAGTTATCAAGCTTTTCTCGCTAGATCAATGACAACTGAGTAGTGATTTCTATCCTCAGTGAGTGCTCCATACTTTCGGCCTTGTGCCACATCTACGCTAAGAAAATCATTTAGCCATTTCGACGTGGTGTAATGGTTAGCAAGCTTGTTTGGTTATAATAATTACAACTGAGTAGTGAGATCGACCCTCACTGGGCGCTCCGTACATTCGGCCTTGTGCCACATCTACGCTAAGAAAATCATTTTTCCACTTCGACGTGGTGTAATGGTTAGCAAGCTTGTTTGGTTATAATAATTACGACTGAATAGTGAGATCGACCCTCACTGGGCGCTCGGTACATTCGGCCTTGTGTCACATCTACGCTAAAAAAATCATTTTGCCACTTCGACGTGGTGTAATGTTTAGCAAGCTTGTCTCCTTAGAACAATTACGACTGAATAGTGAGATCGACCCTCACTGGGCGCTCCGTAATTTCGGCCTTGTGACACAATTACGTTTTGAAAATCACCATGCCCCACTCGGGCAAAAATCGGAACAGAATAAAATTCCAAACTTGTCAGAAAAAAAGAAAAGAAAAAAAAGACAGTGAAAAGAAAAAAGATAAAAAGAAAGAAAGAAAAAAATGAAGACGAAATTTCTTCGGTACTTGGAGGGTGTTTAGGTGGGTTGGTAAATGAAATGCCATAGAAACGTCGGTGATAGGGGTTCAAAGGCTATTGTTATGAAACTGCGTAAAAACCGTCTGCCATTATGCGTTAGGATTTTTTTTCTTTCCCTTGATTTTCAATTTGCTTAATTTTTATGTCTTTATTTTCTTAAATTCCTTCAGCGACAATTTTGACACTAACTTTGACCTCAGTTTGTTTTCATGTGCACCAGTTTTAAATCGACTTCCTCTCCTTTCTGTCTTTCTTCCTTTCAAATTACCCCTCCCCACATTCCTTCATACTCTGCTATTTGTTCCATGAGATTTTTTTTCCCCGTAATTGATCTTTTTTTCCTTTCTTTCAAAATTAACCCCCACTTTCCTTTTTTGCCCCATTACTTTTCTTCTGGTTTCCGTCAAATTAACGCCTACCGAATCGTAGGTACGTGGGAGCACTTTCTACGCGTTCCCATAGTCGCATTCGTGTTCTTGTTCAGCGTTTTCGATACTCATTTAAAGGCAAATGGATCCTTGCTTGATTATTGAAAGACTAGCTATCACTCCAGATATTTCTAGTACAGATAACAAGGAGAGGAGATCTGGAAATTGTAATACTCACAGGGCATATTGAAGGCAGTATCTATCTATCTATCTATCTATCTATCTATCTATCTATCTATCTATCTATCTATCTATCTATCTCATTCAGCTGCTTTTCTATCTATCTATCTATCTATCTATCTATCTATCTATCTATCTATCTATCTATCTATCTATCTCATTCAGCTGCTTTTCTATCTATCTATCTATCTATCTATCTATCTATCTATCTATCTATCTATCTATCTATCTCATTCAGCTGATTTTCTATCTATCTATCTATCTATCTATCTATCTATCTATCTATCTCATTCAGCTGCTTTTCTATCTATCTATCTATCTATCTATCTATCTATCTCATTCAGCTGCTTTTCTATCTATCTATCTATCTCATTCAGCTGCTTTTCTATCTATCTATCTATCTATCTATCTCATTCAGCTGATTATCTATCTATCTATCTATCTATCTATCTATCTATCTATCTATCTATCTATCTATCTATCTATCTCTTTTCAGTTCTCATTTGGCTTAAAACCTACTCGTTACTCTCATGGCATTGTCCCAGCATCCGTCTGTAGAACCACATCTCTTCGAATTTCCTCTTCATCCGCCATATAAGAGGTAAGATATGTTATTGTTGTTCAGCACTCTTTTCTTTGTTTCTAATGACATTTTCCGATCTTTTTTTCTTTGAATCGAGTTCACACCATGCAAGGCAGAAAAGCCACTAAAAGACAAGCGTGTCGGAGAATTAGAAGGCAGCAACATTGCTAAGGAGCGAGAACAATAGCAAGGTAATTCCACAAGCAGGAAGTGCGAGAAAAAGAACTGTTAGCATAGAACTTACGGTTACATCTAGCCAACTCGAATGTAAATTGGTGAAACTTCATCGCCAGTCTAGTACTGTGCTTAAATTCAAAAAGTTTAGGTACCATAGCGAAGAGCGATATTTATTCTGCAGTATTTACAGAAATGTGGTACAAGGTCAAAGTGGGGAATGGGAAAAAGGACGGTGTTCTTCTGTCTTAACATTAAACTTAGCTAGCCACGATCACTGGTCCAAGCATAGCACAATATTCCTTATCCCAAACAACACATTCTTACTTAACATTCTTACTACATCTCCCATAATACCTCATGTCTCTATGACAATCCTAACTAGTGGTGGGGGGAGGAAATTAAAATAACAATTTAAAAAATCTAAACCCCATTAGCGAAGAGCGTATCCGAACGATTTAGTAATTTATAGAAAAGACAGGGAGGCAAACTTACGGCGGTGGAAAAGTCACTGAAGCCGAATCTCTTGATCAGGACCAATAATATTGCTGATTCTTCTTTGGTTCGTATCAAGGAGCTCAAGTTAAATAGCAGGGGCACCAGACTATATGTAGCAGCAATATTCTAAGTATGGACGAATGGTAGACTTACAGATATGTAAGATAGATTCCGGCGAGAGAAACTGTCTAGCCCGCCACAGTGAACCAACTTTCTTAGCAGCTGACCTAGCAATGGATTCAGTATAGTCTTTCGACTTCATGTCAGCCAAGAATGATTGCTCAGTAAGGCGCAACGAGTCAGTCTTCTGGAGCTTAGCATTAGTCATGCTGACAGACAACGTTGTCACTCAGATGATTAATAGAGAGCAGTTTTTATTTTGGAGGCGTTAAAAGTAACATGTCATTCTTTGCCCCATCTAACAACAGACTGAAGGTCGTTTATGACACCAGCTGCCAATTTAACCTTATCAAACTGACCAGACTTACTATCAAAACAGGAGTTGTGTCATCAGCAGAGATACCAAGCCGAGGAACTGATGTCATCAGGAAGGTGTTTAATGAAAATTCAAAACAAAGTAGGACTAAAGACCTAGGCAACACCTGCATTAGGACAAAAGGATCTAGAAGAGTGGCCATTTCGGATAACTTTCATTTCACGATGTGATAAGAAAGACTGGATTAGTTAAAAATTTTGTCCGGAGACACTGTAACTTTTCAGCTTGTGAAGAAGACCTGTATGCCAAATCCTGTCGAAAGTTTTTGTGATGTTCAAAGCACCAGCCTGAGCTTCACCATTCTTATCTAAAGCTTGATAGACTCTTTCCGCGGTGATCGTCAGTACATCAGCAGTTGACCGAGAGAAACGAAATCCATATTGTTTGTTTGAAAGAAGGTCCTACGATGTGAGATGCTTAACCAATTCAGCATTGATTAGGGCCTCTAGGAGTTTCCCTAAAAAGAGGTAGAAGGCTAATAGGCCAATTGTCGGAAGAGTCTTACGGTTCATCTGAGTTCTTAAAAATTAGAACAACATGAGGATTTCCAACAAGCAGGAAAGCAAGAGGCAACGAGGCATTTAGTATACAGTTTAGAGAGAACAAGAGCCAGTTCGGGAGAACACTTCATAAAGAATATTACAGTAATACCATCAAGTTCATATGCCTTGTGGGGCTCCAGATTAGTGATGAAAGCAGAAAACATAGAAAGGGTTATATGCATATTACTCAAAAGAGACTTCGTTCTAAATGCAGAGTTAGTGAAGAACACTCTAGATGAGTCAAGAGGAAAGTTTAAAGAGAATTTACCATCAAAACATTCAGCTCAAATTGACTGAAGAGAGGTGGAATAGCGAACTTACATTTATTTAATACATTATTACAGATCCTCCAGTATTCACCAGAGCCAAATTTTGTTAAATACAATAAGGTGTCTCATTCTCTCAGTAAACAAAGACTTAGCTCTTTCAAGGACATTTTTACATTTATTACGTGCAGCTACGAATAGGTGCCTGCTGGGATTAGGACTGTCACGCTGGTATCGCCGGAAATAGTTGTTCCTGTGGTCTATAGAGGCAGAACATGTTGGTGTGAACTATGCAGAAGACTGAGGTTTCACCTGGTATTTCCGAGAAGGAATGAAAGCATCTATGCCGGCTTTGACCCAAGAAGAAAACTTAATGGGGCAATTCTCAATATGAAGGTTAAAATACCAATCCAAGTGGTGTTTCGAAGAAAGTCATGAAGTGAACCCCAATCAGCATAACAGAAAGATCCTATGAACAGGATGTTCCTGTTTAATAGATGACTGGAATTAACTATCAAAAGATACTGCGGAGTGATCTGAGTTGCCAAGAGGACAGTGCTGCGAAAAAAAAGCGAGGAGAGGAGGTAAAGAAGAAATCAAGTAAAGAAGAAAGTTGCTCAGATTTATCAGGGAAACGTGTAGAGAAATCCACGATTTGAGTAAGGAAAATTTAATTACAGACAGCCACCACTTCCATAGTACCAATGAAAATCTCGTCTAGCTCTGACCGTGAAAATCGAACGTTACATGCAAGTAATTTAACAAGCTTTGTACTTTTGTTGTTTGCGTCGAGCTTTTCGTTTTTTTTTATTCTCCATTTTTCTCTATTGATATTAATTTTTACCTCCAGCAGCCGCCATTTAAATCCACTTGATGCAATTGGAATGAAGTTGTAATTTATAACTTTGGAGTAAATTAAGAAATATTTAATCACGGATAACTGCATTCTTACTGGTTTTGTTTTGTTTGTTTTACGGTATATCAACCTCAATAGGTTATTTAATGCCGACAAGATTTTTATTGCTGGTAATATTTTCATCTATCTATCTATCTATCTATCTATCTATCTATCTATCTATCTATCTATCTATCTCATTCTGTTCATATCTATCTCAGTCTATTTCTATCTCTATATATATATATACGAGGGTCATTCAATAAATAAGGTGAATTTTTCGGTACTAAGAAGCATGCTCCAGGATTGAACAGCGGTCAGTTATCAAGTCTTTGGTTGCTGAAGGGTGCACACCAGTTGCAATTCATAGGAGAATGTCAACTGTGTATGGTACCACATGTTTCAGCCAAAAATGTCTACAAGTGGGCTAAATTGTTTAAAGAAGGACGGAGCAGTGTTGAGGATGAAGACAGGCCTGGGAGGCCTACAGAAGTGAGGTCTCCTGAGGTGATCGAATCAGTCAATGACCTCATTCAGTCTGACAGAAGGGTGACAGTGGATGACATTGCAAGGACTTTGAGCTTATCTGTCGGGAAAAACGCAGGGGTCATCAGTCAGAAGGAGACATCTTGCATCATGACAACGCAAGGCCTCACACAGGAGCCCAAATTGTGCAGATCATCAACGAGATGGGCTGGGAACTGCTCCCTCGTCACCCTTACAGCCCAGACCTTGCCCCTTCAGACTTTCACCTGTTTGGTCCCTTGAAAGCGTTCACGAGAGGCACGAAGTTTAAAAGTGACGATGAAGTCAAAAGTGTTGTGAGCGACTGGCTGAGACATCAGTCCAAAGATTTTTACGTTGAAGGAATACGGAAGCTTGTGCACAGATGGGAAAAGTGTGTGACAGTGCTGGGAGACTACGTTGAAAAATTAAAAAAAGTAAGTTTCTATCTCTATTAGAAGTCCTTATACCGAAAAATTCACCTTATTTATTGAATGACCCTCGTATATATATATATATATATATATATATATATATATATATATATATATATATATATATATATATATATATCTTTAGTTAAATATGACAGAGAAGGAAAATTCATTTTTTATTTAGTTTTTCCAGCGTTCTTCCATTTATTTGTTTGGTGGGAGCAAAACATTGTCTATATTGTCCATTGTCGCAAACGCTTTCGGTCTCTTCTTTAACCATTTTGGAGGGGGTTTTGTTTTGGTGTCGTTAAGTTCTCTTTGATTGTTTAATTTTTATTGTATTTTTTGTCTTATTTTGAATACTAGTAGGAAAAACTAAATAAAAAGTTAATTAAATTTTCTTTGTCTGTCATATTTAACGAAAGATGTTTAAAATAAAGGTTACTGCCCAAACAACACACGCACACACACACACACACACACACACACACACACACACACACACATATATATATATATGTAAAGATAGTGAGCCAGAACCTACCTACCAAGGTTTCACCTAACGGATCTTCAGGCCAGTCATAACCTGAAGAACCGTTAGATGAAACCTTAGTAGGTAGGTTCTGGCTCCCTAGGTTTTTTTTTTAGATTTGCTCTACTTAGTGTATTGAGCACTTACGTTTTGACTTAATTTACTCTGTCGGTGTTTTTTACTTTTGACTCGGCATCGCGGTGTTGAATGATTATTTTTGACCGACACGGATGTCTTTAGTCTTTTCTTTTTTAATGAATTTTTTCCCTGATATCGATTTGTTCAAATATATATTTTATTTAAAAATTGTATCATGTGTTCCTTTTTCACACCGTCCGAGTATAGGTATTAAAATAATACATTTATATATATATATATATATATATATATATATATATATATATATATATATATGGACCTGTAATCGTTCTTTTACAATTATTATCTGTGTCCCTTACTTGTACTCAATGGACTCTCTACTCAAGTGGTCTTATTACAATTTTGCTGACTGCCGTCCTTGCAAAATGGACTTAGCCTTAAAAAATAACGGTTGATAATGGGGAAATGACGGTAACCCCCTCGCCTAGTGGGGAAAAAAAGCTTAAATATTAATATCTCTTCGGCATCATAGAAACTTGCTTCGAAACCAATCGGTCCGTTTCATCAGAAATGTTGACTTCGCTCACGAAGTACTTGAATCAGCCTGCTATTTCAGAAGTAGAGATCGTAGTCTTAAAGGACATGCACCCCACTCCAATGCTTATTCTCCATTTCCCAAGAGTGATATTAGACATCCTTGGCTTGTAAAGGGTTTACAGCCTTATTCGGCAACCTTCTTAGAGCTGGTGTCTCCATAAAATCGCCCATTTCTGACAACTCCTGTGCTGTGATCAGGAGGAGTATATAGACTCACCTGTTGCCTATCCCGTGCCTCTTCCTTATTATGAGTAGAGGAGCACGCCTTTTCCCCTAGCCGTTCTTTCTTACATGGTTATAATAATTTAACTGTCTCAACTCTTTGATAATCAGACTAATCAGTAGCTACGACTTTCCATTATGTGGGTACTGGGTTAGCGTTTCTGCTAATTTCGACTGGTAGTAAGGAGCGCGAAGTTTTTGGTCGCACTTAGGGAGACTGCTCTGATCAACAGTCGCATAATATCGGGGTGTCTGTAGTGCAATGTCGTGCATGGGTAGGTGGTGTCCCTGCATGTATTTCCGGTGGGCAATCCTCATGCTTCATTACACTTTGCCTTCTACTTTCTCAGCACTTTTTTTCATTTTGGCCTGTATCAAGAATTCGAGTCAATTCGACAAGTGAAGATAATGCAGTCACCAAGAAAAGGTCGGCTCATATACTCAAACACACACACACACACACACACACACACACACACACACACACACATGTATCTATGTGAAATGAGAACGATAAGAATCTAATTCTGACGTTCGCTAATCTTACATTTTAAAAGAGGGCTAAATATAAAAGTAGAGCAATATTATTTCCTTTAGGATATTACATCAGAACATGTAAAAAAAACTCTACATAATTCAATCATGTTTCGATGTGTGCTGACACATCTCATTAGGCGTTAGTGAATAATTACTCCCTGACCCTTGATGAGATTTGTTACTACACGTCGAAACATGACTGCATTTATGTGGTATATTTTACAGGTTTTGATGTAATATCCTGATATTTATTCGAAAATTATAACATAAATATGTTATAAAATCACTACAAAAATAGCCATCTTGTTCCAATACTTCTGGTGTCTTATCAAGTGATGGTGTTGAATGTAGATTAAAGTTTTGTTTGGGTAAAACCCCTTTATTCTACATTCAACACCATCACTTAATACGTCCTGGGTAAGACAATAAACTACATCCACGTCCTGGGTATGACGATAAACTACATCCGCGTCTGGGTATGACAATAAACTGTATCCGCGTCCTGGGTAAGACAATAAACTACATCCAACAGCAAGGCCTCTGATAATACGTTTTTGAGAAAATAATGTTGTCACCTGTACGTTTTTGAAACAAAGAAAAAAAAAATAATACCAACTATACGTTTTTGAAAAAATAATATTACCAGCTATATATTTTATCAGAAAAAAAAAATTAACAGAAATGGATTTTTGACAAAACAAAAATATTACCAGGAAAAAAAAAGTTGTCGGCATTAAATGACCCATTGAGGTTGATATGCCGTAAAAAAAACAAACATCACTTGATAAGACACCAGAAGTGTTGAAACAAAATGGCTATTTTTCTATTGATTTTTTAACATATTTATGTTATAATTTTCGAAGAAATAATTATATATATATATATATATATATATATATATATATATATATATATATATATATATATATATATATATAATGGTAGGACACTCGTATCCGACGATACCTGCCTACGAGGGATTCTAGCCAATCCCTGCTGCAGATCCCACCCGTGTTTTTTTTTATTGCAACTATACTCAGCGAAACTTACTTAACAGTTTCTGGGATTGAGTGCGTGATCAGCAGTCTACTGAACAAGGCTATATACAAGGTGCGGTGGATAAATTGTCATCTTAGCCGTAGAACACTAACCATCAATTAAAGTTACACCGCTACTAACCATGGGTATATCATACCCTATTTTGAAAATATCAAAAAAAAAAAATTAAATATAAATCTTTATTTGAAATATTTTACATGCAGGCACTTCAAACTTTGTACTTTGAGTTAACATTAATAGGAACTGAAAAACATTATTTAGGTAAGAAAATCAGGTACTGGAAATTGTAATTAAAAATAGGAAAATTTGCGCTGGGTAATATATCCATGGTTAGTTTTCTAACGCCTCATTTCAAAAGATTTATTTACCAAAATTATACAGAAATATTTTGAAATACTAAACAGTAAATTTATTAAAAAAATTGCCATTGGCTTCAACCACGACCTCCAAACGACTTCAGTATCTCCTACATCTCTTCTGGGCGGTCTTCTTTCTTAAGTTGGTGAATGCTGCCATAATCCTTGCTTTCAGTTCTTCTTGGTTTTACAAAGAGTTTGGTTGCAGTCTGGGGAGTTAGGTGGCCAGATGTAAGGGGTGATATGGTCGCAGAAATTGTCTGACAGCCATGGCTGGGTTCTCTTGCTTGTGTGGCATGGAGCAGAGTCCTGTTGCCAAGCATAGGGTCTTCCAGGAACCACCCTCTTGATCAAGGTCAGTACTACCTCCCCAAGACACTTGATGTAGGCTTCCGGGTTGAGTCTGTGACCCTCACCAACAAATTCAGGAGTTCTTTTCTTATTATTTTTATTTATATGATTTTTTCGAGCTGCCGTACCTTCGTAATCACCATTAAACTCATCAAACTCATTTCGAATCCTCTGTACAAACGCCCAAACTCTCTGAAATGTTCGTATTGGAGCTTCCGGTGAAAATGCCAAGCAGTACAGCATGCCGTTTCTAAATTTCTGGCGGAGTAAATTACGTCATGGTGCTCCTTTTCTCATAGACGGACTTGTCTGAGAATGTGACTTGCTTCCATTGGTCTGCAGACCAGGCATTGTGATCTCTGCACCGCTTCAACCTCTTCTGAATGTTGCGAGTGGAGAGAAGAGGTTTCCTCACGGCGGCTCTTCCATGATATCCAGCCTTATGGAGCTCACGGCGAACAGTTTTAGTAGAAACTGGACTATTCAGATGATTATTTAACTCAGCAGTCACTTTGGCCGCAGTAGTCCGATGATTTTTCGCCACATTGCGTTTCAATGCATGTCGGTGCCTGTCAGTAAGTTTGCAAGTCCGGCCCGAATTGCTGCGGTTGCTAGAGGTTTTGCCCTGTTTCTCGAATTGCATCATAGTTCTTGATATGGTAGCTATTGAAAAACCAAACAGTTCAGCAACCTTAGTGATCAAGGCTCCTGCCATGCGAGCTCCAAAAATTTACCCCTTTTCGAACTCATAGAGGTCACGCATTTCGCTTAAATTTTACTAAATTCTAAAAAAAATAAGACAAAGAGAGTAAATTAGATAAATAAACGTACTTACAATAGATATAACATGCAATTACGTTCTTAATACAAGGTAACCAAAAAAGTTCTGTCCGTTTTTTGATTAGTCATTGAATGAAGTGGAAATATATACGAAATGCGTGTAGCAATTGTTTTCAAATTCGGACAGCCGTAAGTAGGAACATCAGACGTTATAAATAACACGCGCACCGTGCCCGGCCATCTGTTATAAGCCGGACAGCTGTGAGAAGGATGGATGTGTCTAGAGATCTCGTTCAGGGCTGTTTGCTTTCCGACTTCAAAGTGGGCTTATCAGCAGCTGCATCAAGTCGCCGCATATGTCAAGCGTTTGGGGATAGTGCTGTGGATGAACGTACTGCAAGGCGTTGGTTTCGAAAATTCAAGTCGGGAGATTTGTCTCTCCATGATGAGCCTCGCAGTGGACGACCACAGGTCTTGAATGACGGAGTCCTGAAGGCGGCCATTGAAGAGGACAGTAGTCTAACGTGTGGTGAACTTGCAAGACAGTTCAACGTTTCCGATGAAACAGTTAGACTTCACCTGCACCGCCTAGGTAAGACGTACAAACTGAGCAAGTGGATTCCGCAAACGCTGTTGGAGGTCCACAAGGGACAACGAGTGGCAGCCTGCGTGTTTCTTTCTCGCCACCGTACCGCATCCTGATTCAATCGAGTGCTTACCAGTGATGAAAAGTGGGTTCTGTACGAAACTCCCAAGCGTTCCAGACATTGGTTGTCTCCTCAGGATGCTGTCCCTCACACTGCAAGACCGCCTATGCACCCACGCAAGATTATGCTTTGTGTCTGGTGGACAGGTCGTCAAGTGGTTCATTATGAACGGCTACCAATGGGACAAACGGTCACTGGAGACTTATACTCGCAGCAATTGAAACGTGTGCAACAGGCGTTGCGCCAGAAGGATCCAGCACTGGTGAATCGCAAAGGTGTGCTTTTCCTCCATAACAACGCCAGGCCGCATGTCGCGCGAGTGGTCAGGGATACCATACAGCAACTTGGGTGGGAGACTTTGTGCCAGCCACCTTATTCACCTGACCTTGCGCCATCCGATTACCACCTCTTCCACTCCCTGGATAATCATCTTCGTGGAAAATCCTTCACCAATGAAGCAGACTTACGCAAAACCCTCACGGACTTCTTTGCCTCAACCCCGCCCCGAGTTCTACCGCAAGGGCATTGAACACGTTGGCAGAAGGTGCTGTATGCCGATGGCGATTACTTCGAAGACTATATATAAGTTACACATACTGTGAAGCGTTTTCTTTTTTTCCTTTAAAAACGGACAGAACTTGTTTGGTTACCTTGTATCATAGGTCTTTGAGGTGGAATTTGCACCTGTTCCAATTATTTTGTCCAACCCCTGTATATATAGATACTTCGATATATCCATGATCTTTCATGAAATAAACATGATATATCCATGATATATCCATGATCTTTCATGAAATAAACATATATCCATGATATATCCATGATCTTTCATGAAATAAACATGATATATCCATGATATATCCATGATCTTTCATGAAATAAACATGATATATCCATGATATATCCATGATCTTTCATGAAATAAACATGTATTTTACAACCATAGTTTCTTTATTTAACAATGCAGTTAATTCAGGAATGGATATAAAGTATATATAACGCACATTATGCAGCGAAGACTTCAGATCAAAATTCATTTAATTACTAGGTGCCCCATGCATTCGTCCTTGTGCCACATCTAAGCCATGCTTAGAAAGTCACCATACATATAGACGGATTGATAAAAGGGTAGACAGATAGGGACATGTTTAAACAAACAGAAATTCATTAACTGACCTTGCCGTTACTTTATTCGTCTTAGTTCCCCCTTTACTTCCCCCTGATGACGGAAAAAGCCTTTAGAGGGCTTTTCGTTGTTTTACCCAATCACCCTTTCGACGAAGAGAGACGGAAAAGACGATCGGTCGAATAACAAACATGTATATTTTGATTGCTGCAAAAATCAGCCATTTGGAAAGAAATCATAATAAATAAACCCAAGGTGGGGAAAAGGTGAAAACGTGCAGCTGGGTGTTGCAACATAATAACTCAACTGAAACAAACAAAAAAAAAAGTTTCGTTTCGATTTATTTTTCTAGCTTTCCGGTAATGGTTTTGGTTGTAACCATCAAAGCCGAAGAACAAGAAAATGAGCAGTGATTTTTTTTTATTCTTTTACCCAACTTCTTATCAAGGTTATACAGTGCTGTTCGATAAAAGTGACTCACCTGATTTTTTTTACTTAAAATTTTTTTCGCCTATTGTTTTTGGGGTCAAACTGATTTTTAATCTTACTAATATAAAAAAAACCCTTCCCGAATACCTAGTAAAAACGTTTACTCACCCTAAGGTATTCTATTGATAATTATAATTTTGGATATAAATGAGATTTAGGGAAAAACTCTGTGCTAAAAAAGTGACTCACTTATTTCCTGCAACTAGTAATCAATAGAAACATAACCGAACAGCTTTAAATAAAGGATAATAGAGGTATAATTTATTTATAATAGGTAATATAGTTCGAAATATTTAATAATCTATGGGTCCTCCTTTATTTTGAATAACCTTTTCAACCCTTTTTGGCATTGACTTGATTAGGTTCTGGCAAATCTCATCTCCAAGCATTGAATTCCATTCTGATATGAAATTCACAATCAAATCCTCTTTGTTGCTCAACTGCTTTCTCGAGAGCCTGTACTTTATAATGCTCCATAAGTTTTCTATGGGGTTGAGGTCAGGAGATTGGGGCGGCAATGTCATAACACTCACCTGCTTCTCATCAAAGTATTCATTATTTGATTTGTGACAGGGAGCATTATCCTGCATAAAAATGAGATTGGTGGGGTCGATTTGCACCCTTTCAGCAGAAGGGAGCAGACAAGACTCTAAAATTCTCTTGTACTGCTCGCTCCTAAGGGTCTTTTCAATAGGTTTTAAGAAACCAGTTCCATGAAAAGAAAAGCATCCCCAGAACATTATACTGAACGGATGCTTGACAGTACTTACTGCTAAATTCAAAGAGCTTTCAAAGCTTCTTCTTCGGATTTTAGATCGCTTATCCTTTGAATTTAGCTCAACTTTCGTTTCATCGGAGAAGAGAACATTTAGTAAAAAAAAATCAGGTGAGTCATTTTTATCGAACAGCACTGTATATAGGGTGTATGATAATGATAGGACAGAAAGTATCTTGCATTATAAAAATGACAGGGTATCAAATATATTTATTACATAACTGATATACAGGAGTTCAACAGGAACATGTTTCCAGATCATGCCTCTCACTTTTTAAAATGGTGTCGGAATTTCCTTTGAGCTGGTGAAGTATGCTTTGACTATGTATTTCATTTTCTTTTAGAGTCAACGACATTATAAGGGTCCACCGCCAGCTAAAGTGATATCAGATACCTGTATGAAATAGCAAAATCTTAGATAATATGTTGAACTTTTGTATATCAGTTATGTAATAAATGTAATTGGTACTCTATGTCATTTTCATAATCCCAGATACTATTAAGAAAACAAGTGTCTGGGGACAAATGAAACAGTTTCGAGAGAAAAATGACGAGTGTCGTTGCTAGAATATACAGGTTGTCCCATAATGAAGGAACACATTTTATATGCAGGTATCTTGGATTATAAAAAGAACACAGATGCTAAATACATTTATTACATAACTGATATACAAGAGTTCAACATATTATCTAAGATTTGAATATTACATCCCTAAGATGGTCACCCCTATGAAGAGTACATGCACAAGCTCGCTCTCTCATTTTCATGCACAGTCGGCATTGCCTGCCTCACGGAAATCTGTCGCAGCACGCAGGAACATGCTTCCAGATCACGCCTGTCACTTTTTAAAATGGTGTCGGAATTTCCTTTGAGCTGGTGAAGTATGCTTTGACTATGTATGCCATTGGGATACGTTTTAAATGCAGGTACCTTGGATTATAAAAAGAACACAGAAAGCAAATACATTTATTACATAACTGATATACAAGAGTTCAACATATCTAAGATTTGAATATTTCATCCCTAATATGGTCAACACCACGAAGAGAACAAGAAAGAGTTGGAGGTATATAACTACACCCTTGTGCAAATTAATTATACAGGAAGGCGTGGAGGCCTATGATCACCTACACCATTGTGGAAATTAATTGAAACGAAACGAATAATTCCGTTATTATCTATTTATTTTCGTATTTTTCCAATGAAACATGACCCAGGACACATGTTAGTACTTCAGATGTCCACTCCACGATGTCTTTTCCTGCAGATTGACCGCAGATTCTCGATTGGATAGAGAGTTTCCGAGCTAGTCGATAATACTTTGATTTGCTCACTGGTAAGGCTTGCCATTGTGTTCATGTAGCGTTACAATTTTCGTACTGTTCCTTGGAGTAACGTCATTCGCAGACAATGACCGTAGGACAACTAATCGAAAGTCGAGACAATAGTGAAAATCTGATACAATCAAGGGGGGGGGTGCAATATTTTTCAAGGCCAAATAAATTTCATCAGACACCCCGAAAATAGATTCATATTACTGTACACCACTGCAAATGACAACAGAACAACAACACTCTCAAAGACGCTTTGGTGTCACCCCAGATCGTAGCGTACCCTCTTACTGCTAAGAAAGTCCTTGAGATACTCATACCGTTTTTTATAACATATTTCTGCAAGCGTTCCTTTTCAAGGATGGTAGACATGAAAACGAAGAAAAGGAAGAGACTTTGTTGCTAAAATGATATGAGAGTGGCACTTGAAGCTATACATTTCTGAACTGGATTGGTCTCTGAAAGGTAACAGCAAAAGTCACATTAACTTGTAGTAAATATTCATTGAGTTATGTTTTTGTGTGTGATGTAATGGAATAACCTGTCACCTCCATGAATGATTACACTATAGGTAGTAAGTACACTATAGGTAGTAAGTACCTACGAGAGACTGGGGGGAAGAGTTAGAGAGAGAAGACGCAAGCACGTCTGACCTTCCAATTAGTGTCACTCACTACTACATTGACCTGTGTGTATAACTGTACCGTATTTCATATTGTACTTGTTGTGTACAATAAACCTTTTTTCTAGTATCCACCTGGTGTTATGTGTTTATTCCCTTAGCACGGAATATAACAGTGGCGACGAGGATGTTTGAAAGGAACTCACACGGAGCATAACAGTGTGAAAGTCATGTTTTGTTGTCTTTTTTCTTTGAGCATAGTGATTTTGTTTGCAACCGATGCATAGGTCATTAGTGCATTAATCTTATATATAAAGTACATCGTATGTGTGTGTCCAAGCAACTCTTCCGCTCCCACTGGTCCGATTTCAATGATTCATAGCTCATTCAAAAGCCATAGAAAAGTTAGACACAGGAAACGATTTTCGTTGATCTCAGACTTGCCAGATTATGCGAGGTTAAAAATATATATTAATACATCATACAAACCATTATCGTTGATTTCAGAGTTCAAGGCGAGTAACTATTTTTTCATTTTGTATCCAAAATTGCAGTGCACGTTTTATAATAAACTAGCTCAAAAGCCGCCCTATCCGGAAGCATTTAAGCTAGCTCCTGTGGAGGCCTCTTGGTTTGGCCATCATTACAATAGCTTGAAAGGAATTGAGGCAATAGGCATCAATAAACTACAGAAGAACTCAAAATTGATCGCTGCATTTAAGTATTAAATTAATGTTTAAGCTTACTTTTAAAAAGTTCAACGATAATTCTTCTGCTGCCACTTAATTTAAAGACGATTTGATGTACGTAGATCCTTATTTTGCGTACAAACAATTATTTTTATTTCATGGGTGACAGAACAGGGGACAATTTATAAGAATATTAATATAGTGTAAAGATGAGAAAATAAAAGTTAGAATTAGTTATACATTCAACATTTGAAGAATTAGAGAAACATAATAGCTATTTAAATAAAACCTGTATTATGGAATCTATATGAATAAATCCGAAATTGGAGCTCAATTCGCCCACGAATTCTAAGATTAAAAAACCCCGTCTCTACGCTGTATTATATATTATCTACTTTTAGGCAATATCACTCTCCAGGTTTAACTAATTTGCATATTGATTTTAAAAAAGTTTATTTCATTAATTAACTGTCCTTCATTAATGTTCTTTTATTCGAGGATTGTTTTGATTTTCATATCAAAAATAGTTCTGTTTAGGAATAACGTCTTATATAGTGCAGAAAAGTGTTTGAAATTTGCATTTTACTTGGCTATCAACGTGTTGGTATCTATTTGTAAAACTTTCCTTAACTATAACAAGCCAATTTATGAATGAAATATTCATTTAAAATTTTTGTTTCAAAGATTTCAAATAGTGAATATATGTTACTTTGCGTAGCGACAGCGAGCGGGCGAAGCCTGCTAGTATATATATATATATATATATATATATATATATATATATATATATATATATATATATATATATATATATATATATATATATATTTATATATATATTTATATATATATATATCTGAAGAAATCATATTTTATTTTTTCCAATTACGAATGGTTCGGTGAATGCACGAATCAAACTTGCTGGGTTCAGTACCTCCAAGAAGGTTAAGAACCGCTGGCCTATTCTAATAATTTCTTTTCCCGAACTTCTCACCTGTGGAACCATTTTACTTGTTTCTTACTTCTTGTCACCTGCAATCTTGAAACATTTAAATGTAACGTCAGTCGCCATCTTTTGCCTGCCTGAACTCCGTTCTTTTGTTATCCTTTCTCCTATTTAAAATCTTTTCATTCTCTTTCACTTACAGTAACCCGTTGCGTTTTAGTGGCATTATCAACGTGCTTGGGGTGAGTGATTAAAAGAAAAAATCTGATGCTTCATGTGGCACAAGGAAATATAGAGAGTGCCTCCGTTTAGCTCAAACTTTTCCAAGTTTGTTTGTTATAAACCTCTGCTAGTTTGTTTATCTCCGGGTGCCCCATGAATCTTATATAAGTTAAGTCTTTGTCCAACAAACAACATTGTTCGATCATATGTCGCTGTTTAAGTCTTGGGTGTTCAGGCCCTGCACATGTTATTTCGTCGTAGGAATGTGAAACGCGTCTGACATATGAGAGCAAATCTCGTTTGCCCACACAGATAGATCATTTTACTTGGTCAAAGGTCACGGTTTTCATTTCGTATTTGTGAATCATAGCTAACCTTGGAATTTTCAATTAAAAAAAACTCAAAATCAAAACAAAAAAAAACCTCCGCCCGAACTCTCTAAAAATGAAGTTGTATTGCGCACCTCAGGAGCGGATCATTTCATGGTGGTCGCTTTAAACACTTCGGCTTTTTATGATTAAATAATTTCACTCTTAATTGATACGTCCAGATTCATTCCGTCTTATTATTCCTGCTTATCACAACACTTTAATATTATTTTAGGCTTAGTTATGCTCCTACTGCTCGCACAATCTTTTTTCCGCAGTGCCCTTCTAAATGGATTTAAGCTACGAGAAATGCCACTAGGTCTCATCGCTTTACTGTTGAACTAGCCAGATGCAACCGACATTTCTACTCGTTTTGTTCGTACTACCCACTTGAGGAACTTCCTTCCTATTTCTTGCCTCCCTGATAACTACAATCTTCAACAATTTAAATGCAACTAGGTCTCATCGCTTTACTGTTGAACTAGCCAGATGCAACCGACATTTCTACTCGTTTTTTTCGTACTACCCACTTGAGGAACTTCCTTCCTATTTCTTGCCTCCCTGATAACTACAATCTTCAACAATTTAAATGCAACTAGGTCTCATCGCTTTACTGTTGAACTAGCCAGATGCAACCGACATTTCTACTCGTTTTTTTCGTACTACCCACTTGAGGAACTTCCTTCCTATTTCTTGCCTCCCTGATAACTACAATCTTCAACAATTTAAATGCCACTAGGTCTCATCGCTTTACTGTTGAACTAGCCAGATGCAACCGACATTTCTACTCGTTTTTTTCGTACTACCCACTTGAGGAACTTCCTTCCTATTTCTTGCCTCCCTGATAACTACAATCTTCAACAATTTAAATGCAACTAGGTCTCATCGCTTTACTGTTGAACTAGCCAGATGCAACCGACATTTCTACTCGTTTTGTTCGTACTACCCACTTGAGGAACTTCCTTCCTATTTCTTGCCTCCCTAATAACTACAATCTTCAACAATTTACGCATTTTGTTTCACACAAGCACATTCATATAAATATGTGTCTATATATATATATATATATATATATATATATATATATATATATATATATATATGTATAAGATAAAATATAGTTTTAAGTTAAGCTATATCTATGGCTTAATATGCTCAACATATGGGATAGAGCATATGTAAATATAAAAGTGGACAGCGAAGTCAATACCCAGAGGTCACAGTCTGTTTCCTGCTAAAATTCTTTGTTTAGTCCTCCTCTCGCTGAAAAAGGGCACAGGCGTCTCCGAAAAATCAGATTTTAAAATCTTTCTCTTCGTGTTTCAATTTTGTCAAAAGGTTAATATATAATAAATATGATCAATTTTAGGGCCAATATTGTTATCATTTTGTTGGCTTTTTACTCCTCAAATTTTATTAACCGGCCTATTAAATCTACACCCCCCATATATATATATATATATATATATATATATATATATATATATATATATATATATATATGCGAAGTACTTAGTGGAAAGCGCTCAATATTAGTGATATTCAATTGTATGGACATGAGTTTGTGATCCTGGGTTTCACGCTTTTGCGATCATCAACCGGGTTTATTTTTTTCTGTGTTTGTTTGGGGTGACACTCTTATACTCATAGATACATATTTATATGAATGTGTTTGTGTGAAACAAAATGCGTACACCTGTATATATATATGTGTTTATGCGATTTAGAGTGTCATTCGAAACAAATGCAGAAGAAGATTCCCCTCCCACCACCGAACAGTCAAACAAGCATAAATAGATCCAATTTTTAAAAAATAAACCATTTTGCCTGATGATCGCAAAAGTATGAAACCCAGAATCACAAACTCATATCCAAACAACTGAATATATATATATATATATATATATATATATATATATATATATATATATATATATATATATATATCCGATGCAATGAGAACGAAAGTAATATATAAATTCTAACGTTCCATTAATCCAAAAGAGGGCTCGATACTGATCGTAGAGCAATAATTATTTATTACAATTTTTCGACATAGACAAAAACAGCTTAGTCGCTACAAAGATGCAACATCGTCTCGGTGCATTTCAATTGCACCTCGACTGGTGAGAACCAAATTTTGAGGTGCAATTGAAATGCACCGAAACGAAGTTGCATCTTTGTAGTGAGTAAACTGTTTTTGTCTATATGAAAAAATTATAATATATATATATATATATATATATATATATATATATATATATATATACTCTTGCGTGTTATTTTTTTGTTTAAAAGTTTCTCATTAAAAAGCATGCTGAGGGTCACGAGCTTACATCGAAACGTGCGTAGACGGCTAGGCAAAATATCTGAGAGGACCCAGCGAATTAAGCTGACGAGTCAAAGATTGGACGTGACCAAGTTTGGTGTCATCTTACGTGTCAAGCGACAAAACAATACAGACATTTTAAAATGAGCAGTTTGTGACAGTGTCAGTTTCACTACAATAGAAGAAATTAAAATCTCTCTCTCTCTCTGGGTCAATGCAAAAGTTTCCAGCAATTTTGTTGACCAAATATTTTGGAGAAATTGTATAATAGTCACTCTGACTAGAAATAGTAACTTGTTTCTTTTTCCCCACTTTTTCCTCCAGTCTCGTGGTTAATCTTCCTGGTTTTCACACACGTCTATTTTATCGTATATTTATACACCCTTGTGCAAATTAATTGAAACAACCGCTTTAGTTTCCTTTCTTTCACCAGACGATCAGTTTTAGACCCCCTGGAGTGACAGGGTGTAATCGGTTCTTATTTTTTCCCTCAGATTAGGTCATTCGCAGTGGTGTGAAGTAATATCAATCTATTTTCGGAGTGTATGAGGAAATTTGTTTGGGCTTAAAAGATATAACGTCATCCGTGATTGCATCAGATTTAAATCACGCCCAGACAATATTGTCTCGACAGTCGATTAGTTGCCTTACGGCTATTGTCTGCGATGGACGTTACTCCAAGGAAGCGTACGAAAATTGTAACGCTACACGAACAAAACGGCAAGCCTTATCAGTGAGCAAATCAAAGTACTATCGACGGCTTGGAAACTCTTCTGATTTAAATCCAATCGAGAATCTGTGGTCAATCTGCAAGGAAATACTTCGTGGAATGGACATACGAAGTACTGACATGTGCAGTGGGTTATGTTTCATTGGAAAAATACGAAAAAAAAAATTGACGTAATTATTCGTTTTGTTTTAATTAATTTGAACAAGGGTGCATCTACACTACTTAAGTAAACCTGTGTTCGTGAATGTGTTTCAGATCCTAGTCACCCACGGCAGCAAAGGTTTTTAGAAAAAGCTTTGAAAAAGTTTAAAAAATCAGAAAATAAAAAAAAATGTATGCAATTATCAAAGATGCAAACACAGTTTCAAACTAGACATTTTTAAATAACAAAGTTCATTAGCTTTTAAAAAGTCTAGGATCGATTTTACACAGTACTGCACTTCTGAATCGATAAAATAATTAATATTTTTCCATTCTGACAAATGGTGTGGCTTGAGGAAAACTTGAGTTTATACTGTAAAAAGCGATTACAAACACCGTAAGAATTAAAGAAAGCAATAAACGATAACAAACGGAAGAAAAAAAACTATATCAACTAATGTTATTAAACTTGGGAATAAACGTAATATATTTAATAAAAAAGACATGAAAACACAAACTGTCACGTAAAGAAGCAATATTTCAAAATGGTTGACATTGTCATAGTACAAGCACGCACGCGCGTACACACACACACAGACACAAAAACAAAAACAAAAAAAACCTTCTTGATAATGGCTTATGAAAGCCGAAACTTTTAAGACATTACATTGGGCAATTTATATTTAAACTTTTACTGGAAAGCAAGATAAGCAAAAACAGAAAAAAATAAACAAAAAATTGTTTAAAAAAGAATGCCGATGAAAGAAATTCAAGCGATAAAACAACAAAAATAATAATATTAACAATAAAACTGATATTTATTTTATATTAGTCGACCCTTTGACCAAATGAAAGTATGATGAGAAAGATGTTAAAAACGGGAATTTTCGGACACGTCTGTGTCCTTTATCAACGAGATGAAAAATTAAAACAAAATATTTTTATTTTTTTACTTTTTCGTCTTGTTTTTTTATCTCTTGAATTTCTTTCATCGGCCAATTTTATCTATATATTATTAGAAGCATACACGGACAATCTTTCCAACATATATATATATATATATATATATATATATATATATATATATATATCTTCAGTATATATATATATATATATATATATATATATATATATATATATATATATATATATATATATATATATATATACTGAAGATGAGAGGAGTGTTAAAGAAAAAGAAACAAAGACAAACGTATGGGAAGTAGGGATATGAAGACAAGATGATAAATTTGGGGTGGGCTGTAGAGTTCATTAAGTTCTTGTTGTTAGAAAAAATAAATCCCGGAACATAATTTAAGATGAAAAAATAGGCGAGAATAATTAATATTCTTTTTTCTTTCGTCTTTTCTGGTCTAATTTTTATTTTTTTAAAGCAAGTTAATTATAAATGAATAGTCGCCCTTTCTTCTTCTGTTGAATGAAGCGCTTGTTTGGAACAGGCTCCACGATAAGGTATAACGTCTCCCCAGAACGAAAATAATCTCCCGCTTCCACTGTAAGGCTTCAAGAAGATTTAGTGCAAATTATACAAGCATGTGCGCATGTGCGCTCTCTGTCGCTAACAGACACGCCGGCACGGGCATGCGTGCACACACACACACACACACACAAACACGCATGCGCGCGCAGAGAAATCATCGACAATTTCCGATACATGTATAAACACGAATGTACATCCGCAAAAATGGCGCATGATATTTATTTTGAAACGGAAATATTGTTAGAAACAAACAGAACAGTGCCAATGGATACTGGATAATTTCCGCACAGATGAAGTGGAGACTCGAAGCAATAGAAGGATGCTGAGAATACCATAGACTGAACATCTGAGTAACGAGGATGTTTTAAAAAAATGCGGACACCAAAATCCTAAAGCGTATTGGAATAGCGGAAGATGCCATCCTAAAGTTAAGCAAAGTATCACGAAACAAGAAAATTTCGTTCGAAACTAAGAGTATTGAACCGCTATATAATATCGATCCTTCTATATGACAGTGAATGTTAAACAATTTCCGGACAGAGGAAGAGGAGGCTTGATGCAACAGAGATGTGGTTCTACAGAAGGATGCTGAGAATACCATAGACCGAACATGTGAGCAACGACGACGTTTTAGAGAAAATGGAAACAAAAAGGACACTTATACTTAACCTCAGGAAGAAAGAGCTGAAATTTCACGGGCAAATAATGAGGAAAGAAGGTGTGGAAAATTTGTTACTAACAAGTTTGAAAGCAAAAGGGACGGAGAAAAACAAGGCATAACCTACCAAAAAGTGTTTTAACAGACAACCGAAAATATGGCTCCGAAATCCGAAAGCGCTCTGGAATAGTGAAAAATGCCTTCCATAATTTGAGTAAAGTATCAAGAAACGGGGAAATGTCATTAAAAACAAAAATACGGGTGGTGATCTGCAGTGTGATATCACTTCTCGTATATGATAATGAATACTGGACAATCCTCATAGATGAAGAGAAATAATATCAATCCTTCTATATGACAGTGAATGTTAAAAAGTTTTCGAACATATGAAGAGGAGGCTTGATGCAACAAAGATGTGGTTCTACAGAAGGCTGCTGAGAATACCATCAACTGAACATGTGAGTAACGCGGACTTTTTATAGAAAATTGAAACAAAAAAAAACACGTTATACTTAATATCAGGAAAAGAGAGTTGAAGTTTCTAGGGTTTGTAGTAAAGAGCGAATCACATACCTCGAAACAGTTCGTGTTTTGTGTGCGATCTGCCGAAGAAAGATTAACGGAAAAGTAGTTAGCAAAAATCTGTCACTTTAAGTATTAGAATCTATGAAATGTTTTTTCCTCCCCTGAATGGCGAGGTCAATCAAAAAATCGTTCGGTGAATAAAAGCCGTTGTTTTTTGCTTACCGGCAGTACGATTTTTTTTCTGAGCTTGATGGACGAACGTGTGTTTCTGCTGGTGAGAAGTGAAGGTTGGATTTATGACCCCATTTTTTCGTTACTACGTTACCTGTTGGGCTATTACGACGGACCCTCTTTGAATTGTGAATCGGCTACAAGTGCTGCGGACGAGAGACAGAAGAAACCTATTTCAACCGTTTATTGCTAGTATAAGTTTACAGTTTTTTTCCCTTTCTCTACAACAACAGGGTTCATAACGAGGAAAGAGTGGTTGGAAAATTTGATACTCACAGGAGAGATTGATAGCAAGGATGACAGAAGGAAGCATCGTATCACAGTATCAGTTACGTAATATCAGTCGTCCTATATGAGAGCGAATTCTGGACAATCTCACAGATGAAGAGGGAACTTTAGGCAACAGGAATGTGGTTCTACAGTCATTCAAGTTCCACTGATGAGATAACGATTGATATTGCATTTAAATTTTTGAAGATCAAAGTTGATTGGGAAAGAAGAAGCTTGGAAGAGGGTTCCACAAGCAAGATGTACGATAGAAGAAACTGTTAACATAGAACTTACGGTTACATTTATCCATTTCGACTGTAAAATTTCATTATAAATCATTAAGGGCTTTTCAAGCTAATTCCCCTTTTATATTTAAAATTTCAAATATCAGAAAAAAATGTGTATGTAACATCAATTCTCTTCCCATAAAAGTGAATACTGAACAATCTCCTCACGGATGAAGAAGAAACTTGACTCAACAGTAATATGGTTCGACAATCGCTCAAGGACAATCGCTGTCAGGATCATAAAGACATTGTAAACTACACAATTCTTTCATTAGCTGCATATTATGTGCCTTACCAGGGCTACATATGGTTTTTGAATTAAGGTTTGTCCTTTGTCTAGATTTGTTGCCACTCAAGGCTGAAGAGCCCAGTTTGCAATATTATTTAATTCATAGCTAGGGAGTTCATGAAGAGAGATTTGTACCGTTTTGAAGGATATTTGCTCATGAGTGTGCGTAATGAACTCGACTGGAATTCGAACACGGTTCTTGGATTTCTCATTCTGAGTTGCTATCCATTAAATAACCTGCACATCGACATGGTTCTACAGAAGGGCGAGAGCAATGACGAAGTCTTAAGAAAAATGAAAACAGAGAGAGAACTTTTACTTGGAATCCCAAAAGGGACAGTTAATATTTCTTGGACACATCATAAGAAAAGGAGGCTTAGAAAATTTAACACTCACAGGACATACTGAAGGCAAGAGTGAGATTGAGAAACAGCGAGTAACCTACCTAGCAAGTTTATGTAAATAGATGGCGGAGCAAGAAGTAAGAAGAAACAGAGCTAAGAGCTACAAAGGATAGGAAGTTATGGAGAGCCATGATCTTCCATTTCCTGAATGGTCAAGGCATATAGAAGAAGAATAGCCATACAGAAAATAACACCCTACAGGGTTAAATATGATTTTTCAATTAAGTGTTGTTCTCTAAGATTTTTTGCCACTCAAGGCTGAAGAGACCAGTCTACCATATTATTTAACACGCATGAAGAAAGAATCGTACCTTTCTCAAGGATATTCGATCAAAAGTGAATATAATGAACTCGACTGGAATTCGAACTTGATTCTCAGATTTCTCATTCTGAATTGCTACCCATTGCACCACCTGCACATCCACATAGTTCTACAAAAGGACAAGAATGCCATGGACTGAAATTTTCAGCCATTCTTCCATTAACACCTTCTCCAGCTCTTTAAGACACAACGGTGGAGGATAGCGGCTCCTAACTTGTCGGTCAAAAATGCACCACAAATGTTCAATAATATTGATATCTGGAAATTGGGGAGGTCACTCCGTGTGTTCTAGCTCACTTTCATGCTCTTCATACCAATTCTTAACCACTCGAGCGGTATGTATTGGAGCATTATCGTCTTGGAAGATGCAGTCACCATCAGGGAATAAAGTCTGGGTCTTTGGATGAATATGATTTCCCAAAATGCTCAGGTAATCTTTGCTGTTGATTCTACCATGCAGGGCAACTATTGTACCGAGACATTTCCATGATATGGCGGCCCAAACTATCACTAATCCACCTCCATGCTTCACTGTTGGAAGAAGGCAGTCAGGGTTGTAAGCTTCTTTGGGCTGCCTCTACACATAAACTCACCCGGAAGTTGGGAAAAGAGAAAAACTGGACTTGTCTGAGAATATGACTTGCTTCCATTGGTCTGCAGACCAGGCATTGTGATCTCTGCACCACTTCAACCTCTTCCGAGTGAAGAGAAGTGGTTTCCTTACGGCGGCTCTTCTCTGATATGCAGCCTTATGGAGCTCATGACGAACAGTTTTAGTAGAAACTGGACTATTCAGATGATTATTCAACTCAGCAGTCACTTTGGCCGCAGTAGTCCGATGATTTTTCGCCACATTGCGTTTAAATGCACGTCGGTCCCTGTCAGTAAGTTTGCAAGTCTGGCCCAAATAGCTACGGTTGCTAGAGGTTTTGCCCTGCTTCTCGAATTGCGTCATAGTTCTTGATATGGTAGCTCTTGAAAAACCAAACAGATTAGCAACCTTAGTGATCGAGGCTCCTGCCATGCGAGCTCCAACTATTTGCCCATTATCGACCTCAGAGACAGTAAATTAGATAAATAAACGTATTTACAACAGATATAACCTGCAATTACGAAGTTTTATTTAAATTTCTTAATATAATAGGTCTTTGAAATATAGCAGTGGAATTTGCACCTGTTTCAATTATTTTGTCCAATCCCTGTATGAGCAACGACGATGTTTTAGAGAAAATGGAAAGAAGAAGAACACTTAGACTTAACATCAGGAAGAAAGAGCTGAAATTTCTCGGGGAAATAATGAGGAAAGAGGGTATGGAAAATTTGTTACAAGATTGAAGGCAAGAGGGACAGAGGAAAACAACGCATAACCTATCAAAAAGTGTTTTAACAGACAACCGAAAATATGGCTCCGAAATCCGAAGGAGCCCTGGAATAGTGAAAAATGCCTTCCACACGCTAAGCAAAGTATCAAGAAACGGAAAAATATAATTAAAAACAAAAATACGAGTGGTGATCTTCAGTGTGATATCACTTCTCGTATATGATAATGAATACTGGACAGTCCTCACAGATGAAGAAGAGAACTGTGGTTCTTCAGAAGGCTGCTGAGAATACCATTGACTGAACATGTGATCAACGAGGATGTTTTAAGGGAAAAAAAACAAAAAACATAATTATACTTAGAATCATAAAGAGACAGTTGAAATTTCTAAGTAACATAATGAGGAGGGATAGCCTGGAAAATTTGATACGTACAGGACAGATTAAAGTGATGGGGTGCAGGGTAAAACAGAGAGTAAGCTGCAGAGCAAGCTTGTCAAAATTGATCTCAGAAAATCGACTAGGAAGGATTGTAAGGGAACAGATATTGCTTACCGCTACAAAGGATAGGATGTTGTGGAGAGTAATGATCGATAAGTTAGCTACCGCTTATCTGAAGGAATCAAGCAACAATGAATGTTTAAATTCTGTTGTTGGAGCCATGTTTCCTTTTAGTTAAAAATTCTCTTGCTGGAGCCATGTCGCCTTTCAGTTATTAGTTCTGTTGTTGGAGCCATGTCGTCTTTCAGTTATTAGTTCTCTTGTTGGAGCCATGTCGCCTTTCAGTTATTAGTTCTCTTGTTGGAGCCATGTCGCCTTTCAGTTATTAGTTCTCTTGTTGGAGCCATGTCGCCTTTCAGTTATTAGTTCTCTTGCTGGAGCCATGTCGCCTTTCAGTTATTAGTTCTCTTGCTGGAGCCATGTCGCCTTTCAGTTATTAGTTCTCTTGTTGGAGCCATGTCGCCTTTCAGTTATTAGTTCTCTTGTTGGAGCCATGTCGCCTTTCAGTTATTAGTTCTCTTGTTGGAGCCATGTCGTCTTTCATTTGATATTTCTCGTGTTGGAGCCATATTTCCTTTCAGTTGACACTTCTATTCTTGGAGATATTTTCCCCTTCAGTTCTGTTAGAGCCACGCCCCTTTCATTTGGAAGTTCTATTGTGGGAAACATGTCTCTTTTCAGTTGACAGTTCTCTTATTGGAGCCATGTTTCCTTTCAGTTGACAGTTTTCTTGTTAGAGCCATATTACATTTCAGTGACTCCATTCAGGTCTCAGTTCTCTTGTCGCAGCCATGTTGCTGGAGCCATGTCTTCTTTCAGTTATTAGTTCTCTTGTTGGAGCCACGTTTTCTTTCTGCTTAGAGTTCTCCATTTGAAGCCATGTTTCTTTTCAGCTAGCAGATCTTATGTTAGAGCCAGGCTTTCTTTTAGTTGACAGTTCGCTTGTTGGAGTAATGTTTCAATTGCCGGTCAACTTGTTATACTTTCTCTCAAATGACAGCACTGTCTTTGGAACCTCGTTATTGGAGCCATATTTCTTTTCAATTGACATATCCCCTTATTGAGCCAGGCTTGCTTTCAATGCAGTGCTTCTTTCTTGGAGCCATGTTTTCTTTCATTTCACGTATCCGGAGTAGTGTTTACCGTCACATGACTACTTACTTCTTTGAAATTTGCTTCCCTTCAATTGATACCACGATTGTTGTAGTCATGTTTTCCCTCGGGGGCTGTTTCCTTGGTTTCTTTTCAATCCACAGCTATATTTATGGAGCGGTGTTTCCCTTCAATTGAAAGGTATGTTTTAAGAGACGTTTTCTTTTCTTAGTATAGCTCTCTTGATGGAGCCATGTTTTCTTTACATTGTGGACGATATTTCCTTTGTGTTCTATTTTTGTTTCCTCTCAAGTGACACCTTTTTTGCTTTCTTTCAATTAGCGGGTCTGTTGTTGGAGCCACGTATGTTTTTCGTGGGTACTTCCAGTCGCTTGTTATTTTTTGCAAGCGCGCACTTTTAACTGAAGGCTTGTGCTGATATTTGGTTCAGAATTTTAATTTTACAAACTAATTCCATATTTTATCAGATAAATATGCCATGAATTTAATCTGTTTTAGGCATTTTATGAATTTAGAGCCTTCAGTTTTTAAACAATAATTGTTTTGTATATTATCTGTGAATAAACATATTTACTGATAACTAATAAAAGTACTGGGTTAAAATCTTTTAGTAGAGGTGACATTATTTCTGTTAGAGTTGGACAAGTTAAAAATCTGCAGCAAACAGATTTGTTTTAGGGCCTCAAGTTATGCACTCAGGATTGTCCCACCGGACAATAGATTAGTGGATTAAAGTGTTGATTTGGGAATGTAGAGTCATAGTAATTGGGAACAGTTCCTGGGCTGGGTGTGCGCAGACGGAATGTCGAAGGACAGAGTGTCAAAGGATAAAATGACAAATGGACAAAATGTCGAACAAACAAAGTGACGAACGAACTATGGAAGGCACAATATGTCGAATGGACAAAGTCGAAGATAAAATCTCGAACAAGGACAGCAATAAGAAAAAAGAAAAGACCTAAAGGCAAACATCTACCTACTCAGTAAAGTAAAGTGCTCTACGTCTAGATTACCTAGACAGAGTAAAACCGCTTGACGACGTTAATTCCTATGAAAGGATGGCCCAAGTTGAAACCCAAGTTTCACACTCACGCGATCTTGAGATGACTAGAAGGCAAATGAAAAAAGTGGGTACTTTTATTTAAGAAATTTTTATTGAATCTGATAATTATCAGTTTAGATAAAAATTCTTTATTAATTCAAAGGAATGAATTAAATGTAAATTGTAAACATAGTTTACCTTTCACCTTACAATTTAGTTAAACTTTGGAATTTGATTATTCTTTTTCTTATATTTTTAGTTTTACTGCATTGCATTATCTTATCTTTCTATTTGTAAGATTTAGTATAATTTTATATTAATCTTGTGGTAGTATTAGTAACATTTAGTATGGATGTATTGGTATTTGGTTGGTATTTTTGATATTTTACATAGTTTGGTTAGTGTTATTAACGTCTTATATGAAGAATCTTTATTCAACAGTTGCATATTAATTTACCAAATTATTCTATACGTTTAAATTATTTACTAGTTTCTTAAAGAAGCTATTTATTAATAAACTATAAAAATGTATGTAGGAAATTCACAAAGCATATAACTTGTTTAGCATTTTGTTAAATTACCTCTCAACCCCATTCTTGTTTATTAGGAAATGGCATTGTCTAGTTTGTATAATGCATGTATCCATTTATATCCGTTGTCTGGCAGCCGTTAGATGCCAATCTACGAGTCATGACCCATTTATAAAAAATAATTTTTAATTTTTGCTTCTTTGCTTAGTTGAAATTTAACGTAGGTCATATTTGATTGGTTGATCAGAGTAAAGTTCACAGACCTTATACCCCCTTTTTGTTTTTTCGTAAAAAAAGAAAAAATGCTTTTAAATCTAAATCTTTTAAATCTAAATTAATATATCGCTCACTCGCCAGTAATTTACAATCACCTGATGAGATGCATTGATATGCATTGAAACACGACTGCAATTGTGTAGCGATTTTGACATATTTTCGGTATAATATCCTACAATAAATAATCATGCTCTACTCTGTATTGAGCCCTCTTTTAAATTAAATGTTACAAACGTTAGAATTGTTATATATATATATATGTATGTGTCTGTCTGTGTGTATTTAATCATTTGACCCCAAGAAAGGTAATAAAGCTACTAAGGCGCAAGCGGTTACCGAGTTTGAGAGAATATGAGAAAAAGATAAAACATTATTAAGGAGAGAGAACAATAAAAGAACTGGAATTCCTAAGACAGAAGATGACGATTGACATTCGATTTAAAAGTTGGAAGATATAATTTTTGACTGAGTAACAAGAAGGTACACTTATAAACTTATACTCGGACAAACATGCTCATTTTGATTGCTATACTCACAACGCTTTAGCTGTTGTACCTTTTGGCCTTCTTCAGCAGTCTACCGTAGTAACCTTCTTAGGATTTAGAACCGAAACCTTTGACCAATTTAATGCTGGGAGTAGATTTTTCCTATTGCTTTTTCCATGTTTATATTACATTTCATTTCCGCTCATGTGATTTATATAGAATTTTATTGGTTTTCGACCAAAATCTTCTTCAATGTTTCTTGCATACTGTTATTTTTATCGCATTTTGATCTGATAAGTGACATATAATGTGTCTACTCAAGGAGTTTTCTTGTATGTCCAATATAGATATTTGATTTATGACCAGAAACACGTTCTTGTACTAGGCAGTGAAATTGATACACTACATTGGTCATCGCTAGTTAGATTTGATGGGGTTATTTTGATGACTGACAACGAGGTTTGCGGTTTTCTATTTTCTGTAATATAAGTTTTACATGTTTTTCGGGAATTACAGCAGAAATATTGTATTTAATAATTCTTCGTATAGCGAATTCGTCCTGCTTATAGTTATAATAGTGAGCGTCTTTCTAATTTAAAAAAATAATTCAAAAATCCATTCCCACTGTTCAATAGGGCGCAGGTCCTGTATATAAAGCGAGATGCTTTATATACAGGACCTGTCTCATAGCGAAATGTTTCCGGTAATGTGATTTATATAGAAATTTAATGTTTTCAACCAGAAATTTTTCTTAAGGATTTTTGCAAATTGTGGGTAGCTAGATGCTTTTTTTTTTTAAAGTACTTTGATCAGATAAGTGACATGTGAGTCTACTGAAGGTGGTGGTAGTATGTCCGATATAGCTAATTGGGACACAGTTTTGTATTGGGTAGTGAAATTAATACACTATATTGGTTATTTGATAGATTAGATTTGATAGTGTTATTTTGATGGGGTTATTTTGATGCGGTTATTTTGATGAGGTCATTTTGATGGGGTTATTTTGAAGAGGTTATTTTGATGGGGTTATTTTGATGAGGTTATTTGATGAGGTTATTTTAATGGTTTTTTTTATGATGTTTTTTGATGGGGTTATTTTGATGAGGTTATTTTGATGGGGTTATTTTGATGAGGTTATTTTGATGGGGTTATTTTGATGGGGTTATTTTGATTAGGTTATTTGTTGAGGTTATTTTAATGGGGTTATTTTGATGAAGTTATTTTGATGAGATTATTTTGATGGGGTTATTTTGATGATGTTATTTTGATGGGGTTATTTTGGTGAGGTTATTTTGATGAGGTTATTCTGATGGGGTTATTTTGATGGGGTTATTTTGATTAATGACGACAAAGTTTCCGGTTTTCTATTTTCTGTAATATATTATAAATTTTACATATTCATCAGGAATTAGGACAGAAATATGGCGTTATAGAAAATTCGTCCTTTTTATAATTATTGCGCATCTGGTTGCAGTAAAATATGTTGATGATTTGTTATGTGGTATTTTTATTACTGGTGTCACGTATTTTTGTAAGAATAATTTTATTTGTTTACCAATGATGTAGTTGGGAAAATTATTGTTGGCTAATGTTTGTTTTATGTGTTTAGTTCACTCAGAAATATTCTCTGGGAAGAGGAATTTAGGTGTGCTCTATTTCGGAAGTTTTTTTTTATCACTACTATTTTATATATTCCCAGGAACTGGCTATCATAATTTAGAAGACATTATATAAGTCAAGAATTGGAATCAATAGGATCTTCTAGCACACATTTATTAGATGAATTTGGATCTGAATTTTTCAGTGCATATTGTCCGATGTTTGCGATCAATATTTACCACAAAATTAAGTGCATTGACAATGTTCGAAATGATATTGATAAAATAAATATTTATATTCGTGTGCAAAATATTCTACAAACATCTCAATCTATCTATCTCAGTCTGTTCATATCTATCTATCTATCTATCTATCTATCTATCTATCTATCTATCTATCTATCTATCTATCTATCTATCTATCTATCTCAGTCTGTTCATATCTATCTATCTATCTATCTATCTATCTATCTATCTATCTATCTATCTATCTATGACAATTGGAAAAAGGTTTTGTAACGCGTTTAATTTTATATATGATTTATATGCAGGACTTTTCTCACTGGAAGATGTTTCCTGTAATGCGATTTATGTAGAACTGTTTTCGATCAGAAATTTTTCTTAAGGATTTTTGTAAATTGTGTGCAGCTAGATAATGATATTGATAAAATAAATATTATATTTGTGTGCAAAATAGATTGCAAAAATGATCTATCTATCTATCTATCTATCTATCTATCTAGACCTACGTATTTTTGTAAGAATAATTTTATTTGTTTACCAATGATGTAGCTAATTGATTTATGATAAGGGAGACAATTTTCTATTGGGCAGTGAAATTGATACACTATATTGGTCATCGCTAGTTTAGATTTGATGGGGTTATTTTGATGGGGTTATTTTGATGGGGTTATTTTGATGGGGTTATTTTGATGAGGGTATTTTGATGAGGTTATTTTGATTAATGACAACAAAGTTTCCGGTTTTCTATTTTCTGTAATATATTATAAATTTTACATATTCATCAGGAATTAGGACAGAAATATGGCGTTATAGAAAATTCGTCCTTTTTATAATTATTGTGCATCTGGTTGCAGTAAAATAGTTTTCCTGGATCATCAGTTCACGTCTCTAGTTACAAACGAATTAGGTATCTTCAATTTTTAATACAATTTTTGAGGGATAGTTTTAGATTGATATAGGGTGACAGATGGTTGGAGGATTATGGAAAAGTCCAGAATATTTTTGGCTTGTTAGTTCTTTTAAAAACTTTGTTTTCAATACGTAACATTAATTAAATAATTAAGAAATAGACAACCTTAAGTTACCATGACCATGTATATATATATATATATATATATATATATATATATATATATATATATATATATATATATATATATATATTAATTAAATAATTAAGAAATAGACAACCTTAAGTTACCACGATTATAATTTATTTCCCCAGAAAATATATTTTTCCAGGTTCATCAGTTCACATCCCTTCAGTGTTTTCGACAAGAGTTTTCATTAAGGGTTCTTGCAGATTGTGGCCAGCTCGATGTTTTTATAGCATTTTGATCAGATAAGTGACGCATGAAGTATCTTATAAAGGAGGTGTTAATAAGTCCGATATAGGTAATAAATTTATGACAAGAATCACTGTCTTGTGCTGTACAGTGAAATTGGTACACTATATTGGTCATCGTTAGTTTAAACTTAATGGGCTTATTTTGATTAGTGACAATAAAGTTTGCAGTTTTCCATTTTCTGTAATATATTATAAAGATTTACCGGTTTTTCGGGAATTACGGAAGGAATATGGCGTTTAATGATTTTTTGTATAGCTTATAATTATTGTACATCTGCTTGCAGCAAAATACGTTGATGTTTTGCTATGTAATATTTTTATTACGGGTGTCATTGTAAGAATAGTTTTATTTGTTTATCGATGATGTAGTTGGGAAAATTATTGTTGGCTAATGTTTGTTTTATGTTTAGTTCACTCAGAAATATTCTCTGGGAAGAGGAATTTAGGTGTATATATATACATATATATATATATATATATATATATATATATATATATATATATATATATATATATATATATATATTAAATAATTAAGAAATAGACAACCTTAAGTTACCACGACTATAATTTATTTCCCCAGAAAATACATTTTCCTGGTTCATCATTTCACATCTCTAGTTACAAAAGAGTTAGGTTTCTTTTATTTTTACTACAATTTTTGAGGGATGCTTTTAGATTGATATAGTGCGACAGATGGTTGGAGGATTATGGAAAAGTCCACCTTGAAAATGTAAATAAGGATAAGGTTGCATTTAAACCGTCCTTAATAATTTACTTAGCTTCAAGTGTACTCAGTTAAAATGTCAGATAATTTGACTACTTAAATAATTTTTAGACAAAAAGAGAAAAGAAGAAAAAAGTCAAACTAACAGTAAAGCAGGTGAGTGGGTAAAAGAGGAAGAGGAAAGAAAGGGTTAAGCAGGGTGGTGAAGGGAATAAAGAAGAGTGAGTTATCATCTGTAGGCATCTCACGGTGAAACTATTTACATTATTCGGACTATTGTCCTCATCTTTGTCGCCATATTTATTACAACGTTTCGGCCTTTCAGTATCTGTCTATATTTCTGAGATGAGGTATTATATACACTATTTACATTATTCGGACTATTGTCCTCATCTTTGTCGCCATATTTATTACAACGTTTTGGCCTTTCAGTATCTGTCTATATTTCTGAGATGAGGTATTATGTACACTATTTACATTATTCGGACTATTGTCCTCATATTTGCCGCCATATTTATTACAACGTTTCGGCCTTTCAGTATCTGTCTATATTTCTGAGATGAGGTATTATATACACTATTTACATTATTCGGACTATTGTCCTCATCTTTGTCGCCATATTTATTACAACGTTTCGGCCTTTCAGTATCTGTCTATATTTCTGAGATGAGGTATTATGTACACTATTTACATTATTCGGACTATTGTCCTCATATTTGCCGCCATATTTATTACAACGTTTCGGCCTTTCAGTATCTGTCTATATTTCTGAGATGAGGTATTATATACACTATTTACATTATTCGGACTATTGTCCTCATCTTTGTCGCCATATTTATTACAACGTTTCGGCCTTTCAGTATCTGTCTATATTTCTGAGATGAGGTATTATGTACACTATTTACATTATTCGGACTATTGTCCTCATCGTTGTACGCTCCGGCCTTCTTCAAGTGGTTGGAATGTCAAACTGAACCCTTTATTTCGCTCATTGGGGTAGACTGTTCTAGGTCCACGTGCCATGTCTAATGTATTTATAATCCTGTTAATTCCCCTCTCCATGTTCTCCACCACCTTAACCAGGTATTGAACTCACACTCTTTGGGTCCTGTCACTGGATCTAACTAATGCCTTTATCTACTGTGCCATGTTTCCTGACATCCATTAGACATGGCACGTGGAACTAGAACAGTGTACCCCAGTGAGCGAAATAAAGGGTTCAGTTCGACATTCCAACCACCTGAAGAAGGCCGGAGCGTACAGCGGCCGAAACGTAATAAATATGGCGACAAAGATGAGGACAATAGTCCGAATAATGTAAATAATGTAGGAATAAAATATACATAAATTATATTATTAATACTATTAATAATATTAATCTTGATTAATACAATTGTAATGATTATAGCCCCACACCATACCCAAGAGTGGGCTTGGGGTACTACATTTGATAGAAATTAAAATCAACAAGGCGAAAGAATCAGCAATACAATTCCATGTCGAGATAATTTTATCTAGCAAGATGACATCGGCCGGCAAGTATCGACCTTCAGTTCACGGAATAATTGTATTAGGTCCAACAATCGGCCTGTAATACCATATCCCTGAAGCTTGCGAAGAAGGCCGGCATGCCAAACCCTATCAAACGCCTTGGAGATGTCAAAGGCCACAGCGCGAGATTCTCCGTTATTATGGGGAGCTTGGGAGACAAATTCAGTGATGGCCGTAAGCACATCAGCTGTGGATCGGGCAAAGCGGAATCCATATTGCTTGTCTGAGAGCAGATCATGTGATGTAAGGTGGTTAACCACTTCGGTGTTGATAAGGGCTTCGAAGACTTTGCCGAAGAGTGGTAGGGGACTGATAGGACGGTAATTAGAAGGGTCTGAGAGGTCGCCAGAGTTCTTAAAGACAGGAACAATGGATGAGTACTTCCAGCAGTCAGGAAAACAAGACTCCTTGAGGCAGTAGTTGTATAATTTAGAGAGGGCGGGCGCCAATTCAGACGCTTATTTCTTCAAGACAATGGCTGGTATCCCATCTCCACCACTAGCCTTGTGGGGGTCTAAATTAGAGATAATGCCCAATATTAATGATGGGGATATGTGTAACCCGCAATTTTTTTTAAAATTTTAAAAAGAATAGTATAACAATTGATAATATTATTAATGACATCAATAATAAAGGTTAAGATAAGTTTAAATTTGAACTTTAACATTTAAAAATTAAATTAAATTCAATAAATGGTAAATATAGAATATATTAATATCAATTAAATATTAGATATTAATTTAATATTAATAATCACATTACTTACTGCTACTACTAAAAATAATATTATTAATCATCATAATAAGAATAATGATAATAATTAGATAAAAAATAAAGAGTAAAATGTAAAATAAAATAAAATTGTTCCTGGGTAAATTTGTTTCTGGAGCCCCTTCTAATTGTCTCAAGGTCCTTGATAAAATCCAAAGACGGATATGCAATGTAATTGGCCCTGATCTAGCATCTCGTCTGCAGTCGCTCTCTCACAGACGTGCCATTACCTACATCTGTCTTTTTACAAATACTTTCACGGTAACTGCTCCGATGAGCTGCTTTCGCTGGTTCCCAGACATCATGAATTTAAGCGTTCAACTAGGCTGGCATCGCGTTCTCACCCTTTCACTATCGAAACTGTTAAATGTAGCCGTCTCTTCTACTCCAATAGCTTCATGTCTCGCACTTCTCGTCTGTGGAACTCCCTCCCCATTTCTTGTTTTCCTGATAGCTATAATCTCCAACTATTCAAATGTAACGTCAATCGACGTCTTCAGATGCCCTGATCTATCCCCTAACCATCTCTTCATCCTTTCCTCTATCACTCCTCTTTGTTCTCGCTCCAACTCTCTGTAACCCCTTGCGTGCTAGTGGCTTCCTGCCTTCCTTGGGGTTGAATGCTTAAAAACAAAACAAAACAAAAAAAAAAAACTATTTTGATGGGAAATTCAGCAAGGTAAATGAAAAACCTAAATATATATGCACATATTCATACATATACCTATTCTTACACATATATTTACATACATACAATGATGTCAAGTAAATTATACAATTATATAAAGACCAATACATAAAATAATAACATATACATCTTAAATATGTACGTATATATACACATATACCCAAATATATACCCAAATTCACATATCTACACCTAAGTACATATGTATATATCTACATATATACATCTATATAAAACTACATAAAATCCTACATAACGCACACACACAAATTTAATAATATTCTATCACACATTTACACATATATACATATACTTGCATATAAACATATGTAAACACCTATATACACACACACATACATGCATAAAAGTACACACAACACCCAAAAAAATAATAACATTATCACACTTCTACATATTTATACATATGCATACATATAAACTTATACACATACCTATACATATATACATATATATGCATACACATATATACACACATACACATATAAACATACACATGTACATACACATATACATATACATATATATATACAAACACAAACGCATATACATATACACATATACACTTATAAACATGCACATATGCATATACCTATAAATAGTTTACATACCCATATATACACATACACGCATATATATACATATATATTTATATATACACATAAACGAATACACACACACACACACACACACATAATATATATATATATATATATATATATATATATATATATATATATATATATATATATATAAAATAATTTATATACATATGAAAACATTTACACATAAATTGTTTAACCTAAACCCCTAATTTGACATATAAACATTAGGTATTATTCAGTGTCTTGATGATTTAAGATACCGTAATTTTCAATAAGTCTTCCAAAAAACTTTTTTTAGGTATAGTTCGCGTTATTTTGAACCGGTTTTTATGTCTGCATTTGAAGATGATTTAATTACGGTGATTCAGTAATTTATCAGGTCTATTGTATTTGATTATTAATATTTTTTTTTAATGCAGAGGTCACAAAAATATTTTTAGTCCTAGCCCTGGAAATAATTTTCCATTTCAACTGCGGACTGAAGCCGTTTTCTTTCATGTCCCAATAATATCTAGATAGCGCTGTTTGATTCTCGATGGATTCGTTTTTGAAGGAATGGCGATGCTTATAAAAGCGTTGTTTCCAATCCCCAGCGGATACTCCAATATAAACCCTTTTCTGGTTTATATTTTCTTTGGGGAAATTTGTGGCTTCATAAACTGCATTTTCAGTTAAACATAATCCTCCCACCTGGGATTCAGTTTTAACTCTGCAATTACAGGTTAACGTATTCTCTTGTATTTGATTCATATGAAATTCTTTAATTAAATTATTATTGTGGGAATTTATAATTTTTTCCATTTTGTTAACACCTGAGTAACTAACTTTCAAATACGTTTTATTAAAGATTTTATTCAGTATCTTGTTATTACTAAAGTGTTTTTCTATTAATTTTAAGAAGAATTTTCCTATGTTAATGCTAGATAATTTGCAGAATGGGGGGGGGGTGAACCATATAATTTTTCTTTTTCTATTTTTGGATTTATTTTATAGTAATGGTAATAGATCCGTTAGTATATAATCCAAGTGGATCCTAGTAATATAAAATTTTACAACTGATCCACAAAAAGGGCTGTATTTATTATTACAGAGCAAAAATATATACCGGGGTTGAATAAAAATTACGAAAAATACATACTGGGGTTGAATAAGACTGACGAATTTTAATTTTTGTCGGTTGAAATGAGCTTATTCTCCATATGAAGTGATTTTGGATTTTATTGTTTTTTAATATATATATATACATATATATATATATATATGAAGAAATATAGTCTTAAGTTGTGCTATATTTATGGGATAAAGTGCTCAATATCAGAGATAGAACGTGTGTAAATATAAAAGAGAACATAGAAGTCAACACTTAGAGGCGACAATCTGTTTCATGCTAGATGCAATCGTCAGACCATGAGTACTGTTATTTGTCTCGGCTATTTATATATACGGGTCAGTGGTGCATTGTGGGTAGTCTATTTTGGCGGTTATTTTACCGGAAGTCGTTTATTTGTTTATTTATTTATTTGGGTTAAATTATTTTGCTTGTTTTTATTTATTTTTACTTTTTACTTTTATTTCTTATCTTATACATTTATTTATTTATTTTTATTGATCGGTGTTTTTATTAATGTAGTAAAAATTTGTTTATATAGCTTATTTAATAGTCTTGTTTTTGTTTGGGAAGATAATTAAAGCTATTTGTTCAATTTTGGGGTTGATTTTTGTAGTTTGTTCTAACTATTAATTTGGCGGGAACAGTTTAATTTGTTTATTTCTTCATGTATTTATTTGGATTGATTATCTTTATTTGTTTTTTCTAACGGCTAGTTTATCGGTATCGGTTGTTAGTTTATTTATATATTTGGATGTATTTAGATCAATTTATTTTAATTGATATTATTTATTTGTTATACTGTATATTTTCTCTTTTTGGTTTTCTATTTTTAAGTAACGTAGTATATTATTTTTT
>OZ038502.1:83729173-83796673 GCA_964036315.1 Acanthosepion esculentum
CTATCTATCTATCTATCTATCTATCTATCTATCTCAGTTCATTCATATCTATCTATCTATCTATCTATCTATCTATCTATCTATCTATCTATCTATCTATCTATCTATCTATCTCAGTTCATTCATATCTATCTATCTCAGTTCATTACATATCTATCTATCTATCTATCTATCTATCTATCTATCTATCTATCTATCTATCTATCTATCTATCTATCAAATTTCTCAGTCCGCTCATTATCTAACTAACTAAAAAGGGGAAAAAACAAGAGGGTAAAAAAGAAAGAAAAATACAGAATAGGAAATGTGTTAAGAGAAAATAGAAAAAAAAAGAGAGCGAAATAAAGGAAGAAAAGGAGAAGAAGAAGGACAGAGAAGAAAAGAAAAGAAAGAAAGATAACAAAGAGTGAAAAGAAAAGAGGGACGCGGAAGAGAGAAAAGAAAATGGAGAAAAGAAAGACTAAGAAGGCGAGAAAAGAAAATAGAGAAAAGTAAATAGAGCAAGAGAAATAGAGAAAAGAAAGGAGGGATAAGAAAGAGAGAAAAGAAAATAGAGAAAAGAGAGCAAAAGTAAGAGACAAAAGAAAAGTGGGATAAGAGAGAAAAGAAAGGGTTATTAAATGAAGAATAACCAAAGTGGAGGTCGGAAATGAAATGGTAATCTTTATAACATCAACAAAAATACATTTCTTGCCAGCGGCGTGAAGTAGGTAAACCACTGTTAGTGGTGGACAACTTAGACAGCATATTCCCCTCCTCACTGACAATAGTGTCCACCGTATTCGTGAGGATTGGGAGATCCCCATTAGTGTTCATAGGTACGGCATATAAGAGATAGTAAAAGAACGAAAAGCATAGACAGCGAAAAGAAAGAAAAAAGGAAATGAAACAGTAAAAAAGAGAGGGGAGGAAAAAGAGAATAAAGAAAGAGAGCAAACGAAAAATTAAAAGATGGAAAGGTTGAACAAAGAAAGAAAGGAAATGAAAGAGAAAGGATAAAAAAGCGAGTAAAGGAGAGGGTGATAAAAGTAAGATAGGAAAGGAAAGTGAGAGAAAAAAAAAAGAGAACCAAGGAAAGAGTGAAAAAGAAAGAGGGCGCGAAAAAGAATAGAAAAAAGAATGAAAAGGAAAGAGAGGGAAAAAAGAAAGAGAGAAAATGAAAGGATGGCAAAATAAAGAAAGAAAAGGAAAGAAGGATAGAGAGAGAGAAAAGAGTAAACGAAAGTGTTTCAAAAAGAAAGAGAGCCAAAGAAAGTAAAAAATGAAAAGGCAAAAGGAAAAAGAGGGAATAAAAAAGAGAGAAAAGGAAAGGTTTGAAAAGCGAAAAGAATAGATAGATAGATAGATAGAGAGAGAGGGGGAGAGGGAAGTTTAAACGAAAGGGTTAAAAAAAGAAAGAGAGTAAAAGAGTTTGATAAAAGAAAGCAAAATGGAACGAGTGAAAAAGAAAGAGATGAAAGGAAAGTATGATTAAAGATAAAAAGGAAAGAGAGAGAGAGAGAGAGAGAGAGAGAGAAGAATAAACAAAAGGGTTTAAAAAAGAAAGAGAGAAAAAGAAAGTGAAATAAGAAAGAGGGAAATGGAAAAGGTGAAAAAAGAAAGAGAGAAAAGGAAATAGAAAAGAAAGAGATAAATGGAAAAGGTGAAAAGAGAAAGAGAGAGAGGAAAAAGAAGGAAAGAGAGAGAGAGAGTAAGCATAGAAAAGGGTGAAAAATAAAGAGTTTTATGTAAAAGGTGAACAAAGGAAGAGAGGAAAGGAAAGGAAATAAAGAGCAAAAGAAATACAGCATAGGAAAGCGTTAAAACGAAAGAAAGAGATGAGAGAAAAAAGAAAGTGTGAAAAGGCAAACAAAAATGGAAAGAAAGTGTCGTGACTGCAAGACACCACGACATCAAAGTAAAAAACTACAGCAAAAGCAAATAAATAAATATAGCTATCGAGGTGCAGAAAGGAAAGTTTAAAAACGAGCCAAAAACAAAAAAAAAAGCTGAGAGAGTTTAAATGTAAATAACGAGTCTTAGCGATAACAGGTCACATGTGTTTCTTCATCTTTAAATTAAAGGAATGAGCATAACAGGCGTCAGTACGTTTTGACGCCATTTTTGACAGCTGTTGGCAGTGAAGAGGTGTGCGCACGCGCGTTACAAGGTTGGCTGATACTGGAAGAATAGTCATTGAAGTCGGGGAACGGTGTGAAAACTCCTGACGCTTGATAACATGTCAAAGGTTCACATCTTTGGCAGCGTGGAACGCTTCCACGAGCGTACGGAGAACGGATGGGAAAACCTGCAAAACGAGCCGTAAAAAAGATGTTTTCAAACAGGGAACGAAAGGAATAAAAACGGAGTAAAAAAAAGAAAATAAGAACTATATATATATATATATATATATATATATATATATATATATATATATATATATATATATATATATATACATATATATATATATATGTATATAGTTCTTTCTTTTTTTCTATATATATGAGAGAGAGAGATTAAGAAAGAGTGAGAAAATAGAATAAACAAAAGGCGACAGTGTAAGAAAACGTAATATATATATATATATATATATATATATATATATATATAATAATTTTTTCATATAGTCAAAAAATGTACTCACGACAAAGATGCAACTTCGTTTCGGTGCATTTAGTTGCACCTCGACTGGTGAGAACCAAAAAATTGTTCATAACCATTTTAGTTATCACCAGTCGAAGTGCAACTAAATGCACCGAAACGAAGTTACATCTTTGTAGTGAGTAAATTGTTTTTGTCTATATGAATAAATTATAATAAACAGTTATTGCTCTACTATCGGTATTGAGTCCCCTTTTGAATTAATGCTGTGAACGTTAGAATTTATATATTATTTTCATTCTCATTACATTCGGATATATATATATATATATATATATATATATATATATATATATATATATATATATATATTGCAATAAAGTTCACTCTGTACAAGGCCCGGGGAGGACTCTCGAGGTAGATGATCTGGCTCTTGTAAAGGTAGAGGATGCCCTGAAGAGTCACGTACTTACTCCAGCGGTACAGGGAGCCGGCCATTTTACCCGCCTCTCTGGCGATGGATCGCATGTACAGCTGTGAGTTTAAAACTCAATATAGGATGATAGATGCGATCTAAAGAAACAGAGGGAAAAACAAAAGAAGACAAACGAATGAGAATGAAAAAAATCGGAATAAAGAAACATCGATGATGAAGAATGAGATTGAAAGAGAGAGAGAGAGAGAGAGAGAGAGAGAGAGAGAGAGAGAGAGAGAGAGAGAGAGAGGGAGAGAGAAAAGAGCAAAGAATCAGGTGAAACAATTCTCAGTATCCTTCTGTAAGACCACATTTCTGTTGCTTCAAGTCTCTACCTCACCTGTGAGGATATTTCCAGGATTTCCGATATTACATAACAGTTTAGTACTCTTTTGTTTATAACGAAAATCTTCTGTTTCTTAATACTTTACTTAGATTTAGGAAGGCATCTCTCTCTGTCTCAATGTTCCTTCGGATTTCAGTGTCGCATTTTCCGTTCTCTGATAAAAGACTTCCCAGATATTTAAATTGTTGTAATTGTTTGATTTTGGTATACCCGATTTGTAATTTGGCAAGTTGGATATGGGGCTCCATTTTAAGCTTTGGTCTCACGGAAATACTTTCCACGCATAGAACTCTGGGACTTCGAAGATAACTCATATATCCGGAAGTTTGGCATATCGGCGAGATATTCAACATAAACGTATTGGCCACCTCGGAAATAGTTACCCATCTAGAGGTTTGGCACCTCAAAAATAGTTTCCCAGTCAAGATGTTTATCACCTCGGAAATAATTACCCATTTTGAAGCCTATCCTATTCAGAAACAGTTATTTCATTTAGAGCATTGGTACCCCCGAAAACTTTACTCCAAACACAACTTAACAAACACCCCTTAGAAAGATATGAATCCGAGTTTTCTCCCTTCGTTTACGGACACATAGTAGAACTTGGATCTGTAAAAATATTGTTATTCCCAGAAAAATTGTTAATTCACTCTAAAAATAAGAAAAAAATATAATTCTTTTGAATTTCCGGTTCCCTCTAGAGTCTACTTCAACTTTATACTTCCTACCTCTCCACCTAAACTATCAAACTTTATTTACTGTTTATTATTTTTTTAAATTTTTCATTTAATAGGAGTAGACAGATTTGCCTATCGCCCAGTTCACACTCTTCCTCGGCGTTTGAATAACAGTAGATATTTATTCCTTGCTTCCTGTTCAGGATTGGATTTCAGATTTTTTCTAAAGTCTTCTCATTCTCTTTCACTCCCAAAAGACCCCTGCGTCTTATTGTCATTATTGCCTTGCTTGGGGTGAATCGATTAAAAAAAAAGACAAGGTTCCGTCTGAGGACATTTTTACAATTGTTAATGTTAACAGATCAAGTAAAATAAAAGTGCAATTTTCTCCCAGAAAATTTATTTACTATTTATTTTTATTTTCTCAATAGGAGTAGACAGGTTCGCCTATCATCCGGTTCACACTCCTCCGTAGTCATTAGAACAGGAGAAGAGGTTTATTGTTGTTTACTGATTAAGATTGGGTTTCCGGTTCCTTCTATTATCTTCTCATTCTCTTTCACTTCTAGTAGACCCCTTGCGTCTTAGTGGCATTATCGCCTTGTTTGGGTAAATTGATAAAAAAAAAATAGTCCAAAATATTTTTCCTCTTTAAATAACCCACAAAGGGTTGATAAGCAGTAAAAAAAATCTATAAATTTTCTAACGTACAATGAAGTAAAAAACGAATAGTGACAGTCTGTTTCATGGTTGGACACAATTTTCAGGCCATGAGATGGAGCATGAAACATATTGTCGGTGTTCGCAGTTGCCCTCAGTTTCCACTTTTATATTTACATACACTTCATCCCAGATTTTGCCCATAAATATAGCATACCTTAAAACTATATTTTTATCATTATATATAAATGTGTATATATATATATATATATATATATATATATATATATATATATATATATATTGTCATCCACAGAAAGACTGTTTTGCTGTTTCACAGATTATCAGTGTGACTAGACACCCGATTGTCTCAAGCCAGTATCGAAACTCGACTGATTTGGCATCAGTCGGAGATTTTACCCCTGAGCTATCAGCACCCGGTAGAGAAGGAGGCGTATTTTTACGTACTTATTCTTCGAATAAACACGCCAGTGACCGAGAGGACTCAATTCATAGAAAAAAAATATTCAAACAGGTTTGGTTAAATAATTTAGACATACGATGTCTTTTTATTTTAATTTTTATTTTAATCCTTTTGAGTCCGCGAATCAATTTCTTGGTACCCGTACAAAATTGATTAAGAAATATACCAAATTTTTCTTTCAAATAACTTTTATTTTGCCAAGTACGTTCAGACCCATCTGAGACCATCTTCAGGGGATTAAATTGTCTGTGTATGTGTATACATATATCTGTAAATTCAAAACACATTTATTGTTCATTTTACTCCGTTTTTTATCGTTCTCTATCATGCAAGGGAGGCAACTTTTGTATTTCCTAACTTATTATTATTTCTTTTCATATATATATAATATATATATATATATATATATATATATATATATATATATATATATATATGATGAAAATACTTGTAAAAATAAAAAATATTTAAAAGAAAATATTCTTATTTTTCATAAATCAGTTTCCTCCGGTAAACCAAGAAATTAATTCGTGGACTCGAAAGGATCAAAACAAAAATAAACAGATATAGTATATCTAAATTATTTAAGTAAACCTGTTTGAATGATGATATGCTGCCTAAATACACACACACACACATATATATATATATATATATATATATATATATATATATATATATATATATATATATATATATATATATACTCGACTACCCCGTCGAATCCGAAGTATGAGTGTCAAGCAGATTAGTTCCTAGGAAACCGACAGCCCGACACCAGCACATGAGATTTGATTATAGTGGTGAAGGTTTTGTGCAGAACCATTCACACTTTTTGAACGGCCGAATACAGAGACCTGGATATCTATAGATATAGATAATATTAGTGGTCAATAAATATATATATTTTCAAGAGGTTAAAATCCCGGTAGAGCTCAATGTACAAGACAGAGCAAGAATATAATATAAAAGGCTCAATGACTAATATTTCCTGGTTATAATTTATTACACTAGACTCGTAATCACAATCCAATTCATCAGACATACAAATTCAAAAAGATATATATATATATATATATTGTGTGTATTTAGGCAGCATCTTTTCATTGATGCATGTTTCATTAAATAATATACACTAGTTTTGTCTATTTATTTTAAGTAAATTCCTTTCATATTGTCTGATAAGCTTAACATTATCATTGAAAGATGAAAGAAAAACACCATATTGATACATGTTTTTTTAATTTTCTCTAAGCTTTTGCCATACATAAACCATTATCAAAGATGGCAATTACATTTCAATATATTAAACAATACACGGACAAAACAATAATGATAGTCTGTTGTTGTTGCATGAAAGATTTTAAAGCAACGACAAACTCGTGTATACGAGACGCGGAAGCGAAAATCACAACGCAGCTCGTGACGTCACACATAACCACATGAGAGTGAAGACGAAAATTATTAAGTACGTGAAGCCGTTGGCATAAACCAATGGCTTCTGTTATCAACTATAGGCATTTAAGAATATTTGTGGAGATTTCATATTTTATTTTGTTCATGTTAGGTTTCAACTGTTTTATGTATATAGCTTCAAGAATTTTTAGTTTTTGTTTATTGCTTTCATGTTTAAGTATAGTTGTGTTTTCAACAAGGATTTTCCGGAATTGTGTATATATAATTCAAATGGTGCATTTATAATTGTTAGATCAATGTAAAATTTACTGTCCGATTAGCTTCCAAATTTGCTACAGATATTAAAAAACAAAATTGAAATAGTTAAAACTTATAAAAACGTATATTTAGTTTACAGGGCGCTAAGACTTATTCAACCTTTTTCTTATATTTAATATGTGTAAAAGCTACGGACTTCTTTACGTTGCGAGACTTTCCAAACAGTGTAATAGGTCCCGTGAAATGACCTAGATAATCTTCGTGCGGGCGGACTAATAAGATGCACTACATTTCACACCGAACTGTCATAAGAACAACATCTCTATTATACCAAAAATAAAAGAACACTCAGTTGACCTCAGAGACAAGACTGTTCTCGAATATTTGGCAAGAAAAGGTTATAGAGTACTCCCGAGACAATTTAATATTCATGCAGATATGATTGGCTCAATAATTCGCAAGCGGGGGTAACAGGATGCTGAGTTAAATATGGCTGAGAACAGGGGCTTCTCGCAAAATCTCTCAGCGGGTTGCCTCAAGAATCGTCAGAGTCGTGGGGGGAAACAGCCTCTCATTACTCGATAAAATTTGGCTTGAAAATTTATAGATGGCAAGAAAGGCTGTCGCTTGTCAGAGAGCAACTTACTTCGAAGATGTGAATTGGAGTACCGTAGATCTCACAAGCTTCCACGGATGACCATCATTTCGAGGCTGAATTTTGTTGGAAAAATTTAGATGAGGGACGAGCCCTTCTTACTCTATGTGGTATTTTTTTTGTTTTTCTTAATTAATTCATCCCAATCAACACTAAGATGCAAGGGACTCTATGGGGAGTGAAGGGGAATGAAAAAAAAAACAAAAAAACTTTAGATTAGGGACCTTCACAAATAAAACGCGATACCTAAGTTTTAAAATGGATTTTTGAAAAAGACAAATCTTTTTTGAAGCTTTTATTTTAGTTTTAATTTCAAGTTAATTGATTAAATTTAATATATCCAATAAGCAAAATACTTTGCTGCATTTCAAAAACAAATTTAACTTCAATAGAAGGAGGTTATTTTTGCTAAAATAGCTGGTTATCGCTCTTTTTTTAGACATCTGTCATCGCAATGTAATTCTTTTTTATAAAATAATCTTCCAAAAATAATATACTTTTCTGAACCTTTATTTGAGGAATATTAGCCGATTTAAAGTATAATTAATCTCATTTGAAACAAATATTATTTACTCTAAGTTTGAAATATCACACAAATGCATTTTTAACCCAACTGTAGCTGTTTCGACGTGCTCAGAGTTTGCTAACAACGTAATGTCATATCTAACTGTTATGGGTTAACGACAGAATGAACTCTTCCTAACACTATGTATACTACGCCTCTCAAGAGAGAGAGAGAGAGAGAGAGAGAGAGAGAGAGAGAGAGAGAGAGAGAGAGAGACGAATCGAGACGAGCCGATGGTAGTTCACTCCAAACCAGACTGACAGTCATACTAACACTTTCGACATCTTGTATTATTATTCCGTGTATTATATATCTTCGTTATTTCTACTCTTGTGTTCGTGTTGTTCTTCCTTGGTCCTAACCTGGACCATGACTCTAACGTTATTCGAAACTTTATGTGTGACACATAATTGAAGAAAATGACATGAGCCCTTTTATTTACAGTTTTCACGCACTCAGTAATATTAAAAACGTTGGAAAATATTCTCCGTAATCTAATGTTTTATTAAATTTTTATAAATGTTGGTTTTAAATTTTCTATAGTTATCGCTCATATCATCGGTTGCGCTGGCCTCGGTGCGACCAACGATCCCTCTCTCTGGTGCAATGAGAGGACAAGGCCTCGGGCAGCTGTTACCCAGGGCTGGGCACCTCTCAGTATAATTTTTCTCAGTTGCGACTCTGTCTTTTGACGGAGTCGCCTCCGAGTGCACTCTGCCCAAAGACAGAGACGCAACTCAGAGATGATAAATAGGGTGTCACAAACTAAGATATATATATATATATATATATATATATATATATATATATATATATATATATATATATATATATATATATAGAGAGAGAGAGAGAGAGAGAGAGAGAGAGCACAATTTAAACACTAGGTATTTACTCTGACTCCCCACTAAGATGTGTTGTGACACAGGGTCTTTTTTAATGTGGGGACTCGAGCGCATACACCCGGGATAGGAACAAAAATTACACGCAACCCGCGCAATCGATGGTTGCGCTGGCCTTGGTGCGACCACCGATCCCTCTCTCTGCAATGAGAGGGCGCGGCCCCGGGCAGATGTTCCCAAAGGCTGGGTACCTCTCAGTATAATTTAACTTAGTTGCGACTCTGCAACTCTGTCCTTTGACGGAGTCGCCACTGAGTGCACTCTGCGCAAAGACAGAGACACAACTGAGAGATGATAATTAGATGTGTTACAAACCACTCGAGAGAGAGATTTGTATTTACTTGTCCCACCACTGAGTCAGATTGTTGCGCAAGGTCGGTTTTTATCGTGGAGACCCAAGTGTTTTCACTCGGACCGCTGTTCTTAACTGATCATAGCTTGTCCAAGCTGGTCAGAGCTGTGAATATACCAGCGTAAGGACGGATCCCTGCGCCCGGCATATATCAGAATGTGTATACCACTCAAGAGAGTGGTTTGTATTTGCCAGACCCCAAAATGAGTCAGGTTGTGACACATGGTCGGTGCATGGACTGATCCCTGTGACCGGTTAAGTATCAGAATGTGTATACCACTCAAGAGAGTGGTTTACACACTCTGTATTTACTTGACCAACGACTGAGTCAGGTTGTGACACAAGGTCGGTCTTTAACGTGGGGCTGGTCTAATTATGCGTAGCTGGTGTAAGCTGGGCATAGCTCTGATGCTACCTGCGCAGGGACAGAACCATGTGACCAGTAAGTATCAGAATGTGTATGCCACTCCATAGAATGATTGATTTCTTGACCATCAACTGTGACAGGTTGTGACACAAGGTCAGTTTTTAACGTGGGGACTCAAGTGTCTTCACTCGGACCGCTGGGCTTGGGTGGTCATAACTTGTCCAAGCTGGTCCGAGCCGGTCCAAGCTAGTTGTAGCCGTGATACCACAAGCAGAGTGACGGATCCTTGTGACCGGTAAGGAGATTTGTGATTTGCCAGGTTGTGACACAAGGTCATTTTTTAACGTTGGGACCCGAGTGTTTTCACTCGGGCCGCTTGTCCAAGCTGGTCATAGCTGGTCTTGGCTTGTCATTGCTGGTCCAAGCTAGTCGTAGCCGTGATATCACTAGCACAAGGACGGATCCCTGGGCCAGGTAAGTATCCGAATGTGTATACCCCTCAGGAGAGGGGTTTACGCGCTAAAAGCTCAGTATATTATATTGTTATATATTATCTACTTCTAGGCAATATCACTCTTCAGGTTTAACTAATTTGCGTATTGATTTTTAAAAAGTTTATTTCATTAATTAACTGTCCTTCATTACTGTTCTTTTATTCGAGAATTGTTTTGATTTTCATATAAAAAATATGTTTATTTAGGAATATCGTCTTATATAGTGCAGGAAAGTGTTGGAATTTGCATTTTATTTTTTCTTCATAAAGTTGGCATCTATTTGTAAAACTTTCTTTTACTATAATAAGCCAATATATGAATGACATTTTTGTTTCAAAGATTTCAAGTAGTGAATATTTCTTACTTTGCGAAGCGATAGCGAGTGGGCGAAGTCTGCTATTTCTACTATAAAATTGTATTGCTGGTCATTTTGCTCTAAAAATATATTTTTGGTAATTTTACTATAAAAATGTATTTTTATATTTTCCAAGTGTTTTTATTTTTGCTGGGACCCTAACAGGTGCTAATGCCCTGGGTTTTTGTGGACCTGGGGACAGCAGTAATTACGGGGTGGTTTCATGCTCCTCAAAAGCACCAATCTTCCGAACATAAGCCTTGGGTTCGGATGTTGTTCATCGTCATATCCAGGACGGCCTATAATGAGGCGCAATGCTTTCAATATTTATAGGGTCTCAAGATCACTCCAGACCTCAATTAGTGCTCATAAGCGACATCCATTTCTAACGATGCCGGGGAATGGTCAACCCCTTTTATCTCCCCAGGAAATACCGGGATTACGACCATATGACATTGAAACAAGGGTTCTTGTACGATCACCGAAGTTAAGCAGTATTAAGCCTGGTCAGTAGCAAAATGGGTGACCGCTTGGGAATACCAGGGGATGTAAGTTGGATTCGTTATATTCAAGAAATTCTATTGTATGATACCACCATTTTCTCCTCGCGAGCTTTGGGTTAATTTTTAAGACTTGTATGCTTAAATCATTATACTTGCGATCTAAAGATACATTCTCTGGCTTTAAATAACATGCAATGGGTTGATAAACCGCAAAAAACGAATCAACCAATCGCCGTGTAGGCTCTCTATACATTGGCCGCTGTACGTTTTTAGGAAAAAGGTAAACCTTTTTTTCGGGTTTTAGTTTTGAACTTTTTTTTTATTTTCAGAAAATTGATAATCCTGACGTTTAGAATCCCGCCATATATGGGTTAAATAGTGGAACGTTTATCAGTAAATCATTATTATCTCTAAAAAAATTCTAACAATTTAAAATATTCTGGCTTGTAAATAACCTGGAAAAGGTTGATAAGCCGTAAAAATACCAATCAATCCAGGAAAGGGCCGATTCCTTCTGGCTTGCTTCATCTATACAAGAGGTAGATTAAACCAAAAACGTTGAATTACATCCATAACTGTAGAGGACTTGCTCAATCATCACTTTCCAAAAATTTTAATAAATGAATATTGTTTAAATTGTGATCAGATAATTATGGTTATATAATATATATATATATATATATATATATATATATATATATATATATATATATATATATATATATATATATATATAAATTATATAACTAAAATAAATCCTAAAGAGCCAGGAAAATCTACCTAGGTTTCACCTAAACGGATCTTCAGGGTAAGCTGGCTAAAAAGGATATGACGAAACAGTATTTATTGATAAAACCATTAAAACCATTTTTGTCTCCTTCCGTCACGTGGTTTTATGCTCGTTAGTTTTTAATGGTTTTATCAATAAATGCGGCTAAGGACTATTTCTTTATTATTTGTGAACTAACGTGTTTTATTTGCAAAAAGAGGGGATTTCCGTCACTTTCTCCACAGTTTAGAATTCAGAGTTTTCTTCCTCTGAGACTGGCTACCATCCAAAGCAAGAGAACCCAATCTAGATTGTTATTTAACCAAAATCTGGAAGATGAAGAAGCACAACAACAACAACAACAACAACTTGTCACCAATCTAGTTCTGCGCTTAAATTCATATATAATAATCATTTCACCCCAAGCAAGGCATTAAAGCCATTGAAGGGGTTAATGAGAGTGAAAGAATATGAGGAAAAACGAAATCTTATTAAGTCGAGGGAATGATCAAGCGACTAAATTTTGAAGGTAAAAGTTGATTGGGAAACAATAGAGTTACATAAGCGAGAAGTGAGAGAGAAGACACTGTTAACATAGAACTTACGGTTAACATCTAACTATTTCAAATGTCAAATGAAGATTTAATAAGAAATAAACAATGTCGGATTAAAAATAAAGAGCTATTCAGCTCCGTTTAGAAAATCTCCATAGAATAGGTAATTGTAGAGGGTCACGATCGTTTACATTTTCAAGGGGCACGGCCCATGAAAGAAAGAGGCGAAGACTAGAGTTGTGTGTATTTTTACACCCGCCAGATTAAAGGGTCGACGATAAAAAAAAAATACCCGTTCGAAACAAACATGTAAAAAATCGTAACCTCCGAAGTTTCAAGCCCCGTACGTTTTTTTTTATATATATTTCCGCTTCTAAATCTTGGTTTGCTGACTGATAAAAATAATCCTTTACGCACTCACAACAATTAGTGTTTAAGCATAAATCATCCTAATGTTCCAAATTCGTCTTTAACTGGACCTCCCAGTAAACGAACGGGTGGGATGGCAAAGTTCAATTTATCAGCATTTAAATAATTTTTCAACTTTCTCCTGGCGCCACGCCTTATTTTACTGTTGGATAACCAAGCAATCTTGAAAATTGCCTCTTTGACGTTTTCTCTTCGGACATATCGATGGTAAATTCGACTACAACGCCGTCTGAGGATGTTCGAAATCAAGGGTCGACCAGGTTAAGACATTGGGGCGTTTTTATACACTTTAGTGCCCGATTCACACCCCTCACCGATCTTTTGAACGGGAATAGAAGTTCATCCCTTGTTTCTTGTTTAGGATTGGGTTCCCTGATCCTTCTATAGTCTCTTCATTCTCCCAGTAGCCCCTTGCGTCGTCGTGGCATTATCGCCTTGCTTGGGGTGAATTAATTATATATATAAAAACAACCGAAAAGATTAAATAAAAAATATACAGTATAAAAAACAAATAATAAAAAACAAGTAAAATAAATTAATCTAAACTCAACCAAGTAAATAAATAAATAAACAAACTAACAAACCGATCCCGATAAATTAACCGTTAGAAAAAACAAATAAAGATAATCAATCCAAATAAATAAATGAAGTAATAAACAAATTAAAAACGGCTCCGGCCAAAATAATAGTTAGAATAAACTACAACAATCAACCCCAAAATTGAATAAATAGCTTTATCTTCCCAAACATAAGCGATATAAATAATTTTTACTATGTTAATAAAACATCGATATAAAATAAGAAATAAAAATAAAAAATAAAAATAAATAATGACAAGCAAAATAATTTAACCCAAATAAATAAATAAACAAATAAACGACTTCCGGTGAAATAAACGCCAAAATAGATTACCCACAATGCATCACTGACCCGTATATATAAATAGCCGAGCAGGAAACAGACTGTCGCCTCTAAGTGTTGACTTCTATGTTCACTATATATATATATATATATATAGACATTTTTCATTGAGTAATTTTGACACGTTTTGTCTTCTTATTTACAATATGATCCTCTCATATTCACGGATACTAAGAAGCTTTCTTAGTATCCTTTTTAAAGGAAGAGCGAAAATTAACATACTAATACATATTCATTTATTGCAAGTACTTCATTTAACGACCGTGAACTGCAAAATCGTATTACCCTTCGTATTGCTAATGATGGAGGACACGTGGAAACTTAAATAAAATTTCAATAAAACTAATAAATATAGATTTACTTCTTTCTAATCCTTTTTTCAAATTATTTCTATCGCAAATACAAATAAAGTTATAAATTTTTAAAAGTGCACACGAACTTTATGGACACCCTGTAGAGAATTGAAAGGCAGAAATATAAAATATATGAATGAATCTTATTCTGTAATATACTTTTATCATTTTAATCATGGAATAATTATGCAAAATGAAATCTGAGCTCACTAGAAGACAATTCACTGTTAATAACTCATTCTCCAATTGCCTCCTTATTTTGTTGGTATAGTAAGACGAAGGGTGCGCATTCTACGCATGACCCACCAAAATATTGCCATGCCCCACCGGTGAGGTATACGCCCCAATTATTTGTATATATTGCTGTTGTTTGTCTAATGTCTACGGATGGTATTCTTCCATTTGGTATTGATAACAAAACCATTTCCTTAATATTTATAATTTCCAAAGGTACTAACTTGTGCCGTCTAAGTACACTATTAATATGAAGGCCTTTAATTTTGGCTTCTTGGAGACAAAATACATCAGTATTATAGCTATCAACGTCACGAGACAATAATTCCGGTTTTCTTCTTTTACAAATTCTCTAACAATAGATGTCTCGATGATAAGATCTTTATATCGAACTGGAGGCATTTACAATATTTCAAATACCAAGTCGCCAAATTTGAACGGTTGAAAACCGGAGATGTCATTACCTTCCTCGTTAAAAGGAAAAAAATGTATGCCATGGTTTAAATACTAAACGTTATTGTTTCTAGCAGCGGTACAAAAAGAGATCATTTATAGCAGCGGTCCCCGACCATCGGGTCGCGGACTGTTATCGGTCAGTGGATCATTTAAGAGGACCTCAAAGAAATAACTTGTTTAAAAGTATGCAATAGATAAATCTAATATTGGACTTTAATTTAAAAAGATTTGTTTAAATATTCAATATTCATCTACACAATACTATCATAACTGTAAATAGGTTTTAGAATTTTTTAAAATTTTTTATATGCCATGTCCTTCCTTATTAAGTATAAGCCTCCAACTTGTTTGCAACCTCTCTAAGATCTCATCGTTGCTCACGTGCTCGGTCCGTGATATCCTTAGCATGCTTCTGTAGAATCGCTATTTTAACACTCTGTTTCACATGAATGATACCAGAATACCCATTAGCTGACGGACGCTGTTTGGAGAGTCTTTGCAACAATCAACAAAGCACAGCTTCGTAAAATATCTAACAGGAAATAGCGTCGCATCATTTTGTGCCACAAAAAAGATGGTGTCCATACAGTCTTTCTTGATGCGTGGCAGTGCCAATGAAAGCGAATAAACTGAATCCAGTACATTTGCTTTGTATTACTGTATTACTAGTTCTTACTATTGCTCTCATTACTTTTTGGTAGGGGTTGACAAGACTTTCTGACCACCCTGTACAGCGAACAAAATTTCTTCTTTCTTTCTTTCTTTCTTTCTTTCTTTCTTTCTTTCTTTCTTTCTTTCTTTCTTTCTTTCTTTCTTTGTGCCATACCCTTTCAGGATGTGGGCGATCATGGCTCTCCAGCTCTCCCTTGCAGCTCTCAACAAGTTCCTTCCCTCTGCCACCCCCCCGAGACCAAGTTCTGTCATCCACTTTCTTAAGCCCGCCAGATATATCATGCGTTGTTTTCCGTTGTCTCTCTTTCCCTCTATTCGACCCGTGAGTATCAGATTCCCCAGGCCCTCCTTCCTTATTATGTGTCCTAGGAACTTCAGCTGCCTCTTCCTAATGTTTTGCATCCTCTCTAAGACCTCATCGTTGCTGACACGCTCGGTCCATGATATGCTCAGCATCCTTCTGTAGAACCACATCTCCGTTACTCCTAGTCTCTCCTTCATCTTTAAGGAAATCGTCCTACATTGGCTGCCGTAAAGAAGGACAGATCAAATGATATCTTTTATGACGGACGGTGGCCGTTAATAATTAAGTATAACCCAAGACTTCAATGTTAAATAAAGCAGTATTTAATTACAATCGCAAATAAATACTTACTAAGAACACAGAAGTACATTCACATGTGCTAATAGCCTTGGGAAAGGTATCAATCCTCTTCTTCTCCCCTTTATAAATGGGTAAATAGCAGGACAGACCGGGTTCTATAGCCTTGGATGGCAACTGGTCTACCGCAGAAAGAAATGGCAAACTACTGCAGGAAAAAAAACTGCCCCGTCAGTCATGTATCGAAAGATACATGATCGCCTAAGCGTGTATCACGTATGGCACATAACTGACTGAAATTCACTTACGTGCTAATACCCTTGGGAAAGGTATGTATTCTCTTCTCTTCCCCCACCCAGCTATGGGTAAATAGCAGGACAGACCGGATTCTATAGCCTTGGATGGCAACTGGCCTATCACAGAAAGAAATGATATCCTACTGCGGTAAAAAATCTGTCCCGTCAGTCATGTATCGAAAGATACATGATCGCCTATGTGTGTATCACGCATGGCACATAAGTGACTGACAGCACAATAGGGTGTGGTCGGGCTGCATCCTAGACATGAGAGTCAAAAGATTAAAACACTTTTTCTTCCCTTTAATAAATTCCTCTTTTTATTATTGCTTTCTTCATAAAAATGCACTTAAATTACACATATGTGCCACTACCGGCCCGCGGAAAGATTGTCCGGCATGAAGCCCGTCCGTCGTATAAAAAAGGTTGGTGACCACTGATTTATAGGATATTATTTTTGTAACTAGACTGTTGAGTTTAATTGGACCCAGCATGGCACAGGGAAAGATATCGAATGTCTGTGATTGTTGGCTTTGTGAACAGAAAGCTTCTTAATGTGTTACGTTGAAAAAAATTCTCCGAGTGAATTGCAAATAAAATTCCGCCATTTTGTTTTGATATTGTGTCCTCTTTGAATAATGGCAATTCTTAGACAACGAAACAAGGCCGCATTTGTTGAGTAGATGGAACACTTGCAGTCCAAGAACAGATGTTTATTGAATTATTCAGTAAGGACGTAGGAATTTGCTATTAATGGTTTGAGAGATTAGAATCTTTTCCGCGGCAATACAATGAATACAATCTATCTATCTATCTATCTATCTATCTATCTATCTATCTATCTATCTCAGTCTATTCCTATCTATCTATCTATCTATCTATCTATCTATCTATCTATCTATCTATCTATCTATCTATCTATCTCAGTCTATTCCTATCTATCTATCTATCTATCTATCTATCTATCTATCTATCTATCTATCTATCTATCTATCTATCTCTGTCTATTCCTATCTATCTATCTATCTATCTATCTATCTATCTATCTATCTATCTATCTATCTCAGTCTATTCCTATCTATCTATCTATCTATCTATCTATCTATCTGTCTATCTATCTATTCCTATCTATCTCGGTCTATTCCTATCTATCTATCTATCTATCTATCTATCTATCTATCTATCTATCTATCTCAGTCTATTCCTATCTATCTATCTATCTATCTATCTATCTATCTATCTATCTATCTATCTATCTATCTATCTCAGTCTATTCCTATCTATCTATCTATCTATCTATCTATCTATCTATCTATCTATCTATCTATCTATCTATCTCAGTCTATTCCAATCTATCTATCTCAGTCTATTCCTATCTATCTATCTATCTATTTATCTATATATCTATCTATCTATCTATCTCAGTCTATTCCTATCTATCTATCTATCTATCTATCTATCTATCTATCTATCTATCTATCTATCTATCTATCTATCTCAGTCTGTTCCTATCTATCTATCTATCTATCTCAGTCTATTCCTATCTATCTATCTATCTATCTATCTATCTATCTATCTATCTATCTATCTATCTATCTATCTCAGTCTATTCCTATCTATCTATCTATCTATCTATCTATCTATCTATCTATCTCAGTCTATTCCTATCTATCTATCTATCTATCTATCTATCTATCTATCTATCTCAGTCTATTCCTATCTATCTATCTATCTATCTATCTATCTATCTATCTATCTATCTATCTATCTATCTATCTATCTCAGTCTATTCCTATCTATCTATCTATATATATATCTATCTATCTATCTATCTATCTATCTATCTATCTATCTATCTATCTCAGTCTATTCCTATCTATCTATCTATCTATCTATCTATCTATCTATCTATCTATCTATCTATCTCAGTCTATTCCTATCTATCTATCTATCTATCTATCTATCTATCTATCTATCTATCTATGTACAAGTTGTTTGCGCGCATTACAGGCAAACCCTATTCTCCGTCAGCTGCTCCTAGCAACGTTAAGTAGATATTTATACTCTTGTCAAAAAGCATTGTCGTATAAAAACAGTCGCGCCAGTAGTACTATGACTTTGTAAATAAACAGACATATAGCAATATTGTTGAAGTGTTTTCAACGAAGATAAGGTCTGCGTGCAGCGGGGACGCCAGACACGTTGTGACGACGGAATGTACCCGTTGGGTTAGAGAAAAAGAAATTGTTTGTTCCAGTGGAGACACATAACGAAAAATCAGCGCACTTGCTGAAAACGAGTCATGTCTAATGCGATAAAATTCTTGCATGTGTTAAAATGTTGCTGAAGGGACACTTCACCGTGATGTAATGGTTAACAAGCTTGTCTCGCTAGAACAATTACGACAGAGTAGTGAGTTCGATTCTCACTGGTTGCCCTATACATGCGGCCTTATGCCACATCTAAGCTACGCTTAGAAAATCATCATGGGTACTTCGTCGCCGTGTAATGGTTAGCAAGCTTCAATATTTATCGATATTTCTGCGATGAGGCATTGCAATTATTTACATTATATACATTGTTCGGATTGTTCTCATCTGTATTGCCATGTTCACGAAGTTTCGGCCGGTGTACGCACCGGCCTTTTTCAGGTGATTGGAATTTCGAACTGAACCCTTTATTTCGTCCCCCGGGGTAGATTGTTCTAGTTCCACGTGCTATTCCTCTTGACCCAAGAGTTGTGAGTTCAATACCTGGCTACGGCAGTGGTGAACAAAAACTTGGAGAGGCACGGCACGTGGAACTAGATTAATCTACCCCGGTGAACGAAATAAAGGGTTCCGTTCGAAATTCCAATCACCTGAAGAAGGCCGGGGCGTACAACGGCCGAAACGTCGTGAACATGACAATGACGATGAGGACAACAGTCCGAACAATGTAAATAATGCAAATAGTTAGCAAGCTTGTCTCGCTAGACCAATTACAATTGAATAGTGTGTTCGGTCCTAACTGGTTGCCCCATACTTACGGCCTTGTGCCACACCTAAGATACGGTTAGTTAATCACCATAACAAAAACGTAGAGCACTTGTTGAAAACGAGTCATATATATATATATATATATATATATATATATATATATATATATGTGTGTGTGTGTGTGTGTGTGTGTGTGTGTGTGTGTGTAATTTGGCAGCAACTTTTCTTTTAAACAATATCTTGTTAAACGACAAATTGATTATACTAAAAAAAATCCTTTTAATCTGCACCACGCAGGTTCCTTTCTATGACCACCTTAATAATATTTATTTACAGGTGGACGGCGTCTCTATGGGGGTCTGCCCTTGGTCCAACATTTAGCAATTTTTATATGTCACATCTTGAAGATAAAATTTTTGGTATTATTGAAACACCTACCATATACCTCCGTTATGTTATACTTGCTAAAAATTTCGATGAATTAATATACTTTTCAAATAAAAAGTCTCATTAGAAAATATGAGAAAATTCAAAAGAGAATATGCAGGACTATGTTGTCTTTGACATTCAACACAACATGTTTAATATATATATATATATATATATATATATATATATATATATATATATATATATATATATATATATATATATATATATATATATATATTTGTGTATTTAGGCAGCAATACTTCTTTCAAGCACATTTCATTAAAAACGACTGACAAGGTGCTTTTATTTAGTTTTTTATATAATTTCTCGTGCGATCTTATAAAGTTTTTCTTTTCAGAGGATAAATTATATAAAAATTGTCCGAATGTTCTTTTCCGAGCGTTTTCGGCTATACTTTTAGCCATTATCAAGGATTATATTTCAACTGTTAGAATTAGAAATAGTTTGTGTGTGTTTTATAAAGTGATTCATTTTTTTTGTTTCAAAACACGGTCAAGATATTATGTCCATGTTCAAAGTTAATATTATTAAGGGTTGGTTTGTTTAATTTTATAAGTAAGGCTTCCATTATTTTTAGCTTTTTTTTGCAAGTGGATGATGCTATTATATTAGTGTTGTCGACAAGTATATTCCGAATAGTGTCCGGTAGGTCTCCATGAATATTTAAATGAGATCTAATTGAGCTATTGTCAGAAAGGTGTAGGGTTAATCTGCGTGTTAAACGATTTGTAGTGTGGCCTATATAATTATTTACGAAAGTTGATTCTTGAGGAATACAATTCCTTAATGGACATTTGAATTCGTAAATAATATTTGCTCTATTTAATTTTGTTGTAGGAGGTGAATTATTATTTTTAACTATAAGGTTACAAGTTTTAAATTTTTTATAATAAATAATTAATCTAATTTTTTTGCTATTATCAACTGGTGCTATGTATTTTTTTATAATGTTATTCATTCGGCATTCATTCTGTTTGTAGTTATCGTTCATTTGATTTTTATTTATTAGATCGCACGAGAAATTATATAAAAAACTAAATAAAAGCACCTTGTCAGTTGTTTTTAATGAAATATATATATATATATGTACCGGGTGTAAGAGCAAAATTGTCCAAATCATGTAACAACAATATTGTTCAATTGTTAGATTAAGCTTTGAACCGCTGTATCTTAGAAATGATTAAAGATATCTTACTGGAATTCTCCGAGGTTTTTATATTACTATTAGACTCTACTCTAATTTAAGTTGAAATGATGATCCCTCTTGCTGTTGTGACCTCCTGTTCAAGTTTTCCTTTCTACTGTTATCTCTTTTTTTAAACTCATTCACCGTTCTCTTGATGGTCCTTGAATGGACTTTGAAGATGGAACCCAAAGAATGATTATTATTATCATTAATGAAGGCCTGAATGATCTTTTTCATCTCACCATTGCTCAGTTGGGAAGGCGTAGTGTGGCTGACACAAAACGATTTTAACCTGTTCTCGTTCTATCTGAATAACTCAAAAGGTTTTTCAGTGACTCTTACGACAAATGGTGTCAAGATGGCTAAACGTCTTATCTAAAACTCTGCATCTGTTTAATTATTGCTGAAGGGACACTTCGGCGTGATGTCATGGTCTACAAGCTTGATCAGTTAGATTAATTAACATGAAAGAACTCTTTTATTTTCATTAATCCGTAAAATATCCTACAATTTCTTAAATCGTTCGGTATTCCAGAAATATGACTTCAACAAAACTATAACACAAAGCACACATATCCCTGCCCTTAGTAATTATAGGTACCTCCGTGAGATCGCTAAAAAAGAGCATTGCATGACGAAAAAGACGCCAAACTTGACGAAAACAAAATTTATCGTCTAAATGTTTATGTTATTATTAAGGGGAAAGATCAAATTATTTGGGGGATATTTTTTAATCGTTTCCAAAATTTTCGTTAAAAATTTTGTTTTTTAGTCAGCAAAATTGACAGATAATCAATCATATCAACCATTTATTTCCATTTTATAAAAAAAATGAAAATCTCAGTTTGAAATTATTTTAAAAATCATTTATAATTTTTTCAAAACTTATTTTAAGAAAATCAGAAATTATAGTGTTTATTTAAAATATTTTGAAACAAGCTTAACTTCGTTTCTGCGCGATAAAGATGTAGTTTGAAAATAAAACAAAGCCGGTCATAACATTTAGCGTCACTTGACGGGTCACGAAAGACATTTTCATGACGAATTGACAGCTTACGTGAGGATAATTTATTCTACAGAAGGAGAGAAGTGAAATTATTTAGATTTAAGTGAACAAATTATTTATCTCGTTATTTCTAAGGAAAACTTTCAGCGCTCTAATTTTTTTGTACTTAGCTTTCACCTTTATATTTACGATGCTTTATGGAAAATAAAAATTAATTAATTAAAATCCGACAATTATTTTTATTTTTGCAAGATTTTCAAAATTAATGTCTGTCATACAGAAAAAAAAAACGCGCTAAAATGTTATGTTACTCAGTAGTTCCGCTGCACAAGAAGAGAAACAAGGTTTTTCAATCAAAATTTAGAATGTTCTAAAAAGAGGGAAAATTTTAAAAAAATAATTAAGAAATAATTTGTTCTTTCCTCTTAATAATAACATAAACATTGGGAAGCTAAAATTTTGTTTGGCGTCTTTTTCATTATGCTATGCTCTGTTTTTAGCGATTTCACGGATGTACCTAAGTAATTATGTCCACACAAACATGTATATGAACAAAATCTGAGTATTACCTACCATGTATTCTGTTGTGAAAGCAGAATAACATATTTTTATTACTTCAAAGCTCCCAAGAAAATTAAATTTTAGCATTGAATGATCCATAAGTATTGGGTATGCCGTTAAACAATCAAATCAAAGCAATTAATATTTTGCTTAGCATCTGAAAGGCACCTTTCGCTATCCTGATACGCTTTCGAATTTCGAGCTCAAATTTTCTTTCGTCTGTTAAATAATTTCTCAGTTCAATGATTCCGATGCTTCCATTTTGTAGCGATCATCTTGGCCTATTCCTCGTGCTGGGAACCATTTATTATGCCTTCTTACAATTAAGGGTCAGTCTTTTCGTCTCGCTTTTTTACTGCCATGACTACGACTCCCTACAGCAGTTCAGCACTCTTTTCTTTGTTTCGGACGAAATATTCCTGTTTCTTAATACTTTGCTTAGCATCTGTAAGGCACCTTTCGCTTTTCCTGATACGCTTTCGAATTTCGAGCTCAAATTTTCTTTCGTTTGTTAAACACCTTCTCTGTCAGAACATGATGAGCCATTTTCAAGGATTATATTTTAACTGTTAGAATTAGAAATAGTTTGTTATATGTATGTTTTATAAAATGTTTCATAATAAAAACAAACAAACCAACACTTAATAATATTAACTTTGAACATGGACATAATATCTTGACCGTGTTTTGAAACAAAAAAATAAAACATTTTATAAAACATACATATAACAAACTATTTCTAATTCTAACAGTTAAAATATAATCCTTGAAAATGGATAAATGTATAGCCGAAACCGCTCGGATAAAAATAGCATTCGGACAGGTTTTATATTATTTATCATCCGAAAGGAAAAACATTATTAGATCGCATGAGAAATTGTATACAAACTAAATAAAAGCATCTTGTCTGTCGTTTTTAATGAAATGTGTATGAAAGAAGGATTGCTGCCTAAACACACACATATATATAGTGGGTGGACTCTAAATTTTGGCTTATATATATATATATATATATATATATATATATATATATATCAAATTCTGCATTTATTAATGTGTGCAGCTAAAAATATTTAGGGCACTACTGTGAAAGATTTGGCATCGAGCCACATTCACCAAGTTCCCAGTCGCGAACGAACTTGTAATAAGTGCTTTGCAAAATTCTGTCGTTATTTAACGCGATAAAACAGCTGCTATAATCTCTAGCTCTTCCTCTAGCAAGTTATGTTTATACTGGGTTGGTTAAAAAATACGTTCTGTGTTTGCCGCTTGATGGCATTTGGAAGGTTATATCTTTAAGTAACATCATTGAAAAAATCGCTCTTTCTTATTTAGTGACAGCTGTCGCATCGTATATCGGAATTTTTTTAGATGAGGATTTTTAATGATATTCTTTGCTATTCAGACCATCACGTTGTTATAAACATGCAACGAAGCGTTCTCTCAGCTTTTCACCGACCGGGCAAAACAACCCCAAGTTGCATCTCTATTCTCGCTCCTGTCAATGTACACAAAAAAAAAACTGGGAAATATCTGCTGCACGCTCACAATGAAATGAAAGGTGGAAATAAACGCTAAACGAGATATGATGTACACGAACCTGCTTCTCATATGCTCAAATGTTTATTCGGCTGTTCTCTTCATGGTCCTGGTAAAAGGTAGGGGATAATTGGGACAGCTATTTCCATGAAAGAGTACGGATAAGCCTTTCTCTTCAATGTCTGAGAATTCTAACTCTCCTCTATCATCCTTCAGCCCGACTGTACATTATGACGCGCAGCTGGCAGTTATAACGGGCAGCATTAGAACTATCTCGGCGGACAGCAGAAATCCGCTAGCGCTGTCTGGGACACTCTTTACGGTCAGCCTGACTCTCCTCGATCCCAACTGCGAATGGAAATCGTTTTAATCCGGTTTATTGTCACTTGCTCCCAAAGGTTGTCATTTATTCATTTGTCATCGTATTCTCTTTTGGGTGTCCGGTTTGAAGACATCACTTCCAGACTTTACTGGCGGAGTAGAAACGCGAAACGCATAAAACTGAAATAAAACCATTAATTGCCCTCTTCAATGTGGGTTTGTTTATTTGTTTGTTTAAAAGCATATACATTTCTTATGTGTCATTTAACGCCGTAATTTAATTTTATTGGCCATGTCTTCTTGGGAAAGACAGAGAAGTGGCTTCCCATTGCCTTCTACACCATTTTGAATTCAGTGGTATTTTTCTCTTAAGGATATTAGGCGATCATGGCTCTCCACAGCTTCCTTTTCTTTATTATTTCTGAGTATCCATGCCGTTTTTTTGTAAATATAGTGAAGTGGCTTTCCATTGTCTTGTTCACAGTTTTCGAATCAAAAGTAGCTTTGCTCTTTTCAAGACATAGGTGATCACGACTCTCCACAGCTTCATTTATGCGAAACTGAACGCAACAGATTAGCCTAGAATTTGACATGATTTCGCCAACTCTAATTTCTGTGTTAATAGCAATTCGACATTTTTTACTTTTTAAAGGAATGCTAGAGAAAATGTCGAAATAAACTTTTATGATCACGCTAGGGACGTGAACTCAGAAACTGGGAAGATTCGTAAGAAAGAAAGAAAGAAAGAAAAAAGAGCGGAAAAATGAACGAGGGGGAGAGAAAGGGAAAAAGGGAGGGGAGAGGAGCTGAGAAAGGGAGTTAGCATGATACCGAGCGGGGGAGATAGATAGAAAAAGAAAGCGAGAAAGAGAAAGTAAGAGAAATTGAGTTTAGAGAAAGTGTGACAAATAGAGTGAGTAAGAGAGAAAGAGAGGGGGAGAAAAGTGAGAAAGAGAATGTGATAGGGGAAACGAGTGAAATAAGGGAGTGAGAAAGAGAGTGGGCGAATGTAGCAGGGAGAGTGAGGAATGAAGAAAGAGTGAGTGAGTAAAAGAGAGAAAGAGACAGTAATGGAAAGTAAATGAAAAAGATAGATAGATAGATAGAAAGAGAGAGAGAGAGAGAGAGAGTGTGTGTGTGTGAGAGAGAGAGAGAGAGAGAGAGAGAGAGAGAGAGAGAGAGAGAGAGAGAGAGAGAGAGAGGAAAAAGGAAGGAGAGAAAATATAAAAATGAGTAAGTTCCAGAAATTATCGGGACTGTCACCGTCGTGGCTGCCATGACAGTCATGAAGTTCTTTGGTTTCAAGTTTAATGATGGCGTTCCCGCCCTTGGCACAACTGCGTCTCGCATATATACTAAACCTGTAGCATGGGACGCGGTCTTATAACTTCCAGACTGTCATGTCATTGACCTTGTTCTTTGCATTACCTGCAGCACACACAAACATACATCTACCTATCTATTTGTCTTTTAATATCTACCTATCAATGTGTTCATGTCTATCTGTTTGTCTGTTCAGATATATATATCATTGTGTTCAAATCTATCTATCTATCTATCTATCTATCTATCTATCTATCTATCTATCTATCTCAGTCTGTTCACATACTATCTATCTATCTATCTATCTATCTATCTATCTATCTATCTATCTCAGTCTGTTCACATACTATCTATCTATCTATCTATCTATCTATCTATCTATCAATAATCTATCTATCTATCTATCTATCTATCTATCTATCTATCTCAGTCTGTTCACATATTATCTATCTATCTATCTATCTATCTATCTATCTATCTATCTATCTATCTCAGTCTGTTCACATACTTTCTATCTATCTATCTATCTATCTATCTATCTATCTATCTATCTATCACAGTCTTTTCACATACTATCTATCTATCTATCTATCTATCTATCTATCTATCTATCTCAGTCTGTTCACATACTATCTATCTATCTATCTATCTATCTATCTATCTATCTATCTCAGTCTGTTCACTATCTATCTATCTATCTATCTATCTATCTATCTATCTATCTATCTATCTATCTATCTATCTATCCCAGTCTGTTCATATCTATCTATCTATCTATCTATCTATCTATCTATCTATCTATCTATCTATCTATCTATCTATCTATCTATACCAGTCTGTTCACTATCTATCTATCTATCTATCTATCTATCTATCTATCTATCTATCTATCTATCTATCTATCCCAGTCTGTTAATATCTATCTGTTTATCTATATGTGTGTGTTTCATATCTCAGTATGCATATTGTATAGGTAATTACGTGTAAATATACAGTTTATTTGTAGAAAAGACAAAATGAACAAAAAGAAACAAGTTGAAAAACTGTACTTAGCCGAGGCATTTCATCCTCTGAGGGACTTTATCAAATCCTTGACATTGCCTTCATAAAGTCCCTCAGAGGACGAAACGCGTCGGCTATGTAGGTTTTCCGCTTGTCTCTTTTTATTCATAGGTAATTATGCAATAATATACTATAGTATATACTATACCTTCTTCGTCTTTTATGTCCGTGTCCCTTCAGGTAGTAGGAGATCATGACTCTCCATAACTTCCTCGCCCTTGCAGCTTTTAGTAATGTTTATCTTTTTGCACCTGGCTTGCTAGGCAGCGTTTGAAAATAGATCTACTATTGAATGTCGACACTTGCATATTTCATTTTGTATTTCCATAATCTTGCCGTCTGAGGCTGCCAGCGTCTCGATTACAATCGCCTCTAGTCCTGCTGCTTTGTCCTGTTCACCTTGTCCAGTGCGTATCCCACTTCAGACTTTAATATTTTAGGCCCTTGCATATTTTCGCATATTGCAGGCTTCCCTTTTTTTCGTTGCAAAAGAGTTCTCTAATGTCTGGGTATGACGATAAACTACATCCGGCAGCAAGGCCTCTGATTGGGAGATTGGAGGTTTTGAGGAACCTAGAACCACGTCGTAATTGTTGTTGTTCCCAGGTCCACCAAGACCCGGGGTAGTAGCACCTGTTAGGATCCCAGCTATGGGCAAATATTGACCCTATGCAAACAAAAGTAAAACAATATGAAAGTATAAAAATACATTTTTAAAGTAAAATTTCCAGGAATATATTTTATATCAAAATGACCAACAATACATTTTATCTTGCAGACATACAGTTACATGCAATATATATTTAGTTGAAGCCATTAAATTGTGTTCCAAATATTTAAATTCCAGTATTAGATAATCCAAAGAGGCTGATATGCCGGTAAACAAAACCAACCAAACAACCAACATGAAAGAACTCTTTCATGCTATTAATTCATATAATAGGCGACAATTAAAGAAAACAAACTGTGGTACAAGGCCGTAAACATGGAGCACTCAGTGGGGATCGAACTCACGATTCATTCATAGATTTCCTCATTGACCTCTGGCAGTCAACATATGAATGTAGAATTTCTTTATTGATCACCAATGATCATTGAACTCGCTACTAAGTAATAAAGCTTTAACCAGACTAAAGTCTGAAGGTATTTATCCCTCTTTGTGGCGCAGATAAGTATGTGAGTGTATGCATGGGTTTCTACGCGTGTTCATCTATGTTTAAGTGTGTCCACAAACTTTCCCGCGTAAAATTGTATTTAGTGACTTTGCATGTAAGGCGAGCAGCCTATGTAAATGTTTGGGTCATATTTTCAGACATGCCAAGCGAAATCCCTGTAAGCAATAACACAGACATCGGGGTTTATTTTATATTTATTTGTCGCTATTTATTCACTTAACCAGTGAATGGATCGCTTGTCTCAAGGAGTTAAAAAAAAAAAACTAAATGTTTGATGAAAAATAAATAAGAATAAAAACAAGTTTAAAAAAAGAAAAAGCGAAACGCTTTACTCGTCCACGATAACGTTCACACAGAGTTGATATCTCTTACTGTCCGATAGGTGGCACTATCATCGTTGCATAAAACGTATTTAAAGAAGCCATTATCTTCCCGTTTGGCTATGAATAGAACTTTGGTGATAGCTTTATTTCAGAACCACAGAAATACCTCTAACATTTTACCCACTTTATTTATTTATTCATTTTAGCCGTGGCAGGGTTGTACTACCAAACTGAGTGACGTCATCGAATTAAATCACGACTACAGCTCCTCCATTATGCAATCCGACACGCATTGCCTCCCGTTCAGATTGTCGCAATTGGTGAGGCAGAGGAGCGGAAAGCGTCTTGGATTCAAGTGTGAGAAATTGATCGGTCCAGCCACAAAAATACGTTTCTGTTCCACGTTGTTTTAAATGATATTTTGTCTTCTCCTGCCGAGCAAGGGTCAACCTAATATCGAAATGAAACAAGGAAAGATTACAAAGATAACAATAAACAAGCCTCAACTGATTCTACATGAAAAACAAAAAAAAAAAAGAAATAAATGTATACTTATTATTCACGTAAGTGCGCGCACACACACACACACACACTCACACACAGAAACACATATACATACACACATACGCACGCACATAAGCACACATCTATCTATCTATCTATCTATCTATCTATCTATCAATCTATCTATCTATCTATCTATCTATATATATATATATATATATATATATATATATATATATATATGAAACAGCTTGTCGCCTCTAAGTGTTGATTTCTATGTTCACTTTTATATTTACACACGCTCTATCTCTGAAATTAAGCCCTTTATCCCATAAATATAGCACACTTTAAGACTATATTTCTTCATATATATATATATATATATATATATATATATATATATATATATATATATATGTTGTGGTAGGATCCACCTAATTTGCATAGTGGAGTACTGACCATATAAATATGGTTGGTACCGGGAAGAGAGGGGGACGAATCAAGAGATTCAACCAGAGACTCTGCCCGACTGCGACTCAGTCAACACATTCTCCAGGAACGGTCTTCCCAGGAATATACAAAAGACTATATGTAAATATTGTGTACACTTTCTTGTTTCAATACATTTTGTTCTAAGTACATTTTGTGTTGCATTATTATTCCATGCATTAGTCAAGTTTCAACAATATATATGAAGAAATATAGCACACCTTAAGAGTATATTTCTTCATATATATATATATGAAGAAATATACTCTTAAGTATATTTCTTCATATATATATATATATATATATATATATATATATATATATATATATGAAGAAATATACTCTTAAGGTGTACTATATTTATGGGATAAAGTGCTCAATATCAGAGATAGAGCGTGTGTAAATATAGAAGTGAACATTGAAGTCAACACTTAGAGGCGACAGGCTGTTTCATGCTAGATGCAATCGTCCGGCCTGACGATTGCGTCTAGCAAACAAACTGCCGCCTCTAAGTGTTAACTTCAATGTTCACTTATATATATATATATATATATATATATATATATATATATATATATATATATATATATATATATAGGAACATTTCATTGAATACGACAGACAAGGTGCTATGAATTAGTTTTTTTTATACAATTTCTCATGTGATCTAATATTTTTTTTTCTTTTCAGATGATAAATTATTTAAAAACTGTCGGAATGTTCTTTTTATCCAAGCGCTTTCGGCTATACATTTAACCATTTTCAAGGATGAAATATTTCAACTGTTAAATAAGAAATAGTTTGTTGTATGTATGTTTTATAAAATGTTTTCATTTTTCAAGACACGGTCATGCTTAATATTGCCTCGCGATTGCGTTTAGCATGAAACAGACTGTCGCCTCTGGATGATGACATCAATGTCCACTTTTATATTGACATACGCTCTATGTCTAATATTTAGCGCTTTAACCCATAAGTATAGCATTTCTTAAAACTATATTTTATCATATATATATATATATATATATATATATATATATATATATTTATATATATAAAAGACTTCCTCTGATGCTACAAGTAAAAACTTTTAAAATTATTACGTTTAACTCCGCACTGCTTACAAATTCACTGGCTTAATGATAAATGTCATGTTTTGGTGCTTATATATATATATATATATATATATATATATATATATATATATATATATATATATATATATATATATATATATATATATATATGAACATTTTATTACAGCCTTGTGTAAATTAATTGGAACAATCGCTTTAGTTTACTTTCTATCACCCTACGGTCAGTTTTAGACACACTGGAGTGACAGGGTGTAATCGATTTCTATCTTTTCCTCCGATTAGGTCATTTGAAGTGGTGTGCAGTAATATGAATCTATTTTCAGGGTGTGTGATGAAGTTTGTTTGGCGTCATCCGTGATCGCCCAGACACTATTGTCTCGACTGTCGATTAGTTGTCTTATGACGATTGTCTGCGATGTACGCTACTCCAAGGAAACGTACGAAAATTATAACGCTGCACGACACCATGGCAAACCTTACCAGTGAGCAAATCAAAGTACTATAAATTGGCTCCTGATTTAAATCCAATCGAGAATCTGTGGTCAATCTGCAAGGAACGACTTCGTGGAATGTATATACATGTTCTGTGGGTCATGTTTTATTGGAAAAAATACGAACAAAAGTAAATAATAACGGAATTATTTGTTTTGTTTCAATTAATTTGCACAAGGGTGTTTGTAGGAAATCTATCGTCATCGAATATTCTGGTTAGTGAAAAGTTATTTAGGATTTTTTCTGTTAAAGTTATGTTATTCTAAACACAGTACATGACAACTCTTTATTGACGTAAGTGTTGTTGAATATTTTTTGTCGCTATTTGCAAACTTTTTGATAGGTAAGTCAATCTGATCGACCATTGATCATGATCATATTCAGCCACTGTTGGCAAATTGTCTCCTGGGCGGTTACATACAAAGGTTACATATGTGGACATTTGAAATTCAATTTTCTGGAGAGAAAATTTCAATTGATCCTTGTGTTTTTCTTCTTTGACCCAAACTTTCTTGTACTTTTACCTCTGATTTTGGAATACAAGACTGTTTTTGAGTCAGAGTGGGGTGATTTGTTTCCCCCAGTGCCTCGACTTGTTTCCCTAGTGCCTCGAATTGTTTCCCTAGTGCCTCGACTTGTTTCCGTAGTGCCTCGACTTGTTTCCCTAGTGCTTCGACTTGTTTCCGTAGTGCCTCGACTTGTTTCACTAGTGCCTGGACTTGTTTGCCTAATGCCTCCACTTTTTTCCCTAGTGCCTCGACTTGCTTGCCTTGTGCCTCGACTTGTTGGCCTAGTTCCACGACTTGTTTCCCTAGTGCTTCTACTTGTTTCCGTAGTGCCTCGACTTGTTTGCCTAGTGCCTCGACTTGTTTTCCCAGATCTTCGACTTGTTTCTCTAGGACCGCCAATTGTTTCCCTTGTGCCTCGACTTGTTTCACTAGTGCCACGACTTGTTGGCCTAGTGCCTCGACTTGTTTCCCCAGATGATCGACTTGTTTGCCTAGTGCCTCCACAGCATGAATTTAAGCGTGTTACTTGATTGGCATCTAGGTCTCACCGTTTTACTGTAGAACTAGCTAAATGCTTGGGTTGAAACGATGAGAAAAAATGAAATGGAATGATTATATCGAATCAACTGCTATGTCTGCTTCTAGGAAAGTTGGTTCACCATGTCGCACTTGACAATCTTTCTCACGCTAGAATCGATATTTCATCTTCATCATTCTACCATTCATCATTGGATTGAATATCATTGCCACATCTCTCTGGTGCTTCTACTATGTATCTATAAATTCTTGACAGAATCCAAATAAAAATCTGCAATGTTATCGGTCATCACCTGTCATCACGGTTTCAATCAATTTCCTCTAAATATTTTAAAGTCAACTATTCTGATGAGATTTCCTCTTTGGTACGTTAACTCTATGAATTTAAGTGTTTTACTAGGTTGGCAGTTAAGTCTCATAATGGAATTGCTGTAATTTCTGGATGCAACCGTAAGTTCTATTCTAATCTTTCACTCCCCTTACCTCCCCCCCATTACGTCTTAGTGGCATTATCACCTTGCTTGAGGGAAATGGTCAAAAAAGAATCTAGAGAGAATTGTGGAATACAGACGTAATTTTAAAATCAAGTATCAAAGTATGTAAAAACGCTCAGGTATTCGACGTATACGCTAGGTGAGGTGCCGACCAGCTCTCGACATATATTTATGATCTCAAACTTGATAATGAACGAAAAGTGCCAAACATATAGACTCTGTAGACATAAATAATTCGATAATATTAAAACCCATCTTGCGCACGTCTTCTACCGCGCATGCGTAGCATCTAAAACATGCCATCATCTTTTCGTGTTCGTCTCGACCCGTGTGGATTCATTTTTCGTCTTCTTGATTCCTTTCTTTTATTCCTGATCTCTTAAAGACTATCTTGATATGGTTCGACGTCACCTTGTGATAAGAATTTCAAGATTTGGATCTTAGACACGCCAGAGAAAACAGTGAAAGTTCAGAACTGCTTTATGGCTGTCGGCGCGCCTTCGTAGTATTTAATGTTGTATGTCTTATAAGTACGTGCAAAGATAAATTTCGTATCTTTCTAGATCTACATAGAGTTCCTCTTTGTTTTATATATATATATATATATATATATATATATATATATATGGAGGGTGTTTGTATATGTACGTATATATATATATGTGTGTGTGTATGTGTATGTGTGAGTGCATGTGTACAAGTTCAGATATAACTAAAAATATATCTGTGAAAAGACAATAAGAATGAAGCCAAGAGGACAAACTTATTTTAGCAGATGCCTTTCATCCTCTGACGGACTTTATCAGAGAAAATGTGAGGATTTTATTTTGCAACAAGTATTTATAAACAAAAGTAAAACTGTTAGTTTTTCAAAATTCTTAAATTTAAGAGACGTTCATAAAAGTTTAGGTAAATTATGAAAGATGCTAAGTGACATAATTTAATATCTAATTAACGAAAGTGATGTTGTTGAATTTTTGTGCCCTTAATATTTTGATTTTGAGTATAGGATAAATTTATGTATTATATATTTTTAAATAACGAGGCTAAAAACTTAACCATTTTCTTGTAAGTTTTTAACATAAATTACTAATGCACATTAGTATGAGATAGAGGTAATTCTTTCAGGATAAGAGATATTTTTAAAAATTTGGGTGGAGTGCAGATTTATATTTTGATAAGAATTTTCCGTCTAAGTAAATTACCTTTTCTTTTAATACGTGTGGTATTATTTAGATCAAAGTTCAGGTTAAATTTTTTACGATGTATAAATAATGCCTTTGATAAATTGTTTGATATTAAATCACTATTGAAAGCATTGTAAATTACTGCAAGTTTCCACAATGTCTTGAGAAGATCGTCCATAATTTACCTCGGCTTTTCGGTTAAGCCAATGAATCTTTATGAGCGTCTCTTAAATTCAAAAATATATTGTAAAACTAACAACAATTTTAATTTAGTTTATAAATTCTTCCTGCGAAATAAAATCCTTACATTTGCCCTAATAAAGTCCGTGAGAGGACAAAAAGCATCGGCGAAGATACGTGTTTGTTTTTCATTTTGACATTATGCAATCTATCTATCTATCTATCTATCTATCTATCTATCTATCTATCTATCTATCTATCTCTCTCTCTCTCTCTATATATATATATATGTATATATATATGTATATATATATGTATATATGTATATATATATATATATACACATATATATATGTATATATATATGTATATATATATGTATATATATATTGCATATTCATTTAATATATATATATTTATATTTATATATATATACATATATATATGTATATGTATATATATATACACATATATATATGTATATATATATATATATATACATAAGTATATATATAAGATATTCATTTACTATATATATATATATATATATATATTAAATGAATATCTTTCAAAAGAGCAAATTATGCAATCTATCTATCTATCTATCTATCTATCTCTCTCTCTCTCTCTCTATATATATATATATATATGTATATATATATGTATATATATATGTATATATGAATATATATATACATATATATATATGTATATATATATGTATATATATATATGTATATATATATATATATTGCATATTCATTTAATATATATATATGTATATGTATATATATATATATATACATATATATATATGTATATGTATATATATATACATATATATATATATGTATATATATATATATATACATAAGTATATATATAAGATATTCATTTACTATATATATATATATATATATATATATATATATATATATATATATTAAATGAATATCTTTCAAAAGCGCAAACTATTCATATGTGGAATGTAATTCTCTCTCCTTAAGGTTTTTTACTTTTTCTCATATTCTGTGCCTTTTTTATAAATACTTTCATATATATATATATATATATATATATATATATATATATATATATATATATATGTATGTATCGGATGTAACAGGAAAATTGTCCAAATTGAACTCTACTCTGATCAATCAGAATGTATAATTACAATCCCAGCTTAACAGAAACGTCGTGAGGAAATCGATCATAAGCGAAAATGACATGTTCATTATTAATTAATCATAGCTAAGCTGCTCAACAAGGATTGAATTTAAGTTCATATATATATATATATATATATATATATATATATATATATATATATATATATATATATATGTGTTATCCCAGGATCATTTTCCAACCTATTCAAGATGATCTTCGCCCTCACTAACTTTTTAACTTTCTGTTCTTTGCCTCACACGTTTCACCTACGATTTCATTTCCAAGTCTTTTTTCACTGCTCTTTGAACTGTCATAGCTGAAACTCCTCTCTCACGTGCCAAACTTCTTATGGATTGAGTTGGATTTCTTCTAATTGATTTCTTTAGCTCTAAGTCGAAATGATGATCCCTCTTCCTGTTGTGACCTCCTGATCCAATTTTTCTCTCTATTGTCCCCTCTTTTTTTAAAAACTTATTCACCGTTCTCGTCATGGTTCTTGAATGGACTTTGAAAATGGAAGCCAGTATATGAATGTTGGTACCATTCTTGGAGGCCTGAATGATCTTTTTCCTCTCACCATTGCTCAGTTGAGAAGACAGTGGGGTTGACACAAGACATTTTTAACTAGTTCTCTTTGTAGCTGAATAACCTCAAAGTGTTTTTCAGTGATTCTCACGACAAATTGTGTCAAGATGGCTAAATGTCTTATGTGAAAACATGGAAAAAGAAACTCAATTTTTTTTTAGTGATTTTTAGATATTAGACATTTTGTGGGATGGACAATTATCCTTTAAGACAATTTTTTCTGTTTCACTCGGTATATATATGTATGTATGTATATACTATAAAAATATATATATAAAAATATGCTATATTTATGAATATATATATATACATATATATATATATATATATATATATATATATATATAATTATTTATTCGAAAATCATAACATAAATATGTTATAAAATCACTACGAAAATAGCCATTTTATTTCAACACCTACGGTGTCTAATCAAGTGATGGTGTATATATAAAAAAACTTACTAACATATATATACACTTATATACACACATACAGATCCAGCAGTACAAACACACATACATACACACAAATACATACACACATATACAAACACGAATAACAATGTGTAGGTACACAATACACCATCATATCGATAGGATGACCACCAGATTATAAAAGTAATAATCTATTAAACTTACCGTGACATATCATTATCATTGAAAGTATACGACCCCTATAATAAGTTAAATTTATAACGGTGTTTACAATTAACTGTTAGTCCGTATTTTTGATTTAAGAGATCAGTCTTATTTTTAAATCTAATTATTTCAAATTTTTCGTTAAGACATAGGTAACACGGGGCATGTAGGGAGTTACATGTTCGGGATTTCTTAATCAATTTCCATTTTACCGTAGGTGTTTTATTCTTTTCTTTTAGACTCCAAAAATACTTGGAAAACGAAGTCATATTCTTATACTTACTGTTGTTAAAAGATTGCATATGCCCCCGCCAACATTCCTTGAATGGTTTTATGGTGCTACCAATGTAAACATTTTTTATATTTGGATTTTCTAGTGATGAGATTGTACTAAGATAAACTACATAACTAGTCATACAATTATTTTTTAGTGGACAATTATTAGGATGCCTACAATTACATAAGTTGTTATTCGTGTCATTATACTTATTATTGCTGCTTGCAACCTGGTGAGTAATCAAGTTTTTTGAGTCCCTATACTTGTTAAAGACTCTGTTGTTATGTTTTTTTTTTATTATTTTCTCTAGGTTATCTGCACAACTATAGCTTAATTTAAGGGTATTAGGATTAAATATTTTACTAAGTGGGTAAGTTTCAGGGTTGGGGAAATGTTTCTTGATGAGGTTTATAAATATATACGTCCTAATTTAGTTTTAACCATTATATTGAAAGGGGGAGTAAACCAGATGATCTTTCTAGATCTTCTTTTCTTATTATGGTTGCAATTAACCGGGTTTTTATATTGAGTAGTGGTATCTTTGTATCCACTATTTTTGAGTGCAGAATTGTAAAAATCCCGATGTTTATTAAAAACATCTTTGTTAGAAGAGTTAGTGCTAATCCTAAATCCAATGGAGGAGGGTATGTGTTTGATAACTGAAGTGGGGTGGTTGGAATTTGGATGCACGTATACTGGGTTGGAATTAACCTTCACATATGGTTGGAAAGTGTTGCTAGCAAGGTCTAGGGTGACGTCTAGAAAATCTATTTGTTTAACATTAGTTGTAACTATTGTCCTAAGACCCAAATCCTTAAATACCCTATGGATCATTTTCCTAGTACGGTCTACCTTAATTTTAGTGGAGTTTTTAACAACTAATAATCCATCATCTCTATACAATCCTACACTATCAGAATCTAGACAATCGAATGCACTTAAATTGTACTAAAGAAATAATCCAACCAGGTCAGAAGCTTCCGCAGAATCCAAAGAACCCATTGATATGTCAAAATTATCGTTGCAAGACTTTTTGGTCCACTGTTCATCCTTGTAGGTCAGAACAGAATTTCGGCATTTCATGATAATATCCACTTCACTCTCAGAAATATTGGAGTATTCCCAAGCGAAATCCAAGGCCAAAGTGAATAGATTCTTCGATATAGAGGGATAATAGTCGATAATATCGAACTGTATGAAAGTACAGTTGTCCTTATATCGGATTTTAGTAAACCAGTTGATAACATCAGCTGTATTAATCCACTGTAATAGTCCAAGGGTGTTTTTTATGGAGTGGTTGGTTCTTTCCAAGATAGTCTTACTGATTCTGTCGATTTCTGGTCTAGTAGGGTTTATAAGCCTACTAGATGGCTTAGTTCTGACCATAAATCCGAATTCAGAACTAAGCCATCTACTAGGCTTATAAACCCTACTAGACCAGAAATCGGCAGAATCAGTAAGACTTATTTGGAGTTTACTGACCCGATCACTTATCTGTAGTTTATCAGTAATTGATTTACTGATACAGTTAATCTTATCTATCTGGTCAAAGGAAGTGTTCGTTTTTTTTTAATAAAAAGCCGTGGAGATGTTTCCTGTCTCGTCACCTTTTTGTGTGTGTATATATCTAAATATGTCTGGGTGCTTATGTATTATAATCTGAGTGTGTTTGTATTGTTTTACGCGAGAGGTTAGCACCCCACTCACACACTTGGAATTAAAATGTTTCCATTTTGTCAGGAAGACCAGCCGATATTAGCGTCTATTCTAACATAATTTCAATGAAAAAATAAATTGAATAACATATGTATTTTTTCTTTTCTCCTCAGTAATTTTATAATTTTAAACTTAATAGAGATTAAATTTAGATTTTAAAATTGGTAATTTTTTACTTTTAATTTTAATATCAAATTTTATCATATAATTTAATACTTATTGGTTATTTTAGTATAACCACAACTTTAAAGCTTTTAATAGCTATTATAACCTTAGTTCGTTGTCAAGTTTTTTGAATTCTCGTATACTTGTAATTTGATTGGTCATTCCAGCTTATGTGACAGCGTTTTTCCCTTGCGAAGGATCGTTAATTAATTTGAAACTTTTAAAACCCTTTACTCTACATTCAACATCATTACTTGATAAGACACCGGAGGTGTTGAAAGAAAATGGCTATTTTTGTAGTGATTTTATGTTATAACTTTTAAATAAATAATTATATTTGCTCTACTCTATATTGCGCACTCTTTTAAGAATAGTAATTGTTGGTTATTGGAATTTATTCCGTATACACCAATCCTATACATGGGTATATATATATATATATATATATATATATATATATATATATATATATATATATATATATATATATATATATATATATACCCGATGTAATGAAAACGAAAGTAATATATAAATTCCAACGTTCACAGCATTAATCCGAAAGAGGGATCGATACCGATAGTAGAGCGATATTTATTTATTTATTATAATTTTAGGTTGAGGTTTCGTTCAGACTCAATGAATTACTTAATTATAATTATTAAATCCTCCTTATAATTTCTATCATATATATATATATATATATATATATATATATATATATATATGTAACGTAAATCATTCAAACGAAAAACAAATACTGAAGCTAATTATATGGCAAGAATCACTCTCGCAAACAATATTTAATAATAAAATACAATCAACTTCGAATCCGTTAATGAATGGTACGATTCTTGCCATATAATTAGCTTCAGTATTTGTTTTTCGTTTGAATGATTTACTTTACATAAATTGAATACGCACTACATAATTGATATATATATATATATATATATATATATATATATATATATATATATATATATATATATATATATATATATATATTGAATGAAATGAAAAAGCAAGCCTCAGAATATGTGTTTTAACATTCCACATTCCATACCATAATCTTTGGAAGACATCTCTGGCCAGATCTACGTCACTTGCATAAACCACTGTCACTTACACCGTCTAAAACGCTGACACGGCCGCTGCACTGGTACGCGTGTTACTGTGTCATTAAACAACCGAAGACTGAAATTTTATCAGGATATCTACGCATGCGCATACTGTATCTTGCTTACAATTCATGTTTTCCTTTTCAGTGTTACTATTATATTTCCGTCACTATATAAACATAAACGTATAAACAGAAAATATATTAAATGATTGTCGGACACAACTCATTTCATTACATGTTATCATTTGTGTTTCGTGAGCCGATATGATCGATCGAGAAAAATCGTGGAAGATTGTGAAATTATAAACAGTAATTTGGACTTTGCTCAACAGACGCTTCTCTGTAGCTGAATAGTACAGTACTGATTCTGATGAGAGATTCCGTATAGCAATACAGGTTCGATTCCTGTCGGAGAACGCATATTTTCTACGAAATGTCTCGAACATTCAGGCCTGTAAATATAATTAATACTGTTTAATAAAAAAAAATTAATAAATTGTATCTATAAAAACAACGTATAAAACACAATATATATATATATATATATATATATATATATATATATATATATATATATATATATATATATATATATATGTGTGTGTGTGTATGTATGTATGGTGGACTCTCCCGTCGTATTCGACGTATGAGGGTTTTAAGCAGCTCAGTTCCTAGGAACCGACAGCCAGACACCGGCACATGAGACGTTTATTATAGTGGTGAGGCTTTTGTGCAGAACCATCCACACCTTTTGAAGAGCCGAATACAGAGACCTTGTGCACCGCGTGCCACAAGGTCCGCAAAGGACCCTCCGCAGGTTTTGAATTCAGAGTTTTCCTTCTCCTAGACCAGTTTCCATCCAACCCAGTCTGTCCTGCTTTTTGCCCATAGCTGGAGGGAGAAGAAAGGGATTAATACCTTTCCCAAGGGTATTAGTACGTAAGTGAATGCAATGGATTCGACTGGAACACACGCACACACACACACACACACACACGCACACACACACATATATATATATATATATAAAGGGGTTATAATAGTTCAAACGAGAGAAAAGTGTGTATATTTAAAAGAAGAGAGAAACTGCAGACGTTTTTGGTTGTAATGTGGATTTAAAAAAAATATTATGCTTTATATATATATATATATATATATATATATATATATATATATATATATATATATATATATTTTGTATTGTTATAATTTTTTTCTTTTCTGTACATAAGGTGTATACAAATTTTTGGAATGTTTTGTATGGCCAAGTGCTTTCGGCTATCATTTTATCCATTATCAAGGACATTTTTTTTAATTTTTTTTTAATTAACTGAATTAACTAACTGATTGTGTAGATTTGTGTCTATGTATGGCCATGTTCTTTATTTTCTGAACACGGATAGATTTTTCTTTTATTATTATCAAACCTTCCATTATTTTTAGTCTTTCTTTACATGTAGATGAGGCTATTATCCTTGTACGTTCTACAAGTAAGTTGTTGATGGAATTTGATTGGTTTTCGAGTGTATTTAAATGAGTCCAAAATTAAGCTATGGCCAGAGAAATGGATTTTTACATACCTTTCCAGAAAAGAACCGTCCTGGGTATGACGATAAACTACGTCCAGCAGCAAGACCTCTGATCAGGAAGTTTTGAGGAGCGTGGAAGCTCCTCTTAATTACTGGTGTTCCAAGGTCTACCCTGACCCGGGGTGGTAGCACCGGTTAGAGTCTCAGCTATGGGCAAATAGTTAACCCCGAAAATGGGGTCAAAGTACTATGAAAGTGGAAAAATAGGTTTTAATACCAGAAATACTTTGTTAAAAAAATTATTACCAGCAATGTAACTATAGCAACAAAGACATTTCGATTTCGTTTTTGCCTTGAAAAAGTCGGAAGACGAAACACATCGGCAAAATCTAAGATTTTTTCCAATTGTCATTTTATACCAATTTGTCTTGTCCACAGAATTGATCTGGGAATTTAACTATATATATATATATATATATATATATATATATATATATATATATATATATATATATATATATATATATATATATATAATTATTTATTTGAATATTACAACATAAATATGTTATAAAATCACGACAAAAGTAGCCATTTTGTTTCAACACTTCTTGTGTCTTGTCAAGTGATAATATAGAATATAGAATAAATGGTTTTAAAAGTTTCAAATTAATCAACGATCCTTAGCTAAGAGTAAACGCTGTTACATAAGCTAGAGTGGCCAATCAAAATACAAGTATAGGGTGATTCGAAAAATTTGACAACTAAGCATCGTTGATTAATTTGAAACTTTTAAAACCATTTATTCTATATTCTATATTATCACTTGACAAGACACAAGAAGTGTTGAAACAAAAGAATATTAATTGTTGGTTATTGGATTTCACTCCGTATATACCAATCCTAAACTTGGGTATATATATATATATATTTATATATATATATATATATATATATATATATATATATATATATATATATATATATATATATATATATATATATATATATATATATATGTATGTATTTGTAGATGCATACATATTTGTGCGTTAGTTATGAACTAACCTTGCTCACTAGGTTGCCGCGTGGTCTTCAAAGTACCTCTGATATACCCGCCTGAGGAATGTTAGCCTGATACAGACTGATATGGTCGGCAATGTCACCATCGGCGAGCCGAACAAAAGACGCTTACAGCAGTTTTATCTTTGATGTTGGTGAGGTAGGAGATGAAGTGGTAACAGCTCTATTTATGGCACTGGTCTCCTTTTTTCCGGCATTTTTCTGTTTAAAGATTACAGTTCTTGAATGCCATCATCATCATCATGACTCAAGAGTAATCAAGAAGAAAAGTTCCGGCGACTTTTGGTGTGTGTGTGTGTGTGTGTGTGTGTGTGAGGGAGGGACACACGGTCGAACGTTTTCCACTGATTCGTCCATGAATTGAATACTGCTTCCATATCTGGTCTGGTGCGCCTGACATATTGCCAGTCTTTCTCGAGTCCTTTTTGGAGAAGAATTATTTTCCGCCCGCCAACGTCTCTCTCGCAGGCGGAACGTAGCGAGCCACTCCTGCTGTATTGCTAATTCCATGGAAAGTACTCGGACTAACTACACTCATTGGTTTCGCCAGATTTAACCTTAATGGCATTGTAGCAAACCACCCACATTCCCTCCCTAATCCATCGGTGAGAAGTAAGTTCCACTCGAACAGCTTCTTCCCGAGAACCACTGCTCTGGGGGAACCGGCTCCCAGGAGTATGTTTCCCCGATCACTACAATCTTAACCCAGAGTTAACCATTATTTTCCCCTCCTGTCCTTACAAACTACCCCTTAGTTAACTTTCTACCTCCAGTGGCCCTCGGACCTTATACAGGGTGAACCTTACTGTAAAAAAAAAAGAGCTCGGACGAACTACATTCCTTGGTTCCACCAGGTCTAACCATCACGGCTAGGACCCGCCATGCCACTTACCTTATCGCAAACCACCTGCATTCCCTCCGTATTCCATCGGTGAGAAGTTCTACTCGAATAGCTTCTTTCTGCGAACCACCGCTCTGTGGAACCGACCCCTTAGGAGGGTGTTTCCTCGATCACAACAATTTTAACCTATTCAAGTCTAGAGTTAATCGTTATCTTTCCCTCCTATCCGTAAAAATACCGCTTAACGTTTCTGTTGTAACCTAGGGAAGGTTACTGAATAGAATAATCACAAGAAGGTTGGTAATGAACGATAATACTTAGGACAAGAACAACACATATAAGATTCGCCAGCGGCGCGTAGAAGAAGTAGTCAAATGGTAGTGAGACAAGTGAATTCAACAATGAATCTCCAACTGCAGGATATCTACCAACCACCCCACGCAGTCAGATGTGGTACAAAGCCAAATTTAATGTGGAGTATCCAAACCCGTAGGCTCGGTCAAAAATTCCCCGTAGAACAGTATAAAACGGGGTCAGGTAGCTGTTTCCCGAGACGAGACTCTGCCCTTCGACATAGCCCCGTCTTGGAATCCTCTCTACCTGGAGGCAGAGAGTTTGACCAGCACAGCCGGAGGCGAATCTCCAACTGCAGACCAACATACAGTATTTACTACTGTATTTATGTGAATGGGGACATACCCATTATTGTTCGTAGGTAAGCTACAACAGTTACTCTGTACCTCGAGTGGCCGCCGGACCTTGTAGAGGGTGAACCTTACTGTAAAAAATATCTCGACAAAATTCCAATAAGTATCTCTTAATTTATCTCTTGACCTGGTATTTCGAATTTAGTCACTTTCTTACGGACATGACGTGAATTCCCACTGTATTTTCTACAAATGTTTTCACGGCAATTGCTATGATTTCCTGCATAGTAGCTCGGCTGCATAAATTTAAGCGGGTTACTAGATTAGCAACTCGATCTGGCTGTTATAATGTTGAACTAGCTGGATACAACCGTTGTTTCTATTTCAATAGTTTATTTTCTCGCATTTTCTCGATTGTGGAAATCCATTCCGTTTTCTTGCTTCCCTGATAACTACAATCTTCAAACTTTCAAATGCAGCGTCAATCGCCATCTTGTGTCTTTCTGAATTCTGTTCCTTTATTGTCCTTTCTCCTCACTAAAGTCGTCTCGTACGCTTTCATTTCCCTCTAATTATTTGCATACGAGTGGTATTGTCTCCTTGCCTGGGGTGAAATGATTAAAAAGAATTGTTAGGTCTTCTGCTAGAAAATTTGGTTCACTGTATTGTGCTAGACAAGAATATATCTTTCACCTTTATCTATCTACCATTCATCATTACATTTAATAGCATTGCCTGGTGCTTCTGCTATGTACCAAGAGATTCATGAAAGAATCTAAAGAAGAATCTGCAATGTTATAAGCACTGACCTACCATCTCGGCTTCCATACCTTTTCCACTGTCGTAGTATAACTTCCCTGTGTATTTTCTATAAATGTTTTTTTAAGGGCAATTGTTCTCATGTGCTTTCCTCTTTGCTATGTAGACTCCACGGAATTAGTTGTAGTACTAGATTGGCGGTTAGCTCCCCTTATTTAATTACGTAAAACTGTACCTGGAAGTTCTATTCTAATGTTTTTTTTTTCTTTCGAATCTTTCGCATGTGGGACTCTCTTACGGCATGTTGCTATCCTGTTAACTACGATATTCTAAAATTCATCATCATCATCATCATCATCATCATCATCATCATCACCACCACCACCACCATCATCATCATCATCATCATCATCATGATCATCATCATCACCATCATCATCATCATCATCATCACCATCACCTTCATCATCATCAACACCTTCATCATCATCATCATCATCATCATCATCATCATCATCATCATCATCACCTTTAGCATCATCATCATCATCATCATTTTTAAAAACCTGTGCTTTTATTGTCCTTTCTTCACAATATCGTTTTCTCGGTTTCTTTCACTTTCAGTGATCCCCCCTTTGGCTTTATCGCCTTGCATGGGGTGAAATGATTTTTTAAAAAAAAGAAGAAAAAAAGAAAGGACGGAAAAAAAAGAAATGAAAAAGAATAAATGCAAATAGAGAAAGAAAGAAAGAAAGAAGCGAGAGAAAAAATGCTGGGAAAATAATAGGGAGAGAAAGGAAAGAAAGATCAGAAAGGAAAGGAAAAGAACGTAAAAATTAGAAAGAAAGGAAGTAAGAACGAAAGAGAAATAAAAAAGACAGAAAAAGAGTAGCAAAACGAAATAAATAAATGAAGAAAGAAATTCGGGAGGAAACAAAAAACAGAAGAAAAAGAAAAGGTAGAAGAACGTAGCGTCGCCAAGAAAGAAAAAAAGACACAAATAAACAGATATAATGTAAAAAGTCAGAAAGAAAGAAAGAAAGAAAGAACGAAAGAAAGAAAGATGAGAAAATAAAAAATAAATAGAAAATTTCAGTGTTCCCTTTTCGACTTTGTCACCATTCATGGGGTGAAATGATTTTAAAAACGGTTACAGGAAAACTGTTCTTTTTATTGTAATAAAAAGGCACGATTCTTCACCTTTAGGACAAGAATATGATGTTTGTCTTTGTGTGTTTCTTTGCAATCTTACAAGAAAAAAGAAAGAAAGAGAGACGGGTTAGGAAAAAAAAAGAATGAAAATAGAAAGAAAGAAAGGGAGAAAGAAAAAATAATGAATGTAGGTGAAAGAAAGAAAGAAAAAAGAAAGAAGGAAAATAACATAAAGGAAGAAAGAAGAAAAAGAATGTAAAAGAAAAACAAAGAAAGAGGGAAAGAACGTAAAATAAAGAAGAAAAGTTATGCAAGAAAGAAAAAAGGGAAATAGTATAAAAGAAAGAAAGAAAGAAGGGAAAGAACGTAAAATAAAGAAAGAAGGGAAAGAACGTAAAAGAGGGAAAGAACGTAAAATAAAGAAAGAAGGGAAAGAACGTAAAAGAGAGAAAGAACGTAAAAGAAAGAAAGAAGAGAAAGAACGTAAAAGAGGGAAAGAAGGTAAAAGAAAGAAAGAAGGGAAAGAACGTAAAAGAAAGAAAGAAGAGAAAGAACGTAAAAGAGGGAAAGAAGGTAAAAGAAAGAAAGAAGGGAAAGAACGTAAAAGAGGGAAAGAACGTAAAAGAAAGAAAGAAGGGAAAGAACGTAAAAGAAAGAAAAGATATAAAAGAAAGAAAAATAGGGAAATAGTATAAAAGAAAGAAGGAAAGAAGGGAAAGAACGTAAAAGAAAGAAAGAAGAGAAAGAACGTAAAAGAGGGAAAGAAGGTAAAAGAAAGAAAGAAGGGAAAGAACGTAAAATAAAGAAAGAAGAGAAAGAACGTAAAAGAGGGAAAGAACGTAAAATAAAGAAAGAAGTGAAAGAACGTAAAAGACGGAAAGAACGTAAAAGAAAGAAAGAAGGGAAAGAACGTAAAAGAGGGAAAGAACGTAAAATAAAGAAAGAAGGGAAAGAACGTAAAAGAGGAAAGAACGTAAAATAAAGAAAGAAGGGAAAGAACGTAAAAGAGAGAAAGAACGTAAAAGAAAGAAAGAAGAGAAAGAACGTAAAAGAGGGAAAGAAGGTAAAAGAAAGAAGGGAAAGAACGTAAAAGAAAGAAAGAAGAGAAAGAACGTAAAAGAGGGAAAGAAGGTAAAAGAAAGAAAGAAGGGAAAGAACGTAAAAGAGGGAAAGAAGGTAAAAGAAAGAAAGAGGGAAAGAATGTAAAAGAGGGAAAGAACGTAAAAGAAAGAAAGAAGGGAAAGAACGTAAAAGAGGGAAAGAACGTAAAAGAACGGAAAGAACGGAAAGAACGTCAAAGAGGGAAAGAACGTAAAAGAAAGAAAGAAGGGAAAGAACGTAAAAGAGGGAAAGAACGTAAAAGAAAGAAAGAGGGAAAGAACGTAAAAGAGGGAAAGAACGTAAAATAAAGAAAGAAGGGAAAGAACGTAAAAGAAAGAAAGAAGGGAAAGAACGTCAAAGAGGGAAAGAACGTAAAATAAAGAAAGAAGGAAAAGAACGTAAAAGAGGGAAAGAACGTAAAAGAAAGAAAGAAGGGAAAGAACGTAAAAGAGGGAAAGAAGGTAAAAGAAAGAAAGAAGGGAAAGAACGTAAAAGAGGGAAAGAACGTAAAAGAAAGAAAGAGGGAGAGAACGTAAAAGAGGGAAAGAACGTAAAATAAAGAAAGAAGGGAAAGAACGTAAAAGAGGGAAAGAACGTAAAATAAAGAAAGAAGGGAAAGAACGTAAAAGAAAGGAAGAAGGGAAAGAACGTCAAAGAGGGAAAGAACGTAAAAGAAAGAAAGAAGGGAAAGAACGTCAAAGAGGGAAAGAACGTAAAATAAAGAAAGAAGGGAAAGAACGTAAAAGAGGGAAAGAACGTAAAAGAAAGAAAGAAGGGAAAGAACGTAAAAGAGGGAAAGAAGGTAAAAGAAAGAAAGAAGGGAAAGAACGTAAAAGAGGGAAAGAACGTAAAAGAAAGAAAGAGGGAAAGAACGTAAAAGAGGGAAAGAACGTAAAATAAAGAAAGAAGGGAAAGAACGTAAAAGAGGGAAAGAACGTAAAATAAAGAAAGAAGGGAAAGAACGTAAAAGAGGGAAAGAACGTAAAATAAAGAAAGAAGGGAAAGAACGTAAAAGAGGGAAAGAACGTAAAATAAAGAAAGAAGGGAAAGAACGTAAAAGAGAGAAAGAAGAGAAAGAACGTAAAAGAGGGAAAGAAGGTAAAAGAAAGAAAGAAGGGAAAGAACGTAAAAGAGGGAAAGAACGTAAAATAAAGAAAGAAGGGAAAGAACGTAAAAGAAAGAAAGAAGAGAAAGAACGTAAAAGAGGGAAAGAAGGTAAAAGAAAGAAAGAAGGGAAAGAACGTAAAAGAAAGAAAGAAGAGAAAGAACGTAAAAGAGGGAAAGAAGGTAAAAGAAAGAAAGAAGGGAAAGAACGTAAAATAAAGAAAGAAGAGAAAGAACGTAAAAGAGGGAAAGAACGTAAAATAAAGAAAGAAGGGAAAGAACGTAAAAGACGGAAAGAACGTAAAAGAAAGAAAGAAGGGAAAGAACGTAAAAGAGGGAAAGAACGTAAAATAAAGAAAGAAGGGAAAGAACGTAAAAGAGGGAAAGAACGTAAAATAAAGAAAGAAGGGAAAGAACGTAAAAGAGAGAAAGAACGTAAAAGAAAGAAAGAAGAGAAAGAACGTAAAAGAGGGAAAGAAGGTAAAAGAAAGAAAGAAGGGAAAGAAGGTAAAAGAAAGAAAGAAGAGAAAGAACGTAAAAGAGGGAAAGAAGGTAAAAGAAAGAAAGAAGGGAAAGAACGTAAAAGAGGGAAAGAACGTAAAAGAAAGAAAGAAGGGAAAGAACGTAAAAGAAAGAAAAGATATAAAAGAAAGAAAAATAGGGAAATAGTATAAAAGAAAGAAGGAAAGAAGGGAAAGAACGTAAAAGAAAGAAAGAAGAGAAAGAACGTAAAAGAGGGAAAGAAGGTAAAAGAAAGAAAGAAGGGAAAGAACGTAAAATAAAGAAAGAAGAGAAAGAACGTAAAAGAGGGAAAGAACGTAAAATAAAGAAAGAAGGGAAAGAACGTAAAAGACGGAAAGAACGTAAAAGAAAGAAAGAAGGGAAAGAACGTAAAAGAGGGAAAGAACGTAAAATAAAGAAAGAAGGGAAAGAACGTAAAAGAGGGAAAGAACGTAAAATAAAGAAAGAAGGGAAAGAACGTAAAAGAGAGAAAGAACGTAAAAGAAAGAAAGAAGAGAAAGAACGTAAAAGAGGGAAAGAACGTAAAAGAAAGAAGGGAAAGAACGTAAAAGAAAGAAAGAAGAGAAAGAACGTAAAAGAGGGAAAGAAGGTAAAAGAAAGAAAGAAGGGAAAGAACGTAAAAGAGGGAAAGAACGTAAAAGAAAGAAAGAGGGAAAGAATGTAAAAGAGGGAAAGAACGTAAAAGAAAGAAAGAAGGGAAAGAACGTAAAAGAGGGAAAGAACGTAAAAGAAAGAAAGAACGGAAAGAACGTCAAAGAGGGAAAGAACGTAAAAGAAAGAAAGAAGGGAAAGAACGTAAAAGAGGGAAAGAACGTAAAAGAAAGAAAGAGGGAAAGAACGTAAAAGAGGGAAAGAACGTAAAATAAAGAAAGAAGGGAAAGAACGTAAAAGAAAGAAAGAAGGGAAAGAACGTCAAAGAGGGAAAGAACGTAAAATAAAGAAAGAAGGGAAAGAACGTAAAAGAGGGAAAGAACGTAAAAGAAAGAAAGAAGGGAAAGAACGTAAAAGAGGGAAAGAAGGTAAAAGAAAGAAAGAAGGGAAAGAACGTAAAAGAGGGAAAGAACGTAAAAGAAAGAAAGAGGGAGAGAACGTAAAAGAGGGAAAGAACGTAAAATAAAGAAAGAAGGGAAAGAACGTAAAAGAGGGAAAGAACGTAAAATAAAGAAAGAAGGGAAAGAACGTAAAAGAAAGGAAGAAGGGAAAGAACGTCAAAGAGGGAAAGAACGTAAAAGAAAGAAAGAAGGGAAAGAACGTCAAAGAGGGAGAGAACGTAAAATAAAGAAAGAAGGGAAAGAACGTAAAAGAGGGAAAGAACGTAAAAGAAAGAAAGAAGGGAAAGAACGTAAAAGAGGGAAAGAAGGTAAAAGAAAGAAAGAAGGGAAAGAACGTAAAAGAGGGAAAGAACGTAAAAGAAAGAAAGAGGGAAAGAACGTAAAAGAGGGAAAGAACGTAAAATAAAGAAAGAAGGGAAAGAACGTAAAAGAGGGAAAGAACGTAAAATAAAGAAAGAAGGGAAAGAACGTAAAAGAGGGAAAGAACGTAAAATAAAGAAAGAAGGGAAAGAACGTAAAAGAGAGAAAGAAGAGAAAGAACGTAAAAGAGGGAAAGAAGGTAAAAGAAAGAAAGAAGGGAAAGAACGTAAAAGAGGGAAAGAACGTAAAATAAAGAAAGAAGGGAAAGAACGTAAAAGAAAGAAAGAAGAGAAAGAACGTAAAAGAGGGAAAGAAGATAAAAGAAAGAAAGAAGGGAAAGAACGTAAAAGAAAGAAAGAAGAGAAAGAACGTAAAAGAGGGAAAGAAGGTAAAAGAAAGAAAGAAGGGAAAGAACGTAAAATAAAGAAAGAAGAGAAAGAACGTAAAAGAGGGAAAGAACGTAAAATAAAGAAAGAAGGGAAAGAACGTAAAAGACGGAAAGAACGTAAAAGAAAGAAAGAAGGGAAAGAACGTAAAAGAGGGAAAGAACGTAAAATAAAGAAAGAAGGGAAAGAACGTAAAAGAGGGAAAGAACGTAAAATAAAGAAAGAAGGGAAAGAACGTAAAAGAGAGAAAGAACGTAAAAGAAAGAAAGAAGAGAAAGAACGTAAAAGAGGGAAAGAAGGTAAAAGAAAGAAAGAAGGGAAAGAACGTAAAAGAAAGAAAGAAGAGAAAGAACGTAAAAGAGGGAAAGAAGGTAAAAGAAAGAAAGAAGGGAAAGAACGTAAAAGAGGGAAAGAACGTAAAAGAAAGAAAGAGGGAAAGAATGTAAAAGAGGGAAAGAATGTAAAAGAAAGAAAGAAGGGAAAGAACGTAAAAGAGGGAAAGAACGTAAAAGAAAGAAAGAAGGGAAAGAACGTCAAAGAGGGAAAGAACGTAAAAGAAAGAAAGAAGGGAAAGAACGTAAAAGAGGGAAAGAACGTAAAAGAAAGAAAGAGGGAAAGAACGTAAAAGAGGGAAAGAACGTAAAATAAAGAAAGAAGGGAAAGAACGTAAAAGAAAGAAAGAAGGGAAAGAACGTCAAAGAGGGAAAGAACGTAAAATAAAGAAAGAAGGGAAAGAACGTAAAAGAGGGAAAGAACGTAAAAGAAAGAAAGAAGGGAAAGAACGTAAAAGAGGGAAAGAAGGTAAAAGAAAGAAAGAAGGGAAAGAACGTAAAAGAGGGAAAGAACGTAAAAGAAAGAAAGAGGGAAAGAACGTAAAAGAGGGAAAGAACGTAAAATAAAGAAAGAAGGGAAAGAACGTAAAAGAGGGAAAGAACGTAAAATAAAGAAAGAAGGGAAAGAACGTAAAAGAGGGAAAGAACGTAAAATAAAGAAAGAAGAGAAAGAACGTAAAAGAGGGAAAGAAGGTAAAAGAAAGAAAGAAGGGAAAGAACGTAAAAGAGGGAAAGAACGTAAAAGAAAGAAAGAGGGAAAGAACGTAAAAGAGGGAAAGAACGTAAAATAAAGAAAGAAGGGAAAGAACGTAAAAGAGGGAAAGAACGTAAAATAAAGAAAGAAGGGAAAGAACGTAAAAGAGAGAAAGAAGAGAAAGAACGTAAAAGAGGGAAAGAAGGTAAAAGAAAGAAAGAAGGGAAAGAACGTAAAAGAGGGAAAGAACGTAAAATAAAGAAAGAAGGGAAAGAACGTAAAAGAAAGAAAGAAGGGAAAGAACGTAAAAGAGGGAAAGAACGTAAAAGAAAGAAAGAAGGGAAAGAACGTCAAAGAGGGAAAGAACGTAAAAGAAAGAAAGAAGGGAAAGAACGTAAAAGAGGGAAAGAACGTAAAAGAAAGAAAGAGGGAAAGAACGTAAAAGAGGGAAAGAACGTAAAATAAAGAAAGAAGGGAAAGAACGTAAAAGAAAGAAAGAAGGGAAAGAACGTCAAAGAGGGAAAGAACGTAAAATAAAGAAAGAAGGGAAAGAACGTAAAAGAGGGAAAGAACGTAAAAGAAAGAAAGAAGGGAAAGAACGTAAAAGAGGGAAAGAAGGTAAAAGAAAGAAAGAAGGGAAAGAACGTAAAAGAGGGAAAGAACGTAAAAGAAAGAAAGAGGGAAAGAACGTAAAAGAGGGAAAGAACGTAAAATAAAGAAAGAAGGGAAAGAACGTAAAAGAGGGAAAGAACGTAAAATAAAGAAAGAAGGGAAAGAACGTAAAAGAGGGAAAGAACGTAAAAGAAAGAAAGAAGGGAAAGAACGTAAAAGAGGGAAAGAAGGTAAAAGAAAGAAAGAAGGGAAAGAACGTAAAAGAGGGAAAGAACGTAAAAGAAAGAAAGAGGGAAAGAACGTAAAAGAGGGAAAGAACGTAAAATAAAGAAAGAAGGGAAAGAACGTAAAAGAGGGAAAGAACGTAAAATAAAGAAAGAAGGGAAAGAACGTAAAAGAGGGAAAGAACGTAAAATAAAGAAAGAAGGGAAAGAACGTAAAAGAGGGAAAGAACGTAAAATAAAGAAAGAAGGGAAAGAACGTAAAAGAGAGAAAGAAGAGAAAGAACGTAAAAGATGGAAAGAAGGTAAAAGAAAGAAAGAAGGGAAAGAACGTAAAAGAGGGAAAGAACGTAAAATAAAGAAAGAAGGGAAAGAACGTAAAAGAAAGAAAGAAGAGAAAGAACGTAAAAGTGGGAAAGAAGGTAAAAGAAAGAAAGAAGGGAAAGAACGTAAAAGAAAGAAAGAAGAGAAAGAACGTAAAAGAGGGAAAGAAGGTAAAAGAAAGAAAGAAGGGAAAGAACGTAAAAGAGAGAAAGAACGTAACAGAAAGAAAGAAGAGAAAGAACGTAAAAGAGGGAAAGAACGTAAAATAAAGAAAGAAGGGAAAGAACGTAAAAGAAAGAAAGAGGGAAAGAACGTAAAAGAGGGAAAGAACGTAAAATAAAGAAAGAAGGGAAAGAACGTAAAAGAGGGAAAGAACGTAAAATAAAGAAAGAAGGGAAAGAACGTAAAAGAGGGAAAGAAGGTAAAAGAAAGAAAGAAGGGAAAGAACGTAAAAGAAAGAAAGAAGAGAAAGAACGTAAAAGAGGGAAAGAAGGTAAAAGAAAGAAAGAAGGGAAAGAACGTAAAAAAGGGAAAGAACGTAAAAGAAAGAAAGAAGGGAAAGAACGTAAAAGAAAGAAAAGATATAAATTAAAGAAAAATAGGGAAATAGTATAAAAGAAAGAAGGAAAGAAGGGAAAGAACGTAAAAGAAAGAAAGAAGAGAAAGAACGAAAAATAGGGAAAGAAGGTAAAAGAAAGAAAGAAGGGAAACAACGTAAAAGAAAGAAAGAAGAGAAAGAACGTAAAAGAGGGAAAGAACGTAAAAGAAAGAAAGAAGGGAAAGAACGTAAAATAAAGAAAGAAGAGAAAGAACGTAAAAGAGGGAAAGAACGTAAAATAAAGAAAGAAGGGAAAGAACGTAAAAGAGGGAAAGAACGTAAAAGAAAGAAAGAAGGGAAAGAACGTAAAAGAGGGAAAGAACGTAAAATAAAGAAAGAAGGGAAAGAACGTAAAAGAGGGAAAGAACGTAAAATAAAGAAAGAAGGGAAAGAACGTAAAAGAGGGAAAGAACGTAAAAGAAAGAAAGAAGAGAAAGAACGTAAAAGAGGGAAAGAAGGTAAAATAAAGAAAGAAGGGAAAGAACGTAAAAGAGGGAAAGAACGTAAAATAAAGAAAGTAGGGAAAGAACGTAAAAGAGAGAAAGAACGTAAAAGAAAGAAAGAAGAGAAAGAACGTAAAAGAGGGAAAGAAGGTAAAAGAAAGAAAGAAGGGAAAGAACGTAAAAGAAAGAAAGAAGAGAAAGAACGTAAAAGAGGGAAAGAAGGTAAAAGAAAGAAAGAAGGGAAAGAACGTAAAAGAGGGAAAGAACGTAAAAGAAAGAAAGAAGGGAAAGAACGTAAAATAAAGAAAGAAGAGAAAGAACGTAAAAGAGGGAAAGAACGTAAAATAAAGAAAGAAGGGAAAGAACGTAAAAGAGGGAAAGAACGTAAAAGAAAGAAAGAAGGGAAAGAACGTAAAAGAGGGAAAGAACGTAAAATAAAGAAAGAAGAGAAAGAACGTAAAAGAGGGAAAGAACGTAAAATAAAGAAAGAAGGGAAAGAACGTAAAAGAGGGAAAGAACGTAAAAGAAAGAAAGAAGGGAAAGAACGTAAAAGAGGGAAAGAACGTAAAATAAAGAAAGAAGAGAAAGAACGTAAAAGAGGGAAAGAACGTAAAATAAAGAAAGAAGGGAAAGAACGTAAAAGAGGGAAAGAACGTAAAATAAAGAAAGAAGAGAAAGAACGTAAAAGAGGGAAAGAACGTAAAATAAAGAAAGAAGGGAAAGAACGTAAAAGAGGGAAAGAACGTAAAATAAAGAAAGAAGGGAAAGAACGTAAAAGAGAGAAAGAACGTAAAAGAAAGAAAGAAGAGAAAGAACGTAAAAGAGGGAAAGAAGGTAAAAGAAAGAAAGAAGGGAAAGAACGTAAAAGAAAGAAAGAAGAGAAAGAACGTAAAAGAGGGAAAGAAGGTAAAAGAAAGAAAGAAGGGAAAGAACGTAAAAGAAAGAAAGAAGAGAAAGAACGTAAAAGAGGGAAAGAAGGTAAAAGAAAGAAAGAAGGGAAAGAACGTAAAAGAGGGAAAGAACGTAAAAGAAAGAAAGAGGGAAAGAACGTAAAAGAGGGAAAGAACGTAAAATAAAGAAAGTAGGGAAAGAACGTAAAAGAGGGAAAGAACGTAAAAGAAAGAAAGAAGGGAAAGAACGTAAAAGAGGGAAAGAACGTAAAATAAAGAAAGAAGGGAAAGAACGTAAAAGAGGGAAAGAACGTAAAAGAAAGAAAGAAGGGAAAGAACGTAAAAGAGGGAAAGAACGTAAAATAAAGAAAGAAGAGAAAGAACGTAAAAGAGGGAAAGAACGTAAAATAAAGAAAGAAGGGAAAGAACGTAAAAGAGGGAAAGAACGTAAAAGAAAGAAAGAAGGGAAAGAACGTAAAAGAGGGAAAGAACGTAAAATAAAGAAAGAAGGGAAAGAACGTAAAAGAGGGAAAGAACGTAAAAGAAAGAAAGAAGGGAAAGAACGTAAAAGAGGGAAAGAACGTAAAATAAAGAAAGAAGAGAAAGAACGTAAAAGAGGGAAAGAACGTAAAATAAAGAAAGAAGGGAAAGAACGTAAAAGAGGGAAAGAACGTAAAATAAAGAAAGAAGGGAAAGAACGTAAAAGAGAGAAAGAACGTAAAAGAAAGAAAGAAGAGAAAGAACGTAAAAGAGGGAAAGAAGGTAAAAGAAAGAAAGAAGGGAAAGAACGTAAAAGAAAGAAAGAAGAGAAAGAACGTAAAAGAGGGAAAGAAGGTAAAAGAAAGAAAGAAGGGAAAGAACGTAAAAGAAAGAAAGAAGAGAAAGAACGTAAAAGAGGGAAAGAAGGTAAAAGAAAGAAAGAAGGGAAAGAACGTAAAAGAGGGAAAGAACGTAAAAGAAAGAAAGAGGGAAAGAACGTAAAAGAGGGAAAGAACGTAAAATAAAGAAAGTAGGGAAAGAACGTAAAAGAGGGAAAGAACGTAAAAGAAAGAAAGAAGGGAAAGAACGTAAAAGAGGGAAAGAACGTAAAATAAAGAAAGAAGGGAAAGAACGTAAAAGAGGGAAAGAACGTAAAATAAAGAAAGAAGGGAAAGAACGTAAAAGAGGGAAAGAACGTAAAATAAAGAAAGAAGGGAAAGAACGTAAAAGAGAGAAAGAACGTAAAAGAAAGAAAGAAGAGAAAGAACGTAAAAGAGGGAAAGAAGGTAAAAGAAAGAAAGAAGGGAAAGAACGTAAAAGAGGGAAAGAACGTAAAAGAAAGAAAGAAGGGAAAGAACGTAAAAGAAAGAAAAGATATAAAAGAAAGAAAAATAGGGAAATAGTATAAAAGAAAGAAGGAAAGAAGGGAAAGAACGTAAAAGAAAGAAAGAAGAGAAAGAACGTAAAAGAGGGAAAGAAGGTAAAAGAAAGAAAGAAGGGAAAGAACGTAAAAGAAAGAAAGAAGAGAAAGAACGTAAAAGAGGGAAAGAAGGTAAAAGAAAGAAAGAAGGGAAAGAACGTAAAAGAAAGAAAGAAGAGAAAGAACGTAAAAGAGGGAAAAAAGGTAAAAGAAAGAAAGAAGGGAAAGAACGTAAAAGAGGGAAAGAACGTAAAAGAAAGAAAGAGGGAAAGAACGTAAAAGAGGGAAAGAACGTAAAATAAAGAAGGCAGGGAAAGAACGTAAAAGAGGGAAAGAACGTAAAAGAAAGAAAGAAGGGAAAGAACGTAAAAGAGGGAAAGAACGTAAAATAAAGAAAGAAGGGAAAGAACGTAAAAGAGGGAAAGAACGTAAAATAAAGAAAGAAGGGAAAGAACGTAAAAGAGGGAAAGAACGTAAAATAAAGAAAGAAGGGAAAGAACGTAAAAGAGAGAAAGAACGTAAAAGAAAGAAAGAAGAGAAAGAACGTAAAAGAGGGAAAGAAGGTAAAAGAAAGAAAGAAGGGAAAGAACGTAAAAGAGGGAAAGAACGTAAAAGAAAGAAAGAAGGGAAAGAACGTAAAAGAAAGAAAAGATATAAAAGAAAGAAAAATAGGGAAATAGTATAAAAGAAAGAAGGAAAGAAGGGAAAGAACGTAAAAGAAAGAAAGAAGAGAAAGAACGTAAAAGAGGGAAAGAAGGTAAAAGAAAGAAAGAAGGGAAAGAACGTAAAAGAAAGAAAGAAGAGAAAGAACGTAAAAGAGGGAAAGAAGGTAAAAGAAAGAAAGAAGGGAAAGAACGTAAAAGAGGGAAAGAACGTAAAAGAAAGAAAGAGGGAAAGAACGTAAAAGAGGGAAAGAACGTAAAATAAAGAAAGAAGGGAAAGAACGTAAAAGAGGGAAAGAACGTAAAAGAAAGAAAGAAGGGAAAGAACGTAAAAGAGGGAAAGAACGTAAAATAAAGAAAGAAGGGAAAGAACGTAAAAGAGGGAAAGAACGTAAAATAAAGAAAGAAGGGAAAGAACGTAAAAGAGGGAAAGAACGTAAAATAAAGAAAGAAGGGAAAGAACGTAAAAGAGAGAAAGAACGTAAAAGAAAGAAAGAAGAGAAAGAACGTAAAAGAGGGAAAGAAGGTAAAAGAAAGAAAGAAGGGAAAGAACGTAAAAGAGGGAAAGAACGTAAAAGAAAGAAAGAAGGGAAAGAACGTAAAAGAAAGAAAGAAGGGAAAGAACGTAAAAGAAAGAAAAGATATAAAAGAAAGAAAAATAGGGAAATAGTATAAAAGAAAGAAGGAAAGAAGGGAAAGAACGTAAAAGAAAGAAAGAAGAGAAAGAACGTAAAAGAAAGAAAGAAGGTAAAAGAAAGAAAGAAGGGAAAGAACGTAAAAGAGGGAAAGAACGTAAAAGAAAGAAAGAGGGAAAGAACCTAAAAGAAAGAAAAGATATTAAAGAAAGAAAAAAGTGAAATAGTATAAAAGAAAGAAAAAAGAAAGAAAGAAGGGAAAGAACGTAAAATAAAGAAAGAAGGGAAAGAACGTAAAAGAGGGAAAGAACGTAAAAGAAAGAAAGATGGAAATGAACGTAAAAGAAAGAAAGCGGGAATGAACGTAAAAGAAAGAAAAGATATAAAAGAAAGAAAAAACTGAAATAGTATAAAAGAAAGAAAGAAAGAAAGAAGGGAAAGAACGTAAAACAAAGAAAAAGGTAAAGAACGTAAAATAAAGAAAGAAGGGAAAGAACGTAAAAGAGGGAAAGGACGTAAAAGAAAGAAAGAAGGGAAAGAACGTAAAAGAGGGAAAGAACGTAAAATAAAGAAAGAGGGAAAGAACGTAAAAGAGGGAAAGAACGTAAAAGAGGGAAAGGACGTAAAAGAAAGAAAGAAGGGAAAGAACGTAAAAGAGGGAAAGGACGTAAAAGAAAGAAAAAATATCAAAGAAAGAAAAAAAGTGAAATAGTATAAAAGAAAGAAAAAAGAAAGAAAGAAGGGAAAGAACGTAAAAGAGGGAAAGAACGTAAAGGAAGAAAGATTGGAAGAACGTAAATGAGGGAAAGAACGTAAAAGAAAGAATGAGGGAAAGAACGTAAAATAAAGAAAGAAGAGAAAGAACGTAAAAGAGGGAAAGAACGTAAAAGAAAGAAAGAAGGGAAAGAACGTAAAAGAGGGAAAGGACGTAAAAGAAAGAAAAGATATCAAAGAAAGAAAAAAAGTGAAATAGTATAAAAGAAAGAAAAAAGAAAGAAAGAAGGGAAAGAACGTAAAAGAGGGAAAGAACGTAAAGGAAGAAAGATTGGAAGAACGTAAATGAGGGAAAGAACGTAAAAGAAAGAATGAGGGAAAGAACGTAAAATAAAGAAAGAAGAGAAAGAACGTAAAAGAGGGAAAGAACGTAAAAGAAAGAAAGAAGGGAAAGAAAGTAAAAGAGGGAAAGGACGTAAAAGAAAGAAAAGATATCAAAGAAAGAAAAAAAGTGAAATAGTATAAAAGAAAGAAAAAAGAAAGAAAGAAGAGAAAGAACGTAAAAGAGGGAAAGAACGTAAAATAAAGAAAGAGGGAAAGAACGTAAAAGAGGGAAAGAACGTAAAAGAGGGAAAGGACGTAAAAGAAAGAAAGAAGGGAAAGAACGTAAAAGAGGGAAAGGACGTAAAAGAAAGAAAAGATATCAAAGAAAGAAAAAAAGTGAAATAGTATAAAAGAAAGAAAAAAGAAAGAAAGAAGGGAAAGAACGTAAAAGAGGGAAAGAACGTAAAGGAAGAAAGATTGGAAGAACGTAAATGAGGGAAAGAACGTAAAAGAAAGAATGAGGGAAAGAACGTAAAATAAAGAAAGAAGAGAAAGAACGTAAAAGAGGGAAAGAACGTAAAAGAAAGAAAGAAGGGAAAGAACGTAAAAGAGGGAAAGGACGTAAAAGAAAGAAAAGATATCAAAGAAAGAAAAAAAGTGAAATAGTATAAAAGAAAGAAAAAAGAAAGAAAGAAGGGAAAGAACGTAAAAGAGGGAAAGAACGTAAAGGAAGAAAGATTGGAAGAACGTAAATGAGGGAAAGAACGTAAAAGAAAGAATGAGGGAAAGAACGTAAAATAAAGAAAGAAGAGAAAGAACGTAAAAGAGGGAAAGAACGTAAAAGAAAGAAAGAAGGGAAAGAACGTAAAAGAGGGAAAGAACGTAAAAGAAAGAAAGAAGGGAAAGAACGTAAAAGAAAGAAATGATATAAAAGAAAGAAAAATAGGGAAATAGTATAAAAGAAAGAAAGAAAGAAGGGAAAGAACGTAAAAGAAAGAAAGAAAGAAAGAAGGGAAAGAACGTAAAATAAAGAAATGATATAAAAGAAAGAAAAAGGGAAATACTATAAAATAGAGAAAGAAAGAATGGAAAGAACGTAAAAGAAAGAAAGAGAGAAAGAACGTAAAAGAAAGAGAGAAAGAACGTAAAAGAAAGAAAAGATATAAAAGAAAGAAAAATAAAGTAAATAGTAAAAAAGAAAGAAAGAAAGGGAGAGAACGTAAAAAATGTAAACAAGCTAGAAAAAAAGAAAGAAGGAATGGGTGTAGGTGAAAGAGAGAAAGAAAAAGAAGGAAGTTAAAAAAACTAAAAGAAATACAAAGAAAGAGAGAATATAAATAACGTAAAAGAAAGGACATAAAGGAAAGAAAGAAAGAAGAAATTAATGTAGAAGATAGAAAGTAGAGAAAGAAAAAAGGGAAGAAAGAAAGTAGGGAAATACTGAAAAAGAAGAAAAGAAAGAAAGAATGGAAGATAGAAATGAAAAAAGAATAAATGCAAAGAGACAAAGAAAGAAAGAAAGAAAGAAAAAAGAAAGAAAGAAAGAAGTGAGAGAAAAATGCTGGGAAAATAAGGATGAGAAGAGAAAGCAAGCAAGCAAGAAAGAAAGAAACAAAGAAACAAAGAAAGAATGACAGAAAGAATGAAAGATGGCAGAATAAAAAATAATTTTAAAATGAATGAAAGAAAGATGGACGGGATATAAAATAAATAAATAAATAAAGAAAGAAAGAAAGAAAGAAAGAAAAACGGGGGAGCAAAAAATAAATAAAAATTGAATAAAAGAAAGATGGACGGGACATAAAGAAAGAGAGAAAGACAGGCCAGAAAAAAAGAAAGAAAGAAAGAAAGAAAGAAAGACGGGCCAGAAAGAAAGAAAGAGAGAGAAAAGCAGATAGTAGGAAGAGACAAAAAAAAAAAAGAACGGACAGAAGGAAAGGAAAAATGTTTAAGATAAAATGTTGCAGACACAAATTATGTGTTCATATCAACCGAATAGAACCCTATCGAATTCACTGACCCCATTTCAACGCGACAGCTTTCAAATTTTCTGACACTGCAGAGTTTTTAAAAAAGTCAACTTTACTTAGCACTGCTTCTCTCAATTCTGTTGCTTTCTTTTCTTTCTTTCTTTTTTCTGCTAAATGCATATTTTTTACTCTATCTCAGAATAGCTAAGAACTTTGTGATAAGTAGAGGAACTGCATTAAACACTTTACAGTACAGGTACTGCTGGCGGCATGATGATGACGACATTTAGCAAAGATTCTTCTGATGAAACCGAGAATGGAAAGATTTCAAACAGTCGTCGTCTGCCGAAATACCCTATTCCCCATATGAGGTAAAAGGATTTGTTTGATTATATATATATATATATATATATATATATATATATATATTACATAAAATAGAAATCCAAATTTACCTCATTCGAAAAGCTATTTCATCCACCAAGTATATATATATATATATATATATATATATAAAGAAATTTTTTATGTTTATACGAGCAGATATGAATGTACGAGAGAAAATCATGGAGAATTGTAGTTTAAAAACAGTAAAATCGACCTTGCTAACCGAAACGCTCCTCAGTGGCTTAATCGGTAAAGCACGTCAGGCTATATGTCGGTTCCGTATAGGATACAGGTTCGATTCCTGTCGGAGGACGCGTATTTTCTATGAAAATTCCTCGAACATTCAGGCCGTGAAATGTCGTTAATACTTTCTATTGTAAACAGAGCATTTACTTAAATATTTGTATCTATAAAAAGAACGTATAAACATAAAAAATGTCTTAAAATAATTGTGGGACTTTGTCCATTTCATATATATATATATTTTAAACATATAGTATTGAATGTTAAAGACAACATAGTCTTGCATATTTTCTTTTGAATTTTCTCATATTCTCTAATGAGACTTTTTATTTGAAAATGATTTCGAAATATGTATTGTCCATACGATGACCTAGCGCTTTCGAACATCATTGTTCATCTTCAGGGTCAATATTTTTAATCAAATTTTTTTTTTTTAAACAAACATTTGCCAATTATCTTGTAGCGTAATCATGTTGCTACTGTTTACAAACTAAATAAACGTTAACGTTATTTAGTTTGTAAAAAAGTAGCAACATTATATACATATATATATATATATATATATATATATATATATATATATATATATATATATATATATGGTTGGTCGTTTCTGAGTATGCCATTCTACTAGGGTGTCTAATCCGTGATTACAGACTACCTGTTAAAAACTCTCAGTCTTAACCTGCCGTTTATATGGACTCTATCCTGACTGATCCCTTGTTACATTTTCTAGGGGAGAACGCATAAATTGGCGTGATCAGCACTTTTGAACAAGCTCTCGATCAGAATGTCTTCTGATCTCGCGCCGGCACAATCACCGACGGCTTCATAACAGTTTCGTCTACCCAATGTCACTCGCATGTTAACTCGTGGTATGGTTTTCAGCCGCCTCCCAGTTTGTGCTGCACGATTGGATCGACTCTCTAGGCCGCTATTATCCAGAAGTCACCACCATGACGTGATTCGAACCCGGCTTTCATAGTCGAGACGTTAACATTTTCACCACTCGGCCATATATAAACGTAGATATAAAGGACATTTTTTTCTTTTAAAAACCTACATAAATTGACGTCGCAAGTGAAATAAAATGTGTTTATTTTGCCTGAAGAATGGCACCCCTGTTTTCGGTGCATCCCACAGTGCGCTCGGAATTCACAAATTAACTGCTTTGCATAATTTTGTTTCCCCACTCCACCAGAAATAGAAATACGTTGTATGTGAAATTAAAAAAAAATAACAACAATTAAATGTGTATTTGACGTTGAATTCGAATAGCAAAGGTCATAAACCGTAAATTCACCATCACTCCCACGCACGCCTACGGCAAAGATGAAATATACCAGCAAAAGTGACGCCGAAAAACATGTCTGAAATTATTAAAAACTTGATTGACAAACGATGTAATTTTGTTACCCGGTTGATGGAAAACGTTTTTTCTGTACAATACTTTTTAATTGATTGAGTGGTTTTAGACGGCTTATCAACCCTTTGCAGGTTATTTAAAACAAGAAAATAATTTGAGATAGTAAGATTTTTTGACATAATAATACTTTAGTGATATAAGTTTTACTAATTAACCCATAGTTTTGTAGAAAATATGTGGATTCATACCAAGTTACTCTCTTGGTTTTGGAATTATCGAAATTTGCAAGCCATTTTGTCACTAGCTATTAGAGCTAGGTCAGAGGCGAGATTCACTTCTATGATCTAGTTGATTCATTGTTGGTTTTTTTTGACAGCTTATCAACCCTTTACAGGTTATTTAAAGCCAGAAAATGTTTTTACATATTAAGATTTCTTTTAGGTAATAATGTGTTAGTGATACAAGTAATACTAATTAATCCTTAGCTGGGGGACAGTATGTGGATTCATACCTTTCCCAAGAGTATTTTCGTGTAAGTGAATATAACAAACCCAACGGAAATTACAACTCGGTACTTCGATTAACAATTCCTAGCCATTACCCCCTCCCACCGCACATTCAGACTTAAAGCACCTGTTCTTGCCAAACTATCAACCATTGTATAACATTTACATTACTTACAGTTGGACTGTTATCCCCATCATTGTTGTGTGTAGCAATTATTGTGGAATTGGCATGCCGAATTCAAATTCCAGCAGAAGACGTTTCGCTCATTTTCGATCAAATACCCTTGGGACAGGTATGAATCTATTTTTCTTTCGCACCTCCGAGTTAATAGCTGAGAAAACTGAGCTTTCTAGCCTTGGTTGGAAGCCAATCTAGGAGAAGGATAACGTGGAATTCAAAAACGCTTGGGCGTAACACTAGCAACTCAACACAAAAAACATACTTGTCAGAGAAACCAGTGCAGTATGCTTCGCACGGTGACGCTGTGAGGGAGTATACAATTGTTATTATTATCACAACGTTTCGATCGGTGCCATCTCCGGCCTTCTTCAAGTGTAATTTCTAACTGAACCTTTTATTTAATCTAACGGGGTTAGATTGTTCTTGTTCAGCTGTCCATGTCTAGGAATATTTCGTATTGGTGAATTTTCTTTTAATATTGTTCAGTTATTGCTGATATTATTTCCAATAACTCCTAGTATCAATAATATAATATAATATATTACTAGTATAACTAATCAACGGTTCAAAAATTGTTTTGTGGGACAATTCTGAAGTTAGAATTTAGAGTCTTAAACCTACTTGCTTCCTCGGCTGTTGCAGCAATCTTACTGTCAAGCTTGACTCCCCTCGCCGCCGCCTCGTCTTTCTTTTTTGTGATATCAACGAACACTCGTTGCCACTTTCGTAATGTTCGTTGCAGTAGGGACTTTGTAATCGCAGATACAACTATAGTAACGCCGTTGAACAATACTGGTGTCAGACACCTTCGAATAACACTCGCACTAATAGTACTTGCTCGATAATACTAGCTTGAATAATAACCACCGAATAATGATGCGAATAGTAATCCGTATAGTGATCAGTATAGAGAAATAGTATAGTACATAGTATAGAGACTAGCGATCCACATAGCAATAGAGGATAGAGTAGAAATAGTGATCAGTTAGACGCCACGCTAATTCCCATATATACATTTCCTTTACTATCAGGTGATTTACATATTAAAAATGGGAACGCTTTTGTTTGCTCTCTGATGATCTGTGTTCAAACCCAAGTGTCGGTAGTGACACTTTATTCCTATATAACACTTTTGTATCGCCTTACTTTTGCCACTGTAATTTTTTTTTTACCATGCACCACTATTATTCGTTGATAGTAATTCTGACGTATATTCTTTGTTAATGAATGACTCCCATATGATATCTATATCTATGCTTGGCCTACTGAGGAGAACGTCCTAACCTCGCTTATGCGCTGATATCTGCAGACGTCAGAGTCTCCATCGCTCCCTGTACACCATCTGTGTCCCTCCTCCACTTCTTTAGTATCATTAGACTCCTCTGTGGAGCACAAGGCTACATCATCACCATTCTACTGTAGTTTCTGTAGTGAGTGATTTTTTTTATATGGGGGAGCTCTCAGTTCCATGCCACTCTTTCTCTTAGACTGGTTGCCAACCTAGGCTAGAGAGCAAAGTCTGTCCTGTTACTTAACACAGATCGCATGAGAAAGGTTGAATTCATACTTTTCCTAAGGGTATTTATATAAAAATTCCCTTTTCACGCGCACGTTCTTATTCAGTGTTACAAAAATCTTAGAAGCGTAATTGGAGTTGATTCAGGTTTTGTTAATTACGCAACCGACCAACTGTCATACGTCGTTTTTTTTTTAAGCTTTAGATAAAATAAATAAATGAATAAGACAGGAAAATCGATCCTAATTTAAATATTACCGTAATTCACCATGTATAATACGCATTTTTTATAAAAAATAATAAGCAAAATCAGAGGTGCGTATTATGCACAGCTACCAAAAAACTTTAAAAAATTGCCGTAAAATAAAATAAAAATTATCATAAAACTGTTTAAAACCATTAAAAAAAATAATAGAAAATTCTGGCCGTAATGAAATTGGGGATTACAATTTATAGGGTTTTGATTACCAAACAAGGGGTGCGTATTATGCATGAGTAGAAGCATTTTCCCACAGTTTCTGCCCAATTTTAGGGGTGCGTATTATGGATGAAGGCATATGATGAATGGGGAATTACAGTACTGTTTCCTTTTTTCTCGTTTTCTTTTTTTTTTTTAAATCAGTTCTCCCCAAGAAAATATGCCAACTCAGACAGGTGAACACATTAAAAATAATGTTCATAGTCATAATGTCGTATGAAAAAATCCATTTAAAATGATTATGTTTACGTCTCTTGTACAAAAAGGAAGCCAATAGGTATAGTGTGTAGCTGTGGGTCGTTCTAATTGAATCGATGATCCCGATATAAACTCAAAGAAGGCCGGACGTGAGGTGTGCATTCCTTAAGTAGGTAATTGAGCCTCACCATCTCATGGCCGTCTCTCGTGGCTTAATATCGGTTGACATTAATTTAAGAAAAAATAACAAAAAACTTAAGAACTGTCATTGATCTTGAGTCAAAAATAGCCAGTGAGTGTCAAATTTTCTATGTTTTCCACCCAATACGCTTTTGAATTTTATCATTAAAATTCTTGAGACAATTTATATTAAGTCGAACCAGCCTTACTTCTGCTTACAGAAGGAATGGTTGCCGAGTCTAAATGTAATTTATCTGTGATTTATACTTCGGATTATCTGGTAGAATTTTTTAATCCCTTCTATTTTCAGCCTTTTTGCATATATATTTGTCTTTGATTGGCTATTAGGATCAGTAATAACCTGTTTGCACTTGTTTTGTTATTTCTTTTTTGTTGGATCTTTTCAATGCATATCTTTTATAGTGAGTAATTATTATTATTATTATTATTATTATTATTATTATTATTATTATTATTGCCTTACCCCCTTTGTTTAATATTTGTGAATCAGTGAAGGGAATTTAATACTACAATCTGAGATTTCTTCAGATTATTGATATTAAGTCTAATCAGCCTTCCCTTTGTAGGAAGAATGAATGATGTCTGAGTCCGAATTTAATGTGTCTGTGATTTATACTGCAGATTTCCTGGTAGGAACTTTTTCTCGCTTTCCTTTTTTATTCGTCCTTCATCTATTTTATCGCTGTACACATATTTTGTCTACAACTGGTTCTGAGGATCAATAAACGTCTATCCTTTCTTTGTTATTTCTTTTTGTTTTTATATTTTTTCTATCTACCAATTTACGGTGATTAATTTTTTTTCTTAGCACTTACTCCATTATATATATATATATATATATATATATATATATATATATATATATATATATATATATTTTAATATAATTATATATACTTTTAAAATGTCGGATGTTAGCGTTTTTGTTTTTTTTTGAGACGGAAATGTTTTTGGGGTTGCAGAATACCAGATTCCTTCAAAAAGAAATCACTCATTACAAACACACTCTGCGAGACAAGCTAGCTGACTATCATTCCACAGTGGGCGATTTTGGATGGAATCTCACTCGGTCTATATTCATAGATGATTCTGAGCTTGTAAAATAGAGCCACCATTGTCTCGTGTCCATACCAACATTTCTGGGTCAATATTTTTCCTTCAGTGAATCATTGACGTAAACCTGTTTTATCAGTATGGTGGTACTTAATATGGAAATGTCTACAAAGTAAAGAATTCTAGATCTTTGATTCCAAAAGTGGAAATCTCTGCGCAGCTAAAAGTGTTCTTTGTTTTGAGGGCTACAAATCTACGGCACCCAGTGAAAATCACACTCGCTATGCATATATATATATATATATATATATATATATATATATATGGGCCGAGTGGTTAGAGCGTTCGCTTTCTGACCATGAGACGCGGGTTAGAATCTCACCACGGTTGATTTGTCAGGAAGGAGACTTCCTGATGTTATCGGTCTGGAGGAAGGCGATTCCAGCATGCGGCACTTTTAGAAAGTGCCTGACTGAAAAATATACCACGGGTTGACCTAAGCCTTGTGAGTGAAATTAGGTTGACGGAAAACTTGGGGGCTGTCGATAGCTGAGTTCTGGGCTTGTTCAGATTGTTGATCAAGCTAGATAATACGCTCTCTCCCAGAAACTGTAACTAAGGTCTTCTCGGCATAGTTGCAGTATTGGGTCTGTAGGTGTTGATCAAACACAAATGTGCCTCAGCGATCGTCTGCTATAGGGATTCACTAGCCGCCCTAATAGACGGGTAAGCTCGAATACGAGTGGCCAGCGATTATATATATATATATATATATATATATATATATATATATATATATATATATAGTAGCCAGCGATTTTACGTATATATATATATATATATATATATATATATATATATATAATCGCTGGCCACTCGTATTCGAGCTTATATATAGTAGCCAGCGATTTTACGTATATATATACATATATATATATATATATATATATATATATATATATATATATATATATATATATATATATATATATATATATATTACATGAATCATTCATACAAAAAGCAGATAGTGAAGTTAATGATATAAATGGCAAGAATCATTCTCGCAAACAATTTTTAATAAAAGACATTAACTTCGAACCCTTATACAACTTATAAAAGACCTTATACAACTGGAATTTATAAACAGGGATCATAACATTCATCAACGGGTTCGAGGTTAATTTATTTTATTAAAAATTGTTTGCGAGAGTGATTCTTGCCATTTATATCATTAACTTCACTATCTGCTTTTTGTATGAATGATTCCTGTAATGTAAATTGAACTGCACCAAATACTTGATATATATACATATATATATATATATATATATATATATATATATATATATATATATATATATATATATATATATATATATAATAAATATAAATATATATATATAAATATATATATATATATGTAATAGCTGGCCCCTTTATTCGTATATATATGTATATGTAAGTGGACACTGAAGTCTACACCCATATATATATATATATATATATATATATATATATATAAAGTGTAAACATTGAGGTCA
>OZ038502.1:83801673-83874173 GCA_964036315.1 Acanthosepion esculentum
TCAAGACAAACGTTGGATACCTGATTTCATCTGCGAACTCTGCAAAAGAACTCCAGAAGGTAAGATGGAAAGTTTTGCTTGTTTGGATAGTGGGGTATTTAAGTGTAAAAGTTTTGTATTTCTTTTTATTTAAATATTACTTTTATTTTTTTTACCTGATTTTTACAAAAAATTAACTTTTAAAAGATTTCCTTTTGTGGGAGGGGCGGGGTATGAGGCTTGAATTACAATGTACGTTTAATGCTAAATTTGACTCTTATTTTGTATCTGTTTTTGTATTAGTTTTTTTTTCTGTTATTTCGTCATGTCCATTATTTTAAAGTAAAGTAAATATCACGGCGTCACAAAATTTTGCCTTTTTACTTTTGTTTCGTAAGTGTTATTTCTTAATTGCTTTTGTCTGGAAAGCAAAGGGCATGACCATTATTCCCTTCAAACTTTGCTTTAGTGTCACAACGGACCGAATTTGTAGGGAGGAAAAACGTCAAATGGGAGCCACTTTTGGACCCCTGGAAAGCATTGTTTTCCTCACTGCATTTAAAATTGACCATTATGAAACTATTTGTCATAGCTCTAGATAAGGAGTCTGCAGCCTTCAAGTACCTTCAGGACTTCTTCCCTAACATATCTGTGGTAAAAGTCAAAGCCGGTGTCTTCGTCAGACCACAAATGAAAACGTGCAAGGATTTTCTCAAGAAACTCACAAGACGGAGAAAGCAACGTGTTATGGGATCTTACCTGTAACGACATAGTGAACTCTTCCTGATACTATAAAGACTGCGCCTCTCAAGAGAGACGAATGAACGAAGTGGAACGAGTCGAGACGGAACGAGTCGAGACAATAGTAGTTCACTCTAAACCAGACTGACAGTCATACTAACACCTTCAACTTCTTGTATTATTATTCTGTTTAATATATCTTTGTTATTTTTACTCATGTGTTCGCGTTGTTCTTCCTTGGTCCTAACCTTGGACCATAACAGTGATGCGAGGATATTGGACCATAACACAACGTGAAACAGATTTGTCACAGTGTTTTGCGGGCTTCCTAGAGAATCACAAGGCCGAATACTGGGGAGCTTGTTGAGACCCTGGTGAAGAACTATGGCAAAGTGGGCTGCAGGATGTTTCTAAAAGTCCATATCCTTGACATTCATCTTGATAATTTCAAGAACCTGGGGTCGTACTCAGAGGATATACTACATTTTGAACGCCGCTAACAAGGATCGTATAAGGAAAACATGATGGGAAACTATATTTGGGGGATGATTCGGGAAAGTTTTGTTCGTTTTGTTTTGTCTTACGGCATATCAGTCTCAATGGGTTATGTAATACTGATACGGTTTTTATTTGCTGGTAATATTTTTTTTTCAAAAATGTATTCCTGGTAATATTAAAAAAAAATGTATTCCCGGTAATATTTAAAAAAAAATGCATTCTTGGTAATATTTTTTTAAAAAAATGTATTCCTGGAAATATTTAAAAAAAATGTTTTCCTGGTAATATTTTTAAAAAATGTTTTGCTGGTAATATTTTAAAAAAATGTATTGCTGGTAATATTTTTTATTCAAAAATGTATTACTGGTAAAAAAATTTTCAAAAAATTATTGCTGGTATTAAAACCTATTTTTTATACTTTCATAGTGTTTTGACCCTTTTTGGGGAGGGTTAACGATTTGCCCATTGCTGTGGACCCTGACAGGTGCTACCACCCCGAGTCAGGGGGTATTTTGGAACACCAGCAATTAAGAGGCGGTTCCACGCTCCTCAAAACCTCCTGATCAAAGGTCTTTCTGTCGGATGTAATTTATCGTCTTACCCAGGACGCGGATATAGTTTATCGTCTTACCCAGGGCACCTATAGGGAGTCTTACCTCTCTGCAGATGTGCAGTTGGCGTATTCTACAGCCCAGCATTCGGGAAAGTAATTTACAGCGTAAGCATAAATCGCGAAAAACGATTCACTTCTAAATCTTTTGCGGTCTCTCTTGTGTTATCTTAGAATGAAAAAATGCTACTTTTGAATGATATGACACTTTTTTCATACTTTGCGCGAACGAGACTGTTCACATTCGCCAGTTTTTCCAAATGGGAATAAGTACATTTCAGAAATATCATTATCCTGATCACAAAAACTAAGTTTGAAGGAAATATTGTCTATTTTTCATAATTTCTAGGCGTAAGAATATAGGAAAAAAACAAAAAACAGTTGGTACCCCAGGGCAGTAAGTCGTGTTACTCAGTCTAATCAGTCTCTCTCGATGATCTTCATTCCTTTCTGTAATATTTCCATGTACGTTCTCAGAGAGAGAGAGAGAGAGAGACAGAGAGAGAGAGAGAGACAGAGACAGAGACAGACAGACAGACAGAGAGAGAGAGAAAGAGAGACAGAGAGAGAGACAGACAGACAGGCACAGAGAGAGACACACAGACAGAGAGAGAGACAGACAGACAGAGAGAGAGAGACAGAGAGAGAGAGAGAGAAAGAGAGACAGAGAGAGAGAGAGAGAGACAGACAGACAGGCAGAGAGAGAGAGACACAGAGAGAGAGAGAGAGACAGACAGACAGAGAGAGAGAGACAGACAGACAGGCAGAGAGAGAGAGACACAGAGAGAGAGAGAGAGACAGAGAGAGAGAGAGAGAGAGACATACAGTGAGAGAGAGAGAGATATAATCTCTCCCTTATATATTTTATGGTGTTATGGTTTATTTTGTTCTATAGCAGCATATCAACACCTCAATGGGTTATTTAATGCCGACAAGATTTTTAGGATAGTTCTTATGAATAGAATATATATTCCTTGTAAGAAATCAATTTGTAGATCAGGATTTGAGTTTATTTACTTTAAGGCATATTAACACCTCAATGGGTTCTTTAATGCCGACCAGACTTTTAGGATAGGTTCGTATGAATACAATATGTATTCTTTGATTTGGTTTATTTTGATTTACGGCACATCAATATCAATGGGTTATTTAATGCCGACCAGACTTTTAAGATAGGTTCGTATGAATAGAATATGTATTCTTTGTAAGAAATCAGTTTGTAGATTAGGATTTGTGTTTGTTTTACGCCATATCAACACCTGAATGGGTTATTTAATATCGACAAGACTTTTAGGATAGGTTCGTATGAGTAGAATATGTATTCTTTGTAAGAAATCAGTCTGTAGATCAGGTTTCATTGACGTATTTTTGTAAACAGTTTTTTTTGTCGAGAGTCAAATATATTGCTGGTAATATTTTTTTCAAATATGCATTTCTCATATTTTTTTAAATATAACACACTGTTTTGCCACCAGTTTGTTTACTATAAAAATCTACTTTTAAACTTTAATAGTATTTTGACCCTTCTTTGGGGGTTAATTATTTGTCCATAGCTAGGGCTCTAACAGATTCTACCACCCTGGATCAGGGTGGACCGAGGAACAACAACAGTTAATAGGTGTTTCCACGCTCCTCAAACCCTGCAGATCAGACGCCTCGCTGCCGGATGTAGTTTATCGTCATACCCAGGACGAATTATATATTAGAGAAACTAATTTGAACAGAAATATTAATCTCGTCTGGGAAACATGTAACTTCTGAAGTTTTCCTTTCTTTAGTCGAGACGGACAATGAAAAATGGTATTCAAAATTCGATGGTGAGAAAGTTAAAGTGGTGAAACAATTCTTGAATCAGCTATCAGTGAAGAGTTCTCTAGAACAGAAAAATCTCAAGAAGAGCACACTGTCGGCTGTCGTAAAAACTACGAATCTAGCTGGAAAGACATCTGCTTGATCAGACTGTTGTGCACATCATCCCACTGATTTTGTACGCCTGCAAGTCTTGGACATTACCAGTAGAACTACACCAAACATTAGATAGGAGGTGCTACAGAGGCATCCTAGGTATCTCCTACGCATAGCGCATCAGAGAAGACTCTTTGTGAGACGCCATCAGTATGAGACACCAACAGGCCGTTGAAAGACCTATTAACCACCGTGACGAAAAGAAAGTAGAAAGGGTATGGCTGAAATCGCATGGGCACAACACAAGAGACAACAATCTTTCCACTACAATGCTACAATGCTCCTGAGTAAAAAAACTTGCTGAACAAATGAATATAATTATTTTTGATTACAAATAAGTAAACATGAAATTTAGCTAAGTATTATTTAATTTTATTCAATAAAATTACTACTAACATCAATAATTGCCTCTACACGAGGTCGAAATCGGCTGCAAGCTCTGATTAATTGGTCCTTATTTATGTCATACATTACTCAAACTATTGCAGCTTTAAGAGAGTCTTTGGTGTTATGAGGCTGTTTATTAACCTCCTTCTCAACAACGCTCCACACATAATAGTCTAGTGGGCTGAAATCTGGAGGTTAGGAGGCCAAATGTTAGGTGCGATGTGGTAGTAAAAATGGTCAGCCATCCATTCTTGTGTTCGTAGAGCCTTGTGGGATGGAGCCGGGTCTTGCTGAAATCCATGGCTTGACAACTGTTTCTTGAACCTCAATATAAGCAGCAGCATTTACTCTAAGACCTTGTGGTGGCATAACATGTCCTTCATTGCTAATAACACCCAATATCATAACACTTGAAGGAAATTTTGTGCGCATCACCCTTGGCACCCCAGAAGGATCTGAACAAAGTCATCTGTCATTTCTTCTGTTAAGTTTTTGACCTTGAGCAAAATTTTTCTCATCTGAGAAAAACCAAATCACACCAGCTTCTGAAGGTTTTTAAAGTTTGTTGAAAAGCCTTTTGGATCTGTTTAAATGGTTTTCTTTTGTTTTTTTTCAGACATAAATTGACCTCTCTTCATCACGTCGGACTTGTATCGAATGTCTTCATGAACACTCCCTCTGATTGTTTTTTTCAGACACGTGCAGCTTTTTGGCAATTGACCTCATTAAGTGACCTCGGTTTTCAGCAATTGTCAGCTTGACTTTCTGAATAAATTCGGATGTTCTCACTTTATCAGAACGTGCAGAATGTCTTTTATGTTTTGAAACAGACATTGGGGAACTGTCAGCGTCTTCTAAATCTTTTCGTATCTTGTGGACAAACGATCTTGCAACTTTGAGGAAACGTGCAATGCCCAAATCGCTATGATCAGCCTTTAATGCCACAGTCACAGCATACCTTCGCATTTCATTCCTTATCATAAGGTTTGCCATTCTTGATTTCTGAAAAATAAAAGCATTAGAAGTTAGTGAGAAGCAGTATTAATCTTAAATCTGTATGTCCTCAAATAGCAGCCGCACACTGTATATGTAAGTTTTTTTTATTATTTCTTTCAAACTTTTCCAGACTTACTGGGGTTTTCTGTATTCGTATTTATTTGTTTTTGTACAACTTGTCGGGTTACCTCTGCCTAATTTTCGAAACTGTTCCTAGGGACGCTCCCCGACACTATAAATACTCTGCGATAATTTTTATCGCTCTCTGCTTACTTTTTACGTCAACATGTAAATTTCTCGCGGAAAGACGCGATTATAACGCGTTCTTTTTGGGAAACGCATGAACAATACACACACACACACACACACACACACACACACACACACACGTACGTACGTACGCACATTCACTCACTTCATATACTTTGGACCAAAAAGTTTCCATATTCATTTGTTACACACATTATTGTCTTTGTCACTTGTAATCATTTGTTGTTAATACATTATCATTTGTTTGTACATATATATCAGTTCTTGATGTTTCTTTACATTTCTTTACGTGGACTCACATCCTGAGCCTGATATTTTTGTTGTGGGCGTTTCAGGAGACACACGTGTTTATCTCTCAACACGTACACCGGCCAGCAACACCTTTCAAAATATATAATGTTCAAACCATCGAAAAGACCTTTACTAGTATTGGAAATGTTTTAAGGGCAAAGAAGACCGGAATACCACAAAAGTTAATTTTCGAAATCTTTATTTTGGGACGTTTTCCGGTCTATAAATACTCGGCAATATCTTTTCTCGCTCTTCTTACTTTTCCGCTTATACGACAACATGTAAATCTCTCGCGGAAGATCGCGTTCTCTTTTTGGGAAACGCATGAACAATATATATATATATATATATACATACATACACACACACACACAATTCACATACTGATTGGCTAAACTTAAACTGACAAGGGTAGATAATCATATTCTTTTATTTCTCATACGATTGGAAAATAGGTTGTAGTAATTCGTGTAACAAGATACACAGTTTTAAGCCATTTGAAGCTGAAAAACGGCGATGCAAAACTATTGTGCCAATGAAAGATCTGAGATGATAGTTATGATGATATGCAAATTTCTAAGTAGGCATTGTCCTATCTTATTAACATGAGTATAAGGTGCCTTGGCAAGTCTTTGTAGTTGACCATTAGCTTGCTTTTTTTATACTAAAGTCATGGCTAAAACATCTGCTGAAACAGAGCTGAAGAGGAAGAGGACTCAACGAGAGAGACAGGCGATTGAGAATTTCCGGAAATAATGTTCAAACCATCGAAAAGACTTTTACTAGTATTGGAAATGTTTTAATGGCAAAGAAAACCGGAATACCACAAAAGTTAGATAAGAGAGATGAAAGAAAGTTTGTGAGAGTTTCGGTCGGCAATCCAAAATTAACAGCTAAATAAGTGAAGAGAGAATGTAGCCTTAACAGTGAGGTTTCAGTTTGTCGCATCCACCAATATGACTATTGGTGAATTAGTTAAACTAATTAAAATGTATACCTTTCTTGCTAATGTACTATCGGGTTACCTCCTCCTAATTTTCGAAACCGTTACTTTGGGACGCTTTACTCGACGATACCTTTTCTCGCTCTTCTTACTTTTCCGCTTATGCGACAATATGTAAATCTCTGGTGGAAGATCGCGTTCCCTTTTTGGGAAATGCATGAACAATACATACACACATACATGTACGTACGCACATTCACTCATTTTTAAAGTTTCCACATTAATTCAAAATACACTTTTAAGTAAGCGCCCGAGGGGGTCGTCAGTGATGTTTGGGCTTGGTTCATCAGGGATTTCGGGTCTTTCAGCATCATACTCCCCATCACCAAATCGACCCAATCAGGGGAGATCAAACCCTGATTCCCCCTCACAGTGAAACGCTAACAACTACTCTGTCCTTTTTAAAGAATTAGACGAAGAAAGAACACGTATTCCGCACATCCGATTGGATGTTTGTACAACCAATCAGCTGCGCGAACTATCTTTAAAATGGCCTGAGGACTGGCTTCTTTTCTTTTGGTGGATAGTAGTTTCAATGGATAACCGAGGAGGTAATCGTAATATTAATCCCTTCCCTAAGTATTGTATCGTTTAAATATTTGTCGTTTGTATTTTATGTGTGCTTTTTTTAGGGGGGGGGACTTAAACTCAACCCTACTATCACATTTTATCGTTTAGCCTGATTCTTAAAATTTAATACAGGTTAACTTTAACTGGATATATTCACTAAATTTAAATAATTGTCCATGAACATAGAGTATATTTCTTTTCCTGTACACACAAAAATAAAATTAGAAAGAAAATAATTCATTCCTTTGTTACACACATTATTGTCTTTGTCATTTGCAACCTTTTGTTGTTAATACATTATCATTTGTTTGTACATATATATCGCTTCTTGTTTCCTTACATTTCTTTACGCGGACTCACATCCCGATTCTACCAGGTTTGTTGTGAGCATTTCAGAAGACATCTTGTTTATCTCTCAACGCGTACACTGGCCCGCAACAAATTAACCTGAGGATAGTTTGTGATTTTTTTTCTGTTTTTGCTTACCTAAACATATATTTATCAATTTTGCATTTTCTACTAATAACCTCTAAAAACTAAGTCCAGCACCAAGCCAGAGAATGGGCAAAAGTGGAGAACTGGCGCCTCATAACCAGCTGCTTCAGATAGATAGAGCTCGACAGTTTAGGATGTCAGTTCATCAAGGGGAAACCAAAACCTGATTTTAAACTTCCGCTGCCGTATCAAAAACACGGAAAAGCCTATGGAAGTAAATGCAGACAGAAAACCCGGTGTGTAGCTCCTAAATGGCAACTTTCCGGCAACTCCTGCAACCAAGCTGTCCCTAAATGTAATACCCTGTATTCCCTTGGATCTTGTCGATACGGCCGAGAGGTGGGAGGAGCATGTTGTGTGGGCAGCGTATGGCCTTCATATACCATCGCCAGTCTAGGAGAAGGAAAAAAATTGAATTCATACCACTTGCTGCCTTGTAGGTCTTGCCTTTTTAACTTCTGAGAGGAAGGACGCGGTAACCTCAACATGGCCGTTGCAAAAGGAACCGGAAACCATTGAACAATTCTTCCTTAAATGTCATCATGAACCAAAATTGTGTGTGTATATGAGAGAGAGAGAGAGAGAGAGTGAGAGAGAGAGAAAGAGAGAGAGAGAGAGAAAGAAAGAATAAAAGAGAGAAGAATGTAGATAGAGGCAAAGATAGAGGCAAAGAGAAAATGAGAGTGAAAGAAAAAGCAAAGAAGAGCCTTAAAGATAACTTAAAACTCGACCCATCCTGTTGCATTCACTTTCACACCGACGTCACTGATAAATGTATGAATCCGTCCCTTCCCCTCGCCAGATATCGGGATTAAATATAAGACGAGAATGACCCCTGTAGCCTTGGGTGGCAACCAGTCTAGGTGAAAGATTAAATAAAATAAATAAAAAAGTAGAGAAAACGTGAAGTTACCCCACTGCCTTTCTTAAAATGTTATATCAGTTCAGAACCAATTAAAGAAAAGAAATCTATAGAGATCGGTAAACGCCCACGCCCTGAAGGAACATGGCGTTAGACAAAATTAAGTATGGCGATTTGGTAATTTAGCGGTTCCCTTCAGAAGATATTCGAACTTACTACATTTTTGTGAGCCTCGAGAAACAGAAGAATTTCGCCAGAAACAAAGAAAAGAGTGCTCTACTTCAGGGGGTCGGCAACCGACGGCACGCGTTCCACCGGCGGCACGCCAAGTAATTTCCAATGGCACGCAGCCGCAAATGAAATCACGAAGTCCGAACCAATAGCTACTACAACGCAAAGAAGATATTTAGCCGTTTTAAAACTGCTCACACGTTGGACTCCAATTAATAATAAAAACTTTTGAACACGGTTTATTTCTATTAATGTAGTTTACATATTACTGTAAATAATACTATATAAAATATATTGTACAACAGGTATACTGAACTTGATTTATATAAAAAAATACGTATACTGTTGGCACACTGAATGATTTTAAAACCCTAAGTCGCCACACAGTTATCAAATCCTCTTAAGTACGTCTATTGGGCACTTTTAAATACTGCTCTGTTTCTTGGTCTGATTCAACTTTGATCATTAAACTTATATATATATATATATATATATATATATATATATATATATATATATATATATATATAGGGAGAGAGAGAGAGAGAGAGAGAGAGAGAGAGAGAGAGAGAGAGAGAGAGAGAGAGAGAGAGAAAGTGAGTGGTCCACCTTAAAGAAAATCATGCCGTCGGCACTTTCTTCTACTTTGATTTTCTTTCATCTTCAGCCTACACTTGCAAAGTCAAACGGCGATAGGAAATGGATGACGGGAGCAGGTTTTGTTGAAACTGGAAGCATCTAGTCCTGAACCTGCACGTTGGAGGCGAATTTAGTCATCAACGCCATCGTCATAAAGGAAGCGATTAGCAAAGAAATTGGATACGAGATGAAGCCGACGACGACGACGACGATATATATGTGTGTGTGTGTGTGTGCGTGAGAGAGAGAGAGAGAGAGAGAGAGAGAGAGAGAGAGAGAGAGAGAGAGAGGGGGAGAGAGAGAGAGAGAGGAGATATTGAAAAGTCCTCGGCACGACTAAGAAGTTCCTCCCGACCTCAACAAAAAAAAATCTGCTTGAAAATTCAGTGAACTCAAAGTGCTATCGACAAAAACTTCTCTCTTCTTCTGGACTTGTGTTATCGCTAAATCTTTTTTTTAATTTGCCATTTTACGGTCTTCATCATCAGATAAAACGTGTGAATAAAAATGATCTATGCTGAACATGTGACATCCAACAACTATATTGTATTGATGTGTTTTAAGCATGTAACAAATCCACGGAGCGCCTTCTGATGTCTGCCAATTTCTGGTTGACAATACAACAATAACCTGTCACTCCAACTGCTAAAAATGATTAATAATCCCGGAAGCACTTTACATCAAATGATGGCAACACCTTATAAATAAACTTTCAAACAATTCTAACGAAAATGTAACGTTATAAACTTCGTCTGACGCTCGCAATTACTGGTTGGTAAGACTGTAAGGAAAATACCGGAGACAAAATGTTGAGTGTAGAAGGGTTTAATTACATTTTACTATATAAAATATATTGTAGAACAGGTATATTGACCTTGACTTGTATAAAAAAAAAAGTCGGCTCATAGTCAGCAAAAGGTTGCCGACTCCTGCTGCAGTTGATGTAGTACAGGATGCGGCAAAATGATTTGACATATCTGTAGGTTTAATAAAAGCGAATGTAGAGTAAAGAACGTAAAATGTGTTTTTATTTTCGAAAGTCATGTCATCGCCTACCAAAATGTAATGAGAACAATAGAAGAACAGGTTATACAAGTAATTTGCGAACGATCAGGTTGATCAGCGAATCAAACATGTCCGTTAAAAATAACCCTAAAAAACCCTTATTGTTTTGTTGATTTTATCACAGAAACATAATTGATCCTAAGCCCTCGGCTCAGCGGATTTATTCACTTTCAATAAGGCATTATACTTTGAATGTTTATTGTCTGTCAAGTTAATTTCTGAACTGCAGCGGAAATCAGATTTGGAAGACAAAAAGATACTGGAAAAATTATCAGATTTATTTAAATTCTCGGAAATTTTGATTTCGACATTTTATAATAGGTTCTATTATAGAGAAGGTAGAAATCAAAAGTTTAGTAAAATCTGAAACCAAGTTTAGTAAAATCTGAAACCAAGTTTAGACTTTTTTCAGTACTCGTGTACAGGGTGATCCGAAACTCATGTCACTCCTTACCAAAGAGTAATGAGAACAATAGAAGAACAGATACAAAGCACATGTACTGGAGTCAGTTTATTCACTTTCATTGACGCTGTCACACATCGAGAAGGTCTGTAGGAGCTCGTGTCAGCCATCTGAAATAGAAAATGATATTATGTAGGGGTGACAAAATTTTCGGACCACCCTGTACTATTGGGCTTTAATTAGTGAAGTCTATGTACCAGTGAGGAAAACTCATCAAAACAACGTGAAAATATAGAAGCGGCAAAAGGAAGTTACACTGTGGTGCTGAGCAAGTAACTGAAGCCACAATACCAGCTCAGAACCAATAATGTTTCATATTTTGTCAAGGACCTCTGAATATAAAACAGAAGCTCTAGTCTGAATTTGACAGCAATATTTGACGCATGGACAAATGATTGATTTATAAACGTACAAGATTCTGGTGACAGAAATTGTCTAGAACAATGTAATGAATTGTCTTTGCTAGCAGCAGACGTAGCAACTGATTCAATGTAATCATTCCATGAATAATTTTATACTACAGGATGGTCCGAAAGTCTTGTCACCCCGTATGAAAAAGTAATGACCACAATAGAATAACAAGTAATTCAGTAAGAGAAAACACATGTACTGGATTCAGTCTATTCACTTTCATTGACGCTGTCACACGTCAAGAAGGTCTTCCAAACTGTAGGAGCTCGTTTCAGCCATCTAAAATAGAAAATGATATTATGTAGGGGATGACAGGATTTTCGGACCATCCTGTATATACAGAGTGTCCATAAAGTTCGTGTGCACTTTAAAAAAATTATAACTTTATTTGTATTTGCGATAGAAATAATCTGTAAAAAAATGTTATAAAGTTTAATGTACCTAGTTTTAAGTATAGCTAAAATAACTAATGTGATTTCAGGCATTACTAGTGTAAATCAGTTGGCAAATGTTTTCCGTGAACTGCAAAATCTTATTACCCTGTCTATTGCTAATGATGGAGGACATGTGGAAACTTAAATAAAATTTCAATAAAACCTTAAAAATATAGATTTACTTCTTTCTAATCCTTTTTACAAATTATTTCTATCGCAAATACAAATAAAGTTATAAATTCTTAAAGTGCACACGAACTTTATGGACACCCTGTATATCACCTTTTGTAATCATGTCATCTCAGAGATATAGACTATTGGGATTTTCCCAATTATATTTGGTAACGAAAATATTGTGACGCCGGCAAGAAGAAAGGAACACAAACACAGATGGATTTGTTTGAAAAATACTTGTATTGTAGGAAAAGAGAGGAAAGATTCTTGCAAACAGTCGGGTTTGCGGAACTTATCTGAAAGATGCGTCCTTTTAACAGTTTTATATTTCCTGTGTCGTTTTGACTGGGTTGAAGAAATAGAGCCTTGACTTCTGTGCTTCAGTTGCTGTCCAGATCCTCACACGTGTCTTGGTGTCTAGATGACGAAGAGTGCAGACGGGGAACGTGTTGTCTCTGAGGGTCCCACAAGCAAAAGAGGAAGAGAGTTCGTAAAAAAGGCTCTCATGGGGTTTGGTGAAAATCTAAAAAGGTAGCCTGTGATTGGTTGTTTTTCATCCAATCACAGGGCACCCAGTCAGCGACTCCGTAATTATTTCAATAAGACAGATATCCTAGTAACTACATAAACGTTATTTCATGTCGAATGTAGATGTTACAAAAAGAATAAATGAAAAGATTAGACGAAATACAGGGTGGCCCGAAATTTTATGTCACCCCCTACCAAAAAAAAGTAACGAGGACAATAGCAGAATAAGTAATACAGTAAAACAAAACACATGTACCGGATTCAGTTTATTCAGTCTTTGACGCTGTTACAAGGACACCACTTTCGTGGCACAAAATGATGCGGCGCCATGACCTGTGGAATATTTTACGAAGATGTGCTTTGTTGATTGTCGCAAAGGCTCTCCGAACGGCGTCCTTCAACTGATGGCTATTCTGATATCGTTCATGTGAAACTCTCTCCTTGATAATACCCCACAGAACGTTGAAATAGAAAATATTATGTAGGGGTAACAAGACTTTCGGACCACCCTGAACATACAATGCCATTTTGTTTCATTTTGTTTTCAGTTGCCAACATGAATTGGATGGGCGAGCATCGCGCATTCATTGTGGGAACTTTTATCAAGAACAACGAAACGGTAACTGCAACACAAAGATCATTGGCCCCGCCCGATCACCTGATTTGAACCCATGCGATTTTGTTTTTTCTGTGGGGATACCTGAAATCAATGGGATACATTTATCGCCCTTGATCTATTGAACAATTAAAAGATGCCATTTGTCAAGAAATTGCTGCCATTCCAAATGAAATGACCTGTTGTGAACGCTTTCGATAGTGTGTGGAAAGTATATTTATCCTGGCCTCTCCACTGAGAAGGGGTGTGACACAAGGTCGGGTTTAATGTGGGGAACCCGAGCGCGTACATTCGGGCCAAGAAGAAATATTACCTGAGTTCCCCCGCAGCGGTCGGTTGTGCGGACCTCGGTGCGAGTACCGATCAATCTCTCTAGTGTAATGAGAATGATGAGAAGGTGCAGCCCCAGGCATCTGTTCCCCGGATATGAGCACCTCACAGTATGTTTTTTTTCAGTTTCGCCCCTGTCCTTCGACGGAGCCGCAACCGAGCCGCACTCTAGACGAAGACAGAGACGCCTACTGAGAGATGATAAAAATAACGTCACCCACTTGACTGATTTAATTTTAAAAACGAAATGAAACTAAATGGCATTATATGTAGATATCAACATTAAAAATATTTTTCATTCTTTAATCTATTTCACTTTTATTAAACCTACACATGTGTCAGATCCGTTTTGCACCCCGTATAAATCCTCTTACATGACAACGAATGCTGGGCAATCTCATCAACAATGAAGCAAAAACTGGAGGTAACAGAAATATGATTCTACAGAAAGATGCTGTGAATACCATGGAGTGAACATGTGATTAACAAGGATTTTTTAAGGAAATAATCACAAATGGACATTTATACTCAGAATCAGTAAAAGACAGTTGAGATTACTTGAACATACAGTAAGGAAAGTTGGCTTGGAGAATTTGACACTCACAGAGCATATCGTGAATGAGTGGGAATAAGAAGGCCACCTGCATGACGATCTTGTGCAAATTGATGGCCGAACAGGGGGTGGTCTTGGCAAAGGTAAAAACGTTGCTGAAGGATAGCGAGTTTTGGAGAGCCATGATCGAGAATGTCGAGAAGGAGCACGGTGCCTAGAGGACCTGGCTGCTTTATCGATTAGGCTACAGCAAACGCCATTCAGTTTTAGTCATGTAGCTGTAGACATCCTCACCGAATATTAATAGCCAATTGAAAGTTTGCTTTTGATCGATTTCGATCTCTGGATGCTAGAGGAAAAGAAGGAAATTAATAATCGATGCGTTACGAGCCATAGTTATATTCAAATCTCTGGTTTACTTTGGGTGCAGAGGCTATGGCCATAAGCAGCTTGGATTCTGGTAAAGGCTTAAGGGCAGGGACAATGAAATTTTTTTTCTCAGAAAGACTCGATTATTTATAGGAAATAAGAAGAACATATAGCGGCAACAATAGTGGTTGAAGATTTCATATGAAATAACTGAATAACTGAGCACAAGATATTCGGTTTCTTTTTCTTTCCTACTTTTTCCTTTCTCTCCACTGTATATTCTTTCTTCTTTTCTTTCTCTCTTTCTTATTTGCGATTGGTTTCTTTCTTTCTTTCTTTCTATATTTGTTTGAACTGTTTCTTATTTGCGATTGGTTTCTTTCTTTCTTTCTTTCTTTCTTTCTTTCTTTCTTTCTTTCTTTCTTTCTTCCTTTCTTTCTCCGTTTCTATATTTGTTTGAACTGTTTCTTATTTGCGATTCGTTTCTTTCTTTCTTTCTTTCTTTCTTTCTTTCTTTCTTTCTTTCTCCGTTTCTATATTTGTTTGAACTGTTTCTTATTTGCGATTCGTTTCTTTCTTTCTTTCTTTCTTTCTTCCTTTCTTTCTCCGTTTCTATATTTGTTTGAACTGTTTCTTATTTGCGATTCGTTTCTTTCTTTCTTTCTTTCTTTCTTTCTTCCTTTCTTTCTCCGTTTCTATATTTGTTTGAATTGTTTCTTATTTGCGATTCGTTTCTTTCTTTCTTTCTTCCTTTCTTTCTCCGTTTCTATATTTGTTTGAACTGTTTCTTATTTGCGATTCGTTTCTTTCTTTCTTTCTTTCTTTCTTTCTTTCTTCCTTTCTTTCTCCGTTTCTATATTTGTTTGAACTGTTACTTATTTGCGATTCGTTTCTTTCTTTCTTTCTTTATTTCTTTCTGTATTTTTTCTTTCTTTCTTTCTTTCTTTCTTTCTTTGAACTCTTTCTTATTTGCGATTCGTTTCTTCCGTTCTTTCTTTCTTTCTTGTTTGAACTGTCACTTTCTCATTTGCAATTTCTTTCTTTCTTTCCAGCTTTCCCTCTTTCTTTCTCCCCCAGCACATTATATTCTTTCTTTCTTTCTTTCTTTCTTTCTTTCTTTCTTTCTTTCTTTCTTTCTTTCTTTCTTTCTTTCTAGAGCAATTTTCTTCCGACTAGATGTATATTTGTCCCGCTTGTTCGCTAGCTGTCAGTATTTCTTCATTTTGATCTATTTCAGTTCCTTCCTTCCTTCCTTCCTTCCTTCCTTCCTTCCTTCCTTCCTTCCTTCCACTTTATCTATCTATCTATCTATCTATCTATCTATTTATCTATCTATCTATCTGAACCTTTTACCGATTAAGCTTTTAGCTATTAAGAGCATTGGCACTAGAATTGACAATATCCTGTGCTTAGAAATGACAACCGTCTACAAATACCAATTTGTTTCCTTCTTTCTTTTCTTGCATTCATAGGGATAACACCTCTTCCTTCAACATTGTCAACTAGATTTTGCCATGGAGTCAACCTTTGCATTTTGGCTTCAACATCTTTATCCCAGAATAGGTTACCTTCAAATTCTTCACTGTTTTCTTGTTTGATTCTTTTTATTCGCTTACTGTGCGTTCGAAAGGAAACAAAAAGTGGTTCTCGTCTGCTTATGTATTATTTCAAGGAGAATTACTTCATTTGATTTCTTGGTCCGTTTGACGTTCACATGAAAAGTAAGCACGAGCATTAATTGAACCATACAGCGACATCAGATTGAAAGCAAAAGTACACGGATGTTGTTGACAGCGGTTGATGAAAGAGAGAAAGAGAACCTGAAAGGTTAACATAGAAAAAAAGCAAGAAAATAAACGAATAGGCGAGCAAAAGTTTCTTGTCGGAGAGAAAATTAGAAATTAAAATGAAAAAAGAGAAAAAGAAATCAGGGAAGGAAGGAAGGAAGGAAGGAAGGAAGGAAGGGGTTGAAGTAGAGGGAAGAAAGGTCATTAGAAATGAAGGGAAGAACAAGAGAGGTAAAAGCGAACAGAAATCGCGAGGGATGAAATCAAAAGAAAAATGATATTAGAAGAACAAGTTCAAAAGAGAAAAAGAAAGAAAGAAAAGGCAGGGAAAAGAAAAGCAAGAAAAAAAAGAGAGAAGATAAAAAAGAAAGAAGAAGACGGAAAGAAGAAAGAGAGGAAATAAAAAGAAAGAAAGAGTGGAGAGGTGAAAAGAAAGAAAGAAAAATAAAGCAAGAAAGACAGAAAGAAAGAAAACAGAAAGAAAGAAAGGATGCGAAAAGAAAAATCATGAAATGGAGAAAGTAAAAAATAAGAGATAGAAGATTAGGTAAATATAAATAAAACTTAGAGATATACAGATAAACCGATATATATATATATATATATATATATATATATATATATATATATATATATATATATATATATATATATATATATAGAGAGAGAGAGAGAGAGAGAGCTAGCTAGTTAGATAGATAGAAATCAGAATGAGATAGATATGAACAGAATGGGATAAATAGATAGATAAGACCGATGGAAAAAGTAAAGAAAAGATGAGATGGAAAGAAATGGAGGAAAAAAAAGAAAAAGAAATATTTAAAAACTGAGCAAGAAAGAAAGCAATAAAAAAAGAAAAATAAATCCAAAGGTAAACAAAGCGGACAAAAGCCGACAAATGAATGGAAAGACAAAAAGGTGAAATAAAAAGAGACGATGATGTGAAAGCCACTCGGAAAATTCCTTCTTCTAGCGCAAAAACTTTGCATTAAATGAATGACAGGCGCATGCGTATTCCCACCATATACGCCATTATCGTCTTCGTTGACGCAGCTGTGGCCTCAATAATACACGTGTGCGTCTACCTTTTGCTTTCGTTATCCATCGGACAATCGGTCATTATCTTGTGGAGGAGCATTCTTCCCACGATTGGCGTCGCTGTAATTTATTTGAGAAAGTAAAAGTCGTTTGAATAAATGCATTCTCAAGTGGAGACACGGGATTAGTTTAATATTCGTACACACGCACGCATGCGCGAGCGCGCGCGCACACACACACACACACACACACACACACACACACACACACACGTATATATATATATAGGGTAAGATGTATAAAATGTCTAAATTACGCAAAAAAGAAACTAACACTGACATCTCATTTTAACAGGTATATTTACCAATATTACACAAAAATATCTTGAAATACTAAAGTGTAAATCTACTCATTTAAATCGCCATTGCCTTAACCACGGCCTCCAGACGACTTCTGAATCTTCTGCAACTCTTTTGGGCGGTTTCCTTGTTTAAGTTGGTGAGTGTTGGCATATTCCTTGCCATCAGTTCGTCTTTGGTGTTATAAGGAGTTTTGTTCATCACTCGCTCGACTGCGTCCCACACATAATAATCGAGGCGGGTGCAGTCTGGGGAAGTAGGTGGCCAGATGTAAGGAATGATGTTGTCACAGAAATTGTCTGATAGTCATGACTGGGTTCTCCATGATGTAAAGTCCTGTTGCCAAACATAGGATCTTTCAGCAGCCACCCTCTTGGCCCAGGGCAGCACTACCTCCTCAAGTAGGCCTCCGTGTTGTGTTTGAGCCATTCTCCCCACCACCAAGAATTTCGGGACTTCTTTTCTTACCAGAACGATCAGAGTGAAATTTCAGTGCTGCTGCACATTCGTAATCACCATTAGACTCATTCAACTGTTTCCGAATCCTTTCCATTGTCATCATATTGACACCCAAACACTCTGAAACGTTCGGCTTGGAGCTTCCGGAGCCAAAGTGAAGCAGTACAGTATTCCATTTCCAAATTTCTGGCGGAGTGAATTGTGTCAGTCTGCATTTTTTCTCACAGACGGTGCCCAACTGACCCTAATGTATTGCGTAGTCGGCAAAATAAAAAAAAAAACAACAACACGCATGCGCGGAATTAAAAATATAAAAGAGCGACAATTTACCTATCGCATCTTCTATAATGGCTTGCCGCTCGTATTCTTATGGCATACACCTAGGCCCATTTGTGTCTATTCACCACCCACAGAGCCCACCTGTGGTTTATGCTGCAACTATGCTGAGCAGACCTTAGTTACAGTTTCTGTGAAAGACTGCATTATATGCGATCAACAATCTGTACAAAGCATCGGTCACGATGACTTGCGACTTTGTGCTAGGGGAACCATCAACTGCTCCCAAATTGTTCTGTCCACCCAATTTCACTCATAAGGCTTGGGTCAAACCGTGATATGGTTTTGAGACACATAGAATCAGGACGTCACGTTCCTGATTAATCGACTATGGTGAGATTCGAACCCGGGAAAGCGAATGTTTTGACTACTCAGCTACGCGCCCATATGACAAACAAACAAACACACACACACACACACACACACACACACACACACACACACACACACACACACACACACACACACACACACACACTTTAAAAAAACACTTTAATTAATACAATTTTTATTGATTTTTATATCAATATTTTTGGGGCTTGGAACAAATTAATCTAATTTCTATTATTTAAATGGGGAAAATTGTTTCGACATACGAAAATTCCAGTTAGAATCCACTCCTCGAACGTATTAAATTCGTATGTTGAGGTGACACTGTATATGTGTTTGTGCGTGTGTTGTGTTATTATATATATATATATATATATATATATATATATATATATATATATATATATATATATATATATATATATATATATATATATATATATATAATTTATGCTCTACTTCTGGATGGAGCACTGTTTTTTAAAAATAAAAACAAAAATACTAAAGAACTCCGGATTATTTACCTAACATGTTCTTTCCTATTTTTCTAAATATTTGCACACACACACACACACACACACACACACACACACACACACACACACACACACACATATACATATATACATATATATATATATATATATATATATATATATATATATATATCAGAATGAGAAATTGGAAAATATATGAATTCATCTGTTCGTCTCCCCATACCTATGGGTTAAATAGTAGGAGACACGGATATCTTTAGAATTGGTTGCGAACCAAGTGTTGGGGAAGGACACCAGTGAATACAAGACCTGAGGGAGGCTTCTTTGGAGAGTTTGTGCTACGCACTATGTGCACCATTTTTCTGCCAGCCATTCTACCAAAATGTGCGGTTGTTCCTGCACAAGCCTTTTCCATTATAATCAAAATATATGTCTGGGAAACCAGGGCCTTCGGTTCTAAGAACTGACTTGCTGGGCCCGCATACTTCGGCGAGAACGGGGATGTACATATGACGCTTTAGAATTATCCCCGACTTATACTTCTCAGAAATCCCACACAGTGGTAAGACATTGGCGGCAATGATGTCTTTCATCTAGCTAATGTCTAACCATTATACGGAAGATAATTCTCGGCGATATATGTCAGAGGGGTATTTCTGCCACACTAAAATTATATTAATTTTATATATACATACATACATACATACATATATATATATATATACATATATATATATGTATATGAAGCAATATAGTCTTAAAGTGTTTTATATTTATGGGATAAAGTGCTCAATATCAAAGATAGAGCGTGTGTAAATATAAAAGTAAACACTGAAGTCAACACTTAGAGGCGACAGTCTGTTTCATGCTAGACGCAGTCATCTGGCCAGGTTAGGCCTGACGATTGCGTCTACCATGAAACATCCTGTTGCCTCTAAGTATTGACTTCAGTGTTCACTTACTTACACACACACACACACACACACACACACACACACACACACACACACACACATATATATATATATATATATATATATATATATATATATATATATGCCTGGTGTAACAGCAGAATTGTCCAAGTCATGTAAGAGTAAAATTGTACAATTGTTAGATTATTCAGAACCGTTGTATCTTAGAAATGATTAAAGATATCTTATTGGAATTCTCCGAGGTTTTAATAACATTATTGCACTCTATTTTCAACAATAAGAATGTATTTAGCTCTAAGTTGAAATGGTGATCTCTCTTCCTGTTGTAGCCAAATGATGTCAAGATGGCTAAATGTCTGATGTGAAAACCTTGGAAAAAGAAACTTAATTAGTTTAATGTTTTTTTTTTAGATATTAAACATTTTATGGGATGGACAATCATCGAATGCTGTTACACGATTTGGACAATTTTGCTGTTATGTATATGTATATATATATATATATATATATATATATATATATATATATATATATATACATATATATATATGTATATATATATATATATACATATATATATATATATATATATATATATATATATATATATATATATATATATATATATATATATATATATAAAGACATTTTTTATATTTATACGTTCTTTTTATAGATTCAAATATTTTAGTAAATGCTCTGTTTATAATAAACAGTATTAACGACATTTACCGGCCTGAATGTCCGAGAAATTTTCATAGAAAATATGCGTCCTCTGACCGGAATCGAATCTGTATCCTATCCGGAACCGTCATATAGTCTGACATGCTTTACCGATTGAGTCACAGAGGAGCGTTCGGGTAGCAAGGTCGATTTTACTGTTTTTAAACTACAATTCTCCATGATTTTCTCTCGTACATTCATATCTGTTCGAGGCGTGTCTAAATGTAAACAAATAACGTCACACATTACGAAATGGACAAAGTTTGATAATTATTTAAGTCATTTTTTTATGTTTATATGTTCTTTTTATAGATACAAATATTTAAGTAAATGCTCTGTTTATAATAAACAGTATTAACGTCAGGCCAGTAAACGTCGTTAATATATGTTTATTATAAACAGAGCATTTACTTAAATATTTGTATCTATAAAAAGAATGTATAAACATAAAAAAATGTCTTAAAATAATTGTCGGACTTTGTCCATTTCATAATTGTTATAGTCGGCAAGAGAGAATTTTTTTAGGGTTATTTTTAACGGACATGTTGATTGATTCGCTGATCAGCCTGATCGTTCGCAAATTACTTGTATAACCTGTTCTTCTATTGTTCTCATTACATTTTGGTAGGCGATGACATGACTTTCGAAAATAAAAACACATTTTACGTTCTTTACTCTACATTCGCTTTTATTAAACCTACAGATATGTCAAATCATTTTGCCACATCCTGTATTACATCAAGTACACTAATCGCCGTACACTAATCACCGTACACTTATCGCCGTACACTTATCGCCGTACACTAATCGCCGTACACTTATCGCCGTACACTAATCGCCGTGCACTTATCGCCGTACACTTATCGCCGTACACTAATCGCCGTGCACTTATCGCCGTACACTTATCGCCGTACACTAATCGCCGTGTACTTATCGCCGTACACTTATCGCCGTACACTAATCGCCGTGCACTTATCGCCGTACACTTATCGCCGTACACTAATCGCCGTACACTAATCACCGTACACTAATCGCCGTACACTAATCGCCGTACACTAATCACCGTACACTTATCGCCGTACACTAATCGCCGTACACTAATCACTGTACACTTATCGCCGTACACAAATGACACTGAACTATTATACTCTTAATCTTTGTTCTCATGTAATTAAACCCTTCTTCACTCAACATTTTGTTTCCGGTATTTTCCTTACAGTCTTACCAACCAGTAATTGCGAGCGTCAGACGAAGTTTATAACGTTACATTTTCGTTAGAATTGTTTGAAAGTTTATTTATAAGGTGTTGCCATCATTTGATGTAAAGTGCTTCCGGGATTATTAATCATTTTTAGCAGTTGGAGTGACAGTTTATTGTTGTATTGTCAACCAAAAATTGACAGAAATCAGAAGGCGCTCCGTGGATTTGTTACATGCTTAAAACACATCAATACAATATAGTTGTTGGATGTCACATGTTCAGCATAGATAATTTTTATTCACACGTTTTATCTGATGATGAAGACCGTAAAATGGCAAATTAAAAAAAGATTTAGCGATAGCACAAGTCCAGAAGAAGACAGAAGTTTTTGTCGATAGAACTTTTGAGTTCACTGAATTTTCAAGCAGATTTTTTTTGTTGAGGTCGGGAGGAAGTTCTTAGTCGTGCCGAGGACTTTTCAATATCTCTCTCTCTCTCTCTCTCTCTCTCTCTCTCTCATGCACACACACATACATATCGTCGTCGTCGTCGACTTTATCTCGTATCTAATTTCTTATTTGCCGAACGCTTCCTTTATAATGATGGCGTTGATGACTAAATTCGCCTCCAACGTGCAGGTTCAGGACTAGATGCTTCCAAGTTCACCAAAACCTGCTCCCGTCATCCATTCCCTATCACCGTTTGACTTTGCAAAAGCTGGTTGGAGATGAAAGAAAATCAGAGTAGAAGAGAGTGCCGATGGCGTGAATTTCTTTAAGGTGGACCTATCTCTCTCTCTCTCTCACTCTCTCTCTCTCTCTCTCTCTCTCTCTCTCTCTCTCTCTCTATATATATATATATATATATATATATATATATATATATATATATATATATCAAAGGTTAATGATCAAAGTTGAATCAGACCAGGAAACAGTACTATTAAAAGTGCACTATACACGTACTTAAGAGGAATTTTCTAATATGTAAGCAAGGATTCAAGACTTCGATTTTCTAGATCAGAAGGGTCTTTGGATCCGGAAATAAGCACATTTGAGGCTGGATATAAAATAATGTACATTTCACTTAACCCCACACCGATACATTTATAATACGCTTGCCTGCCTTTCTTCTTCTTCTTCTTCTTCTTCTTCTTCTTCTTCTTCTTCTTCTTCTTCTTCTTCTTCTTCTTCTTCTTCTTCTTCTTCTTCTTCTTCTTCTTCTTCTTCTTCTTCTTCTTCTTCTTCTTCTTCTTCTTCTTCTTCTTCTTCTTCTTCTTCTTCTTCTTCTTCTTCTTCTTCTTCTTCTTCTTCTTCTTCTTCTTCTTCTTCTTCTTCTTCTTCTTCTTCTTCTTCTTCTTCTTCTTCTTCTTCTTCTTCTTCTTCTTCTTCTTCTTCTTCTTCTTCTTCTTTCTTCTTCTTCTTCTTCTTCTTCTTCTTCTTCTTCTTCTTCTTCTTCTTCTTCTTCTTCTTCTTCTTCTTCTTCTTCTTCTTCTTCTTCTTCTTCTTCTTCTTCTTCTTCTTCTTCTTCTTCTTCTTCTTCTTCTTCTTCTTCTTCTTCTTCTTCTTCTTCTTCTTCTTCTTCTTCTTCTTCTTCTTCTTCTTCTTCTTCTTCTTCTTCTTCTTCTTCTTCTTCTTCTTCTTCTTCTTCTTCTTCTTCTTCTTCTTCTTCTTCTTCTTCTTCTTCTTCTTCTTCTTCTTCTTCTTCTTCTTCTTCTTCTTCTTCTTCTTCTTCTTCTTCTTCTTCTTCTTCTTCTTCTTCTTCTTCTTCTTCTTCTTCTTCTTCTTCTTCTTCTTCTTCTTCTTCTTCCTTCTTCTTCTTCTTCTTCTTCTTCTTCACACCCCCCTGCTCACTTTCTAATACACCCAACGTTGTACGTTTGTTTAATTATTTTTGAAAATAATAATGTAGCATTCATTATTTAAAAAAAAACCAAAGCATTAAGAGGTCATTTGATAAAAATCGCCTGAGGTTACCGTAGGATTAAAACCAAGCTAGCGGCTTTAACTGACCTCCTGATTTTTAATATATATATATATAAGTCATTTATGTGTCTTGCGTGATACACATTTAGGCGATCATGTATCTTTCGATACATGACTAACCAGGTGAATTTTTTCCTGCAGTAGGTTGCAATTTCTTTCTGTGATAGACCAGTTGCCATCCAAGGCTATAGAACCCGGTCTGTCCTGCTATTTACCCATGGCTTTGCGGAGAAGAAGAGGATTCATAACTTTCCAAGGGTATTAGCAGATTCGACTGGAATTCGAACTCGGCTCTCCGATTTATCAATCCGAGCCGCTTTACATGACTCCATCGTTGGTAACCTTTCTTTTAAACATCTTTCATTAAATACAGCCGACAAGGAAGATTTAATTAGTTTTTTATTAAGTTTATCCAGCATTCTTACGTTTTTTTTCTTTTTCGTTTTGTTGGATTAAGGAAGCACAAAATCTATGCAAAATCTTTGTATTCCCTTATTCCTACATAATTGAAAAACGTAAAGATGTTGGGAAAACTTAATAAAAAATAATTAAATTCTCCTTGTCGGCCATATTTAATGAAAGATATATATGACTCAAGATTTTAGGTTAATGCTCTGGTTTGGTTTCCTTATAAGGAAACATTCGGCATTCATTAACTGAGCAGCAAGTGTTCCTCGAGTGACGCTTTTCTTCACTCCTTGACCATCGGGCTAGGATCAAAGTGTAGTATCTGTTTTCATCATTTCTAATAGTAATGGTAATATTAGCCGTTTCTTTATAAGGAAACATTCGGCATTCATTAACCGAGCAGCAAGTGTTCCTCGAGTGACGCTTTTCTTCATTCCTTGTTCATCGTGCTAAGATCAAAGTGTAGTATCCGTTCTCCTCATTTCCAATAGTAATGGTAATATTAGCCGTTCCCTTATAAGGAAGCATTCGGTATTCATTAACCGACCAGTGTGTTCCTTGAGAGATTCCGGATATGAGGCATTCCGGATATGTGGGATTCCGGATATGCGGGATTCCGGATATGAGGCATTCCGGATATGAGGCATTCCAGATATGCGGGATTCCGGATATGCGGGATTCCGGATATGAGGCACTCCGGATACGAAAGATTCTACTGCAATGGAAAAAAAAAAGATTTAAATTTGAGTAAGAATATTTAACTTTATTACATCCGGTTAAAAAGTTAAAAGTTTGCTTCTTAAAATCTGCAGATGTTGGGAAAAGGACAAATAGTAATTTTTTTTTTAGTGAAATGAGTCATAAATAAGTGTGTAAGTTCACCAGGGCATAAGTTTGCCACGTGTTTGCAAATCAAGATCTGATATAAAATATTATCTGCAGACACCGAATAGAATGTTTAATTCCAATTTCACTAAACACGGTTACATCTGTCGAAAGGTCTGTTTGATTAGCACGAGGTGATCTACGTAATTTAAGCGACTATCTTGCTGCCGATACAAATCCAATATTCTACGCCTATTTTTTAAGATTAGATTTCTCGTCCTGGATATGACGATAAACGACATACAGCAGTAAGGCTTCAGGTCAGGAGGTTTTGCGGAGCGTGGAACCACATCTTAATTGCTGGTGTTCCCAGGTCCGCCCTGATCCTGGGTGGTAGCACCTGTTAGGGTTCCAGCTATGGGCAAATACCAAACTGGTGTCAAAACACTATAAAAGTGTAAAAATAAGTTTTAATACCAGCAATACATTTTTTGAAAAAATTATCACCAGCAATAAATTTTTCAAGAAAAATTATTACCAGAAATACATTTTTGAAAAAAAAAATATTACCAGAAAAACGTTTTGAAAAAAAAAAAATACCAGAAAAACGTTTTGAAAAAAAAAAATTACCAGAAAAACGTTTTGAAAAAAAATATTACCAGCAATAAAAAACTTGTCGGAATTATATAACCCATTGAGGTTGATATACCGTAAAACAAACCAAACCAAAACCAAACGTTATTTTTGTTGATACTTGTTATACCGTTATTTATTTTCAGTGAGTCCGCGCCTATTCGCGGTTTCACACATTCGCGGATTTTTCTTTAGAACATATGTACTTATCCGAATAGTCACGTGTTTTTCTCAAGAACAGATGTACAAATTATTCGCTGAGAACTCCCTCGATTCGCGTATTTTTATCGATAGAACATATTTAAAATATTCTTGTATTATTTTTCTGTTACTTAAAGTGACTAAAATAATATAAAAATCCATTTTTATGCTAAAAATTGGCAGAATTATACATGTTCATTGTAAAAAAACAAACGTAAAAACATGTGTCGTGCTTGGGTTTTTTGTTCTTTGTTAGGGGCTGCGGCTGGGGTCTTAAAAGTGGCTTATGCTAAATCTGGGGGCATCATCACAGTTCTGTTTTTAGAAAATGTTTTAATCTTTATAGTTTATATCTTGTTGTTACACATATTTTATGCAGCATTTCAAATGGTTGTATCGATATGTAATTAAAAACGGTTATGTATGAAAGAAAATTTACGCTCGGCTAAGTGTATGGTCACGAACATTATTTTTCAAAAATGTTTTTAAAAGGGTCTGAAATGTTTCTAAAATGTTTAGGATGAAAGTTTAAGACATGGGGTTTTAAAAATCAAAATAGGTACTTATAAGCACTTTAAGTGGGGTTACAAGTATTTGCGGATTCTATTTGCGGCCGGTTCTGGTCCCTAACCCCCGTGACACGGAGGACTCACTGTATTTGAAACAATGTCAATTCCATTTACATTACATTTAAATTGTGCTCTTCATTAGAGATTTGAACTTTCGGCCCTCCCTTTATCCGGGAAACCACTACCTGATATAGTGTGCTTTTAGTTTCTGTAAATATAATAACCATTTGGCAACATTTAATGTTTAAGTTCTCATCGTTTTATTATTGAAATAGTTCGATGTACAGGGTGGAGAGGCAAAACTTGCATAATTTTGGTAGTGAAATAAAAAACCTTATAGTTGGTTAATTAGTCTATTTAAAGAAATACGAATCGTTCCAGCATGCAAATATAAACCGAAAGAAACATTTTACTCGATATGTCCTCATTGTTTCTCAATTACTATCCCCACAGCTCCTCCCCCGGAAACTTCTACAACTCTTCTCCAAAAAACCAGAGGACATCTTATCCCACTTTTCTCCGATGGTATCCATGAGATAGTTAACGTTTGGGTGAGAGGTTCTGTTAGTAGCATGTTCTAAAACGCCCCAAACAGCATAATCTAATTGGGTTGAGATCTGGGCTGGAAGAGGGCCAGAAGTATGATGACCAAAATTGACAAAATTGGATTTTCAGAAATTCTGTACTTTTTTGGCTGTATGGGCAGGAGCACCATCCTGAATTCCTACATAGTTTTCCCCCTGGGTAGTTGGCTTAGAGCCATGGTAAGACATTGTATCTCAGAGTCTTGTAATAGGCATCAGCTTTAACTTTTTCACCAGGTTTGTAAAATTTGATAGACATTTTTCGCATCTGAGGCCACAACCCCAAAGACATAACTTGAGCTGGGTGCTTCGTTCTGAAAGTGCCCTTGACATGAGCTTTTGTCTGTGCAATGTATCTGCCATTCCAGCGTCAACAGTAAGGTCTTTTGGCTGAGAAAATTTTCACTGTGCACTTGTTTATTTAAGATATTTTGTTGAGGCGGTACGGTGGAGTAATGGATAGCGGCTCAGATTGAGGAATCGGAGAGCTGAATTCGAATTCCAGTCGAATCTGTTACATTCACTTACGTGCTAATATCCTTGGGAGGGGTATAAATACTCTTCTTATCCCCCAGCTATGGGTAAATAGCAGGACAGACCGGGTTATAAAGCCTTGGATGGCAACTAGTCTACCACAGAAAGAAATGGCAAACTACTGCGGGAAAAAATCTGCCTCGTCAGTCATTTATCGAAAGGTCGCCTAAGCGTGTATCACGCATGGCACATAACTGACTGAAGAACTTTTTTTGTATCTTTCCAATCATCTGACCTTCATGGGCCGTGTCAGCAAATGTCTTGGTGTTCTTGTATAAGATTTTAGATTTAAGTCATCTTTCACTGTTGTTCTGATGGTCTTAGCATCCACCTTAAGTTCAGATGCTAATTTCCTCATGGATTTCGTTGGGTCTTTTGAGATTTTGGATTTGAGAGTGTTGATGAAACCATTATTGCGCTTCTTGTTGATTCCGCCATTTCCAGGCTTTCTCTGAGTAGTTTCCCTCATAGTAATTCTCTTCTTCACATTAAAAACTGTCCGTAGGGATATTCCGACTATGCTTGAAATGGTCTGTGGATGAAAAATGTGCATTTATCATATCACACACCCGTTTGATGTTTGCTTTCCTCAACACTCATCTTTTACACAATTATCTGAAAAAAAAAATGTGGGTAATAATTATGCAAGGTTATGAAAATAAAAAAAATGTAGGTAATTATTATGCAAGGTTATGAAAAAAAAATGTGGGTAATTATTATGCAAGGTTATGAAAAAAAATGTGGGTAATTATTATGCAAGGTTATGAAAAAAAATGTGGGTAATTATTATGCAAGGTTATGAAAAAAAAATGTGGGTAATTAATATGCAAGGTTATGAAAAAAAATGCACCAGGTTTCAAGAGATGAATTCATATTGAAGCACGTTGGAGTAATGCACAGCGGCGCTGACTGAGGAATCAGAGGGCCAAGTTCGTTACACCCATTTCTTGCAAATAAGCTTTATATATATATATATGAAGTAATATAGTCTTAAGGTGTGCTATATTTATGTGATAAAGTGCTCAATATCAGAGATAGAGCGTGTGTAAATATAAAAGTGAACATTGAAGTCAACACTTAGAGGCGAAAGGCTGTTTCATGCTGGACGCAATTGTCAGGCCACCTGACGATTGCGCCTAGCATGAAACAGCCTGTCGCCTCTAAGTGTTGACTTCAATGTTCACTATATATATATATATATATATATATATATATATATATATATATATTAATAAATATACATATATCTACGTTTGTAGTGCAACTTAAAGTCTCATGGTTTTCCCAAGTCGTCTGGCACGAACTGGGGAATGAAAAACTTATTACAGATTTTTTTAAAATACTGGGTCTCATGGGAGGAAGGCATATACTGTAGCTAATATCTAATAATTTGGTTTATATCTACACAGCTCTCTCTCTCTCTCTCTCTCTCTCTCTCTCTCTGATAATAAAATCAACCAGGTTTCATAAAATTAGTTGAACTGCTTCATGAGAAAAACAAGTAAAACCTTTAGTGCAAATTTTGCCTCCCCACCCTGTAACCGTAAGTTCTATGCTAACAGTTTCTTCTCTCGCACTTCTCGCTTGTGGAACTCTCTTCCGGGTTTTTACCTTCCCAGTCAACTTCGATCTTCAAAAATTTACATGTAATGTCAATCGTTATCTTATGTCATTTTAATTCTTGGTCTTTTATTGCCCTTTCTCCTAAATAACATTTTCTCTTTTTCTCTCATACTCAGTAAGCCCCTTACGTCCTCATGGCTAGAGAGCTTTGGTTTTTCTTTGGGTTCTTTTCGTCTCTTCTATTTGTCTTCTGGTGTTTTCGAAGGATATTGTTTTCTTGTTGAGAAGAGAACTTGAGAAGAATAAAAGTCTTTGAGCACGAAAGCCTTGGCTGCAAATTGTCTGAGGTGGTCCAAACCTCTGCTGACACCTTTCGCTGCAGCAATCCTAGGCTTGACACTCAGGTTCATCATGACAGCTTGCATCGGGCTGCCGACTTGTTCCCGTACGTAGAACGTTGTCATGAACCGTCTACCCACCGGGCGTCGGATCGTGCTCAGTCTGGTCCTTTCCATGGATCCTTATCATCAGCATTGCAGTCAGGTTCATCGAGGCGCGCAAACTCCTTCACCACGCTTCTCTGTAACAGTACTGCTCACAAAGCATATCGGCAAAATTCTATAGTACATTCAGTTTGCCCACTTCAAAAACGTTGAGATTCTGCGTTGTGTTTCATCATGATGGCGAGCAACATTATTACTTTGCCCCACTTCTTCTTCTTCTTCTTCTTCTTCTTCTTCTTCTTCTTCTTCTTCTTCTTCTTCTTCTTCTTCTTCTTCTTCTTCTTCTTCTCACCTTTCTTTTCCTTTTTTTTCATTTTTCACCACTGCTTTCGTTCTTTTTTCATCTCTTTTTGTTTCTCATTTTATCCCTTTTCATTTCCCTTTTTTATCCTGGTTTTATTCATTCATTATTATTCTTTCTTTTTATTCTTCTTATCTCATTTCATTCACCTCTTTTTTCGTTCTTCTATTGTTAATCTCTCAATTCATTTTCTTCTCCGTTTTCGTTTTACTTATTCTTCTCTTTTCGTTGTTTTTCCTCTCTTTAATTTTTCTGCTTCTCTCATTTTTCTTCTTCTCCCTTTTCTTTCTTTCTTTTTTTTCTATTTATTCTCCTCTCATTTTGTTTTCTTTCATATTTCTTTACATTTTTCATTCTTTTTCGATTTCTTTTTGTTTGAGTGTTTTTTTCTTTCTTTTCAGTTTTCATTCTTTTTTTTATTGCATTTTCTTTTTTCTTTCTTCCCGCTTTTCCTACATTTTTCATTTGGTATTCTTTCTTTCATTTTTCTTCTCACTTTTCATCCTTTCTTTATTTCGTTCTCTTTCTTTTTTTTCTTCTCACTTTTCATTCTTTTTAATTTCGTTCTCTTTATTCTCCTTCTTCTTCTTCTTTCTTTCATTTTTCTTCTCACTTTTCATTCTGTTTCCATTTCGTTCTGTTTCTTTCTTTTTTCTTCTCCTGACTTTTCATTCTTTTTAGATTTCGTTTTCTTTCTTTCTTTCTTTTTACTTCTTCACACTTTTCATATTTTTTCATTTGTTTTTCTTTCTTTTTTCTTCTTGCTTTTTAATTTCGTTTTCTTTCTTTCTTCTCATTTTTCATTCTTTTTTAATTCATTCTCTTTCTTCTTCTTCCCCCCCTTCTTATTCTAAAATCATCATCATCATCATCATCATCATCATCATCATCATCTTCTTCTTCTTCTTCTTCTTCTTCTTCTTCTTCTTCTTCTTCTTCTTCTTCTTCTTCTTCTTCTTCTAGGACATGAACGGCATCAACAATGTCGACGGGGACGAAAATAAATCGAGCTGTGCAATATTTGTCCCACCAGAATATCTAAGTAGGCCTGTTATCTGATTTGCAGGATTTTCAGGGCCCCAGACCTAAAAGTACGCAAGCGCTAGCCGACACATGTTTCACAAGTGGTCACTTCCATCGCCGTTGCAATAATCATGCAGGGCATGCCTTTCAACGCTAACAAGGCGTTTGCAGCTAAAAGGCATCACTATGAACGATAAGAAAGGAATGATATGGCTTCTCATTGATAATAAGGCAAAAAGAAATGTGACGAATGTAGGACGTTAATACAAGAATATTATCGGTTTATTATTATTATTATGATTATTATTATTATTATTATTATTATTATTATGATTATTATTTTCTTAGTATTAATTTTGTTAGTGGTTAGTGTTCTCTTGTTAAAACCCAGTTTCGAATCTTACAGTAATTGATTTGTTAATGAGATAACAAGACATTATTGGCCATGAGACACGATCCAGCGCACTACATCATAGCGCGTGCTGACCCATGCCTTGTGAGTGATATAGGGTTGACACAAGATTTGCGACTGAAATAGCGTTGACTCAAGCCTTGTGAGTGAAATAGGGTAGGTCCTAGCCTTGTGAGTGAAATAGGTATGACTTTTGAGTGAAATAATGCTGACCCAAGAGTGAAATAGAGTTCAACCAGAACCTTGGAATGAAATAGGTTTTACTCAAGCCCCGTGACGGAAATAATGTGATCTCAAGCCTTATGAGTGAAATTGGATAGGTACAAGCTTTGTGAGTGAAATAGGGTAGATTCTAGCCTTGAGAGTGAACTAGAGTTGAGCCAAGCTTTGGGGGCGAAATAGGTTTGACTTTTGAGTGAAAAAGAGTTGAACCAGAACCTTGGAATGAAATAGGTTTTACTTAAGCCCTGCGGGTGACTCAAGCCTTGGGAGTGAAATAGAATGGAATTGTTCGGTTGTGCTAGCACCAAGTTACAAGTCATCGTGACCAAGGGTTTGAGTGTACTGGCCTTGTTCGAACATGCTCAACACGTCACATGTTACGCTTTCTCATAGAAACTGTAACTAAGGTCTGCTAAGCAGAATTGCAACATAAACCAAAATAATTGACTGGGAAAAGTGGAGTCATGCCTTTTCAAAGATCTTTTAAAATCATTTTACTTCAAGGTCCTTGTATTTTGATAGCTTTTTGAAGATCTTCAAAGATACATTGAAGTCTGCAGGGACTGTCATATCAATAAGGAGGCACTTTTATTATTATTATTATTATTATTATTATTATTATTATTATTATTACTGTAAATATTGTCATTATTATGGTTATCGTGGTAATCAAATAAGCACACATCATCCCCCGCCTCGCTTGTAAATAACCACTACAATAATATAACTTTTTTCATCACTAAAGCTGACTTAGTCTAATAAAGCTTCATAAAATTCTACTTGGCGTTGTTATTATATTACAAATATTGTTATGATTGTTATTATTGCAATTAGTGTTGTTATTGTTATAATTATTATAATACTGCTGTATTGTTATTATGGTTTTATTGTTATTTTTGCTATTGTAATTATTATTGCTATTATTAATGTTATTGCTTTCATCATTAATATTATTAACACATAAGAGAAGAGCGAAATTTAAGAAAAGGAAAATAAATGAAAAGATAGTGTTTGACAATGTTCAACAATATTTCGACACATTGTCAATAAGAGTACGATATATATGATATAAAGACATATGACATATGATATATGATATGACATGATAAAATGAGATATGATATATGATATGACATATGATATAAAGCTATATGACATAGGATATATATTACATATGATATGACATATGATATAAAGACATATGATATAAAGACATATGACATATGATATGATATAAGATATGATATATGATGACATATGACATGATAAAAGACATATGACATATTACATATGATATAAAGACATATGACATATGGCATATGATATAAAGACATATAACATATGATATATGATATGACATATGATATAAAGACATATGACATGTGATATAAAGACATGACATATGATATATGATATAAATACATATGACATATGATATTTGATATTTGATATGGCATGATATAAAGACATATGACATAGGATATGGGATATAAAGACATATGACATATGATATATAATATGAAATATGATATAAAGACTTATTACATATGACATATGATATAAAGACATATGGCATATGGTATATAATATGACATATGATATAAAGACATGACATATGATATATAATATGGCATATGATATAAAGGCATATGACATGTGATATAAAGACATGACATATGATATATGATATAAAGACATATGGCATATGGTATATAATATGACATATGATATAAAGACATGACATATGATATATAATATGATATAAAGGCATATGACGTGATATAAAGACATGTCATATGACATATGATATAAAGACATATGGCATATGGTATATAATATGACATATGATATAAAGACATGACATATGATATATAATATGACATATGATATAAAGGCATATGACATGTGATATAAAGACATGACATATGATATATGATATAAATACATATGACATATGATATTTGATATGACATGATATAAAGACATATGACATAGGATATATAATATGAAGACATATGACATATGATATACAATATGACATATGATATAAAGACAAAGATACTGTAGTTGACAATATTCATATGACATGAATATATGTCCAAATATTGCCGAACATTATCAAACACTGTGTCTTTTTCTGTCCTTAAATCGCGCTCTTCTCTTAAGTGTTGAAAGATATTGGAAGATTTACGTCAAACCTTTTTACTACTATTATTATTATTATTATTATTATTATTATTATTATTATTATTATTATTATTATTTCCTTTGATTTCTGCTGTATACACATTTCCTTCCGGGTCCTAACCAGAGATCTAAGCTCAGAAATGACTTCATGACAATTTCACTGAACATGTTTGTAAAAAAAAAAAAGAAGTAAAATCAGAATTAAACCTAAGATCAGACACATTTTCTATTGATAAAACCATTCATAGGCTGGGAGATGTAAGTAAAATATGTTGTATTTTATTAAGGCATGAGCTCCCCGGAATCTCTTCAATGAATCTATGAGAAATTTTTCAAATTAAATACATGGTCCCAACTGCAACTGGAATTATTGATTTATTTCATGTGCTACATTTTTTAGATTTCCCCTTCAAGATCCTTGTATTTTGACATTTTTGGAAGATCTTCAAAGTTACATTCTGCAGGAACTGTCATATCAATAAGAAAGCACTTTCTGATTTTGTGGTCTTTGATCACAATGCCTTGGCGATTCTATTTAATTGTTCTGACTGCGTGTTATTATTATTATTATTATTATTATTATTTTTATTATTATTTTCTTTGATATCTGCCGTTTACACATTTCTTTCCGGGTCCTGCCCAGGGACCTAAGGTTAGAAATGGCATCATGACACTTTCCACTGCAAAGAAAAAAAATAATTACATAGATAAAGCCGTTCGTAAAGTGTGGGCTGTAATTGTCAAAACAATTTTTTGTATCTCTTTGAGGCATGGACTTCCAGGAATCCCTTCAATTAGTATACTGGAATCTTTTCCACCCAATCCTAGGGCTCCAACTACAACAGGGATTGTTGATGTTCCCATGTGCCACATTTTTTAGATTTCTATTTCAAGGGCCTTGTATTTTGACAGCTTTTCGAATATCTTCAAAGATACATTGCAGTCTGACGGGACTGCCATATCAATAAGGAGGCTTTTTTTTGTTTGTGGTCTTTAATAACAATGTCTGTGCGGTTGGCTTTGATTGTTTTGTCAGTGTGTATCGTGAATCCCATAGAATTGTAACAGGTCCTATCTCCGTAACCGGGTCTTATTATTATTATTATTATTATTATTATTATTATTATTATTATTATTATTGTTAAGCGGTTTCCCCTTTTCACACAAATGGACTCGCCCAAGGTATACATATACTACCACCTGTGAGTACCCGATGTGTCAAGGAGTCGAGACGAAACGACAGAAGAGTAGTATAGTTCAGTAGTAGTAGAGTAAGTCACACACAGAGACGGCGTCAAGCGTCACAGTTAACGAGCACGTAGACTCAGTAAGGAGTCATACCGAGATATTTCAATACCAAGACTGTATATATATTAGTACTACTAACCCGCATTCCTGGATCTACTAACCCGTATTACCAGTTTGTATTATTACGTTAATACATTTATTTCCCTTATCCATTCCTGGCGTTTGTTATTCATTGATATCGGATTCATCCCGGAATCCACAATTATTATTATTATTATTATTATTATTGTCAGCTCTACGGTTCTGCTCTTCTTCTGGACTTACGCTTCCAGCTTTCCTTATCAATGAGGTGAAAATCCTGTTTCATAGAATATATAAAGTATAGGTAAAGAGAAATAACAAAATATGTCGCGTTACGCTTTTAGCTCTATTTTTCAATTTGAGGTAGACACCATTTAAATTTGTGTCTCAATAAAAGTATGGTTCCCCCAAAATGATAAAACCTAATCTTAGCCAAAATTACAAAAAAATGTCACCATTCCAAAGTTAAAACATCGTCTAGTTTTTATACATAGCTTTCTTTACGAGTGTTACATTCCTGTATGAGACGAAAAAAGAAAATCTGTTGTTCACATCGTAATTCCGATTCTTAAAATATCGAAAATATTGCCTTGGACCCATTCACAAACTTGACCAGATAGTTACAACGAACGTAGTATCGGGAGCAGCTTAAAAAAAAGGAGCGGACACTCAAGTAATTATTCAAATTAGCGACAACAGTTACATACTTAAAGTACAAAATAAAAATAGGTCTATAAAATTGGCTTTTTAAAATTCCAGTTCGCGCAATTTCTATTTTCTTTGAAGTCTCTTCTCGCGCACTTCTCGCTTACAGAACTCTCTTCCGGTTTCTTGCTTCCAAGTCAGCTTTGATCTTCAAAAATTCTCTTAATTCCTGTACTTCTATTAGTTTCCTTCCTTCATAATGTTTTTTTCTTATATTGTCTCACACTTCGCTGCTTTGCCGCCATACCCGATTATGGAAAAGCCTTCTCCTTAGTTGCTAAGTACGCTTTAGCCGACGTTAACCGACGAAGTCCGAACTTGAATGAAATGCGATGTTACGCATGAGTGATTCAGTTTTACGATTTCATTAGTCGACACAACGACACCGATACACGATTCTCTTTCAGACAACTTCGTAACTCCATCCTCCAAGATAATTTAATTTTTGTTATAGAATTCGGAAACTGGTCCGAAATGGTTAACTACTGGTCAAAAGACCGCGTGGGCGTGGAATTTTGAGAGTGATAGATCGTCTTTGTTAGAATTTTGGATATGAGACCAAAACGGATTCGCGCCGTTTTGGTCTCATATCCAAAATTCTAACAAAGACGATCTATCACTCTCTGGGAGGCAGCGTCAAGAATTGCGAAGAGTCAACGCGCTTCCCGCACCCAGATTACTAAGTGAGGCTGGCCAGCACGTGCCGAAGTACTAAGTCAAAGGTACAGTAAGCGTTCCTTCGACAATCTTCTTCCTGCTTCCTCCTAGAAACGATGCTGTCCTTCATCGACTAAAACGAGATAAGAACAATAAATTGTCATTTTTTTTCCTATGTAGTCTATGATACAGCATTGGGCTTTGAGGCACTGAAGCCAGAGGCGATACGGAACGCAAATCTTTTCCAAACAAAACAGTTACTTTTGTAATCTTCCAGGGAACTACTTTCTTAGAGATCAGTTGTGAAGGTTGGAATTAATTGTAATGAGAAGGTGCAATATTTGAAGAATACAGCAGAGGAGTGTAAACCTCCAATACAAATTGTAATTTTTTAATTCTATAATATCCTATAAAAATAGTTTAGTTTGACCATGTGCCCCACTAAGCTAATCTTATCAAATGACGAACATCAATATGTAGACACGCGTTCGGACTTTTGACTCCTGATTAGGACCAGAAAATAAAGTAAAAAAATCAAATTATTTTTGACGGCGCAGCTAAACTCGTTAATCCATGAAAGAGGAATAAACTCGTTAATCCATAAAAGATGAATAAAATCGTTAATCCGTTAAACGGAATAAAACCGTTAATACAAAAAATGGATTAAAGACTTTAATCCATTTTTTGGATTAACGTCTTTATTCCGTTTAACGGATTAACGATTTTATTCATCTTTTATGGATTAACGAGTTTATTCCTCTTTTATGGATTAACGAGTTTATGGATTAAAGACGTTAATCCATAAAATAAATTCGAACTCGTTAATCCATAAAAGAAGAATAAAATCGTTAATCCGTATAAACTGAATAAAATCGTTCATTTATAAAAGTGAATTAAAATTGTTAATCCATAAAAGAAGGTCAAACTCATTAATCCATAGAAAGGATTAAACTCGTTAATCCATAAAGAAGTTCAAACTCGTTAATACAAAAAAGAGGATTAAACTCATTAATCCCTAAAAGTAGTTCAAACTCGTTAATCCATAAAAAGGGGATAAACTTGTTAATGCATAAAAGTGGATTAAACTCGTTAATCCATAAAAGAAGAATAAAATCGTTAATCCGTTAAACGTAATAAAACCGTTAATCCCAAAAAAGAAGTTCAAACACGTTAATCCATAAAAGAAGAATAAAATCGTTAATCCGTAAAAACTGAATAAAATCGTTTATCCCTAAAAGTTGATTAAAATTGTTAATCCATAAAGACGTTCAAACTCGTTAACCCATAAAAAGGATTAAACTCATTAATCCATAAAAGAAATTCAAACTCATTAATCCATAAATCTAGTTCAAACTCGTTAATCCATAAAAAAGGGTTAAACTTGTTAATGCATAAAAGTGGATTAAACTCGTTAATCCATAAAAGAAGAATAAAATCGTTAATCCGTAGAACAGAATAAAATCGTTAATCCATAAAAGTGGATTAAGTTCGTTAATCCATTTCAGATTTGTTAATACATAAAAGCGGATTAAACTCATTAATCCTTAAAAGAGAATTAAGCTCTTACGAGAAAACAAATGAAAAAAGCGTAGGAAATTTATTATTTCATGTAAAGAGATTATCATAGATTATAATGCATTAAGTTGGGTAGCGTATGAGGTGTTCGAATCAGCTGTGCAATATTAGAAATTCTGAAAATCCTCTACCGCTGGAAACTTACAGAAGCTTATAAAAACTGAAATATATAATCTGTATATTAGTTTAATGCATATCTTACATGTGATTAATCACGTAAAACTTAAAGATAAATTTATTTTCGGCGTTAACCTTATTTGTCAGCAAAAGACACAGCTCAAAACGCGAATTACAAATTGGAGATTATTCAATCATATATCCTATGTCATATGTTATTATATCATCTGTCATATCATACATCATGTGTCTTTATATCACATCATATCATATGTCATATCATATGTCATATGTCATGAATTGAAGAAGCATGAAGATTTTATTGTTAATAAAGAAAAAAGAATTGAACTATTATGTAATACGTGTACTCCTTTATGGAAATGAATGCTCGACAATCTCATCAGAGTTGGTGAAGAGACTTGTAGCAAGGGAAAAGTGATTATATATACTTGACTAATAAATGTTTTTGTATGTACAATTTTATTTTTAATTTTCTAATGGGACAAGCAGGTGCAAAAATTTAGGATTCGTATTAACAAAGGACGGAAAGTGCGACACGGAAAGTGCAACACGGAAAGTGCGACACGGAAAGTGCGACACAGAAAGTGACACGGAAAGTGCGACACGGAAAGTGCAACACGGAAAGTGCGACGCAGAAAGTGACACGGAAAGTGCGACACGGAAAGTGCAACACGGAAAGTGACACGGAAAGTGCGACACGGAAAGTGTGACACGGAAAGTGCGACGCGGAAAGTGCGACACAAAGTGACACGGAAAGTGCTGAACGGCGTAAACGAGCATGTTTTCACATCTGCCACTGACCCATCTGTTTGAATTTACGAACAATATTTCCAATTGCACTCCCGGTTGGTCGATTATGTTGACCAAAAAAAATCGTGAAATGCGCGAAATGCATTTCTATTTGAACGTCCATTTTCGTAATAGGATTCGATAATTTTAACACGTTGTTTGATTGTTAATCTTTCCATGGTTGAAATTGCCAAAGACATAAGTTGTTAAATCTGAAAGTAAAAGAAAAAAAATCATTAGACGCTTAATCTGAATTTATATTTAAAATCGGTCCAAGTTATTGGAACACTCTATATTAGGTCAACAAGTTATTGGAACACCCTATATTAAGTCAACAAGTTATTGGAAAACGCTATATTAGGTCAACAAATAAAATATGAAAAAACCCAAATAACAATCACATTTTTTGGATTGAAGATCAGCCTTTGGTATGATTCGTACTTGTTCATTGCGTTCCACGTTGTTCTAAAGTATTGATTTTTCATCGACCATCAAAATGTTTTGTCATACTAATGTTCACCCAATATAAATCCCAAGAGCCACTCAAGGTAGAGGGTTTGTGTGTGGTGTTGCATGAGCATAAAAAGTGATGGTCTATACAGGATAGATAGCAGTTAGCTCCAGGCTTGAAGAGGTCAAGATTATAGTGATTGGGAAAACATAATTCCACAAAGCATCCGTTCTTACAAATAACACTCCCGAATAGAAGTTGCATCTTTTTAATGGAATACGACGGGAGTGGGGATGATTCACTCTTGTGTACGGGGCATGGCGGGTTTCAGTCGAAATGATTAGGGGTGGTGGATTCGAGTAATATAACTTGTCTGTGGCAAAGGGGTTTTAGGGTGGAAATAATTCCTCAGCCACAAGGCCGCATACAGGCTTTTGAACTCGATCAAGACGAGCAAGTGAGAACTGGGAAGCTCCAGCCCAGACATGGCAGCAATAATCAGTTTTTGGTCTGATCCGGCTCTTGTTACGATAGAGAATAGCAGCGGTCGACAGAATGGTACAATGAACCGACCATTTTTCCAGCATCTTCAACAATAGATCCACTTGAGATCTAGGGAGAGCTTGACCCAATAGATGTTCAAGGCGAAGCACTTCCTTGAGAGAACACCTATCCATCGTGATAGGTGTTAGTTCGGGGTCTGCTCGGTGGTAGTGGGACGTGATTAGTTTTGGTTTTGGGCGGATTAGATTTTACAAGCCTATCCTTCCCACATTGATACCCCTGGCTAGGTTAGTGGAGAGGTTTAGCTGCTAGGTTGTGGTCTTTCAGATTTTGGGAGGTGCATCTATAAACTTGTATATAACTTCTTCATACATACTCACTGAGTTTTGGAGTGTGTTCTTAGTCAGATCATTAACATATAGTAGAAAAGAACATAAGACGGAAGAAGAGAACCCCGATGGGCATCCAATGGGCTTTCGATGGCACTGGCTGTTAATAGCAACCCACCGAGTTAAAATTAGTTCCGAGTTGAAATTAATTCTGCCCCCCCCCCCCGCCGACCAGGCAATTTAAAACATGATACAGTTTTTTAGGTTAATATTTTGTTTTTGTAGCATCTTGGGGAGGGAGTTGGACAAAAGTAGCCCTTGCGTAACGTACCCCATGTTCATTTTTTCTTATCTTCCTGTTTTAGATTTTTGATTAACTTCTTCGACGCTGTGGTAGACCTAGACTAACCACAGTTAGTCCTGCGTCTGACGATAAACTACATCCGGCAGCAAAGGCTCTGATCTGGATATTAGAGCTTATTTAAATAAAAATAAAAAAATTAAATTGTTAGAAGTTTTTTATAGAGATAATAATTTACTGATATACGTTCTACTAATTAACCCATAGATGGCGGGATTCTAAACGCCAGGATTATTAATTTTCTAAAAAATAAAAAAATCCCCCCAAGGGTTTCCTCTCTTTCCTATAAACACCTAGTGGCCAATATATGGAGAACCTACACAACGATTGGTTGATTCGTTTTTTGCGGTTTATCAACCCTTTTCATGTTATGTTAAAACCAGAGAATGTATCTTTAGATTGCAAGTATTTTTTTCTTTGCAGATAATAATAATTTAGCCATACAAGTCTTAAAAATTAACCCAAAGCTCGCGAGGAGAAGAAGTGGTGTCATATATTTACTAAGGGAATTTGTTATTTGAATATAACGAATCCAACTTACAGTCTCTGGTATTCCCAAGCGGTCACCCATCTTGCTACTGACCAGGCTGAATGCTGGTTAACTTCCGTGATCGTACGAAAACACTTGTTTCAATGGCATATGGCCGTAAACACGGTATTTCCTGGGGCGATAAAAGGAGTTGACCATTTTCTCCGGCATCGTAAAAAAATGAATGTCGCATATGAGTACTATTTGAGGTCTGGAATGATCTTGAGACCCGATAAATATTGAAGGCATTGCGTCTCATTATGAGTCGTCCTGGGTATGACGATGAACAACATCCGGCAGCAAGGCCTATGTGCGGGACATTGGTGGTTTTAAGGGGCATGAAACCACCTCTTAATTGTTGTTGTTCCTAGATCCAATCTAACCCGGGGTGTTAGCACTTGTTAGGGTCCAAGCTATGGGCAAATAGTGAAACACCGAACAAAAACAACACTCATTAGCAATCAAAAGGAAAGAACTCTTTTATGACATTAGTCGATAAAATACCCTACAATTTCTTAAAGAAATCAAACTGTATTCCAAAATAGAACCGTCCTGGGTATGACGATAAACTACATCCGCGTCCAGGGTAAGACGATGAATCACGTTCAACAGCAAGGCCTCTGATCAAGAGGTTTTGAGGAGCGTGGAACCACCTCTTAATTGCTGGTGTTCTCAGGTCCACCCTGACTCGGGGTGGTAACACCTGTTAGGGTCTCAGCTATGGCGAAACTGAAGTAAAAAGCATTATAAAAGTGTAAAAATAGGTTTTAATTGCAGAAATACTTTGTAAAAAATTATTAACAGAAATAAATTTTTGAAGAAAAAAAAACAACTATTACCAGCAGTAAGTTTTTAAAAAAATAATATTACCAGCTATACATCATTGAGGAAAAAAAATATTACCAGAAATAGATTTTTTGCAAAACAAAATATTACCAGGAAAAAAAAACTTGTCGGCATTAAATAACCCATTGAGATTGATATGCCGTAAAAAAACAAAACAAAAACCAAACCAATCTAAAACAAAGAATGCATATTCTATTCATACGAATCTATCCTAAAAATATTGTCGGCATTAAATAACCCATTGAGGTTGATATGCCGTAAAACAAAATAAACCAAACCAATCTAATCCAAAGAATGCATATTCTATTCATACGAATCTATCCTATAAATGTTGTCGGCATTAAATAACCCATTGAGGTTGATATGCCGTAAAACAAAATAAACCAAACTAAACCAAAATAGAACTTCAAGAAAACTACAACAAAATGCACATATCAAAGCCTCGAGTAATCATGTCCACACAAATATATATATGTACAAAAGATGAGTATAATCTTTCATGTATTCAATTGTTAAAACAGAATACCATATACCATAATTTTATTACTTCATAGCTGCCAAGAAAATTAAATTTCGGTATTATATGACCCATAAGGATGTTGATGTGTCGTTAAACAAACCTCGATAGACAATTGTTTATTGGCAGTCGCTTCGACTCGCACCTGTAAGCCGGTGGTTGGCCGTTTTTACGATTTCCTAGAAAATCGCCAGGTTATAGAATGTTCTGGTCGAAAAAGCGTTTTATTTTTATTTATTTATTTTTTTACCGTTTCCAGTTTTTCGTCGGAATTTTAAAAAATGCCGAAGACAATTGTCAGCTCGCAACCAGAACGGCGTGGTGCTGCTCGCCGATATTAGAAGTAGTTCGCCAACCTCTCCAACAACCCTTCAGACTCGCAGCCAAATAGCGACCTTCCCTGATCGAGCGTGTAACACTCCAGTTGGATTGGTTGAATTGTTTGTTGTTTTTTACGATTTATCAACCTTTTTACGGTTATTTAAAGCCAGCAATATTCAAATATATGTACGAAATATATATAATATTCGGATTGTAAGAATTTTTTGAGGGGAGATAATAATCTTTTTTTTTTATGCAAGACCCACCATTTAACCCATAGCAGGTGGAAGATGAGGTGGATTCATAACTTTCCCAAGGGTATTTGAGCGTAAGTGAATTTAACGAACCCGACTGGAATTCGAACTCGGCTCTCCAATTCTCATCTCAACCACACGGCATCTGGTATACCCAAGTGAAATACCAGATGCCTATTTACTAACATAGATCGTGGTTACTTAACTTCAGTGATCGGGCGAGTACTGGTGTTTCAGCACTGTAACACCCGGACGCATGCTGTGTGGGTTTATGGGTAATAAACAAATAAACAATTGAATAAATAAACGAATGAAAAATAATAAAAGACGTAAGAAAACGTCGCCTCTAGATGAAACTAACATAATATTTAAGTTCAGGGCTTTTAGCAAAAACTATAATAAAAAATGTTTTTTTCATGTGAATTTCTTGGGGCCATAAAATCTGGATTTATTACGGTTCCCACCTAAATCGCAATAAACTAGTTTCCCTACAATGGCAATGGTAGTATTAGCCGTTTCGTTATAAGGAAACATTTTGGCATTTATTGTCAGTGCAGCAAGTGTCCCTCGAGTGACGCTTTTTTCACTCCTTGTCCATCGGGCTAAGATCAAAGAGTAGTATCTGTTTTCCTAATTTTGAATACTAATGGTAATATTAGCCGTATCTTTATAAGGAAACATTTGGCATTCATTAACCGAGCAGCAAGTGTTCCTCGAGTGACGCTTTTCTTCACTCCTTTGCCATCGGGCTAGGATCAATGTGTACTATCTGTTCTCCTCATTTCTAATACTAATGGTAATATTAGCCGTTTCTTTATAAGGAAACATTTTGGCATTTATTGACAGTGCAGCAAGTGTCCCTCGAGTGACGCTTTTTTCACTCCTTGTCCATCGGGCTAAGATCAAAGAGTAGTATCTGTTTTCCTAATTTTGAATACTAATGGTAATATTAGCCGTTTCTTTATAAGGAAACATTCGGCATTCATTAACCGAGCAGCAAGTGTTCCTCGAGTGATACTTTTCTTCACTGCTTTGCCATCGGGCTAGGATCAACATGTAGTATCTGTTTTCCTCATTTCTAATACTAATGGTAATATTAGCCGTTTCTTTATAAGGAAACATTCGGCATTCATTAACCGAGCAGCAAGTGTTCCTCGAGTGACGCTTTTCTTCACTCCTTGACCATCGGGCTAGGATCAAAGTGTAGTATCTCTTCTCAGATCGCTCGCTTAATGATCGCCTTTTGGCTGAAATTCGATCACTGATACATGCCTGTCACACGGGTTCGTCCCTGCGCTGGTAGTATCGCGGCTACGTCTAGCTATGACCAGCTTTGACCAGCTTGGACAATCTAAGACCAGCAAAGTCCTCTCCCTCCCCACGTTCAAAACCGACCTTGTGTCACAACCTGACTCAGTGGGGGGGGGGGGTCAAGTAGATACCAAGTGTAGTATCTGTTCTCCTCATTTCAAATACTAATGGTAATATCAGCCGTTTCTTTATAAGGAAACATTTCGGCATTCATTGACAGAGCCGCAAGTATTTCTATCGGTTGAAATTTATAAAATCTTTGTCTCACAATAAATTTTCAGAAAACCAATTTCATCCAGTCGAGTATCTTTTATCTTTATTTCCAGTATTGATAGGGGTTTCATTCCAAACCTTTTATTTGAAGGAGTGTGCGAGGTCAACGTCTTGTTAATGGTTTGGTTTATTTTGTTTTACGGCCTATCAACCTCAATGGGTTACTTAATGCCGTCAAATTTTTAGAATAGGTTCGTATGAATAGAATATGCATTCTTTGTAAGAAATCAGTTTTTACACCAGGTTTCCTTGACGTATATTTCTAAAGTGGGTTTTTGTTGAGAGTCAAATGTATTGCTGGTAATATATATATTTTTTCAAAAATTTATTGATGGTAATATTTTTTTTTATGCATTGATGGTATTTTTTTTTTTCGAAAATTAATTGCTGATACTTTTAATATAAACATCTATTTTTGCTTTGACCCCAATTTGGGTGTTAACTATTTGCCCATAGTTGGGATCCCAACAGGTGTTACCACCCCGGGTCTGGGTGGACCTGGAAACAACAGCAATTAAGAGGTGGTTCTAAGCTCCTCGAAATCAGAGACGATCAGACGCCTTGTTGCTGGATGTAGTTTATCGTCATATGCAGGACTAGTGTTGATTATGTTATTGTTTTGTCTTCGAGTTATGTGTACTATCCATTTTAGTTGTTGCTGCTTTTGAAAGTCCTGTGGTTTATGCTATTTGGTATAGTTCTTTTCATGTGGTTCTGTATTACCAGTTCACAAGGTCCGTCGAAAGATGGTCTTCCCCAAGAGACTCGGGCATCACTCGCTCAAAGACATTGTTGATACATTGGATCACTTAATGCAAGGTCAAATTGAATCAATATATTTACGAGCTTTTCACACTTTGTTTTTTTAGAAGATTTTTTATTGTAATCAGCACGAATATCCCACAGATTATGCTTTTGTTTCCGGCCGACATTTACATTTCATACGCTAAACAAAAAACAAAAGCGGGGACACGGGGTCTGCGATCACAAAGAGTACAACATTAACCGATATTATTACCGCGACACATTTCTGTGCAAATAAGAATTAAGAGATTTTTTTTATTAGCCTTACAGAATTTAAGGTGTTGGAGTTAGATAGACAGGTTAATTAATGATGAATAGAAAGATATCTAAGGCAGGTAGATAGGAATAGACTGAGACAGACACAACAAACAGAGGAACAAAAAAGACTCAAAGGTAGACAGAGAGATACGGTAAGGGTAAAATAAGAATAAATCTTGAACTGAGCAACACAGACGTACAGACTGTGATAGATAAACAGACTGAAATCGATAGATAGATCTGGACCGAATGATTTGATTGAGTTAGAAAGACACACGCACTCTTTCTTTCTCTCTCTCTCTCTCTCTCACACACACACAAACATATATATGTACACATATATATAGAGAGAAGCAGATAGATATAAACACACTATTAGACGGATATATATATATATATTTCCGTCTAATAGTCAGTTTATATCACTTTATCCCATACATATAGCATACCTTAAAACTATATTTCTTCATATATATATATATATATATATATATATATATATATATATATATATATATATATATAGATATATATAGATAGATAGATATATATATGAAGAAATATAGTTATGCTATATTAGCATGAAACTGTCTGTCGTCTTTGAGTGTTGACTTCAATGTTCACTTTTATATTTACATACGCTCTATCTCTGATATTGAGCACTTTATCCCATAAATACAGCATACCATAAAACTATATTTCTTCAAAATATATATATATATATATATATATATATATATATATATATATATATATATGAAGAAATATAGTTATGCTATATTTATGGGATAAAGTGCTCAATATCAGAGATAGAGCGTATGTAAATATAAAAGTGAACATTGAAGTCAACACTTAGAGGCGACAGACTGTTTCATGCTAATTGCAATCATTAGGCCACCTGTTATATATATATATATATATATATATATATATATATATATATGTGAACATTGAAGTCAACACTCAGAAGCAACATACTGTTTCATAGTAAACGAAGTCATCAGGCCATATGTAGAGAGAGAAAGAGAGAGAGAGAGAGAGAGAGAGACAGACAGACAGATAGACAGACAGACAGATAACAGATTTAGATAGATGTGAACAGAGATAAAAACATACACATTCATATATATATACAGAGAGAGAAACATAATCAAACTGATATTCATATATATATATATATATATATATATATATATATATATATATATATATATATATATGAGAGTGAATATATATATATATATATATATATGTATGTATGTATGAAAATGAAAGTGATAGAAAAGACTGTATAGAGGGGAATGAAGAAAGGATAAAAAAGAACGGATATTAAGGTGACAGAAAATGGCGATTGACGCTGCATATATATATATATATATAATGGACCAACTGAGACAGATATATAGAAAAATCCAACGTGCTTTTGTCTATTTGGCCACAAACAATCTTTGCTGATCAACCAATGTCTGCCTATAAGTGTCTATAATGTGTCTATAATGTGCCTATAAGTGAAATCTTTCTCCTTATAGATCCATTAGAAATAACGTTGAAAGTTATAAAAATCTGCTGGATTAATAAATAAAAATCCGTTAATTCTTTAGAAAATTACTTTGTTTCCGTGAAAAGTTTACGAAACTGAGCAGATATGATAATTTCGACAAATCTTCTTCGTGGCCGAGTCGGCTTTGGCACGTCGGATCTAACGACGGTTTCCTTCTGCCAGAGCGCCTTTATTATTCTTTAATAAGATTTCTTGAAAATTAATGCCGGTAGACGAAAATGAATAATATACTGTTTAATAAATAAATGGGGCGTCTCCTCAAATATGAGTATCCGCAAAAAGCATAAAACATAAAACCTGTTGGATTAATGAAAAAACATACATTTCTTTATATATATATATATATATATATATATATATATATATATATATATATATATATATATATATATGCCTACGTTTGCAGTGCAATTTAAATTTTTGTGGTTTTCCCAATTCGTCAGTCACAAACTGTTGAATGAAATACTTATTACAGTTCTTTTTAAAAAAATACTGTGTCTAATTCACGGTGCGCAGTTAGATTGTATAGTATAAATAGACCGACAAGCCAGGAAGACTCTGCAGTGTCTAAAGATAAGCCTGATTGCACCCTAATACAGTTCGATATTGTGGATTATTACCAGTCAATATCAAGAGATCTATTCACAACTGCCCTGGAGTTTGCTACTGTATATTCTGACTTAACTAAGGAAGAAATGAACATAATCCTTAGTGCAAAAAAAAATCTGTCCTCATTCATAATGGGGATCAATGGATTAAAAACACTAATGACAATTTTGACATCACCATGGGATCTTTAGACTCTGCAGAGTCTTCTGACCTTGTCGGTCTATTTATACTGTACAATCTAACCGCGCACCGTGAATTAGACATTAAGGACATCGGGCTATACAGGGATGACGGGCTCATGGTAGTGAAAAGCTCCACATATTTTAAAATAGAAAAAAATTAGAAAGATAATATATAGTGAATTCAGAAAACTAAATTTAAAAACTACAGTCAATACTAAATTAAAAAGAATAAACATCCTCGATGTAACTCTAGACTTAATGAACAACATATACCTACCTTACAGAAAACCTAACGCTAACCCCTTGTATGTACACCCTAAATCAAACCACCCTCCATCTATAATTAAGCATATACCCACATCAATAGAGAAAAGAATCAGCATGAACTCCGCTAATAAGGAAATATTCCAACAACACAGTAATTTTTATAACACAGTCCTAAAAATAGCGGATAAATAAACGCTAACATAAATTGTAGAAACAATAGTACTAACCAGAAGAAAAACAGGAAAAGAAAGATCATTTGGTATACACCTCCGTTCAACCAAATGGTTTGTATTAAACTAGGACATGAGTTCCTAGCTTTAATTCAAAAACACTTTCCCACTAATAGCAAACTTAGCAAAATCTTTAATAAAAACATATAAAAATTAAGTTACAGTTGCACTGAAAATCTAGAAAGAATCATAATAATAAGATCCTGGAAAAACACGCATGCCAAAACAGTATTAATAAAAATCCTAAACTAAAATTAAACAAAAATATTGAAAAATTATGTGATTGTAGAAACCCTGAAGACTGCCCGTTGGAAAATAAACGCCGCACAAAATCTGTGGTATACCAATGCACTATCTCATCCATTGAGTCCTAACACTGAAAGGATATACATTGGGTCAACGAAGAATGAATTTAAAATTAGATGGAGACAACACAAAAGCTCCTTCAATAATATTAGAAATAGAAATCAGACATCCTTATCCAAATATTTTTGGCATTTAAAAGAAATGAATAAAACACCAAAAGTAAAATGGAAAATAATAAAGATAAGAACATCTAAAACCTGAGATGACCCATGCTCTTTATGCCTACATGAAAAACTACACATTATGAAGTTTCTAAATAATGAAAATTTATTAAACCATAGGCATGAATTAACGGTTTTTTGCCGACATCAACAAATTTTCGCATTAAATAATTGAGCATAAAAAAATGTCATAGTCTAATAAAAGGCTTAAAAGCTTAACCCAATCATAATCTTTATGAAGTCGTAAAAAAAAAACAAATTGTAGTTCAGTGCGACGCGTTTTTGTACGAAACAACCGTTTAGAGAGAGAAATAAAAACTTAACGACGTATTATGGGGCCACAGCTATCTGTCACTGTGACTGACCAGACGATGAGCAAACACGAATGCCATCATCTGCCTTGAAATTGACACCCCGGTCCTCATTTTTTCTTTTGACCTCTTCCCGAAGGTGACAGATATCTGAATACAAACTAACTCGTATGCCCCTTATCAAAATGGTCGTTTCCATTTTGCGAATGAACATGATTATAAACATGCGTAAACATTCTCTGTTTTTGAGAGAATGTCTCATATCAAGAATATTTAACATTGAAAAACATAAAGGAAAAAAATTAATTATTTTTAATAATATGTGGAAATCTCCACCCTTTACCTGAAGACGGTCGTGAGACCAGAAACACGTGTTGTAAAACTATGAAAAATAAAGAATAATATTTTTTAAAAACCCACATTACAACCAAAAAAGTTTGCGTTACCTCTCTTCTTTTTAATATACACACTTTTCTCTCGTTGGAACCATTATAACCTCTTCATTTTATATATATATATATATATATATATATATATATATATATATATATATATATATATATATATATGTTCACCCTAATTCTAACCACCCGCCATCTGTAATGAAACATATACTCTCATCTATAGAATTTAGGATTAGCAACAACTCATTTGACAGCGGTGTTTATAATACTGCTTTAAAAATAGTGGTTACAAGTACAAGTATAGGAAATGTGATACTATTGACCAAAGGAAAGGAAACAGAAATAAGAAAATAATTTGGTACACCACCATTACAATTTAACCAATTACTCAGTACAAAGTTAGGCTAGAAGTTCCTCCATTTAATTGAAAAACATTTCCTTAAAAGTAACCCTTTTAGTAAAATATTTAACAAAAACACACCAAGATGATCAGGCCTTCAATTGGTACCAGCATTCATCCTCCATCATTCTTCCACCTTCAAAACGATCAAGTGAACGGTGAATAAATTTAAAAAAGAGGAAACAGTAGAAAGGAAAACAGGATCAGGAGGTCACAACAGCAATAGGGATCATCATTTCAACTACTTCACAGCCAACTGCCATCGGGGTTCCACTCAGGGTTTTCTGTCAGTATTTACTTCCTCAGACTTTTCCGTGTTTGGATATAATCGCAACGCAGCGGGGGATTAAAATAATTTCCTTACCCTAGATAGGCTGCTTTTCCCGGACTGTCGAACCCCATTTATCCGAAGCAGCTGGTTATGAGGCGCCAGTTTTCCGCCTTCGCCCATTCTCTGGTTTGTAGCTATTTGAGATTCATTCCACGAAAGAATTTTATAGACAGTAGGAGCTTACCTCCACTATCGCCATCGGCTCTGACAAACTTTTGAACATATATATATATATATATATATATATATATATATATATATATATATATATATGTATATATATATATATATATATATATATATATATATATATATATATATATATATATATATATATAGGGTGTCCATAAAGTTTGTGTGCACTATAAAAAATTTATAACTTTATTTGTATTTGTGATAGAAATAATTTGTAAAAAGTATTAGAAAGAAGTAAATCTATATTTTTTAAGGTTTTATTGAAATTTTATTTAAGTTTCCACATGTCCTCCATCATTAGCAATACAAAGGGTAATACGATTTTGCATTTCACGGAAAACATTTGCCAACTGATTTACAGTAATGCCAGAAATCACATTAGTTATTTTAGCTATACTTAAAACTAGGTACATTAAACTTTATAACATTTTTTACAGATTATTTCTATCGCAAATACAAATAAAGTTATAAATTTTTTAAAGTGCACACGAACTTTAAGGACACCCTGTATATACGTATATAAACATTATATACCTTATGTGTTTTAGAAGACTAGCCCCACCAAAAAAAAATAAAATTAACTGTTTGTTAAATATAAAAAAACCTTAGGTAGATAAAACACTAGAAAGCAAGACAAATGAGTCCTACATAAATAAATAAATACAAATATCTAAAACTGTTAATCTTAAAAACAGCAGAAAGAAAAAAAATGAAAATATAGATCGAGATTTAAGACTAAAATACCTGGAGATTATAAAGTCATTAATTAACATAAAATAAATTATACTGACATATATTGACAGTACTAACACCTAAACTATCAATTGATAAAAAAATAAATGAGAGTAGAAAATGCAAGGTTGATAAATATAACTTTAGATAAGCAAAAACAGAAAGTAAAAATAAGAAAATCTTCAAATACCGTATTAGCAGAAAATATATTCAAATATCTGTCGGATTTACTCCATTACATATACTCCTGATCAAAAATTTAAGACCACTTGAAATTTTTTTATAAGAAACTGTTTGTCATGGATACATTATAAACTTTTTTTTACTTAAGGTTACTAATTCTATAATCTAAAAGGTTATGTAGACAAAAAAATTACCTTAGCTGCAATCGCAAGCTGTGATAAACCTTGATTATGGAACTCTAGAATTCGAGCACGCTCAACTTCGGTAAATTTGCTTGCTTTAGGCATGGTGACACCTTTACGCAGTGATTACTAATCTCTAACTAAACTAAAAACATTGGAATTACCCTAGATCTAACAATTTATACCCCCTGGTCTTATAATTTTGATCAAGTGTAGAACGCCTCATTTTATAAAAATGTCCATTCCTGAATAAATTGATCGGATTATAACTTTTTGTCTACATAACCTTTTAGATTATAGAATTAGTAACCTTAAGTGAGAAAAAGTTTATAATGTATCCATAACAAACAGTCACTTATAAAAATTTTTCAAGTGGTCTTAAATTTTTGATCAGGAGTGTATAATACGTTGCCATTGTTTACGTTTCGGAGCAAAAATGAATTATCGAGAAAGGCCGTCTAATGTTTGTGTTTATAAGCAGTAATTTCATATTTGCTAAACCGGAAGTCCTATGTGGATGAATCAGTTTATTAAACAATCTATTTATTTTCGTCTCGTCTACCGGCCAGAATGTTCGAGAAATCCTATTACAGAAAAATTGCACTCTCTGGCAGGATTTGAACCTGCGTTCTTCAAGGCAGAAGAAATTACTCTCTCTCTCTTTCTCTCTCTCTCACTCCCGCTAGTATAAGGTAAGTATCGAAAAAAATGACGATTTAAAATTTTATTTTTGCATACTCATTTTATTACTGATTCCTACGTAGTATGAGTCGTAGAAACAGATAAAATCACTTTCAGTGGCATAGCTGCATGATAAATGCCTTAAATCGAAGTTTGAAGCTTGCGCTTTGAGTCCCCGATAGTATAAGGTATATATATATATATATATATATATATATATATATATATATATATATATATATATATATATATATATATATATGTTGAGTGAGAGAGAAAGAGAGAGAGAGAGAGGGATAAGGATGATGTAAAAACTATGTACTTACTAAAACAGCAAAACGAAACAAAAAATAACAAACTGTAAGATACTCGTCACGACCCCCGTAAGCTATTAGTGGCTTCTCTAGGACACCGCGTATCCTGTAGCCATAACATCAGCGTTGTTTCTAGTGTCTACTGCAATATAGTCTCATAGAGTTAGTTTTCCTTCTCCGAGACAGGTTTTGTTACCGCCTCAAGGCAGAAAAGCCTAGCCAGACCCCTTATGTAACCCACAACTGGTTGGGGTAGCGATTGGGGATAGGTGGGGAGAAAATGGATTGATAATTTTCCCGGGGCTATTTGTGTGTAACCGAACGTAACTCACTCGGCCAGAATTCGAATTCGTCTTTTTCTTTCGAGGCGTTAAAATGACCCACACACGCACGTTATATACTCACGCACACTTATGTATTTGCGTTTAACTAAACATCTATGTATGTATCTGTCCTGTGTGTACGCATACACACATGCCGATTGTGTGCATTTGTCTATGGGTTATACATCTGCGTGTGGCGATATTACCATGAGTCGTGACCATAAATGTATATCTACTGGTGATGTAATATTTTACGGTTAAAAATATCATCCGTCGTCGCCCTAATGCAAAGAATTCCGTATGCATGCCAACAATCAGTCTTATCAGTTGTTGGCGTTTCGTGGTTAAGGAATAGAAAGATTTATTTCACCGTTTCAATCTCGCAAAGGACCCCCGACCCCCGACTCCCGGCTCGGGATACTCAACGCAACAGCAAAATATTACGTCACGAATTGCAATGATTTCTATCTCAAATTTTTTTCTTTCTTTCTAACAGTCTCTTTATCATTTGGAATTTCTTCCGTTCTTTCTCTCTTTTCTTCTTTTTTCTTTCTTTTTTCTTTCTTTGTTTCTTTCTTTCTTGTTTGAACTGTCTCTTTCTCATGTGCAGTTCCTTTCTTCTGTTCTTTCTTTCTTATTTCTTTCTTATTTGAACTGTTTTTTCTCATTACAATTCCTTTTCCTCATTCTTTCTTTATTGTTTGAACAGCTTCTTTCTCTTTTGCAATTTCTTCCTTCCGTTGTTTGTTTCTTTCTTCTCTCTCTCTCTCTCTCTCTCTCTCTATCTATCTATCTATCTATCTATCTATCTATCTATCTATCTATCTATTTATCTATCTATCTTTCTTGTTTGAACAGCTTCTTTCTCTTTTGCAATTCCTTCCTTCCGTTGTTTGTTTGTTTGTTTTTTTCTTTCTTAAACAGTCTCTTTCTCTCCTGGAATTACATACTTCCGTCCTTTCTTTCTTTCTTTCTTTCTTTTTTCTTTCTTTCTTTCTTTCTTTCTTTCTTTCTTTCTTTCTTTCTTTCTTTCTTTCTTTCTTGTTTGAACAGCCTCATTCTCTTTTGCAATTCCTTCCTTCCGTTCGTTCGTTCGTTCTTTCTTTCTTTCTTTCTAAATTAGCAAAGCCGAAACCTTGATGGCTTGATATGAAGAGACAATTAGAAAAAGTTGAAACGTAGGCCGACGGCAGCGGCTTCGGCGGCGGGGCCCGATGGAATAAGAATTGCGATATGCATTCAAGTTCTTTATCGAGAAACAGAGAGAGAGAGAGAGAGAAAGAGAGAGAGAGAGAGAGACCGAGAGAGAGAGAGAGAGAGAGCAAGCAGAACATAACTGAAAACATTTCTATATTCCTTTATCTCATCTGAAACTAAGTCATGTTTGTATAAGATTGTGATATAAACATGGATGGGCAACAAAGATTAGAAGTGATAAGGGAAAGAAAAAGAAGATACAGGCAAAAGATGAGAGGATTGAAAAGACAGGCGATAACGGATAAGCTTAGTTGTCAACAACCGTGTAATGTTCCCGATTCAAGCTCCTATCAGATAAAAGGTAATTACATAGTTCCCAAAATTTGCTCGTTGGATGTTCCAAGTATATCTTGACCCAAACGATTGCGGTTTTCACAAGAAAATCTCTCGTGGCATTGGGAGGTATTGGTGGGGCGCGGAGGGCTACTGATAATCAATCATCAGTCACAAAACTAAACGTGACTACAATGTTATTATCTCATGGAGAATTTGGCGAGGGCGCAAGTGTCGATCCTTTTAACAGTATGACTGTATAGAGGGCGCGTTGGGTAAACTGTCGCTATTTTATATTTTTTAATTTCCCGCATACTCTTTGTTTATTTTTTATTTTGTCGACTGCACAGTATAGTAGGGTCTGTTGGGTACCGTCTGTGAGAAAAAGAGCACCATGGCGCAATTCTCTCCACCAGATTTGGAAACGGCATGCTTTGCTGCTTGGCATTCGCACCGGAAGCTCCAATACGAACATTTCAGAGTGTTTGTGTGTCAATCTAAGGACAGTGCAGAGAATTCGGAAAGAGTTGGATGAGTCTAATGGTGATTACGAAGGTGTTTGGAGTGGTCTCTAGTGATGGTGACGTTATGTCTCCATTCATCTTCCCACAGGGACCCAGACACAGAGACTTACATACAGTGCTTTGAGAAGGTAGTGCTGCCCTGAGTCAAGAGGGTGGCTGCTGGAAGATACTATATCTGACAACAAGACTCTACATCATGCCATCGAAGCAGGATAAGATGGCGGTAGACAATTTCTGCGATCAAATCACCCCTTATATCTGGCCACTCCCCAGACTGCAACCCCCTTGATTATTATGTGTGGAGTGCATTTAAGCGAGAGACCCCCACCACACAAAAAAAAAAAACCCCTGGTAACACCAAAGATGAACTGAAGGCAAGGATTATGGCAGCATTCCCCAACTTAAACAAGGAAACAATCCACAAGAGATTCCGAAGTGGTTTGTAGGTCGTGGATGAAGCCAATGGCGATTTTATTGCAAAGAATTTACTCTTTAATATTTCAAGATATTTTTATGTAATTTTACTAAATATAAATGTTTTTAAAATTGGATGTGAGAGTTATTTTCATTTTTGCGTAATTTATACGACAATTTATCAATCGCACCCTGTATGTAATTACTTAAATATGTTTTCGTGCGAAATTGTACAAACAACGCAGTTATATATATATATATATATATATATATATATATATATATATATATATATATATATATATATATATATGACTGCGTTGTTTATATAATTTCGCACGAAATTAAGAATGTATAAACATAAAAAATATCTCAATATATATATATATATATATATATATATATATATATATATATATATATATATATATATATATTGAGACATTTTTTATGCTTATACGTAGTTTTTATAGATACAAATACAGGGGTTGGACAAAATAATTGGAACAGGTGCAAATTCCACTCCTATATTTCAAAGACCTATTATATTAAGAACTTTAACTAAAACTTTGTAATTGCAGGTTATATCTGTTCTAAATACGTTTATTTATCTAATTTATTCTGTCTTATTTATTTTTAGAATTTAATAAAATTTAAGCTAAATGCGTGACCTCTCTGAGTTCTCAAAAGAGGTAAATTGTTGAAGCTCATGTGGCAGGAGCCTTGAGCCTTGATCACTAAGGTTGCTGAACTGTTTGGTTTTTCAAGAGCTACCACATCAAGAACTATGATGCAATTCGGGGAAACAGGGCAAAACCTCTAGCAACCGTAGCTATTTGGGCAGGACTTGCAAATTAATGACAGGCACTGACATGCATTGAAACGCATTGTGGCTAAAAATCATCGGACTACTGCGGCCAAAGTGACTGCTGAGTTGAATAATCATCTGAATAGTCCAGTTTCTACTAAAACTGTTCGTCGTGAGCTCCATAAGGCTGGATATCATAGAAGAGCCGCCGTAAAGAAACCTCTTCTCTCCACTTGCAACATTCAGAAGTGGTTGAAGTGGTGCAGAGATCACAGTGCCTGGTTTGCAGACCAGTAGAATTAAGTTTTTCCAGTTTTTCTCTTTTCCCAGCTTCAGGGCGAGTTTATGTGTGGAGATATCCCAAAGAAGTTTACAACGCTGATTGCCTTCTTCCAACAGTGAAGCATGGAGGTGGACCCGTGATAGTTTGGGCCGCCATCTCATGGAAACGCCTCAGTCCAATAGTTGCCCTGCATGGTAGAATCAACAGCAAAGATTACCTGAACATTTTGGGAAATCATATTCATCCAAAGGCCCAGACTTTATTCCCTGATGGTGACTGCATCTTCTAAGACGATAATCCTCCAATACATACCACACGAGTGGTTAAGAATTGGTATGAAGAGCATGAAAGTGAGCTAGAACACAATGAGTGGCCTCCCCAATCTCCAGATATCAATATTATTGAACATTTGTGGTGGATTTTGGAGCGACAAGTTAGGAGCCGCTATCCTCCACCATCGTGTCTTAAAGAACTGGAGCAGGTGTTAATGGAAGAATGAGGCTAAAGGAGGTCCAGCCACCATATTAAATAAATTTTCTTTGAATTTAACAAGTGTTTCAATTATTTTGTGCAACCCCTGTATTTAAGTAAATGCTCTGTTTATAATAAACAGTATTAACGACATTTAGCGGGCTAAATGTTGGAGAAATTTTCATAGAAAATATGCGTCATTCGACATATATAAACATAAAAAAATGTCTCAAAATAATTGTCGGACCATTTCATAATGTGTGACGTCATTTGTTTACATCGAGCAGAATTTCGGACGTGACTTTTGGATAGCTTATGGTCGTGAAATGAGCCTGTTCTATGTATTCCTTGCATATGTAACTAATATATTTGAAAACTTTCGTATTAGTTAATATTTATTTATTAAATTTTTATTTTTATTCTTAACTATAAATGCCCCCCACCTATTTGATGGCGCGTTCCTTGTGTATGTATATATAACTTCTTAATGTATTTCCAAAAGTTTTATTGTAAATTATTTATTTAATGTCTTGTTTTCGTTTTTTTATTTTTTTTTTATTAATTTGTATTTCTGTATTTTGCTTTTTGTTAACCCTCCTCCCCACCGTCTTATTTTAGAAGTAACTATATGAGAATTTGCTTTTTTTTCGTCTGTAATGTCCAACCGTGCGTTTGGCCGGTCTTTGCCAGTCTGTTGAATGAATAAATCGGACCGTTTCTTCACCGTGTCGATTGAAAAATTCTCCATTTTGGCATTGCTGCTAGCCTCACTGTTTAGAGGAGAGGGAGACTAGACGATTCCCCCCCCTAATTACTGCGTTCACTTTAAGAGATCGGCTAGCGTGACTGGTGCCTTGAATTTTGGACGTTACTTTTGGATAGCTTATGGTCGTGAAATGAGCCTGTTCTATGTATGAATGTACGAGAGAAAATCATGGAGAATTGTAGTTTAAAAACTGTAAAATCAACCTTGCTAACCGAAACGCTCCTCTGTGTCTAAATCGGTAAAGCACGTCAGGCTATATGACAGTTCCGTATAGGATACAGGTTCGATTCCTCTAGGAGGACGCATATTTTCTATGACAATTTCTCGTACATTCAGGCCAGTAAATGTCGTTAATACTGTTTATTATAAACAGAGCATTTACTTAAATATTTGTATCTATAAAAAGAACGTATAAATATAAAAAATGTAAAAATAATTCTGTATTTGGGTAGCAATCCCTTTTTTAGATAAGTTTCATTGTGCAAGGGAAAAATGTGATGACTGTGTTTATAAAATAAATCATTCCTATAACCTCTAGATACAACCATAATAAATCCATACACTCAGTTAAAAGTAAAAAAGAAATCCTCATTGATAATGGCTAAAACCGAAGGCACACGGACATACAGAACATTCAGACAATTTCTACATAATTAATGTCCAGAAAAATAGAAAATTGTAACACAAGAAAAATGAAATTAAAACTATTCTACAATAAATTGTCAGTCGCTTTTAATGAAACTTCATATCACAGCTCATCAGTGTGAATAGACATCTGATTGCCTCAAGCCAGAAACGAAACCCGACTGATTTAGCATGATTCAGAGATTCTGCTCCTGAGCTATCAGCGCCCGGCTGAGAGGAAGGCTGATTTTTACGTACTTATTCTTCGAATAAACACGAAGACAGTGCTCAGTTTATAGAAGAGCTTTGCAGTATTAGCAGTAGTAGTCATTGTTTACAAATTCGCGCTTTCTCCCAAGAGTGTTATATATATATATATATATATATATATATATATATATATATATATGTGTGTGTGTGTGTGTGTGTGTGTGTGTGTGTACCGGGTGCAATAGTAGTCATTGTTTACAAATTCGTGCTATCTCCCAAGAGTGTTATATATATATATATATATATATATATATATATATATGTGTGTGTGTGTGTGTGTGTGTGTGTGTGTGTGTGTGTGTGTGTATACCGGGTGCAATAGTAGTCATTGTTTACAAATTCGCGCTTTCTCCCAAGAGTGTTATATATATATATATATATATATGTGTGTGTGTGTGTGTGTGTGTGTGTGTATACCGGGTGCAATAGTAGTCATTGTTTACAAATTCGCGCTTTCTCCAAAGAGTGTTATATATATATATATATATATATATATATATATGTGTGTGTGTGTGTGTGTGTGTGTGTGTGTGTGTGTGTGTGCCAAGTGCAAGAGCAAAATTGACCAAATCGTGTTATAGCCTATTTGTCCATCCCACGAAATGTTTAATATAAAAAAAAACTAGACTAGGATAATTTTCTTTTTTCCAGGTTTTCACATAAGACGTTCAGCTGTCTTGACATTAGAATAATGTACATATATAAATATTATATACATCATATCTTCTAGAAGACTACCCCACCCCGCAAAAAAAAACATTAACTGTTTAATATAAAAAAAAAACCTTAGGTAGATAAAAACAATCGTTTTCTGTCAGCCCTACTGTCTTCCCAACTGAGCAATAGTGAAAGGAAAAAGATCATGTTATCGGATTGGAGGGGTCGATCCTAGCATGCGGCAACTTTGGAAAGTTGACCAAGTGAGTGAAAATTGGTGCCGTCGATAGCTGTGCTAGCACGAAGTCGCAAGTCAATGTGCCCGAGGTCTTTATCGTGTTGTCCTTGTTCAAATTCAGTATCTGTCTATATTTCTGAGATGACGCATTATGTACACTATTTACATTATTTAGACTATATCACAGCGTTTCGGTCGTTGAATGCTCCGTCCTTCTTCAGGTTGGAATGTTGAATTGAACCTATTCGCTCGCTGGGGAAGACTGTTCTAGTGCCATGTCTAATAGATATCAGTTATTAGCTATCTCCTGTTAATTCACCTCTCCAAGTTCTCCACTGCCTTAACCAGGTATTGAACTCACAACTCTTAGGGTCCTCTCACTGGATCTAAGGACAAAGAGCTGTGAGTTCAATACATATTTACAGTATAAAGCACAGGTTGGCTCTGTGGGTGCTGAGAGTCTGGAAAAGGGATTAGGTAGCCGCCCTAGTAGACGGGTATCCCCGAATACGAGTGGCTAGCTATACATACATCTGAATAGAAATGATGAACAGAACAAGTTAGAACCATTAAAAGGCGTGTCCTCAAAGAATTGATTCTAAAGAACAATCTCTTCCTGTTTGAATTCCACATTGAGAAATATTCTTTTTTATTTTGCGTTTAAAAATGTGTTAATTGATTTTTTTTTGTATATGGGAGCATGTGCTTAGTTTTTTTTATCTATCAGCTAATTTTTAGACTTTACATACATTATTTACATTTTTCAGGCTGTTATACTCATTGCCATATTCACAACGTTTCTGCCATTGTCCGCTCTCTCTCGCTTCTTCAGGTGATTGGAATTTCGAACCGAACCCTTTAATTCGCCCACCAGGGTAGATTGTTCAAGTTCTCCGTGCCATGCCTCTTCCAGATATCTCAGTTATTTCCCTTTAATTCAACTCTCCAAGTTTTGTTCACCACTGCTGTGGCCTCACAACTCTTTGGGCTTAGTCACTGGATCTAACCAGCGTCTTTATCTTTAGTGGATAAAGGTTAGAAATTGCAATCATCTGGAGAAAACTGGCGCGCACAACGGCCGAAACGTTGTGAATATGGCAATGAAGATGAGGATAACAGTTCAAATAATCTAAATAATCATAATAGCTCATCTCAGAGATACAGACAGATATTGAAGGCATGGCCCGTGGAACTAGAACAATATAACCCGGTGGACGAAATAAAGGTTTCGATTCGAAATTCCAATCACCTGAAGAAGGCCGGAGCGTACAACAACCGAAACGTTGTTAATATGGCAATGAAAATGAGGATAACAGTTAGAATAATGTAAATAATATAACTAATCATAATACCTCATCTCAGAGATATAGACGGATATTTTTAGGCTTTCTTAAATCATTACAACAATAAGCGGGAAACCGGTGAGTCGAGTTCGTTGTACTCACTTTCAAGCTATATATTCTTGGGTAAAGTGTGACACCCGTCGTCCTGGTCAGGGCACCATTTGTGACACCCAACTTCTTTTTCAGTCACGACGCCAATATGTAACGTCGGACCTTTGTGACGGGCTAACCCTGGGACATCGGTTGAAGTCTTGTTGGGTTCTAGTACCAACTTGTCGTACTCGGCTCGCTTCCAACGCCTGGTCACCGAATCAACTGCTTTGATCTCGATTCATCCTACCCACGTTGTGATTTGATCTTAGGTTGACGAGATCAATCAGACGTCGGGCCGTAGTACCAGCCGAATCCGGGTCAAGGTGATACTGCACAATAAATGTAGACAAAAAAACAAAAGCACAAACAACAACTTCAAGGCGAGAGACTGGTTAGGAATAGTGATTAATTTTATGTCGGTTTGTTGAGTTACAGGAGTGCGTCTCTCTCTTTCTCTCCCAGCCCGAAGAAAAAAAATGTGGATTGTAACACTTTTGCGTTCCTTTACTAGTTCTGGATATCTGGATGGAGAATATAAGTCAGACTTCTATAATTTGTTCTTGGTTAGAAGTCTAAGTCGGAAACTTGTTTTGGTGGGAAATCTAAAGTCGGACTTCAACAAATTTGTTCTTGGTTAGAAGTCTAAGTCGGAAACTTGTTTTGGTGGGAAATCTAAAGTCGGACTTCAACAAATTTGTTCTTGGTTAGAAGTCTAAGTCGGAAGGCATGGAATCGTGCGGTCACCTGTGCGAGGCGCGTCTCTCTGCGAACTGCACTGCACTGCACTGCTCTCTCTTACTGTACTGGCTGTACTCTTCACTGACTGGACTCTACTGAAACACCCGTAGATGTTTGCTTATATGGACGCCGATCAAAACCTAGCGTGGGGTCGGACGTGGTGTGGCCACCACGTTGATTTCAAATCCCCAATAAGGATTTTCTTTGTTTTCGGCCAAAAATAATTATCATTTTCCATATTTGGAAATCTTATTCCACTCCCACCCTCTTCTGCTCTCATATGGGTATCTCACCATACTTTAGAGGGCGTCAACGGTTTTCCCACTTCCTCGCAGTAACATCTCATACCTATCCTCTCAATGGGCGGTGGCAGGCCTCCTCTCTGCGTCACATGATCATCTCCGCCTGGCTATTCGGCCAATAGTCGTTAACTGATAATCTCAATTTTTATCCAACTTCACGGGATATGGTTTTTCTCAACCAAGTTTTTCCGCCAACATTAAGTGGACGAATGTTTTAGCGAAATTGGGTTAATTAAAAATAAATACAATAACATAGCCTTCGTTATCACAAACGAATTTAAACAGAACACAGATGTTCTGTCCAGGCAACATCTCAATCCAGGGCCGGGCCCTGTGTGCGGTCGGCAGACGACACATTGTTTACTGATAATATAAGTTCGTCATCTCGACACAGTTAATGTTTTATCTGCCCAAAAGCTCTGGTATCCATCAACCAACCCTTACGACAATGACCATCAGAATTTTCGTGGGTGGCCTTTTTTTTTCTTTTATCATCTAAGTTGTTAAGTCTTGTCCCTCTGTTTTCTTTTTTTTTTCTTTCTCCTTTTCCTTCCTTTGTTTTCGCAGAGAATTTGGCATATCTCAGCATCACACTTCCACGAGAAAGTAAAATGGTTATCTTGATTCGCACTTGAAAATAACAAAACAAAAAATCTTTTTTTCACCGATACCCTGTTTTGGGAAAATAACAAAACAAAAAGAATATCGCTCAGTATGTCTTTCGTTATATCTATCGGTTTAAGTAATCGCTCAGTATGTCTTTCGTTATATCTATCGGTTTAAGTAATCCCCGTAATTAACTTCTGTGGTTAATTAATTGATTAATTAACCTGCCGTTTCTAAATAGTGTTACAATGTATGAATTCATTTCTTCTCCCGTCCAGCTACGGGTCAAATAGTAGGAAGGATTGAGCTCTGCAGCGTTGGTTGGCAACCAGTCTAGAAGAATGAAAGCTCTTAAAATCCGAACTCGTTAGCGTGTGGACATTTAGCCGTATAAAGGGAAATAAATTACCGAAAGCAGTTTCTTAAGGTCCAGAGACCGTGAGGCCAGTGAGCCTACTCTGTGGAACAATTTGATTGCAGAGACCTCACCAGAAGCCGTGTGTGTCACGAAGCAATCAGGAAGATAGAATAATAATAAAAATGAAATATAACATTTGGGTGTTCTCATGATATTAGGAGCCTTAGCGGGAGTTTTACGTTATTTTTTAAACTTTTCACCCCAAGCAAGGCTGGAAGCCACTAGCACGCAAGGGGTTACAGAAGATTTGGAGCGAGAGCAGATAGGAGTGAAAGAAGAAAGGATGTGGAGAAGGATAGTGGATAGATCAAGGCAACTGCAGATGTCGATTGACGTTACATTTGAATAGTTGGAGATTATTATTGTCAGGGAAACAGGAATAAGGAAGGGAGTTCCACAGGCGAGAGGTGCGAGACATGAAGCTATTGGAGTAGAAGAGACGTCTTCATTTAACAGATACAACAGTGAAATGGTGGGAGCGGAATGCCAGCCTCGTAGGACGCTTGACTTCATGAGGCCTGGGAACCAGCGAAAGCAGATTATCGGAGCAATTACCGTGAAAGTACTTGTAAAAAAGACAGAGCGAGGCGACGGCGCGTCTGTGAGAGAGCGACTGCAGACGAGATGACAGATCAGGGCCAATTACGTTGCATAGCCGTTTCTGGATCTTATCAAGAACCCCGAGGCAAGCAGAAGAGGCTCCGGACCATATATGGCAGCAATACTCCATGCAAGGGCGAATGGTTGATTTGTAGATTTGAAGGATCGATTCCGGGGAGAATAATTTCCTGGCCTGGCAGAGGGAGCCAACTTTCCTTGCGGTGGATGAAGCAATTGACTCAATGTATTTGTTCCATCTCAGGTCAGCGGACGGCGTGAGACCGAGCAGCCGCAGAGAGGAGCTCTCGAGAAGTTGGGCTTCAGACATTCTAATGGGAAGCAGGGAAGGATCCCTGTGGTGATTAATAGAGAACAGTTTTGTTTTAGAGGCGTTAAATTTAACCTGCCAATTCTTGCCCCAGTTCACAACCAATTGGAGGTAATTTCCGAGACGAACTGCCAGGTTAAATTTGTCAGCGACACTAGATTTGTTTTTGAGGCAGGAGTAAATTGTGGTGTCATCCGCGTAGATGCCAACTCGTTTGCCTATTGTTATATAATCTCTGTCAGCGGCTTAAAGCTCTTTGTGAAATTTGACAACAAACGACTGTGCAACTTTCAGGAAGCAAGCAACCTCTAAGTCACTATTCTCCACCTTTAAGGCAATGATTACAGCGTGCGTTTTCATTTGCTGAGTTAACCTGATCTTTGTCATCATTTATCTGAAAAGAAATGATAGAACGATTTAGAAAAAAAGTTAGAGGTATTAAAATACGTGTCGTCAAAGAACTGAGTAACCTTGAATATTTTCACATTAAGATTTAAACAATAGCGATTTTCTAAGCATAGCTTAAATGTTGCACAAGGCCGAAAATATGGGGCACCTAGTGAGGATGAAACTCACTACTCCAATGATTCCCAACGTAGGACGCATGCCCCACCGGTAGGGCATGGTAATGTTTTGGTGGGGTATGCATAGGATGTACACCCTTCGACTTACTATACCAACGTGAGCTAAAATGTCATTTTGCATTATTAGTTCATGATAAAAATGATCAAAGGATATTGCAGAATAAGCTTTCATTCAAATATTTTATATTTCTGCCTTTCAGTTCTCTTTTACATGTTTTGAAACTATATATATTTAACTTCTTGTTTTTTTAAAATTTTTCTTTCATAGACGCCATGGTATTTGGAGGCTTGTTTAGAGACCAAGTTAATGGCCTTTTAAGCTTCCTTAACGTGAATTGCAGTAAAACTTTGGATATGTAAGAATTAATTATTACGGGGGGGGGGGGGCAGAATTTTAGAAATACCAAAGTGGGGCATGGCTCAAAATAGGTTGGGAACCACTGCAATGCTCAGTCAGAATTGTTCTAGCGTGACAGGCAGGCTAACCATTATTCCATGTCGAGGCGCCCATTTAAATAATGTTATGAACCTCTCTTCATTTGACATTTTGAATTTCCCTACTTGCGACATTTGGGGTTATTTTTTATTTTTTTTAAATTAGTTTACTTGGACTATTGATGAGAAGAAATCCTACTGGATGTTTAGCAGCTTTGCATCCGAAATCGCTTCCTTTTGGCAATTCTGATTATACGAGTTTGGCTTTTTCTTAAACAGAATAACTCGCACATAGACCTCATGTTTTGGTGAACGATCGCGTTGAATAAGGGATTATTTTAAAATACAAGAGAAACGAGAACGAACTTCGTACAGATTCTAAAGTTTTTGTTTAGTCATTTCATTTCAAGAAAGACAATAAAGCCACTAAGACGCGACAGGTTACTGAGATTGAAAGGAGCCGAAAATTGTTTGTGGAGAGAATGAACAATAAAAGAAAATGATTCATGGCGATAAAATATGACGATTGACAATTTAAATTTTGTTTGTCATAATTTTGCACTATGTGTGTGTGTGTGAATGTAATGGATTGAATCTATCTATCCATCTATTCTATGGCAGTCTGTTCATTATCTATCTACCTATCTGTCTATCTATCTATCTATGGGTGGCGACCTGTCTAGGTGAAGCTAACTCTGAATTCAGAAGCTGGCCTGGAGAGGGCTGGGCTCCATCAGGCTCTCTTACCCAAGAAACACCACTTCTACTGCGTCTGCAGGTCATACGGTTCCACACGACCATGATGGGTCACGGGATTCGCGATCGATCGATATATATATATCGAGAGAAGAGAGTGAATTCATATTTTTCCTAAGGGTATTTCCGCATAAGTGAATTTAAGGCACCCAACTGGAATTGAAAATTGAGCAACACCGAGCAATTTTCCATTACAAATTCCGCACATACAAGCTTACAGCACCTTGTATAGCCAAGCGGTCACCCATCTAGATATTGACCAGGCTCGACATTGCTTAACTTTGGTGATTCTACGGAACCGGTGTTTCAACGTAAGTCTTAGAATTAGTGAGTGTTATGACGTAGACAATGACTGTTGTCACGTAAGCGGGATGTGACATGTTTTTTTTTAATAAACATTTGAGGATACGGGCAAAGAAATAATGTGATAAAATCTGTCGGATTAAAAACTGATAAAATCTGTCGGATTAAAAAGTAACAAAATCTGTCGGATTAAAAACTGATAAAATCTGTCGGATTAAAAAGTAACAAAATATGTCGGATTAAAAACTGATAAAATCTGTCGGATTAAAAAGCGGCAAAATATGTCGGATTAAAAACTGATAAAATCTGTCGGATTAAAAAGTAACAAAATATGTCGGATTAAAAACTGATAAAATCTGTCGGATTAAAAAGTAACAAAATATGTCGGATTAAAAACTGATAAAATCTGTCGGATTAAACAGTAACAAAATATGTCGGATTAAAAACTGATAAAATCTGTCGGATTAAAAAGTAACAAAATATGTCGGATTAAAAACTGATAAAATCTGTCGGATTAAAAAGTAACAAAATATGTCGGATTAAAAACTGATAAAATCTGTCGGATTAAAAAGCGACAAAATACTCCCCACTTCTCTTGAACAGTAGATTCTCATCCCGTTTCTCGTTTCCGAATCTTTTTCTTTTCTCTGACCTCCGGTATTAATACTGTTGTCAATCTCTTGTAATGTGTGCGGTCTGAGGGTACCGGGTTGACAGTTCTCTGGTTGCTCTTCCCTAACTCTTGCGTAGCGACTTGAGCAGCTGATCTCATCAGCAGTTGCATAATATCAGGGTGCTTGTAGCGCCAAGTCACGCATGGAAGGGTGTCCCTGCACGCACTTCTTGTGGGCAACCCTGAGGCCACTTTATGTTGCAGTCTGTGCCAACTCCTTTCTATCCTTGTCACATAAGACGACCTCCTGCTACTATTACTTTAGGCCTTTTCATCTTCACTACCAACACAACTCCACATGACCATAAACCATCTAAAAAATAAACCTAAACCAGCTCTAAATAAATCACCTAGACGCTTTATTTCCTTTTTCAATATCCGTGGCATTCGAACCAACTTCTGCAGTGTGGAATCGTCCCTCGTTGAAAAGTCTCCTGACATACTAGCTCTCTGCTAGACCAGCCTTAACTCGTCAATCTCCTCCTCTGATTTCTCGATTCATGGTTACCCTCCTCTCCTGAGAAAGAACTCTAAAATCCACATGCATAGCCTGGGCGTTTATGCCCGGGACCATCTTCCACTGTTTAGGGAACTCTCTCTTGAATCTCTGGACCATTCATATATGTCCCCGTCTATCTCTCCTCAATTCTCTAAGGTATCTCTTCTTTCTCTACCGTTCTCCTGTGACTGTAAAGTTCTCGATACCATTTCTGACAATATAGACAAGGCTAATCTCTCTACATCCGTTTGCACACACATTCGTGCTCAGTGACTTTAACGCCCACCATACCATGTGGCTTAAACACTTTGCAACTGACCTCGCTGGCAGACAAACCTATAAGTTTTCAATCACTTAATCCCTCGCGGAAGTGGTTGACTTTCCTATGCGTTTCCCCAGTAATCATGAAGGTAAGGCTTTCCTCCTCCATCTATGTTCTACCTCCATTCCCGACAATTTCGTGTCACGCAACACTTCCCTCTTGGCAAGTCGGATCACGCCGTTGTGTCGGTTAACATCTACTCCTTCCCTAGCGAAGAACCTCCTACCAACAGAAAATCTTTATGTTATCAACGAGTAGACTGGGTCTCATTTCGCGATGTCCCCTGGAATGTGGTTTTTAAGCACCCCGTTCAAAAATGTGCAGCTGAGTTCTCCCACCCCACCTGGGTAAAAGCTGGCATCGAGGCTTTCATCCCCGCAAGAATATATATAAAGTTGAATCGCGCTCATCTCCTTGGTTCACAGCCGCTTGCTCAGCTGATATAGCCCATATGAATCACTTTTTCCATCTGTACCGAAGTGACATATCTGATTGCAACAGACGTCTCTTTGTCTTTGCCCGCAATGGGTGCAAGCGTGTCCTCAATGAAGCAAAATTACTATTTGCTGAAAGAATGAAACAACGTATTGCATCTCGCAAGTTTGGTTCTAAAGATTATTGTCCGCTCTGCAAGAGGGTACTGAACAACAGAAAATCCACACTACCTCCTCTATTCAACCAATTTGAGGTCCTGATTTCCCCAGCTGATAAAGCTGAATGCTTTGCCCGCAAAATTCTCATCCATTTCAACGCTCGACTCATCCGGAGCACCTACCCATGATTTTCCCCCTAGAACTGAGGCTCCATTGGGTGAGATGATATTGTGATGATGCTGGACATCGTCTCTAAATTAGACTCCCATAAGTCTAGTGGCGGGGATCGGATACCAGCAGTAGTCCTGAAGAAATGTGCTCCTGAACTGGCTCCAGTCCTCTCCAAACTATATAACTATTGCATCACTGACTCTTGCTTTCCGGTCTGTTGGAAGTCTTCATCTGTTGTCTCTGTTTTCAAGAACTCTGGGGACCCTTCTCACCCATCTAACTACCGTCGTATCCGTATCCTACCACTCTTTGGCAAAGTCTTTGAGACTTTAATCAACGTCGAAGTAGTTAAGAACCTTACATCCCATGATCTGCTCTCTGGGAAGCAATATGGTTCCCGGTTTGCCCGATGCCCACGGCCATTACTGAATTTGTGTACCAAGCACTCGACAATAACGGAGAAGGTAGTGCTGTGGCCCTTGATATCTCTAAAGCGTTCGATAGCGTTTAGAATACCGGGCTTCTTCGTAAACTTCAGGGATACGGCATTACAGAATGAGTAACTTAATACAATCTTTCCTGTCAAACCGTGAAATGAAAGTCGTACTAAACGGGTTTTCCTCCACTTCCTTTCATACGAACGCTGGTGTTCTCCAAGGCTCTATCCTGGGTCCTACACAGTTTCTGATCTTCCTCAACGTTCTTCCTGATGTCATCAATTCCCAAGTAAGCACTAGTATTTGCTCTTGCCTTAATAGTATATACAACATCGCTATCAGAACTAACCTGGCCGTTGGTCTCGAAAAGGACCTCCAATCTGTGTTTGACTGGGGCAGGAAATGGCTTGTAAACTTTAATGCCTCCAAAACGAAAATGCTCTCATTTACCCACCATAGAAAACACTCCCTGTCTCCCATCAGAATGGCTGATGACCAACTCCACGAGAAAAGCTTCCCTGCACCCGCTTGGTCTCACGCTCTCCACTGACCTGAGGTGGAACAACTACATTGAATCAATAGCTTCATCTAGAGATCGATATGCAATGTGATAGGTCCTGATATGGCATCTGGTCTACAGTCAGTTTCTCACAGACGTGCTGTGGCTTCCCTCTGTCTTTTCTACAAGTATTTTCATGGCAATTACTCTGACGAGCTACTTTCTCTGGCTACCAAACTGCATGAATTTCAGCGTGCTACTAGGTTGGCATCTCGGTCCCACACTTTCACTGTCGAAACAGTGAAATGTAACCGCCTCTTCTACTCCAACAGCTTCTCTCGTACTTCCCGACAGTGGAACTCCCTTCCTCTTATTTGCTTCCCTGATAGCTATAACCTTCAAATACTCAAATGTAAGATCAATCGACATCTTATGATGCCTTGAAATTGGTCCCCGTCTATACCTTTTTCTGAAACACCCTCTTCATTCTTGCTCTCAATTTCTGTAACCTCTTGTGTGCTAGTGAGACCCACGCCTTGCTTGGGGTGATAATTAACTTTGAAAAGAAAAATAATAAAGAAGAGATAAGAAAACATACATTTTTATATTTGATCACTAATTAGTAATTAAATTCTAATATATTTATTTCTAAAATACCGTATAGTCCATTAGTTATTAGAAGGACGAATGGTACTTTAAATCTGTAAGAATAAAATTTAAATATTAAAAATATGACTTACACATATGACCCTTTTTGGAAAATCTTTGTGTATAAAAATATGAATTGAGCGCTTAAATAAAAATGCCATTTTTTTTGTCATTGAAAACCCAGACGACTCGCTGAATAACGGATGTCTGTGTTTGTGAGCAGGCACCCCCACCCCACTTAAACTTAACCTGACTTTATATCATATATTGGATTGGATACCTAAGCTGTCTAGGGAAATTATAACCCAAACACCACTAATCAAAATAGATAGAATTTTCCTTAACCTTAACTACTCATAATATTAATATTGTCTGCGCTTATAAATTAAGTAAATTTCTTAGAAAGTTATTCCTAACATCGCTTGACAATGGAACGAAAATCTGGATTTTAAGTTTAATTTTTATAATTAGATTTAGTTTCAGTTTTGAAATTTTCTGTATCTGTGTTATATTTCTGAGATGAGGTATTATGTACACTATTTACATTATTCGGACTATTGTCCTCATCTTTGTCGCCATATTTATTACAACGTTTCGGCCATTGTACGCTTCGGCCTTTTTCAGGTGGTTGGAATGTCGAACTGAACCCTTTATTTTCCTCACTGGGGTAGACTGTTCTAGTTCCACGTGCCATGTCTAATGGATGTCAGTTATCAGTTATCTCCTGTTAATTCCCCTCTGTAAGTTCTCCACTGCCTTAACCGGGTATAGAACTCACACTCTTTGGGTCCTGTCACTGGATCTAACCAACGTCTTTTATCCACTGTGCCATGTGTCATTGAACTAGACCAGTCTACCCCAGATAGCGAAATAAAGTGTTGAGTTCGACATTTCAACCTTTTGAAGAAGGCCGGAGCGTACAACGGCCGAAACGTTGTAATAAATATGGCGACAAAGATGAGGACAATAGTCCGAATAATGTAAATAGTGAACAGAAATTTTCTGTGTCGCGGTGGAATCATATTTTTTAAAAAGAAAATAATTATAATATTATGGTCTACTGTTTGTATCGAGAACTGTTTTTTTTAAATAAAAAGAATACCTGATTATAAATATTACTGTTCTTTCTTGTTATATATATATATATATATATATATATATATATTATACTAAAAAAGGAAACAACAGTAAGATATATAATCCGGTGTTCTTAATTGATATTTTTATTTTTACAAAACAGTGCTCAATGTATATTTACAGAGCATAAATATTATAAATTAAAAATTCTTTCGAACCATATTTTTTAAATCAGTTAATTTATAATATATACATACATATATATATATATATATATATATATATATATATATATATATATATATATATATATATATGTAACAAAGAGGTTTTAATAAATATCGTGATTATTTTTAATAAACATAAATAACAAAGATTTTTCTTAATAAACATATATATAACAAAGAGGTTTTTTAAATAAACATATATATAACAAAGTGGTTTTTAATAAGCATCGTGATTTTTTTAAAAACATCGTGATTTTTATAATTATAATGATAATTATATTTGCTCTACTCTGTATTAAGCACGTTTTAAAGAATAGTATTTGTTGGTTATTGGAATTAATTCCGTATACACCAATCCTATACTTGGATATATATATATATATATATATATATATATATATATATATATATATATATAAAAATGAACATTGAAGTCACTACTTAGAGGCGACAGTCTGTTTCATGGTAGACGCAATCGTCAGGTCACGTTTGCTGTTATTTTTCTCTGCTATTTATATATACGGGTCAGTGGTGCATTGTTCACTTTTATATTTACACACGCTCTATCTCTTATATTGAGCACTTTATTCCATAAATATAGCACACCTTAAGACTATATTTCTTCATATATATATATATATATATATATATATATATATACGTTTGTATATTTGAGGGCTGTGCGTGGGGTGTAATATACTCCCCGCGAAAGTTGAATCGGATCACTGAGATAGCCTATCACACAAATAACCTTGGAAAGGCATGAATCAGCCTCTTCCCTTCTC
>OZ038502.1:83879173-83894173 GCA_964036315.1 Acanthosepion esculentum
ATATATATATATATATATATATATATATATATATATATATATATATATATATATGGTTCATTAAAAACGAGAGACAAGGTACGACGGTTAAGCTTTTTATTTAATTTTTCTTGTGTTCGAACAAGAGCTTTCTTTTCTGGACAAACAGTGTGTAAGAACTGTCCAAATGTTTTATAGTTCCGAGCGCTTTCGGCTCTACCTTTAGCCATTATCAAGGATGATTCAATTTTTTAGCTTAATTGAGTCTGTGCATTATGTGTATGTTTTACTGTGTTGTAGGGATGTTTTAATTTCCGAATACGGTTAGCACATTGTGGCCTTGTTCGTAGTTAATATTGTTAAGATTTGGCTTTTTCTTTTTTATTATTAAAGCTTCCATTATTTAAAAAAAATTTAATAGTTGGATGCAGTTATTATATTAGTGTTTTCTACTAGTATGTTTCTAACGCAGTCTGGTAAGTTTGTGTGTGTGTTTAAATGAGTTATAATGAAGATGTTATCAGATAGGTGTAATGTAAGGCGTCTGGATAAGCATATATATATATATATATATATATATATATATATATATATATATGTATATATAGCACTTTATCCCGTAAATATAGCACACCTTAAGACTATATTTCTTCACACACACACACACACACACACATATATATATATATATATATATATGGCGATATCAGCTGCTGAACTCGAGTAAGCTATTTTCCTGGAAAAAAGTGCGTCAGATTTTAGAAAGAGTTTATAAATTTCAACTGACAAATGCATATATATATATATATATATATATATATATATATATATATGTGTGTGTGTGTGTGTGTGTGTGAGTGTGTGTGTTCTTGTGTTCGTGTGTTCGTGTGTGTGTGTGTGTGTGTGTGTGTGTGTGTGTGTGTGTGTGCTGACCAGTAAATGCATAAAGGTTTTCTAATATTACACTTCGTACAAGTATTATAGTTAGGAGATCGATCTTCAGCTGTTCATAATAGAATAACTTTTGGTGAGCCGCATTCCTAAATGACCTCGTCAAAGTTTACTTTTATATACCAACAAATACGCTACCCACACTGGTCACGTGGATTGTCACATGACACCTATTTCCGGTCTCCAGCGTCCTTCACTTGTTTCATTTAATGGCGGATACAAAGATCATTAAAGGCCGACGACCCAGGCCCGGAAATCGGAACTGATATTTCCGCGTTTATGTCGTGACGGACAGGGAACACCTGGTTGGGTGCCATTTCTCTTGTTACATATGCAGGGGTGGAACCAACAAGGAAAGAAGGAAGACTTAGTGGGAGGTAGTGTGTACAAATTGTACCCGCCAATCGGTCAATCTTTAAGTCTGCTTCTACACATCCCAACACCCACGCACATATTACCCTATTCTCTGTGAGTGCCATTGATGCTGAGCGATATTACCTCCAATAATTCGCTGAAAAAAGAGCGTAGCATGACATAAAGGGCCCCAACTTTATAAAAAGAAAGTTTAATCGTCAAAATGTTTACGTTATTATTAAGAGGAAAGAGCAAAGTATCTTTTGATTATTTTATTAATTTTAAAAAAATCCTTTCTAGCACGTTCGAAATTCTGGTTAAAAACAAAAATTAGATAATTATTAATCTGTCATTAATCTGTCAAACCATCGAACGCCTTGAATAACCAGCTACTTTCTTGTTTAGAAATGCATTTCTGCGTTACTTTAAACAAATAATAGTTGCTTCAAATAGGATTAATTATACTTTAAATCAGTTAATATTCCTCAAATAAAGTTGCAGAAAACTATATTTTAATTTTGAGAGATTTTTTAATAAAGAAAATTACAATGCGATGAAAGACGATTAAAACGGGCGCTAATCAGCTATTTTAGCAAAAAAAAAAAAAAACTAAAAAAAACTCCTTACATTCAATATAAATTATTTTTTGAAATACAGCAAAGTATTTTGCTTATTGGAAAGATTATATAAATGATCTTTCTCGACAAAGCAAAACCAATTGATCCTCCTTCACAAACCAAAATAAATTGATCTTCCCCCGCAAACCAAACCAAATAATTCCCGTTCGCAAAGGAAAACTTACCTTAGCCTTCGCGTTCCCTCCTCTGAGGGACTTTATTAAGGCAAATGTAAAGATTTTAATTTGTGACAAGTATTTATAAAAATGTTAATGTTTTTACAAACTTTTTGGCATAGGGGTGCACATGAATATTCATCAGGGTAGCGGAAAAGTCAGGTAAGTTTAAGTTTCGTTGGCGGAGGAAGATCAATTTGTTTTGGTTTGTTTTTGGTTTGGTTTGCGGAGGTGGATCAATTGGTTTGCGAAGCGGATCAATTGGTTTTGTTTTGCGAATGGGGATCATTTTTTTTTGTTTGTTAAAGAGGATCAATTTGTTTTGGTTTGTGAATGGGGATCAGTTGATTTGGATTTGCTGTGGAGGATCAATTTGTTTTAATTAGCGTAGGGTGTCAAATCGTTTTGGCTTGTGAATGAGAATCTAGTGAGAAGACACGGCCTTGTCTTACGCCCCATTCTATTTTTGCATACCTACTCAATTCATTTTTCTATTCGTCTGCATGCTGCTTGTTCCTATTATTTTCTTGTTTATTCTAACATCCTTTCCAAATAGATCAAGTTTTCCTAACAGTTCAAATGGATCCTTGTGTCGTACATTGTCAAATGCTTTTGCGTAATCTATAAAACATGTGTACATCCTCCTGCATTTGTGTTACTCTCTCCGCTATTATTTTAATAATGAAAAATCGCTTTTCTTGTTCCAATGTCATTGACAACGTCACACTGTTTTTATCTTATTTCCGGACGAATCCTCTTTCGGACTCTATTCATCAGGATTCGACTCATTAGCTTGGTTATGTGCTTAACCTGATTCTCCGATGGAGCTCGCATTCATTTTCGCCTGGTTTCTTAGGTAATGGTACAAAGATGTATCTACTGAGGTCTTCCGGTATTTCACCTCTGTCGTATATTTCGTTTATTTCTTTTCTGATCTTGTCGATTCCGAAATATTATTATTACGATATTTTAATAATTTAAATAGGAAGCTTTGCACAAATACATTTTGAAAAATATGTTTTTAAATCAGATTTTCTCATGCAACATCATTTTCTAATTTTTAATCCTTGATATTTGATTGAATTCAATAATACGAAATAAAATAATAAATAAGATAATTAGAAAAGTAAATATCAGTAACTCAGAATATTATTCTTTATGTACCGTGCCCCTTCAGGACGTTGGCCATAATGGCTGACCACAGTTTTCTGTCCTTTATACCTCTTAATAAATTTTATCTTTTTGTTATCTCTCCTAAACACTGTTCTGTCATCCATTTACTTAAGCTCATTCTTCTTTTTCTATGTGCCATGTCCCTTTAGGACGTTCGTAATCACGGCTCTCCACTATTTCCTGTTCTTTGTAACTATAAATAAATTTTGTCTTTTCTTAACTCTTCTAAACTTTGTTCAACAATCCATTTACTTAAGCTCATTCTTCTATGTGCCGTGTCCCTTTAGGACGTTGCCGTTCATGGCTCTCCACAATTTCCTCTATTGTGCCTTTGTCTTTTTTATCTTCCCTAAATCTTCTTCCGCCATTCACTTACTTAAGCTCTCTATTTTTCCTCTCTCCATATTGCTTTCAATGTGTTCTGTGGGTATCAAATTTTCCAAGCCCTCTTTCCTCATTTTTACGGTTCTTTAAATGTGTCTAATATTCTGAATTATATGAAATTTGCTGAATTTGCTGAATTAATTTTTCTACACTGCTTAAAAAAGATAACTTTTAGGACTGTGAAATTCTAAAAACATAAAATCAAACAATAATATTAGGCAATAAAAACGAATCTTGGCCTTTTAATTAGATTTTAGAAAATAAAACATTTTGCTTGTTTTTATTTTTATTTATCCTATCGGACGGCATTTAAGCTGCTCCTGTGGAGGACTATTGGTTTGTCCATCATCACAATAGCTTGAAAGGAGTAGAGGCGATAGGCATCAATAAACTACAGAAGAACGCAAAATTGATCGCTGCATTTAAGTATTGAATTAATGTTTAAGCTTACCTTTTGAAAGTTCAACGATAATTCTTCTGTCGCCACTTAATTTAAAGACGAATTGATGTACGCAGATCCTTATTTTCCGTACAAACAATGATTTGAACAGGAGACAATTTATAAGATAAAATTAATATAGTGTAAAGATGGGAAAATAGAAATTAGAATTAGTTATACATTCAACATTTCAAGAGCTAGAGAAACATAATAGCTAATTAAGTAAAAACTTACATTATGGAATCTAGATGAATAAATGCGAAGTTGGAGCACAATCATCCAGCGAATTCTGGGATTACCCCCCCCCCCCCAAGCTCTACTTTATAGTAATTTACGCGGTATTTACTCTGTCCCCCCACTAGAACGAGATGTGACACAAGGTCTATTTTTAGGTGGGGACTCGAGCGCGTACGCCCGGGACAGGAAAAAATTTCCCTCAGCCCCCGCAACTGTCGGTTGCGCTGACCTCGGTGCGATCACCAATCCCTCCCTCTGGTGCAATGAAAGGGTGCGGCCTCGGGCAGCTGTTCCCCAGGGCCGGCCCTTTGTCCAAAGACAGAGACGCAACTGAGAGATGATAAGTAGACGTGAAATTACTCAAAAAGAGTAATTTGTATTTACTGACCCCCCCCCCACGAGGTCAGGTTGTGACACAAGGTTGGTTTAAGGTGGGGAGCCCGAGCACGTGCACCCGGGCAAGGAATAAAAATTCCCCGAACCCTCGCGAGCGTCGCTTGCGTTGGCCGCGGTGCGTGCACCGATCGTTCTCTCTAGAAGGTGTGTGCACGGATCCTTTCTCGGGCCTGGGAACAGTTGATTGAACAGAGAAGAGGAGGCACGCAAAACTTAAAAGAGATGTGCGTGAGGGCGTCTAAGTTAAACTTCCTGAAGACACCCGCAGGCAGTTAGCTGACGTGTATAGATTGTAATAGAGTGTGTTTGTCGTTGGCTGGTCTAACGAGTCACTTGTGAGCGCACCGACGGAATGTGGCAATTTACTGTAAAACCGTAGACATCCAGCAATTGAAATGTGATATTTGTGGTAAGATATGCGGGCCCAGAAGCGGTTTCATGCGACTTTTATATTGCATGATAATGTACCACACGTTTTTGGACCTCTTAAGGGCCCTGTTTGTGCCAGAGTATGTAGGCCCCTTGCTGGGCTAAAGAGCCACATTCGTTCAACACATCAGTAGATATTTCCCAAAAAGATATGTAGTAATGGCCGTATTCGGACACGAGTTGGCATCCACCATGCATGAATATAGATGTAATCACTCTGATTCGCCAGCTAATATGCAGTCTTGGAAATGTATGTGAGTGCATACTGTTGTCGAGGGCAGGTTATGTAAACTATCTGAAAAGTCTGAAAGGTCATTGCAACAACCAGAAACCAGGCAACTATGCCAACCGGCCTCATCGTCCTGCCGACAATACGTGCGTTGTCTGCAACAAAGTTTGCAGATCATTATCTGGACTGAGAAAACATGGCGGTACACAGAAGTGTTGTACGCCATGGAGATCCAATGAACCCAGTCAAAGATGAAGAGTTTATATTTCATATATCCCTGGTACCTATGAAACTGAATGCTAGTCTGAAGAATGATCTTAGGAGTCATGGGCGTCGAAACGAGACAAGCCATTAGAAGTGACGCGAAGAATGAATAAGCGGCTCTTATCTAATATTTGGTTGATTTGGTTGTTTGGTTGATTATGGCATATCAAAACCTCAGTGGGTCATTTAATGCCAACAAAATTTTGAAATAGATTCATAGCGATAGTTTGGTAAAAAAGGTGTGTATGTATAAATATATATTTGAACCATTTTTTTTTTATTACAAAGTATTTCTGGTATTAAAACCTATTTTTACACAAGTATGAGTGTTAACTATTTGCCCATAGCTGGGACCCGGGTCAGGTTGGACCTGGGAACACCAGCAATTAAGAGGTGGTTCCACGCTCCTCAAAACCTCCTGATCAGAGGCCTTGCTGTTGGACGTAGTTTGTCGTCTTACCCTGGACGCGGATGTAGATTATCGTCATACCCAAGACGGCTAAGATTTGGCAAATCCGGGTTCGAACCTTAACATGGTCACTTTGTCAGGAAGGTGACTTTTTGATGCGTCGGTCTGGGTGGGAAGCGATCTCAGCGTGTGGAACCGTTGGAAAGTGCTTGGAAGCCATATCCCTGGGTTGACCGAACCCTTGTCAATGAAATTAGAGAGACGGAACTGTTCGGAAGACGTCGTTAGTTGTCCTGGCACGATGTCACAAGACATCGTGACCGAATGTTTGAGTGTACTATAAAATCTATAAGTAAAGTTCGCTCAGCATAATTGTAGTATAAACAACATGGCGTTTGTAGGTGTTAAAAAAATGTAAATACGTCTACAACAGGAATTGGTTAGCCGCCCTAGCAGATGTGTGTGATCGGAAACATATAGCTGGCTATTATTATGTATAAATATGTGTACGTGTACGCGCATGCGTGTGTGTTGTCTTTTCCATATATGGCCGAGAATGTTAAATATAGGAACCCAACAAGTGAGTTTCCTTATCTTAAGTACCTTTGGGAGTAAAAGGGCTATATGGGCTACTCTCATTACACTGTGTACAGATGACAGCACCGTTTTGCCGATAATTATTCACTTATAAAGCATTCAAAAGATAACAGCCTTCAATAAATTCTGAAGGCAGCTGTCAATGGACCAACCAAAAGATATGGGAAACACTACAGCAATGTGAGACGTTGTGAATTTAGAAGGAAAACTCAAGAAGCAACGTAAAACATAAAGGACTTATTATTTCTACAAAGAAAGAAGGAAAAAGAAAAGAAACACAAGAAAACAAGTCCAGATACGAATATAATGTTCATACTTGTATATAAGCCGAATTCTTTATTAAAATTTCCCCTAAGCAAGGCAGTAAAGCCACTAAGACACAAGGGGTCATTGAGTGTGGAAAAACAAGAAAATAAGAGAAGCATTAGTGAGTGAGAAAAATAGAAGAGTAGTCAAGCAGACATTAGATAACTATTGATACTGCATTTAATTTTTTGAAAGTTGGCTGACAAGCAAGAAGCCAGAAATGACTTCCACAAACAAGAAGTTCGAGTAAAGAAACTGTTAATATAGAATTTACGGTTATATCCAGCCAATTCTACTGTGAATTGATGAGACCTTACCGCCAGTCTAGTACTGCGCTTAAATTTATAAAGTCTAGGTACCACAGCGGAAAGTTCATCCGAACAATTGCCATGAAAGAATTTATAGAAAAGGCACAGGGAAGCAATTTTACGGCGGTGGTAAATGTCCTAACTGTCAAGGTCTGAACTGATGGAACTAAAGAATGAAGCACGTCTGAACATTTGCCATGGAAATAGCGGTAGAGTAGTGATGGGCTTGCAATGTTGAGTCTGTGGGAAAGAAGCTGCGGAGGGGTGAATAAGCCTTCCCACACAGGACTGTGTAAATGTCTGAGCTGCAAAGGTCTGAACTGGTGGAAGTAAAGAATGGAGGTCATCTGAACATTTGCCATGGAAATAGCGATAGAGTTTTGATGGGCTTGCAATGTTGAGTCTTTGGGAAAGAAACTGCAGACTGGATAATAAGCCTTCCCTCCCACGAGCTATAAATATCTGAAATAGTGGAACTAAGGAATGGAACTCATCTGAATATTTGACAGGGGAAATAGCGTTAGGGTGCCGATAGCCTTGCAGCTTTGCAACTAATTGAAAAAGGCTTTATATAGAAAATAAGTCCTCTCTTTCAGGATCGCAAAAGCGATTTTGTGATTCCATCAACAATGGAAATTGAGGACTGAGCAATTCAGCACAGATATGGCAGCAATTCTGTGTTGTTTCTTTAATCTCCATCTTGTATAGATAAAGCAAATCAGAAGGAATGAGGCATTTCCTGGGTGAATTGGTATTTTTACTGCTTATTAACCTTTTGCAGGTTATTTAAAGCCAGAAAATATTTTTGGATTGTTAGAATTTTCTTTAGAGATAACAATGATTTACTGATAAACGTTATACTATTTAACCCATAAATTACGAGATTCTAAACGTCTGGATTATCAATTTTCTAAAAAATAAAAATAATTCAAAACAAAAACCCGAAGAAAAAAAAAAAGGTTTCCCTCTTTTCTATAAGCACCTCGTGGCCAATGTATGGAGAGCCTACATAGCGGTTGATTGATTCATTTTTACGACTTGTCAATCCATTGCAGGTTATTTAAAGCCAGAAAATATTTTTAGATTGAAAGTTTTATTTTTCTTTGGATATGATAATTATTTAGGCATACAAGTCTTACTAATTAACGCATAGCTTCGGGGAGAGTAAGAGGTGGTGTCATGCATTTAGTAAGGGAATTTAGGCGTAAGCGAATATAACGAACCCAACTGGAATTGGAACTCGGCTCTCCGATTAACAATTCTGAGCCGTTATCCATTACACCACCCGCACATCCAAACTTACAGCACCTGGTATTCCCAATCGATCACCCATTTTAGTACAGACCAGGCCCAACGTTGCTTAACTTCGGTAATCGTACAAGAACCGTAATTTCCTCGAGCAATAGAAGGAGTTGACCATTTTCACCGTCATCTTTAGAAATAGATGATGCGTATGTGTACTAATTGAGGTCTGGAGTGATCTTGAGATCTGATAGATATTGAAAGTCCTGGGTACGACGATGAACAACATCCGGCAGCAAGGCGTATGATCGGAAGATTGGTGGATTTGAGTAGCGTGTAACAACCTCTTAATTGTTGTTGTTCCCGAGTCTATCCAGACCCGGGGCATTAGCACCTGTTAGGGTCCCAGCTATGGGTAAATAGTGAACTCCCAGATAATAATGATAACACTAGGAAAGTATAAAAATTCATTTATATAGTAAAAATACCACAAATTCTATATATTTTCGAAGTGAAATTACCAACAATGTCTACAAAAAATTACCAACAATATAAGTAAAATTACCAACAATAAAATTTACCAATCAATTGAAAGCAAAATGATAAGCAGTTAATTTTATACAAAAATGACCAACAATGCATTTTTGTAATATAATTCAAGATATGGCACATAGTGTCAAAAAATGAAAATTATATTTTTATATGTTAATCTCATTTCTTGTAAGGAGAAACATGTTTTCACTTCTCGTTTGATTTTCTTTACGGTTATTTGATAAAAATATGCAGCTGAGTAATTATAATTTAATCATGAAATAATGTCATTTTCTTGAATTAATTATAAAGTTTGAATTTCCATATTTAAATTTCGGTATTAAATAACCCATACGTGTTGTTATGCTGCTACACGAAAACAACCAAAAAAAAAAAACTCATTATGGGTGCAGTCACTGTAACTAGAGACAACTCAGTTTCTGATTGGTGATGAAGAAGCGATAATAACTTGCTTTTTGTAGTACAAGTCAATTAAAAGACGATACATGATGATAATAATTGTTCTTCAAGTAATACCTTTCTTTAGTTTCTTGGCCATCGAGCTAGGATCAAAGTGTAGCATCTGTTCTCAGATCGCTCGCTTTGTCGGTCTTTTGGCTGAGAGTCTCACTTGATACTTGCCTGGTGTACGGATTCGTCCCTGCGCTGGTAGTATCGCGGCTACGTCTAGCTATGACCAGCCAAGACCAGCTCTGACCAGATTGGACCAGCTAAAGCCCGGCGACTCGGGTGGAAAAACTCGGGTCACCCCACTCCCTTCCCACATTAAATCCACGGCTACGTCTAGCTATGACCAGCTTGGACAAGCTATGACTAGCTTAGACCAGCTTGGACAAGCTAAGACCAGCGGCCCGGGCGAAAACACTCGGGTCCCCACGTTAAAAACCGACCTTGTCTCACAACCTGACTCAGTGGGGGGGGGGGGTCAAGTAGATACCAAGTGTAGTATCTGTTCTCAGATCGCTCACTTAATGATCGCCTTTTGGCTGAGATTCGATCACTGATACATGCCTGGCAAAGGGATTCGTCCCTGCGCTGGTAGTATCGCGGCTATGTCTAGCTCTGACCAGTTTTGACGAGCTCTGACCAGCTTGGACCAGCTGTGACTAGCTATGACCAGCTCTGACCAGCTTGGACAAGCTAAGACCAGCAAAGTCCAGCGGCCCGGGTGGAAACACTCGTGTGCCCACGTTAAAAACCGACCTTGTGTCACAACCTGACTCAGTTGGGGGTCAAGTAGATACCAAGTGTAGTATCTGTTCTCCTCATTTCTGATACTAATGGTAATATTAGCCGTTTCTTTATAAGGAAACATTTTGAATTCATTAACTGAGCAGCAAGTGTTCCTCGAGTGACGCTTTTCTTCACTCCTTTGCCATCGGTCTAGGATCAAAGTGTAGTATCTGTTCTCCTCATTTCTAATACTAATGGTAATATTAGCCGTTTCTTTATAAGTAAACATTCGGCATTCATTAACCGAGCAGCAAGTGTTCCTCAAGTGATTGGACTAGGATCAAAATGGGACATCTCGACGTGGTGTAATGGTTAGATAGCTTCTCTCGCTAGAACCATTACAACTGAATAGTGAGTTCAATCCACACTAGGTGCCCCATTTTTTCGGAACCTTGTACTACATCTAAGCTGCGCTTAGAAAATCATTTTGGGCTCTCCAACCCCCGGAGCCCCTCCCCCGGATTCTTCCGGAAGGATTGGCAGAGAGGGAGAAAGGGGTTTGTAGCATGTGTTCCGTCCTGGAGGGCTCCTCTCCTCCATTGCCTTCCTCGTACCGTAGCGTAACAATCTGTTATGTAGCAGTGGTATGACCAGCTATAACTAGCTCAGACAAGCTATGACCAACTAAGACCAGCAGCCCGAGTGGAAACATTTGGGTACCCACGTTAAAAAAAGGCCTTGTGTCACAACCTGACTTAGTGGGGGTTTTGGGGTGGGGTAATGTAAATCTCGGCCACGGATCAGAGTGTTGTATCTGTTCTCCTCATATCTAATAGTAACTGTAATATTGGGCTTTTTCTTAGAAGGAAAAATTCGCCATTCATTGTGATTCTATAGCGCCAATCCACAAGGTTCGTAAAAGTCGGGTTCTAAGACCTACAAGTTTCATTCGTTTTAAGTCATTTTTAATCGTTGATGTCGTAAAGCGGTTGAATACAGCCAATAGATTAGATATTTTTGAACGAGTGTGGTGCCATGTATGACATCCATATGAAAGTCTCAATCTGACAAGGTTTGTGATTATGTAGCGCCAATTCACAAGGTTCGTAGAAGGCTTGTCCTCTCTAAGACCTACAAGCTTCATTCGTTGAAAGTCATTTTTAATCATTGATCTTAGAAAGCGGTTGTATACAGCGGGCAGATTAGATATTTCTGAACGAATTTGACGTCATGCACGGCATCCATATGAAAGTTTGAATGTGACAAGACTAATTAAACCAATACGAGATTTAGATTAATGTTTTGGTTTTGAATCAACTTGAGGTATTGGGCAAAACTATCCCACACACAGCCTGTTCTATATTCAATCTCCTTACTTCCTATACTAAATTTGTTATAACTGACTCATTTATCGAAGTATTTGAAGTGTTTAGTATTTAATAAGTCCACATTTTGATTTTTCATGTGAGTGTCAGAGTAGGTACTATCACTGCTTTCCTTCAAATACCAGATCACAGTATTTGTATTTATTTTGAGTCCTCTCTCTCTCTCTCTCTCTCTCCATATAAATACATTATGGCTATGCCGCTCCCATTACGGTAGAGTTATCAACTATCGCCTGAGGAAGAACAATCATAGAATTGAAACATGAAAACTTTTGTGTAGCGATTTAAAATGTATTTATTATAATCTCTTATTATATATATATATATATATATATATATATATATATATATATATATATATATATATATATATATATATATATATAGATAGATAGATAGATAGATAGTAAATGCTTTATTTATAATAAATAGTGTTAGCAACATTTAACATTTAGCAGCCCGAATGGTATAACCCGTCAGCCTATATGATTGTTACGTGCACGATACACGTTCGATTCCTATCGGAGGACACATTTTCATTTGTATCTATAAAAATAACGTATAACGTTAAAATAATTGTCTGACTTAGTCCATTATATATATATATATATATATATATATATATATATATATATATATATATATATATATATATATATATATATATATATATACCGAAGTATAGGATTGGTGTATACGGAATAAATTCCAATAACCAACAAATACTATTCTTAAAAGAGTGGTCAATACAGAGTAGAGAGTGATTTTATAACATATTTATGTTATAATTTTTGAATAGTTATATATATATATATATATATATATATATATATATATATATATATATATATATATATATATATATATATATATATATATATATATATATATATATACTTTCAGGCACTTTATATATTTATATATATATATTTAGCCACATAATATATATATATATATATTAATATATATATATTAATATATATATATATATATATATATATATATATATATATATATATATATATATATGTGTGTGTGTGGACTTAACATACGAACAAACGAAATCTGTACTGATTCAGTTTTTGTATATAATCGCTTCAGGCAACAAAATAAACAATTTTTCATATTTAAACAGGAATATTTTTTCTATTACTAACCTTTTTTGTCGACCAGATAAACTTAGACGGCCTAAGTACAATCTTTTATTACGTTCGCTTTCCATGGTAATGATCCTAATATGTTTATAATTATACATACATCAACCATCCAGTCTAAATCATAATCCTGTCAGAATCATATTATACGGAACAGTGTAGATAGCTCACATACTGAATTTTAATTGCAGTTAAAGTTGGTAACATTTAAAATTTTAATTCCATCTGAAAAGGGTTAACTGAAAAATAAAAACATTTTTCACCCGCTTCCATTTTATACCATTCGGAAGTAGGATAGAAAAATTTAGGTATACTAGTTGATTTTATTTGCACTCTTGTGAAAATTAATTGAAACAACCGCTTTAGTTTCATTTCTTTCAACATACGGTCAGTTTTAGACTCACTGGAGTAACAGGGTGTAATCGATTTCTATTTTTCCTCAGATTAGGTCATTTACAGTAATATGAATCTATTTTCAGGGTGTATGGTGAAAGTATATTTGGACTTATAAATTATTTTGTCATCCGAGATTGCATCGGATTTTCATCATGGCCAGACACTATTCTCTCGACTGTCGATTAGTTGTCCTTCGGCCATTGTCAGCGATAGACATTCCTCTAAGGAAGCGTACGAAAATTGTAATGCTATATATATATATATATATATATATATATATATATATATATATATATATATATATAATTTATATGCAATTAAGTATATATACAGGGTGTCCATAAAGTTCGTGTGTACTTTAAAACATTTATAACTTTATTTGTATTTGCGATAGAAATAATCTGTAAAAAATGTTATAAAGTTTAATGTACCTAGTTTTAAGTATAGCTAAAATAACTAATGTAGTTTCACGCATTACTGTAAAACAGTTGGCAAATGTTTTCCGTGAACTGCAAAATCTTATTACCCTGTTTGAGTTTCTGTTTGAGTATTTTTGAACTAACTGCCCAGAAGTAAACGTTGTCAGCATCTGAGTCAAAAGTAAAGTTAGCTATACGTTGGCATTTTTTGAAACGTCATATTTCAAATTTATATTCGTATAATCGTATAGAACGTCTTCACGGAGCTTGACAGGAGCAGAAAACAAATGTATTAAATATACGAGGTTTGATTAAAAAGTATTTGTACTGCTGCTATAGTAACGAAGCTAAACTACGCAGACTGAAGCCGCTTGGCACAGATCAACGTTGGACTCGGTCGAACATGCACACTATCTTATAAAGTCCTCGCTCGCTTCCGTTGCTTATAGCAGTGCTTCGAAAGGGAAGCGTGTAGATTTGGCTCGCCTCATCACACCACAGATGTTCCTTGAGTGACCATGTCTTGTGCAGCAGTTTTTGGTCATTTCCCAGATCCGAGAACCATAATATGTCACAGAACTCGGTTCTTTCAGTTTTTCCTGTATGAAAAGTCAAATCCCAAATGAAAGGAACAAGAATTTAAGACGTCGAGGAAATCCAAGAGAATAGCGCGAGGCAGCTGATCGCTACCTTCAAAATAGGAGATCCAAGAATGCTTCCAGCAACGGAAACAACGCTGGATAAGGAGTGTGGCTTCAGAAGGGGACTGCTTCGAAGGAGATTAAATGCTGAATTGATATGTGCTGTAGTTTTCTTTTTATAGAACTAGTCCCGATAATTTTTTAACCAGACCTCATGTTATTCGAATTAAAAAAAAATATACATATTTTAAAATGCCGTTTCAAGTAGTGAAAGATATTAAATACGGGTTGTTTCTTTTGCATGAAGTAGTTTGAATTTTTCTTTGGACTTTGGAGTTAGTGCCAGAGAAACTATTAGTATAGGACAGGCATTAGTAGAACATACCTAAATACTATTCTTTTTCTTTTATGAGCCATGTCCTTTCAAGGCTTGGGCGATCATGGCCCTTCACAACTTTCTATCCTTTGTAGCTCTTAGTAATGTATGTCCTTTTGTCGCACTTTTAGTCTGGACAGGAATGGATTTACAAAATTCTGATGTTTGGTCATTTTGTCAGCTCTTGGGAAATCAGGTAGGTTGAGAACTTTTCAGCACAACCTCGTAAATGCACAAGTTATTAAGTCCTATCCCCTCCACACACATAGATAGATATTGAACAGAATGGGATAGATAGATAGATAAATAGATAGATAGATAATGAACATGATGATATGGATAGGTTTGATAATGAACATAATTACACACACATACATACACATATATACATATATATAATTATAATGTTGTAAA
>OZ038502.1:83899173-83909173 GCA_964036315.1 Acanthosepion esculentum
CATCTAACAGTTTTAACAGTGAAGGGGTGGGAACGGGATGCCAGCCTCGTAGGACGCTTAAATTCATGAGGCCTGGGAACCAGCGAAAGCAGCTCATCGGAGCAATTACCGTGAAAGTATTTGTAAAAAGGACAAAGCGAGGCAACGGCGCGTCTGCGATAGAGCGACTGCAGGCGAGATGACAGATCAGGGCCAATTACGTTGCATACCCGTCTCTGGATCTTATCGAGAACCCTGAGGCAAACAACAGGGGCTCCAGACCATATATGGCAGCAATACTCCATGCAAGGCCGAATGGTTGCTTTATAGATTTGGAGGATCGATTCCGGGGAGAAAAATTTCCTCGCCCGGCACAGGGAGCCAACTTCCCTTGCAGTGGATGAAGCAATTTATGAAGCAATTTGTATCTATAAAAAGAATGTATAAACATAAAGATGTCTTATAATGTAAATAAATTAAAATGTAAATTTCTGGTTGTAAATATCAGTTTTCTTGCCTTTTCTGCTTTCCTCAAAACGCCCGCCTTGCTCGTAAGTTCAGTGCATTATATTCTTCACATTGGTCGGTAGAAGCAAATCTGTATCATAACAACTCACTTCTTCATAAAGAGACTGTCATATAATCATTGTCATCTAGGTGATTAGATATTACGTGGTAGATCAATACTTTTCTTTGTTCTTTCTGATCAGTTTGACATGGGAAAATTGGGCACGTTTCATATTATCATTTCAAAGTTTGAAACTTTGCTAAATTCTTTATGAAAATGAATTGTGTTTGATCACAAAAGAATATGAGTGCTTTAGGTACGAAATGGAGATAGGAACGAAGAGAATATTTTGAAATTGTTTACAAAAAAAAAACGTTCGGGTAAAAATACTTGTTCCATTGTGTGATTTAATTGAATTCATTGATGCGGCTATGAAAATAAACTTTGTCATTAAACCACGAGGACATAAGAAACGAAATAGATAGATAGGAACAGGCCAAAACATATATATATATATATATATGTATATATATATGTGTGTGTGTGTGTGTATGTATATATATATATGTATATATATACATATATATATATATATATATATATATAAATATATATATATATATATATATATATATATATAGAGAGAGAGAGAGAGAGAGAGAGAGATAAGAACGGGTTGAAACAGATAAATAGATAGATTGAACAGGTCAAAACAGATATATAGATAAATAGATAGATAAATAGATTGATAGATATAAACATGTCCAGATAGATAGATAGATAGATAGATATGAACGGGCCAAATCATACATACGGACAGATGTGATTTAATTGAATTCATTGATGCGGCTATGAAAATAAACTTTGTCATTAAACCGCGAGGACATAAACGAAATAGATAGATAGGAACAAAACATATATATATATATATATATATATATATATATATATATATATATATGTATATATGTATATATATATATATATATATATATATATATATATATATATATATATATATATATATGTGTGTGTGTGTGTGTGTGTGTATATATATATATATATATATATATAGAGAGAGAGAGAGAGAGAGAGAGTGAGAGAGTGAGAGAGAGAGAGATAAGAACTGTTTGAAACAAACAGATAGATAAATAGATAGATTGAACAGGTCAAAACAGATATATAGATAAATAGATAGATAAATAGATTGATAGATATAAACATGTCCAGATAGATAGATAGATAGATAGATATGAACGGGCCAAATCATACATACAGACAGAGGGATCGATATGAGTACACGCACTCATATATATGGCTATACGAAATACAGACACAGACACATACAGGGCGGTCCAAATGTAGGTGGACTGAATGTGGAATAGGTTTATGTATCGGTTATATTATTACAACTGGGTATCTTGATGAAACATTTCCTGAGAAATGGATTTGCCGAACAGGTCCAATTGATTGGCCGGCACGTTCACCAGTGGATTTCTTCTTTTGGGGAGTACTCAAAGACAAAGTTTATAGTCGAAAACCAAGAAGTGTCGGTGATTTGAAAAAATTACATGCACGTTGATTGTTTTTATTTTTTAATTTGTCGACTGCTCAGTATAGTAGGGTCAGTTGAGCACCGTCAATGAGAAAAGGAGCACCATGACGCAATTCACTCCGCCAGAAATTTGGAAACGGCATGCTTGGCATTCGTTTCGGAAGCTCCAATACGAACAAATCAGAGTGTTTGGGTGTCAATCTGAGGCCAATGCAGAGGAATTGGAAAGGAACTTGATGTCCCCCAAACACGATCCCTACATCAAGTGCCTTGAGGAGGTAGTGCTCCTCAGTGTAATTGAGGGTGGCTGCTAGAAGATTCTATAGCTGGCAACAGGACTCTGCACCATACCACACAAGTAGGAGGAGCAAGTCATGGCTATCAGACAATTTCTGCAACCACATCATCCCTTAAATCTGGCCACCTAACTGACTGCAACGCCCCTGATTATTATGTGTGGGGCGCAGTTGAGAGAGAGATACCAACAAAACTCCTTGTAACAGCAAAGATGCACTGAAGCAAAAGTTTATGGCATCATTCACCAACTTAAACAAGGAGACCGTCCAGAAGAGTTGCGGGGGATTCCGAAGTCATCAGGAGGCCGTGGATAGAGGCAATATTGATTTCATCAAATAAATTTACTCTTTACTATTTCAAGATATTTTTGTGTAATTTTGGTTTAAATGACATGTCAGTGTTATTTCCCATTTTGCGTAATTTAGACGACAATTTATCCATCGCACACGAGAATAGAAACATAAACAATAACATTAATATTTTTATAAAAACCAAATGAACGAAAATTATAAACAAGATGAAAGTAGAACTAAGAACATTTTAAAAAGCGCACAACACCAGTTGACAATAGCAAAAAAATTAGATTAATTATTTATTACAAAAAATTTAAAACCTCTAACCTTATAGTTAAATATAATAATTCACCTCTTAGAACAAAATTAAATTGGGCAAATATTATTTACGAATTTAAATGCTCATTAAGAAATGGTATTCCTCATCAATCAAAATTCGTAAATAATTATATAGGCCACACTACAACATGTTTGACATGCAGACTCATTCTACACCTTTCTGACCATAGGATCTCATTTAAATATCATGGATACCTACCAGACTCTATACGTAACATACTTGATGAGAATACTAATATAATACCATCATCTACATGCAAAAAAACAAAAAAAAAATGTCTAAAAATAATGGAAGCCTTATTAATAAAAGCAAAAAAAAAAACAACACTTAATAATATTAACAATGATCATGGGCAAAATATCTTGACCGTGTTTTGAAAAATGAAAGCATTTTATAAAACATATATGCAACAAACTATTTCTTATTTAACAGTTAGAAAGGTTAATCCTTGAAAATGGCTAAATGTATAGCCGAAAGCGCTCGGCTAAAAAGAACATTCAGACAGTTTTTTATATAATTTATCACCCGAAAAGAAAAAAATTATTAGATCGGACGAGAAATTGGATAAAAAACTAAATAAAATCACCTTGTCTGTCGTTTTCAATGAAATGTGCATGAAAGAAGGATTGCTACCTAAAAACACACACACACACACACACACACACACACACACACACACACACACACACATATATATATATATATATATATATATATATATATGCGTGTGTGTGAATGGAATTTTAGTTATAAAGAACTAATATAAACTGACTGCGATGCAAATATTGCGCATTAAACTTTTATAAATACACAAAATGAGTGATGCGGACTGAAAGAGCCATTATTTCTGTCAGTGGTTTACTTATTTAGAAATTGGATATCCTTTGCCTCGACCCATATATCAACTGATGACAGAAGAGAATATATATATATATATATATATATATATATATATATATATATATATATATATATATATATGATGAGTCAAAACATTATCTACACCTACCGACTTAAGAACGTATCCTTCATGTATTCGCAAAACAGCTCTTTCCCGGTCAACCGGGGAATTTACAAGAATACTAATCGCAGGTCTGTTAACAGCGGCAACGTACATCGTGCTTTTTCGGAAAGGCAAACGCCTTGTTTCCCTGCATTTTATCCTGGCGCCAGGTCAATATTCACCCGTAATCGACTGTGCATCTGAATGGCGAGAAAGTGGGATGCATCGCGACTGTCTGACATTGATACAATTTCTAGTTCTGACGGTTAAACCGGGATTAAAATGACTGACACTCCGCAGTTCCGGGTCAGACATATTTCAATAGGCAATCCAAAATTGAGTATTTTATTTTGGTGGATTGAAAACCGTAGTTGAATGACTTTGATAAAACTCGAATGGTTATGACCAGAAGACGACGTTAAACTGCACAGTTTGTCGTGTGTTCACGTTCAGTCGGGATGATTTGGTAGATGATGGCTGCCGGTAGTAGACCTAAGAGGAGAAAGAGATCACTCGTCGCCGACGAGGTATTGTACAGCCAAATCATCGGCGCAAGGAGTAAACGGAAGATTTGTTGGCAAGTACGAGCCAACAGAACGGCTATTGCGGCATAGATTAAGATTAAGACAACCAAAAAGAAAAATGAAAAAGTGGAAACGACTACATTGAGAGTCGGAGCACTCTGTCGTGCAAGAAGTTTTTTCTCGTTCTTTTGCACATTTACAAATCTACCATTTGTCCATGCTTTGAATACTGTTGCCATATTTGGTCCGGTGTTCCTGCTACTCATCTTGAGGTTCCTGACGGGATCCAAAGAAGGATCTGTAATGTAATCGACCGTGACTTGGCATCTTGACTTCAGTCACTTTTTCACCAACGTGGTGTAGCTTACTTCTGTCTTTTCTACAAATATTTTCATGTCAACTGCTCTGACAAGGTTTTTTTCCCCCTGGTGCCCCGATCACGTGAATTTAAACATGCTACCAGATTGGCAGCTAGGTCCCACCGTTTTACTGCTGAAATAGTTAAATTTAACCATCACTTTTCTCGCACTTCCCGCCTGTGGATGTTCAAAAATTTAAATGCAACATCAATCGCCATCTTCTATCTTCTTGAACCCCGTTCATCTTTTATCCTTTCCTCAATCCCCCTATACAAAGTCTTTTCTCTCCCCACTCTCTGTACCCCCCCCCCTGCGTACTAGTGGCATTCCCGCCTTGCTTGGGGTGAAATGATTAAAAAATATGAAAGAATGCATCACAACATATAGTGTATCGAGTCATGAGGACAAGGCTGTGTATCAGTGGAAGAATATTCCCTGGTCGCCTAGTTCGAGGAATTTCGCTTTCCTCTTGATATGGTGGACGTTGTTATCCCGGGGAAGCAATAGCACCAGGAAACTTCTTCTACATCCCTTCAGGACGTAGACGATCATGGCTTTCCACAATTTCCTATTCTTTGTAGCCCATAATAAATTTCGTCTTTTTGTTATCTCTCCTTACACCGCCACCCATTTACTCAAACTCACTAGCTAGGTTAAGGTGATTTTCTAATCGTAGCTTAAATGTGGCACAAGGCCGTAAGTATGGCGCATCCAGTGAGGATCGAACTCACTCTTCAGTCGGATTGATCTAGCGAGACAAGATTGCTAACCATTGCACCGCGTCTAAGGGTCAATCACTAGGTATATTATGAACTGTTTTCCACTGTCCCCGTTGCCTTAAATGTCCTCTGAGTGTAAAATTTTCCAAGCCTTCTTTCCTCACTATATGCTCTTGAAATTTCAACTCATTCTGGTGTTAAGTAAAAGTGTCCGTTTTGTTTCCATTTTCTTCCTTGCTCACATATTCGGTCCATGATATTCCCAGCATCCTTCTGTAGGACCACATTTCAAAACAAGGTACATCTCTTTATAGGAAAAGACTTCTACGATAGTTGCGGCATCTTTCATTATCACAAATTTTATCGTAACTCTTCGAGAACACGAAGAAACCTTCACTGTGCTGCCTTGGCCATGAAACTCTTCTTGAGAGTTTATGTCAAGTGTCGGACACTAAAATATGTGGATTCATAAGCTCCAGTATCTATCAGTGGACATTTATAGGGGGTCTAATTTTTATTTGTGAGGAGATTGTCCAGTATTCATTACCATATAACAGTTTAGTACTCTTTTCTTTGTAACGAAATTTTCTCGTTTCTTAATACTTTGCTTAGCTTTTGGGAGGCATCTTTCGCTATCGCAATGCGCTTTCAGATTTCGGTGTTACACTTTTCATCTTCCGTTAAAACACTTCATAGATATTTAAATTGTACTTGTATGATTTCGGTATCTCCAATTTGGTCTTTGCATGTTGGACCATTCTTTTTGTTAACAATCATAGATTCTATCTTCTTAGAATTGGTGTTTAGTCCTTTCTTTTTGCTTTCCTTCACTACCTTCTGTAGGCGTTCTTTTAATTTCCTTTTCGTGTCTGCTATCAGCATTAGGTATTTACTCTGTTTCCCCACTAAGACGAGTTGTGATAAAAGGTCATTTTTTAAAGAAGGGACCCGAGCGCGTACACCCGGGCCAGGAACAAAAATTGCCCGCAGCCCCCGCAACCGTCAGTTGCGCTGGCCTCGGTACGCGCACCGATCCCTCTCTCTGGTGCAATGAGAGGGCGCGGCCTCGGGCAGCTGTTACCCAGGGCTGGGCACCTCTCAGTATAATTTTTCTCAGTTGCGACTCTGTCCTTTGACGGAGTCGCCTCCGAGTGCACTCTGTCCAAAGACAGAGACGCAACTATATAATAAATAGGGTGTCACAAACTAAGATAGATAGATAGATAGATACATAGAGAGAGAGAGAGAGAGAGAGAGAGAGAGAGAGAGAGAGAGAGAGAGAGAGAGAGAGAGAGCGCAATTTAAACACTAGGTATTTACTCTCCCCACTAAGATGTGTTGTGACACAGGGTCTTTTTTAATGTGGGGACTCGAGCGCATACACCCGGGCTAGGAACAAAAATTACACGCAACCCGCGCAACCGATGGTTGCGCTGGCCTTGGTGCGACCACCGATCCCTCTCTCTGCAATGAGAGGGCGCGGCCCCGGGCAGATGTTCCCAAAGGCTGGGTACCTCTCAGTATAATTTAACTTAGTTGCGACTCTGCGACTCTGTCCTTTGACGGAGTCGCCACTGAGTGCACTCTGCGCAAAGACAGAGACGCAACTGAGAGATGATAATTAATGTGTTGCAAATCACTCGAGGGAGGGGTTTACACATTATCAACACTATGTCATATGCATATCTTATGTTGTTAAGATTGTGGCCGCCAGTAATGAAACGTGGTAGGACTTCTAATTCTCACAGACTTGTCTCATGAGTGTGAACGTTTTGAATAACATCAATCAAAGCAGGGAGGAATATTCTGCCGACCGATCGCATTGGCATCCACCAAATCTCGGCATACTTCAAGAAGCCCACATGAAAAAAATCACTGTTCAAGGTTAACAGCAATACCATACAGTTTCAGCAGTGATCACGACCATCCACTATTACAGACTGTGTATCTAGGCTTGCCCTGCAGAGCGACATCCGGTTAAACTTATGTATTGCAAACCAAGTCTCCTTCAGACCTAAATGGCAGCCATGTTTTTGTTGCGTAACTACTACAATACCAAGACAAAGTCCATCTCTTTATTGACCCAGTCCCCCAAAAATTTTTGGAATCTGAGATCGGATATTATGACACGTTGTATACATACTAAAAAGGTACAATGAGATCATTTGAAGATGGTTAAAATGAACGTATATATATTTCATTTAATTCCCCACCGATACATTTCCAACACACTCGATTTTCCCCTCCACTTCCTCCTCCTCTTCACCATCTACTACACCCCACATCGTGCGCTTATTCCTTTATTTATTTTGGTTTAAAAATACAGAATTTGTAATTTTTTTATTAAAAAAAAAAGCGTTAGGAAATCAATTGATCGAAATCGCCTGAAGAGAGAGAAAAGAGGGGTGGAACCAAGACAGCATAATCGGCTGATCTCCTAAAAGTACTCTTTATATATGTATGTATATATATATATATATATATATATATATATATATATATATATATATATATATATATATATATATATATATATATATAAATATATATATATATATGTATGTATATATATGTGTGTACAAGTATCTATATATTTTTTATTTAATATATTTTATCTTATTTTTGTCTATAATTCTATTTATTTATCTCTCTCTCTCTTAACATATATATATATATATATATATATATATATATATATTACTATGCATATACGTGTATGTATGTGTAGAGAAAGATATATATATATATATATATACATACTTACGTCAGTAGCTGTCAGAATCTAACTTTAAATTAATATCAAACCAATTTCGTTATATATATATATATATATATATATATATATATATATGTGTGTGTGTGTGTGTGTGTGTGATGGGGGAGAAAGTGAGAAAAAGAGTAATAACTTATATATGTCGTTTAAGTGTGTGTATATATATATATCAATTTCTCTCTCTCTTTCTATACACACACGTATATATATATATATATATATATATATATATATATATATATATATATATATATATATATATATATACAACCATTCATAACAGAGTTGGTACTTATTTAAAATTACATTCCGATAGCTACTGACGTAAGTACATATATATGTATATATATACAAATATATATATATATATCACCGCGACTACTGTTATTACTAATTATTTATGTAAGTAGGTAAGTGCGTTTTGGGAAAATATTTGTGTAGGACGACGTTCGTCACATTTGATAACTTGAAGTCTAAATTATTTTTATGATCTTTTTTTCTTTCCTCCGTATATTTCGATGAAATTACGTCATAATAATAATAATAATAATAATAATAATAATGGCAGTTCCTGCAATGTATCTTTGAAGATCTTCAAAAAGCCATCAAAATACAAGGACCTCGAAATCGAAATCTCAGAAATGTGGCATATGGGGACATCAACAATCCCTGTTGAAAGTTAGATTGTTTGGGAATATTCAAATAGACTTATTGAAGGGATCACTGTTAACCCATGCCTTAAAGAAATACAAAAAAAATTGTTCTTACGAAGGGGTTTATTTATATAATACATATATATATATATATATATATATATATATATATGTGTGTGTGTGTGTGTGTGTGTGTGTGTGTGTGTGGTTGTGTGTGTGTTTTAATTGCTCAGTCAAAAATGTCATGATCCCATTTCTGACCTTAGATCTCTGGTTGGGCCCCGGAAGAAAAATGAGTATACTGCAGAAATCAAAGGAAATAATAATAATAATAATAATAATAATAATAATAATAATAATAATAATAATAAATGCAGATGCTTTTAAGCGATCTACGTGGGTCACCTCAAAAGTAATGCATCTTGTTTATTTTCAGGGGAGTTTAAGCACATATCTAGGGAATAATAAAATTCCGCCGAATGGACCAAGCTTTCACCTACGAAAGATTATGTTTCCACATAGTCACCGTCGCTGGCTAAGTATATTCACTGGAGACAAACAAAAGTTTGTAAATATCGATGCAAGCTGGGGCGATACAACTTTTTTTCACTGAAACGCATTACTATCGAATAACTGTGCTCATATCCTCTATATGGTCTCTTGTAAATATTCAATAACCATCTATTGACCGAACAAAGTTGAATTAACATATAATTCTGCTTGTCCCCTAGTTAGCACCTGTGTTAAGTCCTGCTATTACTTCGGGTAAACAATTGTCGGTTCCTGTTTTATAGCGTGGATGAACAGTAGAAAATCTATATCACGTGTACTGTTTGGTTTTAAGGAGAGGAGGGTAATAGAAAGAAACATTTGGTTTGGTTTGGTTTGGTTTGTTTTACAGCATATCAACCCCAATGAGTTATTTAATGGCGACAATATTTTTTACTGCTGGTAACATTTTATTTTGTCAAAAATCTATTGCTGGTAAAATTTTTTT
>OZ038502.1:83914173-83919173 GCA_964036315.1 Acanthosepion esculentum
ATGTGCAGTTCTTATTGGAAAGAGCTCCATATCTGTGACAGAGTTAACATCTTTAGTTGGATTAATGTGAGTTTGTGACCCTGGGTTTCACGCTCTGACGATCGCAAAGGGCATTAAATCCAGGGTCACAAACTCACATCAATTAAACTATATATATATATATATATGTATATATATATATGTATATATATATATATATATATATATATATATATATATATATATAGGGAGAGAGAGAGAGAGAGAGAGATGTAAATATGTATGTACATATATGTCTATATACATATATAAATATATCATTGTAACTTATAAGATAGATAGATAGATAGATAGATAGATAGATAGATAGATAGATAGATATCATTGCAACTTGCTGAAAAGCTCCTAGCAAAACTTGATGTCGGAGAAATAATTATCAGGATTGGAACAATTAGAGAAATATTCAAGGAATCCTGCTATGTACACAATACAATGAATGCATTGAATTGTTTATGTCTATAACTAGCGGCAGGACAGGATATATATATATATATATATATATATATATATATATATATATATATATATATATATATATATATATATATATATATATACATAACTATAATTATAGGTATCTTTATTTGAAAACAAAAAATACAGAAAACTGAAAAAAACATGCTTGAAAATGTCTAACATTTGACTAACTTGCAAAAACGTGTATTTACATTAAACTGAATTTTCTATTGATGCCTTAAAATGTTTTTTTTATCAAAACAAGGCATTTCAAAAGTATTTTTATTTAAAATAATAGCCATAATGCATTTTTAAAATAATCGTATTTATATAGAATCTTATAATAAACATTATTTAAATTTAGAAGCATTTTATAATGAAGATATCTGTATAATGGCTATCCACTCAACTTCTAACAGGAGCAATTTCTTACCTAGCGTCGTTTGGAAGACTTGGCATTCGAGTGCGTCGTTGAACAAGAAATGTTGAATTGCACCTTTAAACACAAATCTTTTCTGACTCTCGAAATATACATATATACATGGCAGATCTAAAGAAACGGTTTCCCCTGGAGGAACGCAAGTTCGAATTCTGCCGGAGAGCGCATATTTTTCTTATATCAATATTTCTCGAATATTGAGGCCGGTAGACGAAAAGAAAAAAAAATTTAGTGTTTCATAAATAAACGGAGCGTCTACCCAACTACGAGTATCCACTAAAAGAAAATAACGTTTAAGTAATAAAAAATAAGGGGGTGGTCATACTCTAAATTCTGTAACCCTTATATATATATATATATATATATATATATATATAGAGAGAGAGAGATAGAGATAAAGTGAGAGAGATAGCTATATGGATATATGTAAGAAAGTGTTCATGCTCAATTTTGAGTAGTCAATATATATATATATATATGTCTGTCAGTGGGCGCGTGTGTGTATATATGTAAGAAAGTGGTCATCATTTCTAAATTTGAGTAGCCAATCTCTCTCTCTCTCTCTCTCTCTCTCTCTCTCTCTCTCTCTCTCTATATATATATATATATATATATATATATATATATATATATATATACCGGCGTAGCCAATCCATATATATATATAACGGCGAGACCGGTCGGGTGTGTTTTTCGCTTTTCTTTTAAATTAAAAGTTTTAATCATGTAAAGTAAAATAAGTCTAACTTTTTTATTGCTATAATAAAATTCTTTACCCCGAAGAAAATTATGATATATATATATCTATATATATATATATATATATATATATATATATATATATATAGATAGATAGAGAGAGAGAGAGAGAGAGATTGGCTACTCAAATTTAGAAATGATGACCACTTTCTTACATATATACACACACGCGCCCACTGACACACATATATATATATATATATATATATATGTATTGACTACTCAAAATTGAGCATGAACACTTTCTTACATATATCCATATAGCTATCTCTCTCACTTTCTCTCTCTCTCTCTCACTCTCTCTCTCTCTCTATATATATATATATCGGAAGAAATGTATGACAAAGTGGAAAAAGTCTAATTGTAACGCGTTTCGTCTTTTAGGACTTAATCGGACTAAATTTGTTATGTAGTACGACTACACATGCGCACGAACGAGGGGGGTGAGGCTGCGGATTTTTGATTATGCATTTTTTTTTTTAGAATTATCTTTTTAAATATCTAGCCGAATTCATCTTGAGTCTTTTTCTTTTTCTATCACTTTTGTAAGTAGGTATTCCACACCGCAATTATAGAGGATCTTCTTGGAATGGTAAAATGCTGCAAGCACCAGGGCGCAAATTTAATGTGCATGTCCTTGCCATCAAAGCACTCTGTAGACATTTTCGTTGTAGTGAATAGTTTTATTTTTATTTTTTATTTATTCGCTATTTTAATTTGACTTTGCTAACCAGACGCTTCATCTGTAGGCTATCAGACGGTTCCGTGTAGGATACGGGTTCGATTCCTGTCGGAGGACATATTTTCTATGAAATTTCGCGGACATCGAGGCCGGTAAATGTTGTTAAGACTGTTTTTTTATAAACAGAGCATTTACTTAAATATTTGTATCTATAAGAATAACGTAGAAACAATATATATATCAAAATAATTTTCGGATTTAGCCCATATCATAATTAATATATATATATATATATATATATATATATATATATATATATATATATATATATATATATATATAGTGACCCAATATTTTTATTACATAACTGATATACAACAGTTCAAAGTATTATCTAAGATTTTGCTATTTCCTTCAGGTATCTGATATTCTTTAACTGATGCTGGACCCTTATAATGCCTGTCTGTTTGAAATGAGAGAGTGATCTCCTGTATGTTCTCTTTGTGGGGGTGACCATCTCAGGGAGGTAATATTCAAATCTTAGATAATACATTGAACTCTTGCTGAACCTCTTCTGGCCTCCTTATCCCCATAATCTTCAGTTCCTTCCGCCTTTGTTTGCCTTCACTCGCTTCCTTAGTCATAACAGTAATCCTCTACATTGAGTGGCTCTCGAGCCTCGTATCTTGTTGCACGAACAAATAATATTATTTCACGTCAACTCTCAAGGAAAAAAAGTGTTTGGCGCGAAATGAAATACTTCGTCCCTAGCAATGCCGAATGTCGTTGCTAGAATATACAGGTTGTTCCAGAATGATGGAACACGTTTTAAATACAAGTATCCCGGATTTTAAAAATGACATAGAGTACCAAATGTATTTATTACATAACTGATATACAAGAGTTCCATGTATTATCTAAGATTTAAATATTACATCCCTGAGATGGTCACCCCTATGAAGAGATCGTGCACGAACTCGTTTTGTCATTTCAAACGCAGTGCGCTTAGCATATAAACTGCAATTACTGTGATCTTTCTACGGATGTTTTGTTTAGTGTAACAGCTGTGTTAGAAAGCCCCACACAGCTATGGCACTAAAACAATCTTATTTAATTTGTTGAGCTTTAATTAATTTATTTTTTTAAGCATTTCACCCAAAGCAAAGCTGGAGTGCCATTAGCATGCAAAGGGTGACAGAGAGTGGTAGCAAGAGTAGAGGCGTTATAGAGGAAAGGATGAAGTGAAGGACGGGGAATTAGATCAAGGCATCTGGAGATGTCGAGTGACATTGCATTTGTTGTAGTCGGCAAAATCAAAAATAAACAACGCACATGCCCGAAATTAAAAATCTAAAATTGGCGACAATTTAAGTTTTTTACCTTTGCAGACTCACTAAATGGATTATTTCTATATAACCATATACAGAGTGTTTCTCCTCATTCTGGGAGAGGAAGAGTGAGATTTATGTGCATCAACGTGAGCATCACTTTATTCTGATGAAGACCAAAAGGTCGAAACGCGTTACACGAAAAATCTTTTCTACTTTGGCATAGATTTTCCGTCCGGTTCACACTCCTCCCCGGTCTTTTGAACAGGAGTAGAGGACACTTCTGGTCCTTAGCTATGATTAAATATTGAGGGACATGTCGTTTCGTTTATAATCGATTTCATCACGATTCTTCTGTTAAGCTTGGAGAGTCATTACACATTCTCATTGCTCGAAGCAGATTTCAATTGTGTTATAAAAAGCTGGGAGAATTCCAGTAAAATATCTTTAATCATTTCTAAGATACAACCGTTCAGAGCTTAATGTTACAAATGGTCAATTTTACTTTTACACGATTTGGACAATTGTAGCATCCGGTATATATATATATATATATATATATATATATATATATATATATGAAATCATTTATTCGAAAATTATAACATAAATATGTTATAAAGTCACTACAAAAATAGCCATTTTGTTTCAACACTTCTGGTGTCTTATCAAGTGATGGCCCATCAACACACCAGAAGTATTGAAACAAAATGACTATTTTTGTAGTGACTTTATAACATTTTTATGTTATAATTTTCGAATAAATGATTATATTTGCTCTACTCTGTATTGAGCACTCTTTTAAGAATAGTATTTGTTGGTTATTGGAATTTATTCCGTATACACCAATGCTATACTTGGATATATATATATATATATATATATATATATATATATATATATATATATATATATATATATCGGTATTTCCACGGAAAGTGCTCGGGAGAACTACGTTACATGGTTCCGACATGTTTAATCTTCGAACAGCTTCTCCCTGCGAACCACTGCCCTGTGGAACCGACTCCCAAGGGGAGATTTCATCATTCAGTACAATCTTAAATTGTTTAAGTCTAGAGTTAACCATTATCTTCCCCTCCTATCTATATAAACTGCCCCTTAACGTAACCCTCTATCTTGAGAGGATCTCAGGCCTTGTACAGGGTGAAGCTTGCTGCAAAGAAACATTAAATTCGACAAAATCATTAAAAACAAAACGCAAGAGAAAACGCTTATGAATGAACTTGTTTCATTTTTATTTTAGTTTCATTAGAATTTTTTTTTAGAAATATCTTAT
>OZ038502.1:83924173-83931673 GCA_964036315.1 Acanthosepion esculentum
GGTCTTTATATTAGTAAGATTAAAAATTAGTTTGACCCCAAAAACAATAGACGAAAAAAATTTTAAGTAAAAAGAATCAGGTGAGTCACTTTTATCGAACAGCGCTGTATTCTAAAATGAATCCTGAATGCGAAATTTTAGCGAATAAATAATGAATTTCACACCTCGTTAAATAAAGCAGAAGTCCTCTGTTTTCTGCTAAATTTATAAGAAAATTCTGGGTACAAATTTGGTTCTTGCAGAGCTGGCATGAAATGTTTCTTAATTGGATGAAAAAGTACCCGCTGACCCTAACCCTAACCCTACCCGCTGACTACCAATTAAATTTTCAATTTAGCTTAAAGCGGGAAATGTTAATTTAACCGACTTTCCAGCCTCAAGAACATAAGTAGATCAGCGAATCATTTCACCGGTAGGGAATCTACCAGCCTTTCCCAACTTCTTAGTCGGAATATAACTTGCTTTATTCTGTATAATTTTTTGTTACATGCAGAAAAAAAGTAAATTCTCTGGAAACAGAAATGCTGCAGCCATATATGTCACCCGAGTTTGTACTCCGAGAAAATTTTTTAAAAAGAAATTATTTTTCAAAAGCACTAAAAAGGAATTACACTATAAATAACAATAATTCAGATAATACGATTACACACACGCACACGCACACGCACACACACACACACACACACATATATATATATATATATATATATGGATTTGTTTGTAGGTTTTGAAGATTGAGAGCTGCTTTTTTAAAAGCCCTCATGAAATAAAAATTATTACCTATGGGATTTTAAGTGTTTGATATTCTTTAATTAATTTTATATATATATATATATATATATATATATATATATATATATATATATATATATATATATATATATATATATATATAAATATATATATATATTGATAATATTAGTGGTCAATATATATATATATATATATATATATATATATATATATATATATATATATATATATATATATATATTTCCAAGAGGATAAAATCCAGGTAGAGCTCAACGTACAAGACAGCAAGAATATAATACAAAAGGCTCTAATATTCCATGGTTATAATTGATTCCATTGGTTGCGATAGAATTAATTTGTAAATAGGATTAGAAAGAAGTAAATATATATTTTTTAAGGTTTTATTGAAATTTTATTTAAGTTTCCACATGTCCTCCATCATTAGCAATACAAAGGGTAATACGATTTTGCAGTTCACGGAAAACATTTGCCAACTGATTTACAGTAATGCCTGAAATCACATTAGTTATTTTAGCTATACTTAAAACTAGGTACATTAAACTTTATAACATTTTTTACAGATTATTTCTATCGCAAATACAAATAAAGTTATAATTTTTTTAAAGTACACACGAACTTTATGGACACCCTGTATATAAATTTTACATACACTTATGTGATAATACCCTTGGGGAAAAGTATGAATCCTCTTCTTTCCCTCCCAGCTCTGGGTAAATAGCAGGACAAACTGGGTGCTATAGCCTTCGATGGCAACTGGTCTAGGAGAAGGATAACTCTGAATTCAAAACCTGATGGTCTTTTGGGGACTTTATGGCACGTAGGGCACCAGGTCTTTGTATTCGGCTCTTCAAAAAGTGTGGTTCGTTCTATACATAACTTTCACCACTATAATCAAAACACATGTGCAGGTTGTCTGGCTGTCAGTTCCATCTTTGTTGCCATATTTATCACAACGTTTCGGCCATTGTACGCTCCAGCCTTCTTCAGGTGGTTGGATTGTCGAACTGAACCCTTTATTTCGCTGGCTGAGGTAGCCTCTTCTAGTTCCACGCACCATGCCTTCCATATCTCTCTATATCTCTGAAATGAGTAATTATGATTACTTGAAGTACCTGTCTATATTTCTGAGATGAGGTATTATGTACACTATTTACATTATTCGGACTATTGTCCCCATCTTTGTTGCAATATTTATCACGATGTTTCGGACGTTGTACGCTCCAGCCTTCTTCAGGTGGTCGGAATGTCGACCTGAACCTTTGATTTCGCTCGCTGGAGTAGACTGTTCTAGTTCCACGTGCCATGTCTAATGGATGTCAGTTATCAGTTAATTCCCCTCTCCAGATCTCCACCGCCTTAACCAGGTATTGAACTCACACTCTTTGGGTCCTGTCACTGGATCTAACTAATGCCTTTATCCACTGTGCCATGTGACCTTGAAATACAGACATATACTGAGAGAAGCATTTTCCGTCTGACATCAGCTTTGCTGTTGCTAAACACCAGGAGAGCGATACTCTACGCCTACTTGGGATAATGTTTTCCACTGACCTGAAGTGGGGCGACTATATCGAATCAGGTGCGACTTAAACCTCTTGCGAAGTTGGTCCACTGGGACGTGTCAGATAATTTTTCTAGTCAGCATTCATCTTGCACATTTATAAATCTACTATTCCACCATGCGCTGAACACTGTTGCCATGTCTGGTTTGGTGCCCCTGCTGTACATCTTGAGATTTAAACTAGGGTCTCTAATGTAATCAATCCTGACCAGGCATCTCGACTTCATTCACTTTCTCACCGACGTGACGTGGCTTCTGTCGATCTTTTCTACAAATATTTTCATGGCAACTGCTCTGATGAGCTTTTTTACCCTGGTACCCCGACTACACGAATTTAAGCGTGCTACTAGATTCTCTACAGGCGAAACATTTTTCTTATTTATATTTAGTCTGTAATGGTAAGCATTATAAATCTCTTTTGTTATATAAGTATTTTTCATGGTAATTGTTGCGATAAATTTTCCTCTATGGTACCTAAATTTTACGAATTTAAACGCAGTACTAGATTGGCGGCAAGGTCGCATCATTCTACAGTTGAAATGAGATGTAACCGTAAGTTTTATGCTAAAAGTTTCTTTCGTAATTCTCGCTTGTGGAACTCTCTTCCGGCTTCTTGCTACCCAGACAACTTCCGTCTTCTTCACTCCTGTTCTGTTATTGTCCCCCTCTCCATAATAGTGTTTTTCTCCTGCTCTCTCACACTCAGAAAGCCCCCCTTTACGTTTTAGTGGCTTTATCGCCTTGCTTGGAGTGAAATAATTTTAAAAAGGAAAACATTGTCTGTATTAATATTTGTTTCTATATTAGGTAATATTATGAATATTAAATCTATTGGTCGTATTTAAACACTATAAACACTGGCCTATATATATATATTATAGGTAAACTAACGTGAGTCTATAGATAAACACTATTCATGTTTGTTATATTCCGTGCTAATAGGAATATGGAATGGACAAACACGGTGGATAAATAGTAAGAGGTTTATTGTAGAAACCAGTACAACTAGCAAGGAAATAATAGTTATGAGCACGGTCATCGCAAGTCAGTACAGTTGTGTGCATGCTGCTATCGGAAGGCTGTTAGTTCTCGCAGATCCCAGCTCGACTCTTCTGTACGCTGTCCTAACGGATACTTATAGGTGGTTACAACCTATAGTGCCGCCACTCATGGGGGTGGCGGGTTATTCCATTGCATCAATGTTTATACTTGAGCCCATATTAGATAAGCATTACAAACATCTTCGTTATAGGTAAACAGATTCGATCTTTGCATAGTAGGTAAACATGAATGTTTCAGTCTGTAAGTAAATATTGGAGTTGTTTATGTTTGTGTATGAGTAAAAATAAGTCGTCTTTTTACTTGAGTTGTAGGTAAGCATTGTTCATGTCTGTAATTGTATATATTAGGTAAGCATTATAAATACTTTTGTTATAGGTGAACGTAGATTGGCAGCAAACTGCCTACATATGGAGAGAAAAAACTCCAGTAGATATATAATATCTGTCCTCCAATATGGCAGTGAAGGATGGACAATCTCCTTAAAGATGAAGATGAGACTTGAAGCAACAGAAATGTGGTTCTACAAAAAGATGCTGAGGATGCCATGGACCGAGGTTTTAGAGAAAATGGGAAGAAAGGGAACATATTTTTAATATCAGGAAGATATATCTAAGAGGAAAGAGGGCTTGGAAATTATGATACTCACAGGACAGACTGAAAGTAAGAGAAACAGAAAGAAACCACGCATTAGGGAGAAAAGAAAGAAATAGAAAGAAACAGAAAGAAACCACGCATTTACTTAGGGAGCTTCAGTAAATTGATAGCGGAAGGTTTATGAAAAATAACAAAAAGAAAAAATTATTAAAAGCTACAAATGACAGGTAATTGGGGAGAGTCATGATGGCTTACGTCTTGGAAGCACGAGGCACAAATAGAAGAAACCCGTGTTGATAATTGGGTTTTATATCAGGTAAACATGCAAATTACAGTTTGTAGGTAAGCATTGTTCTTGTTTATTCTTTTTTGAAAACTATAGGTCAACATTCGTCATGTTCATACTTGAGTCTATAGGCAAACATTGGTCATTTTAATACTTGAGACTATAGACATGGTTCACGCTTATATATATATATATATATATCTGTGTGTGTGTGTGTGTGTGTGTGTGTGTATTAGGTAAGCATTATAAATATATTATCGGTAAATATTGTCCGTGTTTGTATTGTGTCTATCCTGGGTAGTGTTTATAATTAAGTCTATAAGTTTATATGTAAGTCTTTCGTATTTATATTCGTGTCCATAAGTTAAAAAATAGTTCATATTTATATTTGAGAGTATATTAGGTAAGCTTTACAAATATTTTCGTTATAGGTAACTGTGTTTATATCTGAGGCTATACGTAAGCATTGGCCTTGTTTAAACTTGAGTTTGAAGGAAAATTGACTGTGATTATATTTGTGTCTATAGTTAAATATTGGCTTTATATCAGTTACGTAACATTTCGATACATGACTGACGAGGAATATTTTTTTTCCCGCAGTAGGTAGACCAGCCATTACAAGGCTATAGAACCCGGTCTGTCTTGTCATTTACAGAATAGGGTTCATACTTTTCCCAAGGGTTATAATGAATGTAATGGATTCAACTGGAATTCGAACTCGGCTCTCCGATTCCTCAATCCGAGCCGCTATCCATCACTCCACCCTGTGGTCCGGCTCTATATACTGTTGTCTAAAGGTAAATATTGGTTGTTTATATTTGAGTCTATAGCTAAACTTATGTCTCTATTGAAAACATTGTGTTTATAGATGAATGTATTCGTAAATATTGGCTGTGTTTATACTGGGGTCTGTAGGTAAACATTGGGTGTGTTTATATTGGGGCCTATAGGTAAATGCTTGTGTTTATACTTGAGTCTATAGGTAAATATTGGCTACGTTTATACTGGGGCCTATAGGTAAATACCGGACGGGATTATACTTGAGTCTATAGCTATACATCGACGTTATTTACACTTGAGTCTGTAGGGAAACATTGTGTTTATAAGTGATTCTATGGTTAAATATTTGTTTGTGTTTATACTGGTGTCTATAGGTAGATTATATTGGTTATACTTGAGTTTAAAGGTAAACATTGGCTATGTTTATACTTGAGACGTTAAGGAAACATGGACTGTGTTTATACTTGGGACGGTAAGGAAACATTGGATGTGTTTATACTTGAGCCTATAGATAAATATTGCTTGTTTATACTGCGGTCTAGAAGTAAATATTGGCCGTGTTTATATTTGAGTCTACGGTTAAACATCGGCTGTGTTTATATTTATATCTGTAGGGAAATGTTTATATATGAATCTATAGGTAAATATTCGCTCTGTTTATACTTGAATCTGTAAGGAAACAACGACTGTGTTTATACTTAAGTCTAATTGGCAATGATTTGCTGTGTTTATACTGGGGCCGAGAGGTAAATATTGGCTTTGTTTATACTTGCATTATTAGCTGTGAAACTGTTGGGAGACATTGTGTTTATACGTGGGCTTATGGGTAAATATTGACTGTGTTTATACTGTGGTCTATAGGTAAATAGCACTTTTTTATACTTGAGCCTGTAAGAAAATAGTGACCGTGTTCATACTTGAGTTTATAGGTAAACATTGGTTTTGTTTATATTTGAATCTCTATAGAAACATTGACCCTATTTATATTTGAGTCTGCAGGTAAACTTTGGCTGTTATGCTGGGGTCTAGTAAATATTGGCTGTGTTCATATTTGATTCTATAGGTAAACATCGGCTGTGTTTATACCTATGTATGTATGGAAACATGATGTTTATAGGTGAATCTATAGGTAAATATTGGTCCTGATTATACTTAAGTCTGTAAGGAAACAATGACTGTGTTTATACTTGAGTTTATAGGCAATACTTTGCTGTGTTTATACTGAGCTCTAGAGGTGAATATTGTCTGCGTTTATACTTGTGTCTATAGCTAAACATCGAATGTGAATTTGTAAGGGAAGATTGCTCCAGTAAGTACATGACTCCACATGCTATGCTCTAATTGTACAAGGGCCAGATTAAGCCTAAAATAGAGTTCTCTTGTCATATTTTGTCGGAATCTGCCTAGACCGCTCTCTCCTATCTTGATAGAGTCCAAAAGCGTGTCCGAGACCTCTCTCACTCACAGGCGGGATGTGGCGAGTATCTCGCGGTTCTATCGCCACTTCCATGGTAAGTGCTCGGACGAACTTCACGGCTAGGACCCGCCATGCTACTCACATTGTAGGAAACCATCCGCATTTCCTCTGTGTTCTATTGGTGAGAGGTAGGCTCACTCGAACAGCTTCCTCCCGCGAACCACTGGCCTGTGCAGTCAATTCACAAGAGGATGTTTCCCTAGTCCAACAATAGGAGTAGATAGGTTCGCCTATCGCCCGGTTCACACTCTACCCTGGCTTTTGAACAGAAGTAGAGGTTTATCTCCGTTTAGGATTGTTTTTCCGGTTCTTTCTAAAGTGAATTGACTTTTATCTCATAACACTTGGCCTTTATTATACTCATACAACACCACAGAGGAAGCCTCTAGCTTTAGAGATTCTTAGGCCTTGGATCTCGTGATCATTAGTGTATATATATATATATATATATATATATATATATATATATATATATATATATACAGGGAGTCCATAAAGTTGGTGTGCACTTTAAAAAATTTATAACTTTATTTGTATTTGCGATATAAATAATCTGTAAAAAAATGTTATAAAGTTCAATATACCTAGTTTTAAGTATAGCTAAAATAACTAATGTGATTTCAGGCATGACTGTAAATCAGTTGGCAAATGTTTTCTGTGAACTGCAACATCGTATTACCCTTTGTATTGCTAATGATGGAGGACATGTGGAAACTTAAATAAAATTTCAATAAAACCTTAAAAAATATAGATTTACTTCTTTCTAATCTTTTTACAAATTATTTCTATCGCAAATACAAATAAAGTTATAAATTTTTTAAAGTGCACACGAACTTTATGGACACCCTGTATATCTTAACATAAAACAGTTGAAACCTAACCTGAACAAAATAAACTATGAAAACTCTACAAATATACTTAAATGTTTATAGTTGATTACAGGAGCTATTGGTTCATACCAATGGC
>OZ038502.1:83936673-83951673 GCA_964036315.1 Acanthosepion esculentum
AAGTGTCTGTGTGTGTGTGTGTGTGCGCGTGCGTGTGGGTGCGTGTGAGTGCGTGTGTTTCAATTGCTCAGTAGAAAATGTCATGATGCCATTTCTGACCTTAGGTCTCTGGACGGGACCCGGGATGAATGGTTAACAGCACATCGGACCAAATGACAGTTTCCGTTTGGGATACAGGTTCGATTCCTGTCAGAGGACGCATACTTTCTACGAGATTTCTCGAACATTCAGGCCGTTAATTGTAATTAATATTGTTTAATTAAAAACGCAGCATTTACTCAAGTAAGTTATATCCATAAAAATGACGTATAAACAGAATATATATATATATATATATATATATATATATATATATATATATATAGGGAGAGAGAGAAAGGAAGATACAAAATCAAAGAGAGTGAGGAAGAGAGAGAGAGAGAGAGAGAAGCGACAGTGAAGGAAGAGAGAGAGAGAGAGAGAGACGGATAAATAGAAAACAGGATGAGAAACAGAAGGAGATAAAAAGAGAATTGCAAAGGTAGAAAAGAGAGAGAAAGAAAGAAGCAGAGAGATAGACAGAGAGAGCGAGTGGGACACAGAGAAAGATAGACAGAGAGAGCTAATGGGACAGAGAGAGAGAGATAGACAGAGAGAGCGAGTGGGACAGAGAGAGAGAGACAGAGAGAGCGAGTGGGACAGAGAGAGAGATAGACAGAGAGAGCGAGTGGGACAGAGAGAGAGAGACAGAGAGAGCGAGTGGGACAGAGAGACAGAGAGAGCGAGTGGAACAGAGAGATAGACAGAGAGAGCGAGTGGGACAGAGAGAGATAGACAGAGAGAGCGAGTGGGACAGAGAGATAGACAGAGAGAGCGAGTGGGACAGAGAGAGAGAGAGAGATAGACAGAGAGAGCGAGTGGGACAGAGAGATAGACAGAGAAAGCGAGTGGGACAGAGAGATAGACAGAGAGAGCGAGTGGGGCAGAGAGAGAGAGAGATAGACAGAGAGAGCGAGATGATCAGAGAGATGGTTAATTATGATTGAAGACCAAAAGCACTAAAACAGTGAAAGATGTTTTGCACATGGTGCAGACGTCTCCCACACCTCCGCCAATTTCGACGGTTTGGGGGCACCGGAACATTTTTTTTGTAGACATTATATTCATATCTCTAACTGCTGCTGGGTAGGGTGTGAGAGGGTAAGGAAGAAAAAGGGAAATAGAAAGGTAGTGTGGAAGGAGAAGAGTGAAAGTGGGATATAGATATAAAGAGGAGAGAGAGAGAGAGAGAGAGAGAGAGAGAGAAAGAAACAAGGAGAGAGAGAGATAGTTTTAAAGACGCAAATAGAAAACCTGCTTAAATTAAGTCTTCATCAACAACAAGTCCTGACAGATAAGTAGGTTTAAAGGTCTTAAATTTAACCAAAGAGACTGAGGGTGGGGTTGGAATTGTGTTGGGGTGAGCAGAGAGAGAGAGAGAGAGAGAGAGAGAGAGAGAGAGAGAGAGAGAGAGAGAGAGAGAGAGAGAGAGGAAGAAAGAAAGAGAGAGAGAGAAAGTGTGTGAGAGAGATTTGAAGCTAAATGAATAATTGTGTTAATCAAATTTAGAATCATGTTAATGTGGCTGGGAAAAAGAGAGAGAGAGTTAAAAAAAGGTATAAAGAAATATACAGACCCTAGATTTTCCCCAGTCCTAATTAGTAGTTGCAGGATCTATGAGACTTCTTATCACGAACATCTATAGGGACCAAAGCTCATTCCAGTCCTCAAATCGACTTCCTAAGTTCGTCGCATTACTAAGTATGCGTAAAAAATTGGTCGTTTTTTTTGTACCGTTCCAGAAAGTACCTGATTCCTACGAGTCTGATCTAACTCTTGTAGCTTTAGGCACGGTGGAGTCATGGATAGCGGTTCGGATTGAGGAATCGGAGAGCCGAGTTCGAATTCCAGTCGAATCCATTACATTCACTTACATGCTAATACCCTTTGGAAATATATGAATCCTCTTCTTGTCAACCCCCACCTATGGGTAAAATTGGATGGCAAATGGTCTACTGCAAAAAATATGAATACTCTTCTTGTCAACCACCAGCTATGGGTAAAATTGGATGGCAAATGGTCTACTGCAAAAAATATGAATCCTCTTCTTGTCAACCCCCAGCTATGGATAAAATTGGATGGCAAATGGTCTACTGCAGAAAGAAATGTCAACCTACTGCAGGAAAAAAACAGTGTCGAAAGATACATGGTCGCGTAAACTTGTATCACGCATGACACATAACTGACTGAGCTTTAAAGGAGTCAGATCAGGCCAAAAATGGAACATTACTGCCACGTCTGTCTTAAAGCTGTCCGAAATTTATTTCTTGACAGAGCTCAAAAGCGTTTACGCGGCATTGTGGGCAATGATAAGTTTTCAACGGACGTAAGGTCACAAACATCACGCTACTCTATCGCTATTTTCAAGATAAATATTCAAACGTGCTACATTCTTTAATTTGCCTTGTAGGACCCAAGTTTATCCGATATATATAATCCAACTTGAAAGATGTTGGAAAAATGGTCAGATAATTGTACTGCCCTAGAAAGTACCTGGCTCCTCCTGCCATGCTTTCTTTTTACTTGTTCTCCACCGCCTTAACCCCAAGGACACATGGCACAGTGGATAAAGGTGTTAGTTAGATCCAGTGACAGTACCCGAAGAGTGTGAGTTCAATACCCGGTTAAGGCAATAGAGAACTTTACGAGGGAAATTAACAGGAGATAACTGATAACTGACATCCATTAACCTCGGCACGTGGAACTAGAACAGCCTACCTCAGTGAGCGAAATAAAGGGTTCAGTTCGACATTCCAACCACTTGAAGAAGGCCGGAGTGTACAACGGCCGAAACGTTGTAATAAATATGGCGACAACGATGAGGACAATAGTCCGAATAATGTAAATAATGTACAAATATCTCGCCTACAAAAAAAACAAAAACAAAAAAACGCCTGATAATTATGCACCCAATAATTTATTGTCATACCCAGGACGGGTTGTTTTAATATGACAGTATCTATAAATTGTGTTAAACGACTGTTGTGTCGGAAACCTACCACCCCTCTTGAAGATGAACTGCGTCTGTGAACAAAGACTTTAAATAGTGGCACGTCGAGAGACAGAAGTCTGAGACGTTCCTGGCTGCGGCTAGGGAGTCGTGCTGTCGAACTCTCCGCCTCGGCGTAGAGGAACTCGGACGGGACTTTGCCGTAGGGCAAAGTGCCGTCCGGGGAGGTAGACAGTCCCTGAACCCGTGTATACGGGTTCTAATGGGCATATTTTTGCCCGTGCCTAAGGACTCGGTAAGCCCACATTAAACCGGCCTTGTGCCACATCGACCCATGTGGGGGGGTTGCTAAATATCGAGACGTTCCTGGCTGAGCTAGTTATAGACTACTCAGGCGATTTCTGTACCTTTATACCAACCTATTAAAACCCTTTTTATTGTTACGTGTTATTTGTCGTTTGTCTCTACAAACCCCAAACCAACATCATAACAACGACTATAATTCATTTTTGTTCAATTACAGTTAAACAAAAAAGGGTGTTACTTTTGCCGAACCCTGTATCCTTCCCAAGTCCATTGATAGCAGAATCGACATAATCCTCAGTGTTAACAATTTATCTTCCTTCTATTCACATACAGTCTATCATATTGGAATTTTCTAGTTCGACGTTTGTTCTTTTATCAATCCTTGGGTAACATTTAAGCGACATGATCCATCTCTCGCCACAATCTATTGCGCCATTCTCTTGTGCCTGTATAGCAAAGCCGACGTAATATTACGTCCCACATCTCATTCTTTCTATCTCTCATATTCACATGGAGACCATCACTTCGAGGATGCCAGGTGGTGTGTCTTTAAAACAAAGGCGGTACTCGAATGAACGAACAGCAACCCGCGCGTGAAAGAAAGAGGTTTCATTGTAAAGGGAATACACCACTGAAAGACAAGCAATACGGTGGCAGGCTAGTAATTCCCGAAGCAAGGTTATTTACCTCACCTCCCCGCGAGGCAGGATGTGGCACAAGATCGTTTTTTAATGCGGGATAAAACCGAGCCCTTAGGCTCGGACAAAAAATCCCCGTAGATCCCGTATACACGAGGTCGGGTAGCTGTCTATCACCCCAGACGAGACTCTGCCCTTCGGCATAGCCCCGATGGGTTCCTCTCTACCCTAAGGCAGAGAGTTCGACTAGCTTAGCTGGGGACAAATATCCAACTAATTCCTGAAGCAAGGATATTTGCCAACCACCACACGCGGTCATGTGTGGCACAAGGCCGAATTTAACATGGGGTATCCGATCCCATAGGCTCGGTCAAAAATTCCCAGTAGACCCCATAAAAACGGGGTCGGGTAGCTGTCTACCACCCCAGGCGAGACTCTGTCCTTCGGCATAGCCTCATTTGGGTTCCTCTCCGCCCGAAGGCAGAGAGTTCGATTAGCTTAGCTGGGGACAAATCTCCAACTAATTCCTGAAGCAATCCCCATATATAACCTGTTCTAATTAAATATAGCTACAGATATAGTGAGTCCACATAGGCGATAGGGAGTATGGGACATTCAATTACAACACCTCCCCCCTTGAGCTAATTTTCCCATGTAATTTTGCTCAGTACCTCTTCATTTTGGGGTCAGGACATAATTGGTTGATTTTTTCCCTCTTCCTACTACTTTCCCGCCTCACCACCAGGTTTATTAATATTACTATTATTATTTGTGTATCTCATTATTCCTGCTTTGTATTCTGTAGAGCCGGATCCGAACAATGGTCCTTAGTCCCTATAGGAGAATTGTCATTTAATTGATAGCACTTTTCTTAGTATATGGGATGTTCCTAGTATGGCGATTTTCTGGGCAACTTGCATGTTGATGTTACCTGGGACACTGTTAGTAAAATTGTCCATTCCTTTTCTTAGGAGGCTCAGAGATCCGATTACTATTGGTACAGTCTCCATCTTCATTCCCCACATCCTGTTAATCTCGATCTCCAGGTCCTTCTATTTGCATAATTTCTCGATACTTTTCATAAAAGTGTTCCTCTCAGATGGTACTGGTATGTCAATTAGCGTACATTTCCTGAATTTCTTGTCTTTTATGATAATATCAGGTCTGTTGGCTTTTATTTCCCTGTCAGTTTGAATTGGCATGTCCCATAGGATAGTTACATCGTTATTTTGGGTAACTGTGTCTGGTTGGTGCTCATACCATCTCTCAGTGGTTTCGATTTTGTTCTTCTTCCATATCTTCCAGTGCACATATTTCGCTACCTTGTTATGTATGTGAGTATATTCATTATTATTATTATTATTATTATTATTAGACATTTGCAAAGAAAAGGAATAGTGAAAGAGAGAAAAAAAAGAACACGTTCCCAGTCGGTGCACTGATTACTCAACTTATGAGACCAACATCCGGCAAAAGAATGACCTTCATCCGACCACCATACCCAAAGGCTAACAGCTGGTAACAACAGCTGCTGTGACCTTAAATCAAACACGTTTTTTACTCATTCTCATTATGCAGAACCAGTGTTCCAATTCTTTGACGAGATTTCACAAAACCGAAAATAAAACACAAATTAAAAGCAGAATGTAGTTATTTACAATACAGTTAATGTAAAACAGGAGGCGCTGTAAAAACGTTTATTCCTATGCTTACTCAGATTAGCCGAGTATGTCACAAGGCAACACTTCACAAAGCTAACAAAGTAATGCCGGAGACGACAATTTTAAAACATGGCGGACAGAAAATCGGCATAAAATCAAATAAATATATAATTTACTCACCGTGGAGAAATGCAACGTGAGGATACAATCATAGAATAGGCCGTGAAATGCGATCAAAAAATGTTAGCGAAATAATGTAAGCCATAAGGATACAATCGTAGAATAGGGCGTGAAATGTGAACCAAAGACATCAGCGAAATAATGTAAACCGTGAGGTCATAATCGTAGAATAGGCCGTGAAATGTGAACTAAATACGTTACCGATATAATGTAAGTCGTGAGGCTACAATAGGCCGTGAAAATAATGACTAAATACGTTTGCGAAGTACCGTATGTCCTGGGGGTTAGAATCAAAGAATAGGTCGTAAAATACAAACAAAATATGTTAGAGAAATATTGTGCGCCTGAGTTTACAATCGTAGAATAGGCCGTGAAAAAACGAAGAAAATAGGTTAGCGAAATCATGTAAACCGGAAACTTAAAATCGTCGAATAAGCCGTGAGATGCAAACTAAATACATCAGCGAAATAAAGTAAGCTATGGGGTTAGAATCGTAGAATAGGCCGTGAAGTGGGAACAAAATACTTTATTGAAGTAATGTAGGCCGTGAGTTTCTAATCGGAGAACTGTACGTGAAATGCCAACTAAATACGTTTGCGAAGAAATGAGATTACAACTGTAGACTAGCCCGTGAAATATGAACAAAACACATTAGCGAAATAATGTTTATCGTGCGGTTAAAATTGTAAAAAATTCTGTGCAATGCGAACTAACTACGTTTGAGAAATTCTCTTAGCCGTGATGTTAAAATCGCAGAATAAGGCGTGAAATGTGAACAAAATACGTTAGAGAAATAATGTAACCCATGATATTACAATCGCAGAATCTGTCATGAAATGTGAAGTACGTCAGTGTAAATAATGTAAACCGTGATGTTAAAATCGCAGAATAAGCCGTGAAATGTGAACAAAATACGTTAGAGAAATAATGTAACCCATGATATGACAATCGCAGAATCTGTCATGAAATGTGAAGTACGTCAGTGTAAATAATGTAAACCGTGATGTTAAAATCGCAGAATAAGGCGTAAAATGTGAACAAAATACGTTAGAGAAATAATGTAACCCATGATATTACAATCGCAGAATCCGTCATGAAATGTGAAGTACTTCAGTGTAAATAATGTAAACCGTGATGTTAAAATCGCAGAATAAGGCGTGAAATGTGAACAAAATACGTTAGAGAAATAATGTAACCCATGATATTACAATCGCAGAATCTGTCATGAAATGTGAAGTATGTCAGTGGAAATAATGTAAACCGTGATGTTAAAATCGCAGAATAAGGCGTGAAATGTGAACAAAATACGTTAGAGAAATAATGTAACCCATGATATTACAATCGCAGAATCTGTCATGAAATGTGAAGTACGTCAGTGTAACTAATGTAAGCCGTGATGTTAAAATCGCAGAATAAGGCGTGAAATGTGAACAAAATACGTTAGAGAAATAATGTAACCCATGATATTACAATCGCAGAATCTGTCATGAAATGTGAAGTACGTCAGTGTAAATAATGTAAGCCGTGATGTTAAAATCGCAGAATAAGGCGTGAAATGTGAACAAAATACGTTAGAGAAATAATGTAACCCATGATATTACAATCGCAGAATCTGTCATGAAATGTGAAGTACGTCAGTGTAAATAATGTAAGCCGTGATGTTAAAATCGCAGAATAAGGCGTGCAATGTGAACAAAATACGTTAGAGAAATAATGTAACCCATGATATTACAATCGCAGAATCTGTCATGAAATGTGAAGTACGTCAGTGTAAATAATGTAAGCCTTGATGTTAAAATCGCAGAATAAGGCGTGAAATGTGAACAAAATACGTTAGAGAAATAATGTAACCCATGATATTACAATCGCAGAATCTGTCATGAAATGTGAAGTACGTCAGTGTAAATAACGTAAACCGTGATGTTAAAATCGCAGAATAAGGCGTGAAATGTGAACAAAATACGTTACAGAAATAATGTAACCCATGATATTACAATCGCAGAATCTGTCATGAAATGTGAAGTACGTCAGTGTAAATAATGTAAACCGTGATGTTAAAATCGCAGAATAAGGCGTGAAATGTGAACAAAATACGTTAGAGAAATAATGTAACCCATGATATTACAATCGCAGAATCTGTCATGAAATGTGAAGTACTTCAGTGTAAATAATGTAAACCGTGATGTTAAAATCGCAGAATAAGGCGTGAAATGTGAACAAAATACGTTAGAGAAATAATGTAACCCATGATATTACAATCGCAGAATCTGTCATGAAATGTGAAGTATGTCAGTGGAAATAATGTAAACCGTGATGTTAAAATCGCAGAATAAGGCGTGAAATGTGAACAAAATACGTTAGAGAAATAATGTAACCCATGATATTACAATCGCAGAATCTGTCATGAAATGTGAAGTACGTCAGTGTAAATAATGTAAGCCGTGATGTTAAAATTGCAGAATAAGACGTGAAATGTGAACAAAATACGTTAGAGAAATAATGTAACCCATGATGTTACAATCGCCGAATCTGTCATGAAATGTGAAGTATCTCAGTGTAAATAATATAAACCGTGATGTTAAAATCGCAGAATAAGGCGTGAAATGTGAACAAAATACGTTAGAGAAATAATGTAACCCATGATATTACAATCGCAGAATCTGTCATGAAATGTGAAGTACGTCAGTGTAAATAATGTAAACCGTGATGTTAAAATCGCAGAATAAGGCGTGAAATGTGAACAAAATACGTTAGAGAAATAATGTAACCCATGATATTACAATCGCAGAATCTGTCATGAAATGTGAAGTATGTCAGTGGAAATAATGTAAACCGTGATGTTAAAATCGCAGAATAAGGCGTGAAATGTGAACAAAATACGTTAGAGAAATAATGTAACCCATGATATTACAATCGCAGAATCTGTCATGAAATGTGAAGTACGTCAGTGTAAATAATGTAAGCCGTGATGTTAAAATTGCAGAATAAGACGTGAAATGTGAACAAAATACGTTAGAGAAATAATGTAACCCATGATGTTACAATCGCCGAATCTGTCATGAAATGTGAAGTATCTCAGTGTAAATAATATAAACCGTGATGTTAAAATCGCAGAATAAGGCGTGAAATGTGAACAAAATACGTTAGAGAAATAATGTAACCCATGATATTACAATCGCAGAATCTGTCATGAAATGTGAAGTACGTCAGTGTAAATAATGTAAACCGTGATGTTAAAATCGCAGAATAAGGCGTGAAATGTGAACAAAATACGTTAGAGAAATAATGTAACCCATGATATTACAATCGCAGAATCTGTCATGAAATGTGAAGTATATCAGTGTAAATAATGTAAACCGTGATGTTAAAATCGCAGAATAAGGCGTGAAATGTGAACAAAATACGTTAGAGAAATAATGTAACCCATGATATTACAATCGCAGAATCTGTCATGAAATGTGAAGTACTTCAGTGTAAATAATGTAAACCGTGATGTTAAAATCGCAGAATAAGGCGTGAAATGTGAACAAAATACGTTAGAGAAATAATGTAACCCATGATATTACAATCGCAGAATCTGTCATGAAATGTGAAGTATATCAGTGTAAATAATGTAAACCGTGATGTTAAAATCGCAGAATAAGGCGTGAAATGTGAACAAAATACGTTAGAGAAATAATGTAACCCATGATATTACAATCGCAGAATCTGTCATGAAATGTGAAGTATATCAGTGTAAATAATGTAAACCGTGATGTTAAAATCGCAGAATAAGGCGTGAAATGTGAACAAAATACGTTAGAGAAATAATGTAACCCATGATATTACAATCGCAGAATCTGTCATGAAATGTGAAGTATCTCAGTGTAAATAATATAAACCGTGATGTTAAAATCGCAGAATAAGGCGTGAAATGTGAACAAAATACGTTAGAGAAATAATGTAACCCATGATATTACAATCGCAGAATCTGTCATGAAATGTGAAGTATGTCAGTGTAAATAATGTAAACCGTGATGTTAAAATCGCAGAATAAGGCGTGAAATGTGAACAAAATACGTTAGAGAAATAATGTAACCCATGATATTACAATCGCAGAATCTGTCATGAAATGTGAAGTACGTCAGTGTAAATAATGTAAGCCGTGATGTTAAAATTGCAGAATAAGACGTGAAATGTGAACAAAATACGTTAGAGAAATAATGTAACCCATGATGTTACAATCGCCGAATCTGTCATGAAATGTGAAGTATCTCAGTGTAAATAATATAAACCGTGATGTTAAAATCGCAGAATAAGGCGTGAAATGTGAACAAAATACGTTAGAGAAATAATGTAACCCATGATATTACAATCGCAGAATCTGTCATGAAATGTGAAGTACGTCAGTGTAAATAATGTAAACCGTGATGTTAAAATCGCAGAATAAGGCGTGAAATGTGAACAAAATACGTTAGAGAAATAATGTAACCCATGATATTACAATCGCAGAATCTGTCATGAAATGTGAAGTATATCAGTGTAAATAATGTAAACCGTGATGTTAAAATCGCAGAATAAGGCGTGAAATGTGAACAAAATACGTTAGAGAAATAATGTAACCCATGATATTACAATCGCAGAATCTGTCATGAAATGTGAAGTACTTCAGTGTAAATAATGTAAACCGTGATGTTAAAATCGCAGAATAAGGCGTGAAATGTGAACAAAATACGTTAGAGAAATAATGTAACCCATGATATTACAATCGCAGAATCTGTCATGAAATGTGAAGTATATCAGTGTAAATAATGTAAACCGTGATGTTAAAATCGCAGAATAAGGCGTGAAATGTGAACAAAATACGTTAGAGAAATAATGTAACCCATGATATTACAATCGCAGAATCTGTCATGAAATGTGAAGTATATCAGTGTAAATAATGTAAACCGTGATGTTAAAATCGCAGAATAAGGCGTGAAATGTGAACAAAATACGTTAGAGAAATAATGTAACCCATGATATTACAATCGCAGAATCTGTCATGAAATGTGAAGTATCTCAGTGTAAATAATATAAACCGTGATGTTAAAATCGCAGAATAAGGCGTGAAATGTGAACAAAATACGTTAGAGAAATAATGTAACCCATGATATTACAATCGCAGAATCTGTCATGAAATGTGAAGTATGTCAGTGGAAATAATGTAAACCGTGATGTTAAAATCGCAGAATAAGGCGTGAAATGTGAACAAAATACGTTAGAGAAATAATGTAACCCATGATATTACAATCGCAGAATCTGTCATGAAATGTGAAGTACGTCAGTGTAAATAATGTAAGCCGTGATGTTAAAATTGCAGAATAAGACGTGAAATGTGAACAAAATACGTTAGAGAAATAATGTAACCCATGATGTTACAATCGCCGAATCTGTCATGAAATGTGAAGTATCTCAGTGTAAATAATATAAACCGTGATGTTAAAATCGCAGAATAAGGCGTGAAATGTGAACAAAATACGTTAGAGAAATAATGTAACCCATGATATTACAATCGCAGAATCTGTCATGAAATGTGAAGTATGTCAGTGGAAATAATGTAAACCGTGATGTTAAAATCGCAGAATAAGGCGTGAAATGTGAACAAAATACGTTAGAGAAATAATGTAACCCATGATATTACAATCGCAGAATCTGTCATGAAATGTGAAGTATGTCAGTGTAAATAATGTAAACCGTGATGTTAAAATCGCAGAATAAGGCGTGAAATGTGAACAAAATACGTTAGAGAAATAATGTAACCCATGATATTACAATCGCAGAATCTGACATGAAATGTGAAGTATGTCAGTGTAAATAATGTAAACCGTGTGGTTAAAATCGCCAAAAAAAAAAGCTTATTAAGCGCAACAACGGACAGGATGAAAGGGAGATCCATAATCACTCACTTCCAGATGTCGCATTTATTTCCCTTTAACACAACTCTCCAAGTTTTGGTTCACCGCTGCTGTGGCCTGGTATTGAACTCACAACTCTTTAGGTCTAGTCACTGGATATAACCAACGTCATATCCACACGGCCATGTGTCCTCGAGAACACATGGCCCAGTGGATAAAGGTTCGAAATTCCAATCACCTGAAGAAGGCCGGAGAGTACAACGGCTGAAACGTTGTGAATATGGCAATGAATATGAGGATAACAGTCCGAATAATGTAAATAATGTAAGTAAACATAATACCTCATCTCAGAGATATAGACAGATATTGAAGGCATGGCACGTGGAACGTGGACTGCTGATTGCGTTTAGCATGAAACAGTCTATCACCTCTGGGTGTTGAGTTCAATGTTCACTTTTATATTTACATACGCTCTATCTATGATATTGAGCTGTTTATCTCATAAATATAGCACGCCTAAAACTATATTTGTTCAGCACATTGTCAAACGTTTTGAATTTAAAAGCATAATGAAAAAATCACGGTAATGTATAACAAGGCACAGCTTTGTATAAATACTTATATTAATGAGCAGTATATAGTTTTCTATTACTTGCATCCCTGAAGGTAATCTTGGAAGAAGATCGAAAGTACTCGGGAAATGAAAATAAAAGAAATTTAAACAGCTATAGCACATAGTTATTCGTGGGTATGGACGGATTTTGTTAAAAATTAGCAGACATAATATCTGTAATTTATTGAATCAGACATGCCTAGAACAGAAATTTCTGCCTAAACACACACACGCACACACGCACACACACACACACGCACACACACACACACACACACACATATATATATATATACAGGGTGTCCATAAAGTTCGTGTGCACTTTAAAAAATTATTTGCGATAGAAATAATCTGTAAAAAATGCTATAAAGTTTAATTTACCTAGTTTTAAGTATAGCTAAAATAACTAATGTGATTTCAGGCATTACTGTAAATCACTTGGCAAATGTTTTCCGTGAACTGCAAAATCGTATTCCTTTTTTATTGCGAATGATGGAGGACATGTGGAAACTTAAATAAAATTTCAATAAAACCTTAAAAAATATAGATTTACTTCTTTCTACTCCTTTTTACAAATTATTTCTATCGCAAATACAAATAAAGTTATAAATTTTTTAAAGTGCACACGAACTTTATGGACACCCTGTATTTGGCCAACAACTTTTCTTTAAACAAATTTCATTAAATACAGCAGACAAAGAAGATTTGATTTTTTATTTAGTTGTTTTTCCAGCATCCTTACGTTTTTCTATTTAGTAGGATTAAGGGACCCCAGAAATCCTAAGCGCTTTTCACCACTTCTTCAGCCATTTTCAAGGGGCTTTTATATATTTACTGGACCTACCCAAAACCCCGTTAGGTTCCTACTAAAGGCAGTTCATGATACAATGGTGAGGTAAAAATATTATCAAGCAGATTAAAATTAAGATTTAATCTAGCACGTGCGGAGGGCTCTTGATTAGGCCTTCATGAGAATAGGTAAGGAGGAGTAGATGCGATACGTGACAATAATCTACAAAAGAACTCAAAAATGATTGATACATTAACGTATTCCATTAATATTTAAGCTTACCTTTTAAAAGTTCAAAGATAATTCTTCTGTCGCCATTTAATTTAAAGATGAGGTACATGGGTCCTTATTTTCCGTACAAACATTTATTTTAATTTTATGGGTGACTTTCGACGTTAATTACGATTATTCCCAAATTTATTTCCAAAATATCGCGTAAAAAATCGCCGAAAACAATTTCCGTAATGAAAACTTGGGAATCCAAAATTTTCGGATTGCGTGTCCGAATCCGGCCCGGAATATTTTTAATTTGCTCATGAAGTCGGTCTGATTCCAAAATCGTATGATATGTTGGGGTATGACCTCTAGGAGTAAAGGTGAAAAAGTGTGACACATTGACACATTGGAATCCGCATTCATTATATAGATTGTATTATTGATTATAGATATTTTAATTTGTATTTGCAATACATATTATTGTGATACTTATTATTACTAACATCATAGAATATTAGATGAAACGCAATAATAAATTAATAAACGAGAAGGTTTACGAAAAAATGCAGTCTCTGGTGTGTGAGATAAGAGAAAACGACAAAACATTTAACATGTTAAAAATAATTCGTAATATATCATTGGAATAAATTATGTAATCTAAGCTTTATCTTGGGAACAAACATTGACAACACACATACAAGATTGTGCATGTGTGTGTGTTTGTGTGTGTGACTATGTGAAGGAAGAGGGAGCGAGAGAGAGAGAGAGCGAAAGAGCGAGAGAGAATGAAAGAGCCAGAGAGAATGAAAGAGCGAGAGAGAGTGAGCTCAAAAGAGTGAGAGAGAGAAAGAGCGAGAGAGAAAGCACGAAAGAGAGAGCGAAAGAGCTAGAGGGGAGAGCGAAAGATAGAGAGAGAGGGAAGAGTGAGTGAGAGAAAGAACGAGAGAGAGAAATAGAGAGAACGAAATAGAAAGAAAGAGAGAGAGAGAGAGAGCGAAAGAGCGAGAGCGAAAGAAAGAGAGAGAGCGAAAGCGAAAGTGCGAATGAGAGAGCGCGAAAAAGAGAGAGAGAACGAAAGACAGAGAGAGAGAGAGAGAGAGAGACAGTGAAAGAGTGAGAAATCGAAAGAGCGAGAGAATGAAAGAGCCAGTGAGAGAGCAAAAGAGAGATCGCAAAAGAGAGAGAGAACAAGAGCGAAAGAGCGAGATTGAAAGAGAGAGAGAGAGAGAGAGAGAGAGAGAGAGAGAGAGAGAGAGAGAGAGAGAGAGCGAAAGACAGAAAGCAAAAGGAAGTGGGAGAGAGAGAGAGGGAGAGTGCGAAAGAGTCAGAGAGAGAGAGAGAGAGCGAAATAGAGAGAGTGCGAGATTGCAAGAGATCCTTTTTTTTGTGTTACAAATAGCATACGATAATTTATTCCTGCAAGTATCTACAGTAGGTTTAATCATACATATTTTTTTAAAAAGCAAACGTTTAATAGTTTCTTGTGTGTTTTTCTTCGTCTCCCTAACCTTTAAAAGACAGCTGTTTCTTCAAAATGGCGACGAACTTGTCGATCGTTAATGGCGCCTGGCAAGAACGATTTACAAAGACAGCAAACATCGGCGTTTAAGAAAACATAAAAGTCGAATTTTTCCCTCTGAAGCCATCAGCGAACAGAGACGAAATGACATCTGAATGAACTTTACTGATGAT
>OZ038502.1:83954173-83961673 GCA_964036315.1 Acanthosepion esculentum
AAATTTACGCATCTTTATAAGCATGTTCATCCGTAACATTAATTACTATGGAAACGGCTAGAGCGACTATCTTAATAATTATATTGAGGTTTTCGGCTCTTGTTTTTGAAACATGAGAACTCTTATGTAGCGAAGGAATCATATTTAAAAAAAAATAATTATTAGGTTGGTGCAAAAATAATGTCGTTTTTGACGTTCAAATTCAAAAGATCATAACTCCTTTCATAATAAACTTTATTAATCGAAATAAGAACCATTAGAATCGACAGATTTTTGCCAACGAGAAACAAGTTTATTTGTCCCATTAGCATAGAAATCCGGAGATCTGGAAGCGATGAAGTCATTGAAGGCCGATTCGGTATCATCTCTTGAAGCATTTTTCGCGCAGGAGGTTGTCCAGATGCTTGAAAAAGTGATAATCGGTGGGCGAGAGGTCCGGTGAATATGGCGGATGAGGCAGAGTCTCGTAGCCCAATTCGTTCAGTTTCTGCAGGATCAGTTGAGCAACATGCGGGCGAGCGTTGTCATGGAGGAGAATTGGTGCCTTCTTATTGACCAATCTCGGGCACATACGTTGGAGCTTCTGGTGCATTTCGTCAATTTGTCGGCAGTGCGTCTCCGCCGTAATCGTTTCGCCCGGATTCAAGAAGTTGTGATGGATGAGACCGGCCGCAGACCACCAAACAGTCACCATAACCTTTTTTTGGTGCAATTTCGGCTTCGGGAAGTGTTGTGGAGCTTCTCCGGCATCCAACCACTGTGCCGAACATCGCCGGTTGTCGTCGAGGATCCACTTCTCATCACACGCCACAATCCGCTCGAGAAATGGGTCGTTTTTGTTGCGCAGAAGGAGCGTAGAAGACACCTCAAAACGACGACTTTTTTGATTATCGTTCAATTCATGCGGCACCCATTTATCCAACTTTTTTGACTTCCCTATTTGCTTTAAATGGCGAACGACTGTTGAGTGGTCGACCTCGAGTTCAACAGCAACTTCTCGTGTGGTTTTGCGAGGATCGGCTTCAATTAAGGCTTTCAAATGTTCGTTATCAACCGCAGTCGGCCGGCCGCGACCGTCTTCATCTTCGAGGCTCTCGTCACCATTGCGAAATTTCTTGAACCACCGTTGTGCCACACGTTCGTTAGTGGTTCCTGGGCCAAACGCATCATTGATATCTCGAGCTGTCTCGGCAGCTTTTCGGCCTAGTTTGAACTGGAACAAGAAAATCGTGCGGATTTGAATTTTGTCCATGCTGTCAAAAAGTCTGCAAGAAAAATGAATGAAGAGATTGAGAACGGTATCGAATAACACAATTCGATAGAGCGAAAACCGCGCTTCAAAATGATATATAACATGGCTATATATATCAATGAATTAATTCAGAAATCATATATAAAAGTAACATATGTGAGAAAACGACATTATTTTTGCACCAACCTAATATAATACATACATACATAACCATTTCCGACCCTCACCCGTAGATGTGCAGTTAAAATGCACTGAAACCAAGTTGCATCTTTGTTGTGAGTAAAATGGTTTTGTCTATATGATAAAATTATAATAAATAATTATCGCTCTAATATCTGTATCGAGCTCTTTTTTGAATGAATGCTGCGAACGTTAGAATTTATATATTTTATATATTACTTTCGTTCCCACCGCATCGGGTATATATATATATATATATATATATATATATATATATATATATATATATATATATATATATATATATATATATATACGCACACCTTTAGAGTATTAAACAGAAAGATAGAACGGATCTCATTCTAAAATGGGAAATACTAAAAAAATGTAAATATAAAGACGTTAACAAGTTCTGTATATTATGCATGGAGGAGTAATTAGCAATAGTTACCTCCAACAAACTAAAAATCTTATTAACCCCGAGGTTAGAAATCTTTAATAGATGCATGCATAAGAAAGCCTGGTTATTAGAACGAAGGTGTTTTTTTTGGGGGGGGGGGTTAATCACGTGTTTTATGTCTTTTTAGGTTTATGCTAATTTTAGGTTTTAGCAGTAATTTTTTCAATAAACTTATTCCTCGTTAATTCCTCCTTAGCCAGTACACCCTGATGATCTCATGTGGTGAAACCTAGGTACGTAGTACCTGGCTGGATTTATTTATTTTACTTTTTTCTCTAACTAAGGTATTGAGTAATCTTCGTTTTAACTTGTTACTTGCTGCGATTTTTTTCTTTGTACCAGAGATTTAGGGTACTGGACGATTTCATTCGCCCTATTCAGAGGTTTCTGGTTCTTTCTTTTTTTTCCATTTTTTAAAATTTCGGATGCCAATTTGTTTTAAAATTGTGCTACTCAGGTTTTTTTCCTCACCGAGTTTATATATATATATATATATATATATATATATAATCACTTGTATATCCTTTCTAGACTCAGCTAATGCTCTGCGATGGAGCTGCTAAGGGTAAAAAAGCAGACATAGCCCTTTGGGCACTGTTCCCAGGTTCTGTTTAGTTGGATGAGTATCGCTGCTGAACTGAGTGAGTAGCAACGCTATACTGAGTCTATCATCGTTACCGAGGCACGTGGTACAGTTGGTATGACGTTTGCGTTGTATCGAAACGGTCCCGGTTCGGTTCTCGTTAGTGTTTGCGCAATGCTGATGAGTCCCTGCTCGGACGAAACGGCCGTCCAGTGCATTCTGCATTTTGTTGAGGAATATTCTCGTCTCGACTAATTACTTTATGATTCCACTAAATCCCCAAAATAATCACTTATATATATTACGAGGGTCATTCAATAAATAAGTTGAATTTTTCGGTATAAGGACTTCTAATACAGATAGAAGCTTACTTTTTTTTCTTTTTTTTTTTTACTTCTTTTTCACATGGATTTAATTTCTTTTGCAGATTAAAAAAAAAACTTTTAGAGTTTTGGCGATTAACAAAGATGGCCGACCAAGAAGCATGCTCCTGGATTGAACAGCGGTCAGTTATCAAGTTTTTGGTTGCTGAAGGGTGCAAACCAGTTGAAATTCATAGGAGAATATCAACTGTGTATGGTGCCACATGTTTCAGCCAAAAAATGTTTACAAGTGGGCTAAATTGTTTAAAGAAGGACGGAGCAGTGTTGAGGATGAAGACAGACGGGGGAGGCCTACAGAAGTGAGGTCTTTTGAGGTGATCGAATCAGTCAATGACCTAATTCAGTCTGACAGAAGGGTGACAGTGGATGACATTGCAAGGACTTTGAGCTTATCTGTTGGGAAAAAAGATTTTTACGCTGAGGGAATACGGAAGCTTGTGCACAGATGGGAAAAGTGTGTGACAGTGCTGGGAGACTACGTTGAAAAAAAAAGTAAGCTTCTATTTGTATTAGAAGTACTTATACCGAAAAATTCACCTTAATTATTGAATGACCCTCGTATTTAAATGCTATTTTTAACGGATGTTCATATATGAGTAAATGCTCTGTTTAATTATTAGGCAGTATATTTATTTATTTTCGTCTGCCGGCCTGAATATTCAAGGAAGCTTATTAAAGCAAAATAGACACTTTATTATGATGATATAATGTTCTTTAGAGCGGCTCAGCCACGAATGCGTCGACGATCAAGCAATGTTGAATAGTACCCTTATAAACTATAAACTTAAATCTTTCTCAGACTTGAAATATTCATATCCTAACGTAAATAAAACAATTTCTAAAAAAGCGATATATTTTTCTTTATTAATCCGATAGATTTTAATGTTTCGAAAGTGAGTAAAAGACTTGCGTATATAAGGCACTATTAAACTATCCTACACCAAGAAAATAACAAATTAAAACTACAGATCCTCGAAGCAATCTACATTAAAAATGAAACCGACACTGAATAGAATAATCTACGAATACTGTAATAATTTTATAAAATGCCTATAAAAAGAACAGTTTTCACGCTTTAATGCGCACTTGATCATGACATTCCAACATAAAAGAAAAAAAATCCACAGTGGATAATTTTGTCACGTTCTAATGTTTATTAGAACGTGACAAAATGCTAAAGCATAATTGTCAGCTATTGCATTTAAACGCAAAAAGAAGAAAAAATCAGTAATGGATAGCTGTACATAGTTTTTGCATTACCAGTTGCACCCCTGGTGATGATCTCAGAAAGAGGTGGAAAGTACTTGGGAAATAAAAGTGATTCTTACTATTACAGTGCATTTCATACCTTCTTTGCCTTATTTAATATAAGGAAATATTTGTGAATATGAAAGGATTATGACAAAAATAAGCAGATATAATGTTTGTAATTTATTCAATCAGACATATATATATATATATATATATATATATATATATATATATATATATATATATATATATATGTGTGTGTGTGAAAACTTTTTTATATATCAAGAACAATATCTGTTTATATATTTCTGAGATGAGGTATTACGTACACTATTTACATTATTCGGACTATTGTCCTCATCTTTGTTGCCATATTTATCACAACGTTTCGGCCGTTAAGGACACATGGCACAGTGGATAAAGTCGTTGGTTAGATACAGTGACAGTGTGAGTTCAATATCTGGTTAAGGCATTGGAGAACTTGGAGAGGTGATTTAACAGGAGATAACTGATAACTGATATTCATTAGACATGGCACGTGGAACTAGAACAGACTAGTCCAGCGAGCGAAATAAAGGGTTCAGTTCGACATTCCAACCTGAAGAAGGCCGGAGCGTACAACGGCCGAAACGTTGTGATAAATATGGCGAAAAAAATGAGGACAATAGTCCGTATAATGTAAATAGTGTACATAATACCTCATCTCAGAATTATAGACAGATACTGAAGGGCCGAAACGTTGTAATAAATATGGCAACAAAGATGAGGACAATAGTCTGAATGATATAAATAGTGTACATAATACCTCATCTCTGAAATATAGATAGATACTGAAGGGCCGAAACATTGTAATAAATATGATAACAAAGATGAGGACAATAGTCCGAATAATGTAAATAGTGTACATAATACCTCATCTCTGAAATATAGATAGATACTGAAGGGCCGAAACGTTGTAATAAATATGGCAACAAAGATGAGAACAATAGTCCGAATAATGTAAATAGTATATCAAGAACAATTTTTAAAATATGGTATATTTTATGAAAAGCTTTTTTTACCCACCCATTAGGACAACATTTGATTAAGCGAATGAAATAATTCTACTATTTGTCATGTCTGTTAGAATCGGCCATTTATCATGTAATTAAAAAGAGAATGTAATCAGGCACTTTTCGGTCTGTTGGACGCAGTCCGTTCTCTGCTCGTCATACCTCATAGCACAGAAGGTATCCGTTGGTTATTGCTCCTTGCTTCATTCTTTTTCTTTCATTCTATCTCTCTCTCTCTCTCTCTCTCTCTCTCTCTCTCTCTCTCTCTCTCTCATTTTATCGAAAAAGTCGAATTGAAGAGATGCCTTTCTAACACTGGATAAGTGAAACGGGTCATTGTTACGTTTCTTAAACACGATCTAGCTGTAAAGAACTCACAGCTAAAGGGTCGAAATTAAAATTTGGTTTGGTCATCTTCAAATTTGCTACTATTACAGCGTGTTCCTATAACTGCCCCGACCCCCCCACACACAGATAGATAGATAGAAACAGACTGTGATAGATAAAAACATAGAAGCAGAATGATATATCTATCTATCTATCTATCTATCTATCTATCTATATATATATATATATATATATATATATATATATATATATATATATAAGCTGACTGTGGTAGATAGAGAAACAAACTGTGATAGAAACAAACTGTGATAGCTATCTATCTATCTATCTATCTATCTATCTCATTCTGTTCATTATCTATGTAAGTCATTCTGTTCATTATCTATGTAAGTCATTCTGTTCATTATCTATCTATCTATCTATCTATCTATCTATCTATCTATCTATCTCAGTCTGTTCATATCTATCTATCTATCTATCTATCTATCTATCTATCTATCTATCTATCTATCTATCTATCTCAGTCTGTTCATATCTATCTATCTCAGTCTGTTCATATCTATCTATCTATCTATCTATCTATCTATCTATCTATCTATCTATCTCAGTCTGTCCATATCTATCTATCTCAGTCTGTTCATATCTATCTATCTATCTATCTATCTATCTATCTATCTATCTATCTATCTATCTATCTATCTATCTATCTATCTCAGTCTGTTCATATCTATCTATCTCAGTCTGTTCATATCTATCTATCTATCTATCTATCTATCTATCTATCTATCTATCTATCTGTCTATCTATCTATCTATCTATCTATCTATCTCAGTCTCTTCATATCTATCTTTTTCAGTCTCTTCATATCTATCTATCTATCTATCTATCTATCTATCTATCTATCTATCTATCTATCTATCTATCTCATTCTGTTCATTATCTATGTAAGTCATTCTGTTCATTATCTATCTATCTATCTATCTATCTATCTATCTATCTATCTATCTTAGTCTGTTCATATCTATCTATCTCAGTCTGTTCATATCTATCTATCTATCTATCTATCTATCTATCTATCTATCTATCTATATATCTATCTATCTATCTCAGTCACTTCATATCTATCTATTTCAGTCTCTTCATATGTATCTATTTCAGTCTCTTCATATCTATCTATCTATCTATCTATCTATCTATCTATCTATCTATCTATCTATCTATCTATCTCAGTCTCTTCATATCTATCTATTTCAGTCTCTTCATATCTATCTATCTATCTATCTATCTATCTATCTATCTATCTATCTATCTATCTCAGTCTGTTCATATCTATCTATTTCAGTCTCTTCATATCTATCTATCTATCTATCTATCTATCTATCTATCTATCTATCTCATTCTGTTCATTATCTAGTATAGCTTCGATCAGAAATTACTAAATATGACATGGTTTTATTTAAATAGATAATATGATAGTTATGAATGGATGTCGAAGTTATTTGGGCGCAGCAAGCACACGGCTATCAACGGATATAAATGAGGATGAAGGTTTATACTACTATATATATACACACACACACACACACACACACATATATATATATATATATATATATATGCGTGTGTGTGTGTGTGTGTGTGTTTGTTTGTTTATGTGTTAATTACAACAAATTACAACAAAAGCGGCTTGGCTTGCTGTTCCAAGAGACGGCTAGACGAATAAAATAGTGCTCAATATATTTTAAAAACATTAAACGAATGGGCATTTGAAATTAAAAAAAAATATATTGTAAATAAAATAATTTCTGACTTCATCTCCTCCTCCTCCTCCTCCTATGTAATTATGTATTTATACTAAAAAGTTTTTTTTTGAGTTCATTTGAAGTAGCATAAAAAGAATGTATGTATATTTCATTTAATACCCTAATCAATACGTTTCTAATATACTTGTTTTCCCCTCCTCCTTCTTCTTCTCCTGCCCCACCTCTTCT
>OZ038502.1:83966673-83999173 GCA_964036315.1 Acanthosepion esculentum
AAATATAAAAGTGAACATAGAAGTCAACACTTAGAGGCGACAGTCTGTTTCATGCTAGAGTTGCCTGACAATTGCATATAGCATGAAACAGACTGTCGCCTCTAAGTGTTGACTTCTATGTTCACTTTATATATATATATATATATATATATATATATATATATATATATATATATATAAAGAAAGAACAGTAAGATATATAATCCGGTGTTCTTATAGATATTTTTATTTTTACAAAATAGTGCTCAATGTATATTTACAGAGCATTAATATTATAAATTAACTGATTTAAAATATGTTCTTTCGCTACATAGTAATAACCATGTTTCAAAAATGGAAGCTAAAATTAAATTCGAAGCTTTTAGCTTCCATTTTTGAAACATGATTATTACTGTGTACCGGGAAAAACATATTTTAAAACAGTTAATTTATAATATATATATATATATATATATATATATATATATATATATATATATATATATATATAGCAAACCAGCATATTGGTAAACTTGCAAATGCAAACTCTACCGATACAAAGCTGCTAAAGGAAAACATTTGAAACGGCAAAAAACAAAACAAAAACAACAAAAAACAAAAGGCAATATCCAATAACTAAAAAACATAGAAAGAAATAAAAACGGGTAAAAAAGAAATGGAAAACATAAATGGAAAAGAAAAAACGAAGAGAAAAGCCAAACATCTACCTCCGATCTACGCAAGAATCCAAAGTGCTCAGTATCTAAATCAAATTGAGTGAGACAGATCAGTAACACTAACCGAAGACACGGGGCAAAAGAGGCTCAGTTCAAATCGCTACTTCCGAGTTTCAACGCGATTGTCAGTCGATAAGAATCTCTCGTCACCTGACTCAGAAGAACGATTTGTACCCAGCCTATTTTGTGCAGTGCTGTTGGTTTGATTCACACATACACACACACATACATACATACATATATATATATATATATATATATATATATATATATATATATATATATATATATATATATATATATATATATATATATATATATCCCACAAAATAAACTTGATAAGGCTGGGACGAAACCGGCTGTTTTTAGTTTTTATAATGTCATAAATTTTGCTTATTCCTAGATATCATAAAATTTTGTACCATAAAAAAACTTATATATATATATATATATATATATATATATATATATATATATATATATATATATATATATATATATATATATATATTATATATATGGTTTTTAAAAAAATGAACGTCATTATTTAACCTTTATGACCCTTTCTGCCAACGCTTTTTCAAAAACGCAATCAAAGCCGCATTAATAATAAATAACGAATGAGGTGGGAAAGTTCGAACGCGATTAAAATAATTTTTTGTCGGTGGGGGGGATTGTGAGTGACTTTTTTTTATTTATACTCTTTAGTAACTTTCCAATTTTTAGTCGTTAATTGTTGTTTTTTAAATAGCGTGATTATCATTAATTTAATTTCATTTGACGTGTCAAGGAAGAATGTCTCAGATGATGTTTCTCGTCTGCCGCTGACGTCAAATATTTTTATACATCTTTATTCCGTCGTTAATTGATTTACAATTAAAAAAAATATTTTAATCGCGTTCCCAACTATTCAAAGGAATATACCGGTAAAAAATGTACTCAATGTCTCAGTAGCAGAGCTTTTATATAATAATTATCATGATAAACGCATTCTGCTTTGGTATCTGTCCATATTTCTGAGGTGAGGTATTATGTACACTATTTAAATTATTCGGACTATTGTCCTCATCTTTGTCGCCATATTTATTAAACGTTTCGGCCGTTGTACGCTCCGGCCTTCTTCTTCTCAAGGACACATGGCACAGCGGATAAAGAACTTAGTTAGATCCAGTGACAGGACCCAAAGAGTGTGAGTTCAATACCCGGTTAAGGCAGTGGAGAACTTGGAAAGGAGAATTAACAGGAGATAACTGATAACTGACATCCATTAAAACATGGCGAGTGGAACTAGAACAGTCTACCCAGTGAGCGAAATAAAGTGTTCAGTTCGACATTCCAACTATCTGAAGGGTGATTTTACTAGTTTTAAACACAATTCTCCATATAGCCTGACGTGCCATAAGAACAGTAAAATCGACTTCGCTAACCGAATGCCCCTCTGTGGCTCAATCGGTTAACGCACTCAGTCTATAAGAAGGTTCCGTATAGGCTACAGGTTCGACTCATGTCGGAGGTCGCATATTTTCTATGAAAATTTCTCGGACATTCAGACCGGTAAATGTTGTTAATACTATTTATTATAAACAGAGCATTTACTTAAATATGTGTATGTATAAAAAGAACGTATAAACATAAAAAAATGTCTTATATTTAAAGACATTTTTATGTTTAACATTCTTTTTATAGATACAAGTATTTAAGTAAATGCTATGTTTATAATAAACAGTATTAACAACATTTACCGGCCTGAATGTCCGAGAAATTTTCATAGAAACAGAGCATTTACTTAAATACTTGTATCTATAAAAACAATGTTAAACATAAAAATGTCTTTAAATAATTGTCGGACTTTGTCCATTTCATAATATCTCTCTCTCTCTCTCTCTCTCTCTCTCTCTCTCTCTATATATATATATATATATATATATATCGCTCTCTCTCTCTCTCTCTCTCTCTCTCTATATATATATATATATATATATATATATATATAGAGAGAGAGAGAGAGAGATGTCGTTTGCCCATGGAAAAAATAATTTGGGCGAGGGGAAATAATTTCTCAGTTGGGTATGTTCTTGCCATCTACAAAATGACGAGCTCCTTTTCTCGTAGGCATTTGTCGTTACAATAAGAAGTGAGGGCCCAAAATGGCGTCGGCAAATGTTGTCGGCGAGTGAAATATGAGATAAAAACCTTGACGATGATGTTTTTACACACGCACAATTAACAATAGTCTTTTTTCCCTCACTTCCCCTCCCCCCTCCGAATTTGTTCGTGTTTGAACGAAATTTCGTGTCTGCACGTGACCGCAACACCACGTCAATTTGCCCGGGAGTTGAGTGACTCCCGGAATTCATGGCAGACGTTGCATAGTCGCCGAAGAACAATAGGAAGAGAAAAAAAGGACGAGCTCAAGGTTTTTGACGGCTAACAAAATGGCGTCACATCCTATTGTCGTTGTTCGTTCGTAGACAGGTATCATATGATCCCGAGGGTATCATAGCCTAGGAGTGGGCTTGGGCGTTGCTTCATCAAAATTAATCTCAGTTTTTCTAGCTCGAAATCATGTCCAGCAGTTGCTTAATCAATGCCTGTCAACTTTATTTATCCTTGCAAACGAGAAAGGTTCCGAGACACAAAATATTTTACAAGCATTCAAATGCACCCCCCCCCCAAAATGCTTCAGTCCCATGTGGTCTTAGGGCCGCGGCGTAGCTGAGAAAACCTGACAAGTTACCGCCACATATATGCGTGGCTCACGTTGAACCACTGGCTCTCGTACGATCATCGAAGTTAAGCAACGTCGTGCTTGGTTAGCACCTAGATGGGTAACCGCTTGAGAATGCCAGGTTCTGCAAGCTTGGTTGTGTAATGGTTAAAAACTCGGAATTAGTAATCGGAGAACTGTGTTCCAATTCACTATATTCACTTTGGAAATGTATGAATCCACTTTTTCTTCCCCCAGCTATGGGTTAAATTGTAAGACTTGTATCACTAAAACTATTATCTACAAAAAATAAAATAAAATAATAAATTAAATAAAAATAAAATTGCTTGCAAAATCACGTGGACGTTTAAACCATAGGTGAAACCATCTGCACAGACCCTTGGCTTCAGTCTTGGTAGCCCTCTACTTGGCAATGCAGCGCCATCATCATACTGACAGTAAACATACTTATGAGCCAAGTCTACTACATTGTGTAATAAGCCAGCTGACGAATGTTCATCCTCCATGTGACAAAATAACAAAATAAACTACGAAATCTCCACAAATATTCTTAAATGCCTATAATTGATAACAGAAGCCATTGGTTTATACCAACGGCTTCCCATACTTAATACTTTTCGTTTTCACTATCGCGTGGTTATGTGTGACGTCACGAGTTGCAACTTGATTTTAGCTTCCGCGTCTCGTATGCAGGAGTTTTTCGTTGCTTTGAAATTTTTCATGCAACAAAAACAGACTATCATTATTGTTTCGTCCGTGTGTTGTTTGATATATTGAAATGTAATTGTCATCTTTGATAATGGCTTATGTAAGCCGAAAGCTTAGATTGGATTTAAAAATGTATCAATATGGTGATTTCCTTTCGTCTTTCAATGATAATGTTATTAAGCTTATCAGACAATAGGAACTTACTTAAAATAGATAAACAAAACTTGTTTGTATTATTTAATGAAACATGCATCAATATATATATATATATATATATATATATATATATATGTGTATAATGAAGAAGAAAAACCTTAAAGATTCATTTGGGTTGGAATTTATTTCGTGAATATCTATAGTCAACTCTTCAGACCGAAATCTTTTAGTAAAATCTTTGATCAGAGTTGCATTATTATAATGCTCTGTAGTATACATTGAACTCACCCTGGATTAATATCTTTCTTGGAATTACCCCTACCAGTCACAAATTGTTAATATATATATATATAGCCACCCTCCTCACAAGAGAAACCTGGTGGGGAAACCGATTTAGTTATCTATGAACCGACCCTGCAGCAGGAAATACTAATTAGAACACGATGCTAAATATGTAATACATAAAATTATTGCCCAAACGTTGTGATAAAAATCAAAAAGATAAGTAATAGTACGAATATAAATAGTGTAAATAAAATATTTAGATTTCAGCATTAAATGACCCATGGAAATTGATATGCCGCTAAACAAACTCAACCAACCAACCAACATTGGGAATGTTACGAATCTACTTCGTCTTCCTCCACCTATGGGCTAATTAGTATAATTTGTATCGGCAAATCATTATTATCTCCAAAATTTCATACAATCTAAAAATATTTTCTGGCTTTAAATAACCTGCAAAAAGACTGATGAGCCGTAAAAAGACAAAAAAAAAAGAAGAAAAAAATCAGACAATCCACATACTCTTGTCGAAAGCCTCAGAGATATTCCTGTATGCGTAGCGTGTTTTGGGTAACTGGACCTGTCAGGGCTCATTTCTCTCCGAATCAAACCACAGCCAATGTCCCCCACTTTGAAGCCACCCCTTGGTTCCGGACATGTAGCCGTTGATCATATCGGTGAAACCATCTGCACTGACTGTTGGCTTCGGTCTTGCTAGCCCTCGCTCCAGCAATACAGCGTCATCAACACACTGGCTACAGGCATTGCTATGTGCCTCGTCTACCCCGTTGTGTTAGAAAACTGTTGATACTGCGTGATACTTGTCATCGGAAACAGAAGGTTTTTGATACATAACGAAGAAAGAGGGCTGGGAGAATTTAACACTCACATGACATACATATGGCAAGAGAGGCAGGCTGAAAAAGCGAGTAAGGTGCATAACGAGTTTGAGCCAACAGATGGCAGAGCTGGGACTATGAGAAATGCTAAAGTGGGAAAAATGTTGTGGAGAGCTATAACCGCTTCCGTTCTGAAAGGACATGTCATAGTAAAGATGTATGTTTGATCCTAACGGGTGCTACAAGGTCGCAGATTTGTTTCTTTAGCTTACCATATAATTTGAAACCATGTATATGGCCTCTTATGCCATACTAAACCAAGTAACTATCTGAACAACAGGCTCAGAACTTTTTTCTCCAGCACGATGAAGGGTCCTACTCTCAATGAGACTGCATGCTTTTAACATCTATAGTGAGGTACGGTGGAATAATGGATAGAGGCTTGGGTTGTGGAATCGGAGAGCCGGGTTCGAATTCCAGTCGAATCCATTACATTCACTTACGTGCTAATACCCTTGGAAAAGGTATGAGTCCTCTTCTCCCCTACCGGGTATGTGTAAATAGCAGGACAGGCCGGGTTCTATAGCTTTGGATTGCAACTGGTCTACCGCAGAAAGAAATGGCAAGCTACTCAGGGAAAAATCTTCATCGTCAGTCATGTATCGAACGATACACGATCGTTTAAGCGTGTATCACTGACTATATATATATATATATATATATATATATATATATATATATATATATATATATATATACAAGAATATAAAGTTGTGTAAGAGAAGAATATATTCTCACCGGACCTATTCAAGTCGGAGCGTAAAACGTTCGAACCGTTGCGAATATGGCAATGAAGATGCGGATAATAGTCCGAATAATGTAAATAATATAAGTAATCATAATACCTCATCTCAGAGATATTGACAGATATTGAAGGCATGTCACGTGGAACTAGAGCAATCTACCTTGGTGGACGAAATAAAGGGTTCGGTTCGAAATTATAATCACCTGAAGAAGGCCGGAGCGCACAAAGGCCGAACCGTTGCGAATATAACAATGAAGACGATGATAACAGTCAGATAAATGTAAATAATGTAGCTAGACTTCATTACGAAGAAAACGTTTATCAGACAATTTAGTTTATGTTTTATATATTTTATATTTCAGCTTTATTTTGATAAACAATACTTTAAATATTTGAAAAATATTTACAAGTGAATATTATTTTAAAATATTTTTTGGCATATTAATAAATATTTTGAAGTTAATCCGATTTAAAGTTCAAGTCCTATTCCTATTAAATACTGTAAACAATCTGTAAAATATTAAAGATGAACTTGAAAACCAGACCATTGATGACACAAATTAAAAATTTAACTGAATCATTATAAAATTAACTTTCATTTCAATTGAATTTTGAAAACAACTTCAATGATTTATAACCTGAATCATCAGTACTTGGGTAGTAAAGTATAAATTAAAATTCAGTCATAAAAAAAAAACCCAAATTAAAAACAATTCCTAACATCTTTGAAAATAATACTCTTAAATAAAAAAAATATTTAATATTTCCATCTTTTTTTATATTAATCTCATTTAAAAATATTTTCAAGTGAATATGATTTAAAAATATTTTTTGGCATATTAAAAAGTATTTCTAAAGTTAATCTGATTTAAAGTTCAAGCTTATCCCGGAAGCTCTATTCCTGTAAACAATCAGTAAAACATTAAACAAGAACTTGAAAACCAGACCATTGATGACACAAATGAATTGAAACATTTAAGTGAATTATTATAAAATTAACTTTCATTTCAATGGAATGTTGAAATCAACTTGAATATTTTATAACCTGAACCAGCAGTGACCTAACGGGCCACGGGTAATCTAGTTTTAAGTATTTGTGTTTTCTTGTCGGGACTCCGTCGGACGTCGTTTAAGCAACTAGTTTGAATTGGAAAGACGGTTGAGAGCTTTGACTGAACAAAGAAAAAAATAGCATATTCATGGTGGACAGGTGAGAAACGAAAGAATTTGAAATTGTCAGGCAGACGACACAAGCAAAACGATTGCTCTTGCGAGATCATCGATGCCGGAAATAAGGAAGCAGACGACACGTCTGAGATGTAAGACAATGCATAGTTTTGGCGGGAAATGATGAAGGATAATTTCTTAGGTAGATATGGGTGCGGCTCGTTAGTTAGGTAGATACAAGACAAGTTAAGGACAGACTGACATGACTACAGATACAGTGATATAGAGAGATCTGAAAACACACACACACACACACACACACACACACACGTAGACAGGCGCGCACACACACACACACGTAGACAGGCGCGCACATACACAGATTGCCGAATTTATTTATGTATTTATAGTCGAAACATATTTTGGATTGATAGAATAATTCTTGTGTTTTTTTTCGCGAGTGAATATTTCATTAACATTTTTTTGAAAATAATAATGATTTTTCCAGATACAAGTCCTACTATTAACCCATAGCTGTGTGGTATGAGAAGAATGCATATCTTTTGCGAGAGAGAAAGAGAGAGAGAGAGAAAGAGAGAGAGAGGGTGAGAGAAAGAGAAAGAGATGGACAGTGATGCACAGAGAGAGAGAGAGAGAGAGAGAGAAAGAGAGAGAGTGAGGATGGACGTTGATGCACAGAAACAAAAACAGAGAGAGACAGAGAAAAAGAGAGAGAGATAAACAGAGAAAAAGAGAGAGAGGAGAGAGAGAGAGAAACAGATGAAAACAGAGAGAGGGAAAGAGAGAAAAAGAGAGAGAAATAGACAAAGAGAGAGAGAGAGAGATAAAGGGAAAAATAGTGATAGTGATGCATAGAAACAAAAACAGAAAGAGGGAGAGAAAGAGAGAGGGGGAGAGAAAGTGATGATGGACAGTGATGCATAGAAACAAAAACAGAGAGAGAGAGAGAGAGAGGGGGGAGAGAGAGAAACAGAGAAAGAGAGAGAGGAGAGAGAGAGGGAGAGAAAGAGATGATAGTGATGTATAGAAACAAAAACAGAAAGAGGGAGAGAAAGAGAGGGGGAGAGAGAAAGTTATGATGGACAGTGATGCACAGAAACAAAAACAGAGAGAGAAACAGAGAAAGATTGAGAGAGGAGAGTGCGGAAGAGAAAGAGATGATAGTGATGCACAGAAACAAATACAGAGAGAGGGAAAGAGAAAAAAGAGAGAGAGAGAGAGAAAAAGACAAAGAGAGAGTGAGAGAGGGAAAAAAGAGAGAAAGAGAGAGAAGGAGAGAAAGAGGTGATAGACAGAGACGCACAGAAACAAAGACGGAGAGAGATAGAAAGAGAAAAAGAGATGGTGGACAGGGCCACGACCGGTCACACAGCGATGGATTGACAAACACCCCCCCACACATACACACAAATATGTGTGTATGTGTGTGTATCTGTGAGTGCATATTAATGTGTGCGTACATAATGTAACTCGGTAACACAAGCACATACACACGCATATACACACACTGACACATACCCACGTGTATTGTGCACATGTGATGTTTGTGATTCGTTTTCGAGCGATGCCATAGATTGATTTATTCTCAACTCTGCGCAGCGTGGATGTGGCATTTACGTCCAGCTAGGGTCTTACACTCTTTTGCGCAGATGTGGCAACGTTGCGCGCTTCTTGCAGCGGTTGTTACATTAATATTTAGGTGAACTTTCAATGTGTGTCGTATTTGATCATTTTTAGGACTGCCTTACATAGACAGGCGCGACCACATTAATTCCCAGGGAAGCTCGCATGAAGAGGCTTACGAAGACCTCCCTGACGTTTTTTCATGCACAACACAATTCTGTTCAACGTCCCCCCCCCCCTGTCGTCGTACCTTGCTTTTCTCGAGGATGAGCGATCGAGAGCTAGGTTTTCCCTAGGTTGCTTGAACCTGGCTCATTTCAGTGTGTTCTTGATGCAATTTAAAAAAAAAAAAAAATAAATAGCCGTATCCGTTTTCTTGGGTATGACGATAAGCTACATCCCGCAGCAAGGCCTCTGATCGGGAGGTTTTGATGACCGTGGAATCACCTCTTAATTATTGTTGGTCCCAGGTCCACCTTGACCCGGGGTTGTAACATCTGTTAGGACATCAGCTTTGGGCAAATAGTGAAAATAGTGTAAATTACTCTCTCGAGTAGTTTGTAACATATTATTTATCATCTCGCAGTTGCGACTCTGTCTTTGTGCAAAGTGCTCTCAGGGGCAGCTCCATCAAAGGACACAACTAAGGAAAATTATGCTGAGAGGTGCCTAAACCTGGGGAAGAGCTGCACGAGACCGCTTCCTGTCAATGCACCGGAGAGAGGGATCGGTGCTGGCACTGAGGCCAGCGCAACCGATGGCTGCAAGGGTTGCGGGAAATTTTTGTTCCTAGCCCGGGTGTACGCGCTCGGGCTCCCCACATGAAAACGACCTTGTATCACAACCTGACCTCGTGAGGGGGTGAGTAAATACAAAAATGTGCAAATAGTGAACCCCGACCCAAGCAAAAAGAAAATACGATGAATGTATAAAAATACAATTTTATAGTAAATATACCAGCAATACATTTTTCTATAAAGAAAATTACAAACTATACTTATCTACAGTAAAATGACCAACAATACATTTTATGTGTAGTAGCAGGAATACAATTGCGTCCAAAATGTTTAGTTTTCGTCTTTTAAATTCTGTCATTTGTCCGTTTTCTCGTAGTCTTTGACGAAACTTTATTAAAAGTGGAACATGTTAGATTGATAAACCTTTCCTATTTGTTCTTTCATTTTATCATCCTGTCAGATTCTGATCCATATTTGGTCTGTATTTGATCTTTAACTCTGTCTGTCTGTCTGTCTGTCTGTCTGTCTGTCTCTCTCTCTTTCTCTCTCTCACACATACACACACACACAAACACACACACATATATATATATATACTTCATTTTAGGACATTACATCGAAAACAAGTCAAAATCACTACACAATTGCAGTCGGGTTTCGATTCGTATCAACGCATCTCATCAGGCGATTGTAAATTACTGGCGAGTGAAAGATTTATTCAGATTTAAAAGGAAAATACAACCTCTTTTTACGAAAAAAAAAAGAAGAAAAGTGGGGAGTGGCAATTTTCTTTTTGGAGACAATATTTGTTTAGGGATACAAGTTCTACTAATTAACCCATTAAGAGAAGAGGTGGGTTCATACCTTCCCCAACGGTATTTGCGCGTCAGTGAATATAACGAACCCAACTGGAATTGGAACACGGTTCTCCGATTAACAATTCCGCGTTATTATCCATTACACTAACCGCACATACAAGCTTATAGCGCCTGTTATTCCAAAGCAGTCACCCATCTAGGTACTGGTCAGGCTCGACGTTGCTTTACTTCGGTGATCGTATGTTGAATGGTGTTACAACTTGATGTGGCTGTAAGCCTTACAGAATACGTAAATACGCAGGAACAGAATGAGGTAGATAACGAGGCAAGAAGGAAATGTGATATCCAAAAGGAGGAGGGCAGATTGGGGTAATTAGATAGGAACAAAATGAGGTAGATAAGGAGAAAAAAGGGATTGTGATATATAAAAGCGTGAGGGCAGATTGAGGCATATAGGTAGGAACAGAATGAGGTAGATAAGGAGGCAAGTAGGGAATGTTGTATCTAAAAGGACGAGGGCAGATTGGGGTAATTAGATAGGAACAAAATGAGGTAGATAAGGAAAAAAAAGGGATTGTGGTATATAAAAGGGTGAGGGCAGTTTGGGCTATATAGGTAGGAACAGAATGAGGTAGAGGAGGCAAGAAGGGAATGTGGTATCTAAAAGGACGAGGGCAGATTGGGGTATATAGTTAGGATCAAAATGAGGTAGATAAGGAGAAAAAAGAGATTGTGGTATATAAAAGGGTGAGAGCTGATTGGGGTATATAGTTAGGAACAGAATGAGGTAGATAAGGAGGCAAGAAGGGAATGTGGTATCTAAAAGGACGAGGGCAGATTGGGGTAATTAGATAGGAACAAAATGAGGTAGATAAGGAGAAAAAAGGGATTGTGGTATATAAAAGGGTGAAGGCGGATTGGGCTATATTGGTAGGAATAGAATGAGGTAGATAAGGAGGCAAGAAGGGGATGTCGTATCTAAAATGACGAGGGCAGATTGGAGTAATTAGATAGGAACAAAAAGAGGTTGATAAGGAGAAAAACGGATTGTGGTATATAAAAGGGTGAGGGCAGGTTGGGGTATATAGTTAGGAACAGAATGAGGTAGATAAGGATGTAAGAAGGGAATGTGTTATCCAAAAGGACGAGGGCAGATTGGGGTAATTAGATAGGAACAAAATGAGTTACATAAAAGACAAAAAGGGATTGTGGTATGTAAAAGGATCAGGGCAGATTGGGGTATATAGGTAGGGACACAATGAGGTGGATCAAAAGATATGATCAAACCTATATAACTCGAGATAAACCTTTAGAATGCAGAATACGAGATACATGCAACGACTAAGTTATGAACATACTGTGAGCGACAGATGTTTAAATAAAATGAAATTAATAGAACCTCAAATTCCAAGCGCTCCTGTTTTATTGTTTTCATGTCATTTCACATATTTTTTTCATCCCATGGCCTGGACGTGGCAAGAGGAATGTGTCATTTACATAGTTGTGGTGTGGCAAGGTCAACAAACAAACACACACACATTTGCGAGGGACAAAGTAACGTAGAAATATTTATAAATCTAACATGTTTATTATGTTACAAATAAAACACTGCGTACATATTTTTACCCAGCTACGTTCTCCGTAGTCGACATCGAGATTATTGCGACAATGGTGTGTGCGATAACGTAGGTGGATTCCGCTAGTACAGATTTTTACGAACACGACAGACAGGCTCTTGGTAATCGCTGGCGGAAATACATAGTGAATGACTATGTGAAAATAGACAGTTTTATAGCTGATAACTTGCTCTATTCAACAGCCCTACTGTGCTCTCTGTAGTTGTTGCAGTTTCTGCGGAAATCAATAGGAGGTATTACTTTTGGAGCGACAAAGCCCGGTCAGTGATGGTGGGTATGTGGAAAAAGAGAGTTTTAGGTCTGAAAGCCTGCTCTATTCAACAGTGTTATTGAGTTCCCTGTATTTTTTGTAGATAGTAGGGAAATATATACGCGACATTATTTTAGGATTGTATCCTCATTAGGTTGATCGGAAAATAATATCCGATTTGAGAATCAACGTCTTAAATTATGTTCTTGTATATTATAATAGTCGCACAAAAATATATTACTCATTCCTAATGTTAAATTTTCATCTTTGTTAATTTTATAGCAATGCCTTTGAGAATCTATCATAAAACATTATGTAGCCCTTCACGTTGAACCTGGGAAAAGAAGAGAATCATTTACTTTGTTTTGAAAAAAATTCAAACTTGGTCATAATGCTTCTTAAACTTCTGCCGACATTAACAGAGCATTGGGGGTAGGAAAGGGTCCAGTTGTGATTGGACAGTACGGTGTTGTTTTTCGGAGTTCTGCAGTGGGGATACGAGTCTTGAAGATCAAGGTGGCAGAGGACGTCCGTCTGTAATTGACGATCAACACCCGAGAACACTAGTCTAACAAAACCACGTCAAAGTGTTAGAAAAATGTCTCATATAATGCGTGTCAGAATTTTAACAATATCGGACCAATATTGCAAATGTGAAGAAACTCGATAAATAAGTTTCACATGAACTCAGAAAAAGTCAAAGTTTTCGACGTTTTGAAGTGCGTTCGATGCTGCATTTTCGAAATTCGAATTATCCATTTCTGGTTCGAATTGTGACTAATGATGAAAAATGCATTCTTTATGACAATCGTAAACGATCGGCTCAGTGGCTGGATCATGACGAAGGGCCAAAACACTTTTCAAAACCGAAATTCCACCAACAGAAGTTTATGGTGACTGTTGATCCACCATTGGTATTATCCATTGCAGTTTTCTGGAATCTAACTAGAGCATCACCGCTGAAGTTTACTTCCAGCAACTGGGTGACATGCACATTCAGTTAAGCAAAATGCAACCGGCACTGGTGAATCGATGTGTTCCAATTATACTTCATGAAATGGTCATCCACTTATTGCCGGGATGACCATGCAGTCTTGGTATAAGAGGCTTTGCCACATCCACCATATTCCTTTGATCTCTCACCAACTGACTACCACGTTTTCAAGCATATTTTTAAGCCAAAAGTCATTCCGTTGCAAAGGAAATGCAGAAATATGATTTCTTGGAGTACAAACCTTTAGAGGCAGAAATAACCTTGTAACTCGATGACAGAAATGTATAGATGTCCAGGTTTCCTATTTTGATTGATTTAAAAATTGTTTAAATATATTAATTCAGGAATAAGCGTTGATTATCGTCCATGCTTAGAATATTGCTACCACATATGGTCCGGTGCCCTTGCTGTTTATCTTGATCTCCTTGATGAAATCCAAAGTGGAATCAGCAATATTATTGGTCTTGATCTGGCGACTCGCCTTCAGTAACTTTTCTACCGGCATAAGGTTGCCTCTCTAAGTCTTTTCTATAAATACGTTCATGGTAATTGTTTGGATAATCTCTTCGCTATGGTACCTAGAATTTTTGAATTTAAGCGCTGTACTAGACTGGCGTCGAAATCTCATGAAGATTTGGTTGAACTGGCTAGATGAAGTCGTAAGTTCTTCTCTCGCAATTCTCGTTTGTGGAATTACCTTCCGGCTCTATACTTTCTAGCCAATTTTAATCTGCAAAAATTTAAATGTAATGTCAATCGCTATCTACTGTCCTCCTGATTACTCTTTTATCTTTCCGATAATTATTAATGGTTCTGTTCCTAATTCTTTCACACCTTATAACTTTTTGTGTTCTTTACTGTCTTGCAGGGGGTGATACTGATTTAAAAAAAAAAGATTTTAATATCTCGGATTATTTTCTGAGAAACCTAATATACGTTAATAATATATCTTGGTATATTTATTTATTTTTGGCCTGAATATTCGAGAAATCTCATTAAAAAAAAGATTCGCTCTACAGCAGGCTTTGAACCTGGTTACAGCTTGGCAGGTGTAAACCGTAGTTAGATATCACGCGCTTTCAGACCATCTTAGCCACGGAGTTCTTCGACGATCGACCGAAGTGGAATGGTGTCTCATAAACGCAAATCTGCGCAGTTCGCGTCTTAACGTAAACAAAGCAATATCTAGGCATGAAGCACGAAACAGTGTGTCACTGGTGGGTGGTGACTTTAATGTCCACTTTTATATTTCTAGCTCTATTCCTGGTATTCAGAAGTTTAACCCATGCATATAGACTACCTTAAAACTATATTTTATCTCTCTCTCTCTCTCTCTCTCTCTCTCACACACACACACACACACACACACACACACACACACACACACACACACACACACATTTAATTTATTCGAAAATTATAACATAAATATCTTATAAAATCACTACAAAAATAGCCATTTTGTTTCAACACTTTTGGTGTCTTATCAAGTGATGGGGGTTGAATGTAGAATGAAGGGTTTTATATTTGCTCTACTCTGTATTGAGCACTCTTTTAAGAGTAGCATTTTTGGTTATTGGAATTTATTCTGTATACACCAAACCTATACTTGTATATATATATATATATTTCTTTTCATTTTTGTATATATATATATATATATATATATATATATATATATATATATATATTTGTATATATATATATATTGTATATATGTATATATATATATATATTGTATATATGTTTATATATATATATATATATTTTTTCATTTCTATTCATTTTTGTATATATATATATTTTTTTGTATATATATATTGTATATGTGTATATATATATATATATTTGTATATATATATATATATATATATATATATTGTATATATATATATATATTTCTTTTCATTTTTCATTTCAACATTTGGAAATAAAATCTGATGATCCGTTGTCCTTTAAAAGGGCTGTGGTGAAATAATTTATTATATGGAACCGTAAAGTGGTCTGTTTTTATTTAAATTATTAGCTCTGATTTACATTGAGCTCTCTGGATTTTATCCTCCTTGGGTCTACTCATACGGATTACCTAGTTTTTCGTAAACTAAATATATATATATATATATATATATATATACAACCTTGTGCAAATTAATTGAAACAAAACGATTAATTGCCTTATTCTTTACATTTTTCGTATTTTCCCAATGAAACATAACCGAGTGCACATGTATATACATCGTATGTGCATTCCATGAAGTCGTTCCTTGCAGATTGACCACAGATTCTTGATTGGATTTAAATCAGGAGAATTTCCGGGTCAGTCTATAGCGTTTGCATTTGCTCACTGGTAAGGCTTGCCATTGTGTTCGTGTAGCGTTACAAATTTTTGTACGTTTCCTTGGAGTAACATCCATCGCAGACAATGGCCGTAGGACAACTAATCGACAGTCTGGACAATAGTGCCTCGGCGTGATAGAAATCTGATGCAATCACGGATGACGCAATATTTTTCAAAGCCAAATTTCATCATATAACCCGGAAATAGATTCGTACACCACTGCAAATAACCTAATCTGAGGAAAAAATAGAAATTGATTACACCATGTCACTCAAGTAAGTCTAAAACTGACCGTAAAAAAGGAAACTAAAGCAGTTGTTTTAATTAATTTGCACAAGGGTGTATATACCGGGTTTAACAGCAACATTATCCGAATCGTGTAACAGCAAAATCGTTCATTTGTTAAATTACGCTTTAAACCGTTCTATCTTGTAAATTATTAAAAATATCTTACTGGAATTCTCAGAGGTTTTTATAGCACCACTTACCTCTACATTGAGTAAAAATAATTTATAATTAGTCTCCAAGCTTAACACATGTATCGTAATCAAATTGATTACCTTCACAACCATATTGGCAGCACCATCAGTAGATAAACACTGGAGTTTATTCAAATCAAGGCCATACTCATGAAGAACTGTTCAACTTTCTCAAAAATGTCCTGGTTTGTTGTAGTATCATGCATTGAGACCAGTTCTACTAGTTTTTCATAAATTTGAAATTCATTGTCACAAGCCCTGATGAAAATGGCAAGCTGTGCTATTCCAACTATGTCAACAGTCTCATCTAGAGTAATAGAAAAACTTGATAAAGTCTTCAACTGTCAATTCAGATCACCTGCCATTTCATCAATCTGTTTAGCAACAGTGTTCCTGCTTAATGAAATGTCTTGAAATAAGTGTGACTTCTCTGGACATACAATTTCAGCTGTTTTTACAAGATATCGCTCGTCCTGGGTATGATGATAAACTACATCCGCGTCGTTCAACAGCAAGGCCTCTGATCAGGAGGTTTTGAGGAGTGTGGAACCACCTCTTGATTGCTGGTGTTCCTAGGTCCACCCTGACCCGGGGTGGTAGCACCTGTTGGGGTCCCAGCTATGGGCAAATAGTTAACACCCAAACATGTGTAAAAATAGTTTTTAATACCAGAAATACTTTGTAATAAAAAAAAATTATTACCAGCAATGGTTTTTGAAGGAATAATTATTATCAGCAATACTTAAAAAAAACTACAAGCAATACAAACATTTATATATTCTTTGAAAAAAATATGACCAGCTATAGATTTCTTCAGGGAAACATATTCCCAGAAATAGATCTTTGAAGAAAAACATTACCAGCAATAAAAATTGTCGGCATTAAATAACCCATTGAGGTTGATATGCCGTAAAACAAAAACCAAACCCAAGATATCGCAGGGTTTAAGGCTTGCAGTAATAGAACTAATATTGCCTTTCTGAATATTTGTAAAGCAACTCTGTTGCTGTGTTAACTTAACCTTGAATTCCTTCACTTTTGAAACCTGCATATCTTCTTCATATTTATCATAAGATCGATAGTTTGTTTCATAATGTCTTTTCACATTATATCCTTTTGGTGTAGCAATGCAGTGGTTGCAAATCAAATAGTTTATCTTTCTATTAACAGTGTTACCAAAGTACTTTAAATCCCACTTTTCTTGAAACACACATACCTTCTTCAGATAATTTTCTCTTTTACAAGATGGAGTAGAATTAGACATTTTAAGGCAAAATACCACAAAATTACGAACGTTTTCACTTTACATTTGTTCTTAGTTGTTAAGGATGATCACACAATTAACCGGAAGTTAAAAATAGTCACCGACATTCGAAAACAAAATACCATTGAGACAAAATTCTCGATATTCCACGGCTACAGGGCCGCCAAGATGCATGTGAAGTGCCGCCAGTTTGACACACCTGACATAGAGGATGCCTGGGATTGGTCTGTGGTAATTTGCTGTAGTTTTGGGGAGATATAACGAGGAACGAATGCTTGGAGGATTTAACACTTATTATTAAAAATTTTTCGCATACGTGATACAAATCTAAGTTTCTAATTATTAAGACGTAGTAATTTTGGAGAAGTATTTTATTACATAATACGAAGCTATATAGCAATGGATGATGGATAATCTTCGCAGAGATAACGAAGAAACCTGAAATAGCAGAGATATGGTTCTATTAACGAATGATAAGAATACCATAGACTGAACACGTTAGCAGCGAGGAAGCTTTAAGAAAATCAGGAGCACTCTTGTGCAAATTAATTGAAACAACTGCTTTAGTTTCCTTTCTTTCATCATACTGTCAGTTTTAAACCAAATACAGTGACAGGGTGTAATAAATTTCCGTTTTTTCTCAGATTAGGAAATTTGCAGTGGTGGGCAGTAATAGGAATTTATTTTCGGGGTGTATGATGAAATTTCTTTCGCCTTGACAATCCGTGATTGCATCAGATTTTATCATGCCCAGACACTATTGTCCCAACTGTCGATTAGTTGTCCTACGGCCATTGTCTGTGATGGACATTACTGCAAGGAAGCGTACGAAAATTGTAACACGGCACAAACACACTGACAAGCCTTACTAGTGAGCAAATCAAAGAACTATAGACTTGTCTGAAGACTCTCCTGATTTGAATCCAATCGAGAATCTGTGGTCAATCTGCAAGGAACGACTTTGGAGAATGAGCATACGAAGTACTACCATATGCACTAGGTGATGTTTCATTGGAAAAATACGAAAAAATAAATAATAACGGAATTATTTGTTTTGTTTCAATTAATCTTCGCAAGAGTGTACAAAGAAATTGGTACATACTGTATACAATAAAAGGGAGGGTTGGCATTTCTTGGATATATAATAAAGAAAGATAACCTGGAGAATATAACACTCACAAGTCGTATTAAAGGCAGGAAAAGCAACGGGAAGCAGCGGGTAATCTATTTAATGAGTTTGTGTGAACAGGTGGTAGAAAAAGGATAAAGAGGGGTAGTAAAGGACAAAAGTTATTTAGATCAACAAAAGAGGGGAAAGTATGAAGAGCCTTAAACGTCAACGTCCGGAAAGGACATAGAAAAAGCAGTGTAATTGGCCATGGGTAAATGTAATTGGCAGAAATGCCCAACAAACGCAACTGATAAAGTTCACAATAAGCAAAAACAGGAGAAAGAAAAGAACAGGGCAAAAATAATATTGAACGTAAAATATATGCAACGCAAAGCAAGAGTAATAAGACAATGTTGCGCAAACTAAGAATGGTGTTAACACACAAAAGGGGATGCAGACAAGCGATGGCAGCGTTCTGAATTCGAGACAGAAAGAGGGCAAAGAACTAAGAAGGATGAGACCGAGAAGTGGACTATCTTATTGGCTAGGAAGAAATCTCAGCATGTACCCGTATGGTTTGTCTGCAAATTTGGGGAGGGGGGTTTCTTCCTCCTCCTCCTCTTCTTCTTCTTCTTCTTCTTCTTCTTGTTCTTAATTTTTATTTGTTTATTTATCTATTAATTAATCAGGTCGAAACACCTGTTAGCGAAGGTCTGTTTTCTGTTGTTTACCAGGGAAAAGATGCTAAGTAAACATGCCGTCAGATGTCGCCACGTCTTCAATCAAACTACGTCGGCCATTTTGTTTTTGTTTTTGTTTCTTTTCCCTCCGACGCCATTTCTTCAATCTTTCTCTCTTTATATTCGTTTGTTTTCTAACTCAAGACTTTTTTCTCCACCATGTGCAGTCCAACCAGAGCTTTTTTCTCAGCCAATTTCTCTTGAATTCATCATCGCTATCACCATCAAAATTTTAGCTTTCAAACACTTCAGATCAGGAAAACTTGTTGCTGCTGCTACTGCTTCTTTTTTCTTTTCTTATTTTTTTACGGTAAGCTTCATCCCGTACAAGGCCTGTACAAGGGTTAAGTTATGGGGTAGTTTATATGGATAGGAGGCAAGGATAACGGTTAACCCAAGACTTGAACAGGTTAAGATTGCAGTGATCGGGGAAACATCCTCTTAGGAGTCTGTTCCATAGGTCCGTGGTTCGCGGGAAGAAGCCGTTTGAGTGGAACTTACTTCTCGCCGATGGAATACGGAAAGAATGTTGGTGGTTTGCTACTATGTAAGTGGCATGGCGGTTTCTAGCCGTGGTTAGACCTGGCGGAACCAAGGAATGTAATTCGTCAGAGCACTTTTTCTGGAAGTATCGATAGAGCAGTGAGAGGCTTGCCATACCTCGCTTGTCAGAGAGAGATTCGAGGGGGGGAAGTAATTCTTCTCCAATAAGGCTGGACACACTTTTGAACTCTAGTCTAGAGAGTGAGGACTGGGTAGCCCCCGCTCAAATATAGCCACAGTACTCCATTTTCAGCCTGATCTGGCTCTTATAATGTTAGGGGATAGCATGAGGAGTCAGGTACTTACTGGAGCCGTACTGTTATAATTGTGTTGGTCTATCATCTACTCACAACGCTCTCTGACTCACTTTGTCCCTTTTTTACGAGTCGCTTTGGTCTCTTATTCTTTATTCAGAAGATTATATGTTAAGATATTTTCTTTATCTTCTTCTTGGGACTGACATATAGTCACACGAAATAGATAGATTCTATTTTTCATGTGCCGTGTCCCTTCAGTACGTTGGTGATCATGACTCTCCACAATTTCCTTTCCTTTGTAGCTTTATTAAATGCCATTTTGCTATCTCTGCTAAACCTTGTTCTGCCATCCACTTGCACAAACTTCTTTTTCTTCTGTTTTCTTTTTCTTCTTTTTATCCTTCTTTTTGTTCTTCTTTTTCTTCTCCTTCCCTTTCTTCTTTTCTTCTTCTCCTTTTTCATTTTTACTTCTTTTTTCTTTTACTTTTTTCTTTGTTTGCTCTTTTTGTTCTTTTTCGTTCTTTCTTCTTTTGTTATTCTTCTTTTTATACTTTTTCTTCTCTTTCTTCTTTCTTTTTCTTCTTCTTTTTCTTCTTCTTTTTATCTTTTTCATTTTCTTCTTTTTTCTTTTTCTTTTCTTTTTTTTCTTCTTCAACTAATTATCACTCGAATAATTGGAGGCAACATTTTCACCTCTCTAATAGCTTCACTCGTGACATTCAATACCCTCACCCCTTTCTCGTCACTAGGAACGGCTTACATCACTCCCTTAACAACGGCACGGCCTGTTTTCTTTACATTCAAATACACATACATCACAGTATCGGCAACACACGCACATATTCCGTTCAGGACGTTGGCGATCATGACTCTCCAAAACGTCCTGTCCTTTGCAAGTCTTAGTTCATTTAGACTTTTTGCTATCTCTGCTAAACCCTCTTTTGCCGTCCATTTACAGTTAGGTTTGAATATTTAAGATGTTGTTTGCTTAAAGAAAGCTGAAATCTCGCAAGAAAGAGAGGTGGAAAGAGAGAAATGGAAAGAGAGAGAGAGAGAGGGAGAGGGAGATGTGGAAAGAGAGAGAGGGGGAGAGAGGGAGAGGTGGAAAGAGAGAGAGAGAGGGAGAGGGAGAGGTGGAAAGAGAGAGAGGGGGAGAGGGAGAGGTGGAAAGAGAGAGAGGTGGAAAGAGAGAAGTGGAAAGAGAGAGGTGGAAAGAGAGAGAGGGAGAAGGAGAGGTGGAAAGAGAGAGAGGGGGAGAGGGAGAGGTGGAAAGAGAGAAGTGGAAAGAGAGAGGTGGAAAGGGAGTGAGAGAGAGAGAGGTGTAAAGAGAGAAGTGGAAAGAGAGAGGTGGAAAGAGGGAAAGGGAGAGGGAGAAGTGGAAAGAGAGATAGAGAGGGAGAGAGAGGGAGAGGTGGAAAAGAGAGAGAGACAGATGTGAAAAGAGAGAGAGATGGAAAAAGGTGGATAAAAATTTAAAAAAATCATTATGCGCCCATCGTGCGCACGATTCACAGATCTTTAGTATTAGATAGATAGATAGATATGGACAGAATCGGATAGAGATGAAGAGAATGAGATAGATAGATAGATAGATAGATAGATAGATAGATAGATAAAGAAAAAAGAGAAACAAAGAGGAACGCAATAGTAGTAGTGATGGTAGTGGTGACAATGGTGATGATGGTGGTGGTGTTGATTGTGGTGATGGTGGTGATGATTGGGGTGATGGTGACTTGTCAGTTATTTTTTAATGTTCTTTCCTTATTTATTTATTAGTAATTTATATACAATTTTTTTTATAAGCCATACCATACATACACTTATAATAAACTTTTCTTTAAGTATTATTAGTAACTATATATTAATTCTATTTATGGGTAAAACATACTTGTGTAATAACAGGATTAGGGAGATTTGAATATAGTTTCACATTATTAAACATAAGAGAGAAAAAGTTAAAGAAAATTCCGTTGAAAATTGAAGTGATGTCGGAGTCTGGTGAAGCACGTCGTGTCTCCTTGGGATCTAAAGGCTTATAAACGAATATTTTTGCCGTTGTTTTTAATAGTAAAAAAAATATCAGAAGGAAGTCTGGTCCCCTGAACGTGATGGCCCACCATGGTATGGATATATTCTGAAGCCAACGAACCAGCCCCCACGTATAGGTAAATACGAAATAGCTATAATTCTGACACAACGAAAAATATTGCTAAACAGCATCGGTCGTCATGTGGGTCAACAAGTACCGCGATCCACAGTGAGGAACCAGACTAGGATAAAAAAGTCTGCAACTGGAACAAACTCTACCCAACGAGAAATAGAGGGAAACTACACTGAGGACAGTCCTCAAAGAGGCCTTCTATGTTCGCTAAAAGAAAACTCCATAAAAAGAACAATAAATAAATTGTCTAGGGAAGATTATATTGAAGTAATGATAGCATTTACACCGCCACGATAAATCTGACAACGACAACAACCAACAAAAGCCGCCGATAAAATCTGGCGGGAAAAACATCCCTTAGATTAAGCATCGATGCCAACAAACGAGCCAATGTCAGGCGTGACACCATCAGGAGAAAAAAAGAATACCGACATAGAGCCCGAAAGCATCCGAGAAAACATCAAAAATAGATTAAATGTTAACATCGACGTGTTAAAGAGCAACAAATAGAAACCAGTTGTAATAATCCCTCTGAGGTGCACAAGAAAACAGAGGAAGATAATCACGAATATGGTAGAGAAACAGGGATGACAAGAAAGATCCGATAAAAATGGGAGACTGTAAAGAAAATGTCTTTCGAGGAAAGGTCGACAATTCCAAAAGTAAGAAAGAATCGTCAAGTGAAGAAAACAATCAACCTCGCTATCAAAGCAATTTAAAAAAATAAGAAAAGAAATAGAAAGACCGATGAACCTTTTTAGGAATTAATCATTGCATATAGGCGGCTTAGCAACGATTACAGAATCAATAGGTGAAAAAGTAAAAATGCCACCCTGGAAAGTAAAAAATAGAAACCGAAATAAATAAACTACGAAGACAATTATCACTTCTAAAATGGAAGAAATAAAAAAAAGACATCTGAAACAAAGCCTTGACATAAGGAATAAAACTGACGTACCAAAAATTAAAGAGAAGCTGAATCAACGATTTCAAACAAAGGCCCAAAGAATAAGTCGTTATGAAAAAAAGAAACAGATTCTTCTGTCAAAACAAGATCTTCAAAGAAGATGCCCCAAAACTATATCAAGTACTTGGAAAAATAAAATAGAGATAAATGACCCACCTAATGTCCAGGAAATCGAGGAGTTCTGGTATAACATGTGGGAAATGCACAATGAAAGGATCAAGTAACAACAGGAACAGCACACACGTGGAGAGTGCCAAAAATGGATGGTCATCAATATTACTGAAACAACTGTCGCCACCTGCAAAACCAAAAACTGGAAAGCACCAAGAATAGACCGAATAGCCAAGTTTTGGATAAATAAATCCCATGTAGTATCCACCAAGAGCTCATGCGGGTATACAATAATATAATTATACCTGCCCAAAGACCTAAATGTCTCATGTGAGGAGTAACTCCCCAAAACAGAAGAGACGCAGATCCAGAAGAACTATAGGCCCATTACTTGCCTACTAACAATGTACAAGATCCTCACTTTTCCTTGAGAAAAACAATTTACTCCCAGCAGAACAGAAGGAAAGAGGAAAGTTACGGGTGCAAAGACCAACTAATTATCAATAAAACAATATTAGAAGAGGCGAAAACAAGGAAAAGAAACTTATCGATAGAATGGATTGACTACAGAAAAGGCGTTCGAGAGCGTTCCACACTGATGAATAGAGAAGAGCCTAAAAGAGAAGCGGCCAAATTCATAACGGAGAGCATGAAAAACTGGAAGACTACACTAAACGTAAACCATGCAAACACGTCATTAGCATCGATCCCAATCAACATGAAAAGCGGAATCTTCCACGGAGATTCATTGTCATCACTCCTCATCTGCCTTGCATTAGCGCCACTGAACAAAAGTATCCACGGATACAAGTCACAGAATGTCAAACTGAATCTCCTGCCCTGTACTGACGATCTTAAAACATTTGTCAGGGATGACAACTAATAGAAAAACCTACTCGCCATTGTCAAAACCTTCATTGAAGACATTAGGATAGAGTTCGGAATCAACAAATGTGCCAAAGCCACCTTCAAAGGTGGTACACTAACGAAAACTACAGATTTAGACCTTGATATCAACAACAAGATTAAGGAACTGGACCAGGTGAAGGAGACGGAATACAACATTCAATTATGAAGAAAATGACCCGAAAAGAATATTATTGGAAAATGCGTTTGATACTAGAAAGTGAACTTATTGGGGCCCAAGAAATGAAGGCTGTCAATACCTTAGCTATACGCGTAGTAACATACAGCTTCAAAATTATTAAATGGAAGATGAATGACATTAAAAGATTGGACACAAAGACAAGAAAAGTGCTTACGCAAATGGGGATGCTCCACCCGAACTCATATGTTGATAGGCTGTACGTACCAAGAGCTTTAGGAGGTCGAAGTCTAATCCAACTTGAACTAACCCTAAAAATTGGATGCATACCTCACATGACATATGACATTCTCCTACAAAGAGCAAAAGACCAAATCCATTCCATCAACAAAGAAGCTGCACTCTTCAAGAAACAGCTTAATAGACCTGAAATCCTACCAACAAAAACGAAGTGAATATCATCTACGCCAACCGAGTAAGATAGACAGCAAAACAACTTGGCCAAATGAGATTACAAAAAAAAGGGAGGACAAGGCGTTGCATAGCAAATACCTAAAACGAACGAAAGAAGCAGATCTGGACCAACAGAAAACATGTGAGTGGCCGAAGAGCATCGGGTTGAAAGCTGAGATAGAAGGACTAATTATTGCATCTCGGGACCAAAGCATCGCAACCAGATCCTGTCACAGTCACAGAATCAAGGATGGAACTAACTCGAAATGCAGAATATGAGGAAACAGTCGATCATATTATCTCAGGATGTCCGGAACTGGCAAAAATGAATATACCCACAGGTATAACAAGATAGCAACATATGTTCAGTGGAAGATTTGCCAGAAGTACAAAAGTGAAACCACTGTGAGATGGTATGAACCCCAGCTAGGCACAGTTACCCAAAATAACGATGTGAATATCTTCTTGGACATGCCAATTCAAACTGACAGGGAAATAAAAGCCAACAGACCTGATATTATCATAAAAGACAAGAAATTCAGGAAGTGTATACTAATTAGCATAGCAGTTTCATGTGATGAGAAACACCTCCATGAAAAATACCAAGAAATTGTACAAATACAAGGACCTTGAGATCGAGATTAACATTATGTGGAGAATGAAAATTGAGACTGTACCAATAGTAATCGGAGCTCTGGGCCTCGTGAAAAAAGGAATGGACAATTTTACTAACAGTGTCCCAGGTAACATCAAGATACAAGTTGCCCAGAAGATCGACCTACTATGAAATTCTATATACTAAGAAAAGTGTTATCAATTAAATGACAATTCTCCTACAGGGCCTTCGAACCATAGTTTGGACTTGGTTCTACAGGATACAAAGCAGGAAACATAACATACACAAATAATAATAATAATAATAATAATAATAATAATCATAATAATAATAATAATAATAATAATAATAAGAAGAAGAAGAAGAAGAAGAAGAAGAAGAAGAAGAAGAAGAAGAAATATGCTTGATTTGATCGTGTGATAAGGATGATCGTTTTATATCATTGTTCTATTTTACCCATGCGTTTTCTAAGCAGGACCCGGAGATCGAGATTAACAGGATATGGGGAATGAAAACTGAGACTCTATAAATAGTAATCGGAACTCTGGGTCTCGTGAGTAAGGTAACATCAACATACAAATTGCCCAGAAAATCGCCCTACTAGGAACATCACATATACTAAGAAAAATGCTATTAATTAAATAACTCCTATAGGGTCCAAGGACCATAGTTGAGACCTGGTTCTGTAGGTTACAAAGCAGGAAACATAACGAAGAAGAAGAAGAAGAAGAAGAAGAAGAAGAAGAAGAAGAAGAAGAAGAAGAAGAAGAAGAAAGTTGAGAAGGAGAAGAAGAAGGAGAAGAAGAAGAAGATGAAGAAGAAGAAGAAGGAGGTTGAGAAGAAGAAGAAGAAGAAGAAGAAGAAGAAGAAGAAGAAGAAGAAGAAGAAGAAGAAGAAGAAGAAGAAGAAGAAGACACATTATTCAGCCATAAAGGAAGCCAACACATTCGAAAGGGATTTCCAATTGGATATAGAAGAGCAAGCAAACGATATTACACCGGCGACGAAGAACCTAAAACAAGGCAAAAACAAATGCAATGGACCAAATGCAGAAACAATGAGAAAACGACATTTAATGCCAGTGACCGAAAGAAATATATCGATGAATTACTTAATTGTAATTATATATATATATATATATATATATATATATATATATATATATATATATATATATGAATTACATAAAATTGAAACTCAATTGTAGCCCATTTTTATGGGCATTTTGGTCTTCGGGATAAATTCCCTGAAGCGTGTCAACATTAACACTTTTTTTTATCAAACGTTTTAGTGTAGACAAGCTCCAGGGAATTAATGGGCGAAATGACCATAAAAACGGGGTACAAATGAGATTCATTTTTACGTAATTCATTTATATGCTCTATAATAAATATACTAAGCTTTCTTTTGTGGATCAGTTTTACTATTTTATATTAATAAGATTCATTTAGATTACTTACACATGGATTCTATCTATCTATCTATCTATCTATCTATCTATCTATCTATCTATCTATCTATCTATCTATCTATCTCTCTCTCTCTCTCTCTCTCTCTATATATATATATATATATATATATATATTAGACAGATATCCTACGCCTAGGCCATCGTCGCACGGCAGAAAGGAAGGCAATTTTAACGTTTTTTTCTATACGAAATGCGCCAGTGGCTCCGAGAACTCAATTAGTACTTGCATTCCAAACAAGCTGATGTAGACAAATCTCGTACGTATCTGTTTACGTTGTTCAATACAGTTTCATCTTGACTGGAACATAGCTGACATTAAGCGAATGGACGTCAAAACGAGAAACATTGTCACCTGCCACCGCATGCATCATCCCAAAGCTGACGCTGATCGTCTGTATGTGTCCAGATCCGAAGGAGGCAGAAGATTAGTTCAACTAGAACTGTCTTACAAAACTATAAAAAGCTACCTAGAAACTACAGAAGACTGGATGATGATCTGTATCAAACAGCATGAACGAAGTAAGAAACTTTATTCAGTAATAAAGGAAGCCAACAAATTCAAAAGAGAGTTTCAAGTATGGTTTAAAAGTAAACCATAATACACCGACTGAAGCTGTAAAATACTTAAAAACGAAAGCAAAAACAAATGCAACCGACCAGATACAGAAACGATGGCAAGATAAACCGCTTCATGGTCAATCCTCTGCCCGTACCAAACAAGCTGATGTAGACGAACCCCGTACCCATCAGTGGCTACGTACTGCAGGGTTAAAAGCTGAAACCGAAGGTTTTATTCTTGATGCACAGCAACAATGCCTGCTAACTAGAAATTATTAAGCACACGCACTAAAAATTGTGTTAGCCCAAAATGCAGATTCAGTGAAACAATTGATCATCGTGTATCAGGTTGCAAGACATCGGCAACCACTGGATATAAAACCAGTCATGACAGAGCGGGCCAAAATCTTTACTGGAAAATCTGCAACTTCTGTGGAAAGGAAATTGCAAGAAACTAGTATAAACATCACCCAGACAAACCCCGTACATATCAGAGCTTATGTTGTGCCAGATTGAAACGGGTTTTCATCTCATAAATAAGGAAAACTAAAACATAAGTCCAGCAGCAAGAGGTAAACGTGGAGTTGACATATAATAATAATAATAATAATAATAATAATAATAATAATTAGAAGAAGAAGAAGAAGAAGAAGAAGAAGAAGAAGAAGAAGAAGAAGAAGAAGAAAGAGGAAGCTATCAAGTTCAAATTTAAATGGATGAAGAAATACAAGTAAAGCACAATACTATATTCATCAACACGCCCACGTGTGTCAAATGTGGCACAAGGCCGGTTTAATGTGGGCTTACCGAGCCCGTAGGCTCGGGCAAAAATTGCCCGTAGAACCCGTATAAACGGGATCGGGGTGGCCAACCACCTCGAACGAGACTCTGCCCTTCGGCGGAGCCTCGTCCGAGTTCCTCTCTGCCCAAAGGCAGAGAGTTCCCCTCTGCCTCAGAGGCAGAGAGTTCGACCTGATAGGTGAGACGTCCAAAAAGGACTGAATCTCACACTAAAGCACAATACACCGATTGATGCTGTAAAATACTTTAAAAAGAAAGCAGAGGCAAGTGCAACCGACCAGATACAGAAACGATGGCAGGATAAACGGTTTCATGGTCAATATTTTGCCCGTACCAAACAAGCTGATGTAGACAAACCCCCTTCCAATTAGTGGCTCCGTAGTGCAAGATTAAAAGCTGAAACCGAAGGTTTTATTCTTGCTGCACAGGACCAAATTACACAGCAAACATATTGAAATAAAATTGTTTTAACCCAAAATGCAGATTCTGTGATAAATATCCAGAAATAATTGACTATCCTGAATCAGGTTGCACGGTATTAGTATCCGCTGAATATAAAACTCGGCATGACAGTGTGGGACAATATCTGCACTGGAAAATCTACTTTTACGGGAAGGAAACTGCAAGAAATTGGTATAAACACCACCCAGATCCTGTTACAGACACATAGGACTTGTAACATTTTATGGGAGTTTACAATAAACACAAAGAGAACAATTAAATCTAATCGCCCACACATCGCGATCAAAGACCACAAAAACAGAATCTGCTTTCTTATTGACATGGCATTTCCTGCAGACTGTAATGTATCTTTGAAGATCTTCAAAAAAAACTATCAAAAAACAAAGATCCTGAAGTGGAAATCTAAAAAATGAAGCGCATGAAAACATCAGTAATTTCACTTGTGTTTGGGGCCATGGCTTTGAGTGAAAAAGGTTCAGATATACTCATTGAAAGGAGCCATGGTAGCCTATACCTTACAAAAAACAAAAATTGATCTCACAAGTGCAGCTCGGACATTAATATGGGCTTTATGTTTGTGCGCTGAGATTGTTTTATTTTTATTTTTTCTAAAAAAATTCAGTGGAAAAATATCATGGTGCCATTTCTGACCTTAGGTCTCTGGTTGGGACCCGAAAGGAAATTAGCATACAACTGAAATAGAAGGAAATAATAATAAATAAATAGATCTTTAAAAAAAATGTGTTACGTAAGGACATCAATAATACCATTTGCGAGTTGAAGCATTCGTTTGACTAGATAAGATTCCGATGGACTCATTGATGGGGTCCCCGGTGGTTCATGCCTTAAAGAAATACAAAAAAAAATGTTCTCACAAGTAAAGCTCACATCTTTCGAAAGGCTTTATCTATGTAAAATGTGTGTGATCTTAGGTATTTGTTTGTTTGTTTGTTTTTTAAAATAATCAGTGAAAAACGTTATGGAACCATTTCTGACCTTAGGTCTCTGGTTGGGACCCGGAAGGGAATGTGTATACAACAGAAATCAAAGGAAATAATAATAATAATAATAATAATAATAATAATAATAATAATAATAATAATAAAATAATAATAATCTGTTCCACATATTCTGTTTTTATTTTAATTTTTTTTTTGTTTTTACAAAATTGATTTCTCGAAAATGTCATGAAGCCATTTCTAATCTTAGATCTCTGGTTGGGACCCACATGGGAATGTGTATACAACAGAAATTAACGGAAATAATAATAATAATAATAATAATAATAATAATCAGTTCTAAATATTTTTTTTTTGTTTTTTTTTTTGTTTTTAAAAAAATGATTAGTGGAAAATGTCATTAGCCATTTCTGACCTTAGGTCTTTGGTTGGGTCCAGGAAGGAATTGCGTATACAACAGAAATCAAAGGAAATAATAAAAACAATAATAATAATTTTAGTACATATTATTTAATTTACGCAGACAATCAACTTAATTCGCCACATAACGTTTCATTAGATTTCTAATGAATAGAGCTTGTAGCAGAATTTGACTGGAAATAAGTCAAAAGCAGTGTAGCTTTGTTTACGACACTGGAACAAGAAAGACTATCTTTATGATTAAAATGCTACCATAACAAGCAAGACGAATGCAGAAAATCGATAGCGAAACAAAAACATTTTACACATAATCATTTGAGGAATCCAGGAACAAAGTTCCAAGTAAAATGCTAGGAAATCATGATACTTATAGGAAATAGATTAATCCATGCATGGAAAGCAGAGTAAGACAATGATACATAGGCGATTATGGCTCTCCACAATTTCCTGTCCTTTGTAGCTTTTAATAAATTTTGTCTTTTTGTTATTTCTTCTAAAGCTTGCTCTGCTATCCATTTACTCAAGCTCGCTCGGTAGGTTATGCTGACCCTCTTGTATTCAATCTCTCCTATGAGTATCAGATTTTCCAAGCCTTCTTTCCTCATTATGTGCACTAGAAAAGTTAGCTGTCTCTTCCTGATGTTAAGTATGAATTTAATTTTTGTTTCCGTTTTCTCTAAAACTTCGTCCTCGCTCATATATTTGGCCCATGGTATCCTCAGTATCCTTCTGTAGAACCAGATTTCTGTTGCTTCAAGTCTCTTCCACATCTCTGAGGAGATTGCCCAATATTGACTATCATATAGGAGGACTGATATAACATGACAGTTCAGTATTTTTTTTTGTTTCTAACGTATTTTTTCTGTTTTCTTAATACTTTACTTAGCTTTTGGAATTCATCTTTTGCCACCCAAATACGTCTTCGGATTTCAGTGTCGTACTTTCTGTCATCTGTTAAAAATACTTTCCATATATTTAAAATTTTGTACGTTGTAATTTGCACTTTGGGCCCATACTTTTGCTAACAACCTTGCATCCTGGCTTCTTGCACAGCATAAGATACGCGGATTAATGTCAATCTTAAGAGGAAAACTCAAAGAAAAGCAACAACTTAAGTGTTGTAACCTAGGGAAGGTTATTGAATAGAATAATCAAACGAAGGTTGGTAATGAACGATAATACAAGAACAACACATATAAGATTCGCCAGCGGCGCGTAGAAGGAGTAGTCAACTGCTAGAAGTGAGCCAAGTTAATTCCACAATGAATCTCCAACTACAGGATATCTACCAACTGCCCCACGCAGTCAGATGTGGAACAAGAGTGAATCTAATGTGGGGTATCCGAGCTCGTAGGCTCGGCTGAAAATTTCCTGTATACCCCGTATAAAACGGGGTCGGGTAGCTGTTTCTCGAGACGAGACTCTGCCCTTCGATATAGCCTCGTCTGGGGTTCCTCACTGCCCGAAGGCAGAAAGTTTGACTAGCACAACTGGAGACGTCTCCAACTGCGGGATATCTACCAACCGCTCCACGCTGTCAGATGTGGCAAAAGGCCGAATTTAATGTGGGGTTACCGAGCCCGTAGGCTCGCCCAAAAATTCCCCGTAGACGCCGTATAAAATGGGGTCGGGTAGCCGTTTCCCGAGACGAGACTCTGCCTTTCGACATAGCTTCGTCTGGGGATCCCCTGCCCGGAAGCAGAGAGTTTGACCAGCACAGCTAAAGACGAATCTCCAACTGCAGACCAACATACAGTATTTACTACTGTATTTATGTGAATGGGGACATACCCATTATCGTCCGTAGGTATGCTACAACAATAAGATACACGGATGACTCTCTATTGATGTCAATCTTAAAAGGAAAAACAAGAAGTAAAGACTATTAACTCTACGTAGTCAAAATGCATAGTTATCGGCAGAAAAAGACAACGTAAGATGACTTAATAAGATGTGGACTGGGGATGTTAAAATCACAGGAGGTATTTTGAAAAAACATTTTAGCAGTGAAAGAACCATAGAGAAACTAAGCAAAGTATTAAGACAAAGGAAAACTTATTAGAAACAAAGAAAAGAGTTCGGCGCTGCTATGTAATATCTAATCATGAATGCTGGAACATCTCTTCATAAATAAGAAAGAAAATCGAAGTGACGGTGATTTGGTCCTACCGACAAATGCTAAGAATACAACGGATGGAAAATGAGTAACAAGGAATTTTTAATGAGGTAGAAGGTTTGGAGAATTTGACACTCACAGGAC
>OZ038502.1:84004173-84006673 GCA_964036315.1 Acanthosepion esculentum
TTAGTTTTCTTTTTTTCTTTTCTTTAAATGTGTATTGAACACTTTTAATACAATTGTTCCCTGGATTAATTTAATTCTAACCAATAACTGTTTTAGAATTATATACTATATTATAGCTGGCCACTCTTATTCGAGGATCCCCGTCTATTAGGGCGGTTAGCCAATCCCTATTGCCGATGCCCGCTCAGGCACGACTGGTTTATACTGCAACAATGCTGAGCAGACCTTAGTTACAGTTTTTGGGAGAGAAGCCTGTTAACTAGCGTGATCAACGATCTGATCAAGGCCAGCACGATCAAACGCTCGGTCACGATGACTTGCCATTGCATGTTAGCACAGCTTGGGTCAACCCGTGGTATGGTTTTCAGGCACTTTTCACACTGTAATCACCCCCTCCAGACCGATAACATCAAGGATGTATATATATATATATATATATATATATATATATATATATATATATATATATATATATATATATATATTTCTCAAAATGTGTGTGTGATCGGTGATCCACAGTTTTCATCCAATTTTGAGTCCAAATTTTTAGCGACAATGGCTCTCCACTACTTCCTGCCCATTATAACTTTCAGCAACGTTTTACTATTTACTATCCGTTCTTGGATATATATCTTTCATATAAACTTTAATAAAAATAAATACTTTAAATTATTGCAATAATATTTTCTATATCTTTTATTCTCAAAACGTTTGTGTATGTATTTATGTGTGTGTGTGTGTGTGTGTGTGTGTGTGTGTGTGTGATTGGATGTTGTTTATGCGTTTCCACAGTTTTCATCCGATTTCGGTGAAATGTTTTTCTTTGTTTGATAGATAATTCTTCAGTGCCGGTTTTGAGCCCAAATTACTCATTCCCCTTCTCTTGGCCAAACATCAATCTCTCTCAAGTGACTTTACCTTTTCCGTTGCATAAATCCTACTACTACAGATTTAAGGCGTTTCTTTCATTGTCGTTTATAGCCGTTCCCAATTTAGATTTTTATTGTCCTGCCAGTTTTTGCATTGCATTCACGTTAGTAATAAGTAACCACTTTTTTATTACTAGATTACTAGATTTACAGTGTTCTCTTCTGGTATTTGCCCACGTATTCCATTTGACAATTCATACTTGCCTAAGGCATGCCACCAAAGAAAAGAACTTGCTTAGGTTGCAAAACCGCTGCCGCCAGGCCCGCCATGGGAATAAGAGATAACGAATTGTCTTTAGAACATTCAGTTTGCCTGTCTCAAAACGCTTTTCGGAATGCTTTAATCAAAGCCTCTGAGTCCGAAGATCAACGTAGCCACCGGCTTTCCAGAAGAGCGTACCTGAACGCTTCTGCGCGCGAGGTTGAAAATGATGATCAAAGGACTCAACGGCTGGGGAGAAACGCCTCTTCAACTGCTGCAGTGCGTGAGGCTGAAACAAGATTGAAAACGCAAAAACGGCCCTTTTCAGCGCCACCTCCCATTCAAATTGTTAACCCCCTATTTGGGGATGTGCCTCAGTTGCAGCCAATTATTGTTACTAATACTGATTTCCAGGTGGGCTGACTTTAAACTTAAACTGCTCCAATTGAGCAGCAAAAATTCCCATTAATGAAAGGCCCGGTTGAAGACGGGTTATACTGCTAGTATGTATATATATATATATATATGTATGTATATATATATATATATATATATATATATATATATATATATATATATATATATGAATAAAGATAAAAGGGAAACATAATCTTAGCCGACAATCATATGTCTTTATTCATATTGTTCTTTTACAGATATACTCTATCTGAAATTTTACACACACACATACACACACGCATGTACATATATGTATACATATGCATGTGTTTGCGTGTGGTTGTGTGATATGTTTCTGTTTGTGTCTGTACGTGTTTGTGAGTGTGTGCTGTGTTTGTGTATGTCTGTGTATGTTTGCGTTTTTTGCGTGTGTTTCCTTGTGTTTATTTGTGGGGCATTTGTGTTGGATGCGTATTTTGTGTGTAAATTTGTATATGTTTGTATGTATTCATTTTTGTGTGTGTCTGCATAGATGTGTTTGTCTATGTACAAATATACGTTTATTTGCCTACGGGTGTATATGTTAGTATGTTTGTGTGTATTTGGGTGTGAATGTGTGTGTTTTTGTGCTCATTTGTGCTTCCATGTGCGTTTTCATGTGTCAGTGCGTGTCTTTCTGTCTATGCATTTATGCGTGTGTGTGTACATGCGTATTTGTGTATGTATATTTATGTATGTTTGTGCGTGCGCATTTATATTTATATCTGTGTGTGTATGCGGGTGTACATCCGTCTTGTGTGTGTGTTTAGTGCATATTTACGAAATAGAAAATAATTAGGTCTGGAATTTTCGCGCAGCCTGAGAGAGAGAGAGAGAAAAAAAGGAACAGTCGCACTTAGGGAATAACATAAGATAGCCATCTGCACATTACGGCGGAATTAGCAAGAGTTTCCAATTTTCACCATCCTCA
>OZ038502.1:84016673-84046673 GCA_964036315.1 Acanthosepion esculentum
TTGACATCGCAAAGTGACAACAGCTGTTCGTTGACATCACAAAATGGCAACGAGTGTTCGTTGACATCACAAAATGGCAACATCTGTTCGTTGACATCACAAAGTGACAACATCTGTTCGTTGACATCACAAAATGGCAACGAGTGTTCGCTTAGATTACAAAACAATGGCAACAATAAAAAAACGGTAGCACATGTAACAGAAATGGAAAATACTGATATAATCAAGAGGTTGATTTTTCCACACTACTCCAAACAAAAGTTTAGGAAGGAAACTTTCGCCAGTACTAGAAAGAGCGATAACAGTTAGTGAATGGGAAAAATCTAATTTCGTGAAAACCTGTTTTAAGAAAATGATTTTATAAATTTCAACCAATTGTAAAGCTTGAATGTTCAGTTAATGAATGCCAAATGTTTCCTTGTACCACGCTCATTCGGATTTCTGTGCACACTATTCGTTCTATGTTCCTAAGCAAACAATATCTGTATTTGCTTAATTTTAATGTCCCCGACATTTTTTCCCATGTATCTGAAGTTAGATCAGCTTCAAATGACATTAAAAGAACAATGTAAACAAAGACGCAAAATAACAATTCTTTTCACGATTCTTTCCCAGAGACTTTGGACTCCAGGTCATCGCGAATTATGTTTTTTTTTTAATGTCTGTATTTTATGTCATATTTTTTTAATCTTAAATTTAAATACAACTTTTATTTATTTTCTAGTTTACTCATATAGTTAAAAAAAAATGCGGGTATATTTTGTTATGTTCTTCCTATTATTTAAAGATTTTCAGATGTGTCGTTAAATATGTTTATTCTGTCGACGGAAAGAGCGTCACTGAGATCCGAAGGCGTATTGGGATAGCGGAAGATGTCATCCAAAAGCTAAGCAGAGTAATAAGAAATAGGAAACATTCGCTAGTATCTAGGAAAAGAGTACTAAACTGCTATTTGATATCTGTCCTCCTGTAAGGCAGTGACAGCTGGACAATCTCCTAAAAGATGAAAAGTAACAGAAATATGGTTTTACTGAAGGATGCTGAGGATACCTTCGACCGAATATGTTAGTAACAACGAACCTTTTGAGAAAATGGAACAAAAAGGAAACTATTAGGAAGAGACAGGTGAGGTTTCTAGGGCATATAAAAAGGAAGGAAGACTTGGAAAATCTGATACTCACGTGGCAGGTAGAGGTAAAGAAGGACAGAGGAAAACAACGCTTAATATACTTAATAAACTTGAGTAAATGGATGGCAAAACAGGTCTTAGAATAAATAACAGAAATACAAAGTTTATTAAACAGTTCAAGGGACAGGAAATTGTGGAGAGCCATTGTCACCTACGTCCTGAGGTGATACGACACAAAGAATTGGCCACATTATTACTTATGAACCATAGAAATCTGAACCCTCATTTTGTGCCCAGTAGAATCTTATAATAGCATAAGTTTATTCTTTATGTGGTTAAGCAGTGTTGAGCCCAGTCATTACTTAGATGGGGGATTGCTTGGGAACATCGGGAACTGTACGCCGCTTCCTACAACCGAAATGTTTCTGCTTTAAATAACACAGAAAGGTTATGTTAAGCCGTTCCTATTATTAAGATTTATATATCTGGTCTGGTACTCCTGATGTACATCTCGAGATTCTTGACAAAATCCGAAGAAAGATCTGCAATATAATCGATGCTGACCAGGCATCTCAACTTCAGTGACTATTTTCAGCAACGTGACGTAGCTTCACGCTGTCTTTTCTATAGATATTTTCATGGCGGTTGCTCTGACCAGTTTTTCCCCTGGAGACCCGACTACAAGAATTTAAGCGTGCTACTAGATTGGCAGCTAGGTCTCATTGTTTTACTGTTGCACGAGCTAGATGCAACCGTCACTTCTATTTTAACAATTTTTTCTCGCACTTCCTTCCTGTGGAACTGCCTTCCGATTTCTGGCTTCCTTTGTAACTACAATCTCCAAACATTTAAACGAAAAGTTAATCGCCATATTCTGTTTTCTTGGATGCTGTTCATTTGTTTATCCTTTCCTCAATTCTCCTCTATTTTCAGTCATCACTTTCGCATTCACTCCCTGCAGACCCCCCACGTGTGCTTGCGGCATTAAAGCTTCGTTTGGGGGTAAAATGATAAAATCCAAAAAACGCACAATTTGAATGAAATGGGAATGGATAACTGTTTGGTTTGGTTGACATATCAACTCCTCATGGGTCATTTAATGCCTAAATTTTCTTTTCTTGTGAGATTTGGTAATTTTTTCTAACAATGCATTGCTGGTAATTTTCTTTTTCCAGTAATGTATTGCTGGTAATTTTCTTTTTCCAGTAATGTATTGCTGGTTATTTGCATTTCCAGTAATTTATTGCTGGTAATTTTTTTTCCAGTAATGTATTGCTGGTAATTTTTTTCTAGTAATGTATTTCTGGTAATTTTCTTTTTCCAATAATGTGTTGCTGGTAATTTCCTTTATACAGTAATGTATTTCTGATAAATTTCCTTTTCCAGTAATGTATTGCTGGTAATTTTCTTTTTCCAGTAATATATTGTTGGTAATTTTCTTTTTCCAGTAATGTATTGCTAGTAATTTTCATTTTCCAGTAATGTATTGCTGGTAATTTTCTTTTTCCAGTAATGTATTGCTGGTTATTTGCATTTCCAGTAATTTATTGCTGGTAATTTTTTTTCCAGTAATGTATTGCTGGTAATTTTTTTCTAGTAATGTATTTCTGGTAATTTTCTTTTTCCAATAATGTGTTGCTGGTAATTTCCTTTATACAGGAATGTATTTCTGATAAATTTCCTTTTCCAGTAATGTATTGCTGGTAATTTTCTTTTTCCAGTAATGTATTGCTGGTAATTTTCTTTTTCCAGTAATGTATTGCTAGTAATTTTCATTTTCCAGTAATGTATTGCTGGTAATTTTCTTTCCAGTAATGTATTGCTGGTAATTTTCTTTTTCCAATAATGTGTTGCTGGTAATTTCCTTTATACAGTAATGTATTGCTGGTAATTTTCTTTTTCCAGTAATGTATCTCTGCTAATTTTCTATTTCCAGTAATGTATTGCTGGTAATTTTCTTTTTCCAGTAATGTATTGCTGGTAATTTTCTTTATCCAGTAATGTATTGCTGGTAATTTTCTTTTTCCAGTAATGTATTGCTGGTAATTTTCTTTATCCAGTAATGTATTGCTGGTAATTTTCTTTTTCCAGTAATGTATTGCTGGTAATTTTCTTTTTCCAGTAATGTATTGTTGGTAATTTTAAAGATTTTTTTTTACCATGAATATGTAATATTTTATAATATACTTTTATATTTTCATGTTTTGACCCAAATTTGAGGGTTCACGTTTTGTCCATAACTGGGACCCTAACAGGTGCTACCACCATGGGTCAGGGTGGACCTGGTAACAGCAATTAAGAGTTGATTTCACGCTCCCCAGGACCTCTCGATCAGCGGCCATGCTGCCAGATGTAGTTTATCGTTATACCCAGGACAAATGGGTGCCTGTATTGTGAGAGCTAATTTCTCTTTCTATCTGGCAACAACTTTTGGGTAACAGGAAAAATGTAAGCCAAAATGCGGTAGTAGTTTTTTATTTTCGATTTTATCATGTTTTATAGCTTGTCGTAAGTCAAGCATTCATAAAAGAAGTCGTTAAGTGAGGAATGGTTGTACCCCTCTTCGCTCTTCATTTTTCTACAAGCCTTTCATTGATTCGTCTGCACCAGTTGTGCTTTTAGTGATAACCTTGCACTCTGCTAAAATTTTCATGGTATGTCTCCGTCAAACATTTTAGGAGTCTTATATTTTCCACTGCTGGGGGTCAGTTCCAAAACCCAAGATGTTATGAATACCACATTACTTTCCAATAGATTTAATGATACCACCCTTTGAAAATTTTTACTATGTGTGTCGTAATATTTTCATTGGATTTTAGGTGTGCTGTTGCTTAAAAATGTTGAGAAACACTGGGTTAATTCGTAGAGGTTGTATCAGTAAATCATTGAATGTGTGGGTAGTGTCACTCAGAACTGGAAATCGAAGAGCTCAGTTCCAATTCCAGTTGGGTTTGTTATATTTGCTTATGCTCAAATACCCTTGGGGAAAAATATGAATTCCCTTCTCCCCCAACTATGGGTTAATTCAGTGTTTCTCAACCACCGTACTGCAGCAAACTAATGTACTGCAAAATATTATCATGGCATACGTATATATATATATATATATATATATATATATATATATATATATATAAAATTCGAAGTTGTGAAAAAACACTGTGCATAGGTTTCACATGAAATAAGTTGCACAAATAGTTGAATAGAAACATTGAAATAAAGTAAGTTCATATTTGTGTGTGTATTTTTAAAAAAAATCTATGCTTTTATTTCATAACATTTAAATGTATATCGTTTAAAAGTTTTTGTGAAGTGTGTTGTGATATTTTCATTTACTCTTAGGTATGTTGTTGCTTAAAAACGTTGAGAAACACTGGGTTAATTCGTAGGGGTTGTATCAGTAAATCATTATTATCTGTATGGGAGACTGGTTGTAAATACTAAGTGCTGCAAGATTGAATGTGTCGGTAGTTTCCCTCAGAACTGCAGATCGGAGAGCTCAGTTCCAATTCCAGTCGGGTTTGTTATATTCGCTTATGCTCAAATACCGTTGGGAAAAATATGAATCCACTTCTCCTGCAACTATAGGTTAATTAGTTGGAGTTGTATCAGTAAATTCTTTTGAGATAATAATGTCTCAAAAATGTTTTTACAATGTAAAAAGACGTAATTGCAAAATACGTAAAAGAAAGAAAACTAAATCAGTCAATAAAGCGCATTTCTCATCTTTCTCATTTTCAAAGAAATTTCATGACACCACCGCCCTGTCTTGAAATGTGGTATTCACTAATTTATTTCTCAATGTTTATAGAGTATAGTCTCTTCCGGGTGTTGGCGATCACGGCTCTCCACAATTTCCTGGCCTTCGTAGCTCTTAAATTTTTTTATTTTTATTTTTTGTCATCTTTCGTAAATCCTGTTCAGCTATTCATTCACCCAAACTCTCACAAGATAACACGACCAATATGGTTGATGTTTCACTAATTTATTTCTAAATGTTTATAGAGTATAATCCATTCAGGATGTTGGCGATCACGGCTCTCCACAATTTCCTAGTCTTTGTAGCTCTTAAATTTTTAAAAATCTTTTGTCATCTCTCGTAAATGCTGTTCTGCTATTCATTCACACAAACTCTCTCAAGATAATACGACCAATATGGTTGATGTTTCACTAATTTATTTCTAAATGTTTATAGAGTATAGTCCTTTCAGGATGTTGGCAATCACGGCTCTCCACAATTTCCTGGCCATCGTAGCTTTTAAAATTTTTTATTTTTATTTTTGAAATCTCTCGTAAATGCTGTTCTGCTACTCATTCACCCAAACTCTCTCAAGATAATACGACCAATATGGTTGATGTTTTACTAATTTATTTCTAAATGTTTATAGAGTATAATCCATTCAGGAGATTGGTGATCACGACTCTCCACAATTTCCTGGCCTTTGTAGCTCTTCAATTTTTGTGTTTCACTAATTTATTTCTAAATGTTTATAGAGTATAGTCTCTTCAGGATGTTGGCGATCACGGCTCTCCACACTTTCCTGGCCTTTGTAGCTCTTAAATGTTTTTATCTTTTTGTCATCTCTCATAAATCCTGTTCTGCTATTCATTCGCTCAAACTCTCTCAAGAGAATACAACTAATATGGCTGATGTTTCACTAAAATGACTTCAATAAGTCAAGCTCATTAGGTAGGTTACATGTTCTTTACCTTTGTTCCTCACTGAAAGGAATAGAAGTTTTATCAAGATTCATTATGGCGGCCACAGTCTTAGCAACATTACATATGCAGATGACACAGTGTTAATAGCAGACACAGAAAAGAAACTACAGGAATGCAGAAGGTAGTGAAGGAAAGCGAGAAGAAAGGACTAAACATTAACTGCAAGGAGACAGAATGCATGTTTTGTTAGCAAAAGGAAGAACCCAACATGCAAACTGCAAGTTAAAGATGTCAAAATCAAACAAGTGCAACAGCTTAAATACATGGGAAGTGTTTTAAGAGAATACGGAAAGTTGGACGTTGAAATGCGTTGGCGTGTTGGAATAGCGAAAGATGCCTTCCAAAAGTATCAAGAAACAGGAAAATTGAGTTAGAAATAAAGAAAGGATTGCTGAACTGTTGCATAATATTAGTCGTCTAATATGGCAGTGAATACTGGACGATCTCCTCGCAGAAAGAGAAGAGACACGAAGCATCAGAAATAAGAACAATGCTGAGAATACAATGGACTTAACATGTGAGCAACGACGAAGGTTTAGAGAAAATGGAAACAAAAAGGAGGTTTATAATTAACACTGTGTTATATTCCGTGCTAATAGGAATATATACTTGAAAAACACGATGGATAAAATAAGTAAAGGTTTCTTGTAAAAACCAGTACAATAAGAATAAAGGTAACAGTTATGCACAAGGTCGTTGCAAGTCAATCCAGTAGTGAGTGCTACAATTGGAAGGTCAGTAGTTCTCGCGTAAGTCTGAGTCGTACTCAACAGATCTCAGCTAGACAATATTTACCAGGCTCCCCACGAGGCAGGATGTGGCACAATGTCGAATTTAATGTGGGGCAATCTGAGCCCGTAGGCTTGGCTAAAAATTTCGCGTAACCCCGGGTTAAACGGGTTCGGGTCTGTCTACCTCCCCGGACGAGACTCTGCTCTTCGGCATAGCCTCGTCCGGATTCCTCTCTGCTCGAAGCTAAGAGGTGAATAACAGATCCCAGCTAGTGATATCTAGCTATACCCCGACGAGGGTTGCATGTGGCACAAGACCGGGTTTAACGTGGGTTTTCCGCGCCCGTAGTCTCGGCCAAAAATATTCCCTATTTGAACCTGTAAAAACGGGTTCAGGGTTAGTCTACCTCCCCGGGTTCCTCTCTGCTCAGAGACAGAGAGTTCGACCGTATTGCTGGAACAGGTCGCAGCAAGTTGTTATTTACATGTCCCCCCCAGGGAAAGATGAGGCACAAGGCCGAGTTTTATGCGGGTATTCTGAGCCCGTAGGCTCGGCCAAAAAATGCCCGTAGAAACTGTAAAAACAGAATCGGGTTGGCCAACCTCCCCGAACGAGTCTCTGCCCTTCGGCGGAGCCTCGTCCGGGTTCCTCTCTGTTCAGAGGCAGAGAGGTCGACCGTCTTGCTGGAACAGATTCCAGCAAGTCTCTGTAGTCCGTTGACTTACAGCTACTTATAGGTAGTTACTACCTATAGTGTAGTCACTCATGGGAGTGACAGGTTATTCCATTACATGTGGAAATAGACAGTTGAAATTTCCAGGATATATAATGAGGAAAGAAAGCTTGGAATATTTGATACACACAGGGAAGATTGAAGGCAAGAACAGAGCAAAACAAGGCAGAAACTACCTAGCGAGCTTGAGTAAATGGATGGCAGAACAGGTTTTAGGAGAGACAACAAAAAAATGTGTTAAGAGCGGCGAATGACAGGAAAATGTGGCGGGCCATGATAGCAAACCTGCTGAAAGGGAACAGTATATAGAAAAAGTTATGCGTACTTACTCACTAGCAGCAGTATTTAATTATTTTAAAAGAAAACCACACAAAAGAGAGAATGAATATAGCTGAATGAAGATGTAACATTTGAGAAAAAATGAAGGTTGACGCGCTGCAATGTGGACGCACAAATAGGCAGACAAACCGTTATGCGAAGCTGCCTTCCATTTTGAGAGTTAAAAGGAAAGTCGACATAGTTTCCCAAAATAAAATAAAAAATGATAAACTATAATTGAGACAGAAATGAAAATGATCTTTCAAAGTGGAATATGTTTATTTTTGGTTGAGTTAAGAGTTGAATAAATATTTTTGTAAGGGTTTCAGATAATTCGCATCTCCGTAGGTGGAATGAAAATAAGGAACGATGTAGAACGAACTAAGAAGGAAGGAAAGAAAGAAAGGATTAATTGGAGAAAGAAACGATATTAAAGTGGAGAATAAAAAAAATTGAAGTAATATAGTGGAGATGAAAGAAAGAAAAAAGAAAGAAAAAAGAAAGAAAAAAGAAAGAAAGAAAAAAAAGGAAAAATTGGAGAAAGAAACAATATTGTAGTAGAGAATAAAGAAGAAAAGGGAAGAAATATAATGGAAAGAAAGAAAGAAAGGAAGAAAGAAAGAAAGAAGAATGAAAGAGCTAGAAAGAAAGAAACAGGAAGAGCGGGAAAGAGCTGGAAAGAAAGAAAGAAAGAAAGAAAGAAGAAAGAAAGAAAACAAAAAGAAAAAGAAGGAATGAGTCAGGCATTGAAAGAAAGAAAGAGAGAAAAGAAAAGAAAAGAAAAGAAAAGAAAAGAAAACAAAGTAATTTATTAGGACGGGGATCTGGAGAAAAAAATGTTATTCTGAAAAATCTTTTAACCCTTTGAACCCTGACCATCGCTTTACCATGGGTAGAAAAAAATTGGCAATGTCCAACCACCGGTTGAACAGTGGTGGAGAAAAAATGACTTAATGCCATAAGACATCGGGTCTTCCAGCAGCCACCTCCTTGACCCAAGGCAGGACTACCTCCTCAAGGCACTTGATGTAGGCCTCCGTGTTGAGTCTGAGGTCCTCACTAATAAATTCATGAGTTCTTTTCTTATCAGAACGATCAGAGTGAGTTTTCCGAGCTGTCGTACCTTCGTAATCATCATTAGACTCATCCAACTCTTTCCGAATCCTCTGCACTCTCTGCTGATTGACACTCAAACACTCTGAAATGTTCGTATTAGAGTTTCCAGTGCGTATGCCAAGCATTACAGCATGCCGTTTCCCAAATTTCTGGCGGAGTGAATTATGGGGATTTTTCCCATAGACGGTGCCCAACTGACCCTACTATACTCTGCAGTCGACAAAATCAAAAGCAAACAACGCTCATGCTCGAAATAAAAAATATACAATTGTGACAATTTACCTATCGCATGCTATGCGTGTGTGTGCGTATATATGAAATCTCCACAAATATCCTTAAATGCCTATAATTAGTAACAGAAGCCATTGGTTCATACCAACGGCTTTCCATACTCAATACTCATCGGATTCACTCTCTCGTGGTCATGTGTGACGTCATGAGCTGTTGTGCGATTTTCGCTTTCAGCGTTTTATATGCACGTGTTTATCGTTTCTTGGAAATCATCCATGTAAACAAAAACAGACTATCCTCAATTTCTTGTTCGTGTATTGCTTAATATATTGTGTAATTGTCATCTTTGATAATGGCTTATGTAAGCCGAAAGCTTAGATTGGATTAAAAATATGTATCAATATTGTGATTTTCTTTCATTGTTTAATGATAATGTTATTAAGCTTATCAGACGATATGAAAAGAACTTACATAAAATATATAGACAACACTTATCTATATTATTACTGAAACATGTATGAATATATATATATATATATATATATATATATATATATATATATATATATATATATATATATATATATAATCTTTAGGCAAATAATTCAAGTGAATCCTAATAATATCAAATATTAAATCTGATCCACCAATAGAGTTCAATGTATTTATTATAACAGAGCATATAGAAATAAATAAATTACATATAAGAGAAATTAAAAAATACCACATTTGTATAGCTATTTCACCCTACGAGAATTACTTTGTAGGATTTGTCGACATCGAGAGGTAAGGAAATAAAATAAAATGGTGTCATGGTGCTCTTTTTCTCACAGTACCCAACTGACTCTATTATACTCGGCAGTCGACAAAATCGAAAACAAACAACACGCATGTGTGAAATTAAAAATATTAAATCGCACCTTGGATACGAATTACTATAAATCGTTCATTTTACAACAATATAGAACATTAGCAAAGGCGAACAGTGTATCAGGTAAAATGTTAAATTACTAACAAAAGATGGCGGCATTATTTTGAATTAAATTAAAGAAACTGTTTTAAACAGAAGACGATTCGAGATTGAAAAAGAATGAAACACAACCTATGTTCTTTTGTCATTTATTAGTCGAGACTCCTCTGGACGTAGGTACTCCACAAATTCCTGTCCTTTGTAGCTCTTAATAAATCTTGTATTTCTTCTAAACCTCATCCGCAATCATTTACAAAATCTCACTAAATATGTTATGTATTGTTTTCATCTGTCACTCTTTCCCTCAATCTATCTTGTGAGTGTCCTGGGTATGACGATAAGCTACACCCGCGTCAGTTCCAGCAGTGAAAGTTGGTGGTGGCAGCATCTTGGTTTGGGGATGTTTGAGAGTAAAGGTTCAGTAAGTGACTGTTGTGGATTCCGGGATGAAATCCGGTATCAAATAATAACAAACGCTAAGAATGAATATAGGAAAATAAATGTATTAACGTAATAATACAAACTGGTAATACAGGTTAGTAGTTCCAGGAATGCGGGTTAGTAGAAAAAAAATATAGTCTTTGGTATCGACGTATCACTGTATGACTTCTTACTGAGTCTACGTGCTTGTTACTGTGACCCTTGTCGCTATATTAATCTACCGACCGACTCTACGTTTCACTACTACTGACTTGACTCAACGTACTGCCTCTCGACTCCTTCACTCCTCGGGTATTCACTGGCAGTAGTATATGTATACACTGGGTGAGTCCATTTGTGTAAAAAGGGGAGACCCCTCAATAGTGACCTTTTATGAATTGGTAGACCACACCCGGTTAACGTTCTGGGTTAGACGATAGACTACATCCGCGTCCTGGGTAAGACGATAAACTACGTCCAACAGTAAGGCCTCTAATCAGGAGGTTTTGAGGAGCGTGGAACTGCCTCTTAATTGCTGGTGTCCACAGGTTCACCCTAACTGGGGTTGGTAGCAGCTGTTAGGGTCCCAGCTATGGGTAAATAGTTAACCCCCAAAGTGTGCTCAAAGAAATATGAAAGTGTAAAAATAGGTTTTGATACGAGCAATAAATTTTTTGATGAAAAATGATTAATAGCAATACATTACCAGCAATGCATTTTTGGAAATAATTATTGCCAGCAATATAAATTGTGTTGGCATTAAATAACCCATTGAGGTTGATATACCGTAAAACAAACCAAAAAAAAAAAAATCAAACCAAATGAAACCAAACCAACCCAAACTATCCTGTGAGTATCAGATTTTTCAAGGCCTCTTTCCTTATTACGTACCCCAGAATATTCAACTGTCTCTTTATGATGTTAAGTATAAGTTTCCTTTTTCTTTGCATTTCATCTAATACTTCGTCGTTGTTTACATGTTTGGTCCATGGTATCCTCAGCATCTTTCTATAGAAGCACATTTCTCTTGCTTTGTCTCTTCTTCATCCTTGAGGATATTGTCCAGGAGTAGATCTACTTCAAACAGATGGTTACAAATGGAGAAAGACGATGGAAATGAAATAAAATAACATAAATGGAATACTGAAAAATATATAATTCTCAGAACTCTATAACTCCCGTGGTTGGTCGAACAATGTATCAGGTAAAGGTCATTATCTTTTGTTATTAACCTAACACTTTACCTGATACATTGAATTTAAGCGTGCTACTAGGTTGGGATCTCGGACCCACCCTTTCACTGTCGAAACAGTTAAATGTAGACGCCTTTTCTACTCCAGCAGCTTCTTCTTTTGCACTTCCCGACAGTGCAACTCCCTTCCTCTTAATTGCTTCCCTGATAAATATAATACTCAAAAATTAAAATGTAACGTTAATTGCCAATTCTGATGCCTTGCTTTTGTTCGCCGTCCTTCTCTTTATCCTTTCCTCAAACACCCCTCTTTACTCCTACTTTCACTCTCTGTAACCCCGGGTGTGCTAGTGGCACCCCCCGCCTTGCTTGGGATGAAATGCTTAAAAAAAAAAGAACAAAACAAAACTAAAAAAACATAATGATTGGGTGAAAGGCATTTGATAAAAATAGAATAATATATGGAATATTGAAAATATTTCCTTCTCAGAACTTTATAACTCCCGTCCTTGGCCGAACAATGTATCAGGAAAGTTAGTGTTAGTGAAAAAAGAGGGAAGGCTTCAAGTTCTGAATAATATATGAAATACTAAAAAGAGTTCGTTTTAAAATCTTATAAAAGATTAGGAAGGCCGAGGTGAAGACATGAGTGTGAAGTATATATGGGACAAGGAAGAGATTTCACAATATAGGTAGATTGTCCAATACTCCTTACCTTATCGGAGGATTGATATTATGTAACAGTTCAGTACGCTTTTCTTTCTGACAATATTTTTCTGTGTTTTTTGTGCCTTGTAGTGAATAATAGTATTATTTTCCGTATGAAAAATTTAATATCAGATTCATATCATTACAGTCTATATTTGACACATTTATTTTCAAGATATCTTTAAAAAAAAGATACAAATGCTGGTATAGCAATACAGCGAGGTACATGATATTTATTAAAGCATATTAGGCATAAGTGACGATTGTGTCATTGGCATTGGGTCACTGTTCCTATGTGCCACAGTCTTTGCGACCCTGACAGGACATCGTAAGAATACAGAATTTGAATTGGAGGCATCAGTCCACCAAAACCACATATCTTCAACTGCCAATGTTAATTTGACGGAATCCAGCAGTGACTATGGATCGATGCATGAAGAATTTCGATATTTCTTACGAAACGAATATAACATTTTTGGATTATGCCACTGCGAATGATCAATTTTCATCAATGACCTTCCTGATGTCATCAATTCTTAAATCGGTATATAGCTATTTATTCCAGTCTTAATATTAAGCCTGATGGATTTCATAAGGTCAAATAGGCATCTGATCTTAAAAATGACCTACAGCCTATTATTAAATGGGACAAGGAGTGGCTTGTTAATTTTAACACCTCCAAAACGCTGATGACACAGCAATTTATTCCAGTCTTAATATTCCTTACATTTAACAGTTCAGTGCGCTTTTCTTTGTTTCTGACAATATTTTTCTGTGTTTTTTGTGTGCCTTGTAACGAATAATCGTATTATATTTCGTATTTTTTGTTACTTCAAGTTTCTTCTTCAACCTTGAGGAGATTGTCCAGGAATATATATACTTCAAACAAATGGAAAAAAAGACGATGAAAAATCAAATAAACGATTGGGTGAAACTCATTTGATAAAAATAGAATAACATATGGAATATTTAAAATATTTCCTTCTCAGAACTTTATATCTTCCGTAGTTGGTCGAACAATGTATCCGGTAAAGTGTCAGGTTAATAAGAAAAGATGATATTGAGGAAAAATTGTATTAAAAATAAAGCAAAGATATTCAATAGAAAATAAATCACTAAACTTTTAAGAATGCTTGACGTTTGCCTGATAACGTAACTGTCCGGGTTTCAATTCTCGATAGTGGATGCGCACTGCTGATGAGTCCCAAATATAAGACGAAACGGCCGTCCAGTGCTTTCTGCATTCTGTTAAGTTTGATTCTAGACTCGATGAATTACTTAATTATAATTATCTCAAATCCTCCTAATTTCTATCATATATATATATATATATATATATATATATATATATATATATATATATATATATATATATATGGGATAAGGAAGAGATTTCACAATACAGAATGAGAATCTTTTATCCGAAATTCCTGGGACCGGAAGTGCTTCGTTTTTCAGATTTTGGAAAACAGGTTATTTAATTTGTATACAACATCTATAAAATGGGTCAGCTTGGGAATGGAACCCAATCATAAACACAATATCCCTTTATATTTTCTAACACAGCTTGAACATATACCCTGAAAGTAGTTCTATATAAATAACACATACCCTGAAAGTAGTTCTATATAAATAACATGTACCCTGAAAGTAGTTTTATATACATAACATATACCCTGAATGTACTTTTATATAAATAGCTTATACCCTGAAAGTAGTTTTATATAAATAACATATACCCTGAATGTACTTTTATATAAATAACATATACCCTGAATGTACTTTTATAGAAAATGTAATAAAAGTTGTGATACAGGTAATGATGTTAGTCATATAATGCTTACATAGATTTTTAAGTGGTGACGTTGAGATAATTGTTGTACTTTCTGTACATCAACAAAAAACATGATCACTATTTACAATATATATATATATATATATATATATATATATATATATATAAATGCAGGAATTTTTTGAAATCTTGAATAATATCTTTACTGACCACGAAACAGCTGGTAAGTAATCCACGAATGAAGGTGTTGCTGTGACGATCGCTCACAAAAAACTGGCGCCAACGTAGGCTACGTGGCTGGAGAATCCCCCACCTAGGGTAGATGAGGTCACTTACAACAGCTGCACATCACCTAGAAACCTGCCCAGTGCTTTCTGAAATGTTTTATTTGTGGCAAGTCATATGTTAGCACTTGAAAAAAAAAACTTTTGGATTTTGGAGGTTTTCGGATTTTTTGAATTTCGTATAAAGGATACCTAACCGGTATAAGGGAAACAATCGAAAAACTATTTTAAGCAAAAGATTTTTGAGAATAAAAAGGAAAGGAACTCAACCAATATTACTTTGCTAATAACCGAACAGGAATGTTAATCTACCAATAATCGAACAGGAATGTTAATCTGCCAATAATCGAACAGGAATGTCAATCTGGCAATAACCGAACAGGAATGTTACTTTTTATACTAGTCTTTCTTCGTGGTCGGGATATTTCAGCCATACGATCGAGAAGATGGGAGTTATGCCGTGTTGAAAAAGGAGAAGTCGTTGAAAGGAATCTGTAACTCGAAGATGAGCGGGGACTGTTTTTAAATGTGGTGCTTGTTTCAAGGGGGTTGGTGAAAAGTTAAACATTTTGTCTTTGTTTGGTGATGTAAAGTTTAAGCAAGAATTTTAGGGAGGCTGGACATATTTTTGTTGACACCGGTTCTAAAGAATTAAGTCTGAAGAAAAAACCCTCAAAACAAAACAAATCCTACAGAAAACTTAAAAAGGGCTGTTGCTGTTATTATTATTATTATTTGTGTATTTTAGGTTTCCTGCTTTGTAATATGTAGAGCCAGGTCCAAACTATGGTCCTTAGGACCTATAGGAGAATTGTCTTTTAATTGATAGCGCTTTTCTTAGTATTATGAGATGTTCCTAGTAAGGCGATCTTTTGAACTTGTATTTTGATATTACCTGGGACACTGTTAGTAAAATTGTCCATTCCTTTTCTCACGAGGCCCAGACCTTCGATTACTATTGGTAGTCTCAGTCTTCATTCCCCACATCCTGTTAATCTCGATCTCCAGGTCCTTCTATTTGCATAATTTCTCGATAATTTTCATCGAAGTGTTTCTCTCAGATGGTACTGGTATGTCAATAAGCATACACTTCCTGAATTTCTTGGATTTTATGATAATATCAGGTCTGTTGGCTTTTATTTCCCTGTCAGTTTGAATTGACATGTCCCACAGGACAGTTACATCGTTATTTTGGGTAAATAGGCCTGGTTGGTGCTCATACCATCTCTCAGTGGTTTCGATTTTGTGCTTCTTGCATATCTTCTAGTGCACATATATCGCTACCTTGTGAGATTTGGGGGTATATTCATTTTTTGCTAGTTCCCGAGATGCTGAGATAATACGGCTGACATCATATTTTCCACAGATTCTGCATTTTGAGTTACTTACATAATTTATAACTTTTTCCCTAAAATCAATTCCGTTATATTTCACTCGCCATTAGCTTATTTTGTTTACTATAAAACATTGAAAGTAAATGTTAAACCTGATTTCAGTTCTTTTATTTTAATCTAAATATAACCCCTCATATCCGGACTTTGTAACGAATTCCTCATATCCGGAAGGCCTTCTTAGTCCGGTCGTCAGGAGTTCTACTGTAAATCTTACAACCTTTCTATTTCTTGATTGGCCGAGCGTTACTGAAACTGCTGACTGCGTAATTATATATAAGTTCGGAATTCTATATATATTAGGACATATTTGATCATCATTGGGACATTAACTAACAGGCATATATATATATATATATACAATGAAGATACTGTACTCGATTAATAACAACAGATCGAGACACTAAGTACCTAATTGGTCCACAAATAAGAGCTGGAGTAATTATCTTACAAATCGTTGGTTACGAGATATGGAAATATGGCTGAATGGATGGAGACCGCCTGAAAGAGAAGTTTACGAATGATCGCCGGATAAATTATTTTACCAATTACAACCCAAGTTGTTCTAAAATAGAATAATTAAATTAAAGGCTAATTCGATCCGAATTTAGGATTTTACTAATTACTACATAATGAATAAATATTAATTGTAATTAGGGATTTTTATTATGCCCTATAAATACCTTTGCCAGGATTTGTATGTCTCTCACGAGTGATTGTGGCGTGTACTTGATTAGGAACAGACATATTACTGGTTTTTACTTTGGTATGCAATTAGTTCTTAAATGACATTTCTGACTTGACAATGAACCTGAAGTCTGATAAACTTTATACACAGCAAGTTCAATAAACTAACTGAACGATTTTCACTAATTATTCGGTAAAATTCTTTTGAGCAAGCATAAGATTCCGAACTTGATCGAAGAACAATTTTTTTTAGATCTGTTAAGGTAAAACTAAAGGGGTGCCAGTGTGACTAAGTAGACCAATTCTTGCATGGAAGGGTCGATGATATTAACTGCATAGTAATGTTAGTGGAAGATGAGGTCGATTTTGTCGAGCCTTTCTCTCTAGTCGTTTGATTTCTTTCTTTTTTCTTCTGGGGGGCTACGAAGCTTTTGGTTTTGATGGTGATGGAACATCGTCGGTTTGTAGGGTCTTGTGCTTGTATTTAAAACGATTTAAGCGCAAGTCCAGTGGCTTTCAGTGTTGTTTTGATTTAGTCATGTATTTTCGAAAAGGGTAATCCTGTTGTCAGTATTAATTGGAATTAGGGATTTTTATTATGCCCTATAAATACCTTTTCCAGGATTTGTTTGTCTCTCACGAGTGATCGTGGCCTGTACTTGATTAGGAACAGACATATTACTGGTTTTTACTTTTGTATGTAAGTAGTTCTTAAATGACATTCGAACTGGACGCTGAAGCTAAGTACCTGACTGGTTCACAAATAACAGCGGGATAAATTATCTTTTAAAATTATATATGAAAATTATTGTTGTTTACGAGATATGGAAAACGCTTTACTTGTTTTATAATTATATCACAGATGGCAATATCAGTATATGGTAAGATGGTTTTTGGGAGTGGCTGTGCAAGGACCTTGGTTTTCTTGATGATTAAGGCCAAAAAATGGTAGGCCATAGTAAAGTTGTTCTAAAATAGAATAATTAAATTAAAGGTTAATTAGATGCGAATTTACGACTTAACTATTTACTACATAATGTATCAATATTTAATTGGGATTAGGGCTTTTTATATATTATTATTATTATTATTATTATTATTATTATTATTAGGATTGGTTTGTCTCTCACGAGTGATCGTGGCCTGTACTTGATTAGGAACAGACATATTACTGGTTTTTACTCTTGTATTCAAGTAGTTGACATTTCTAACTGGCCGCTGAGTTCGAAGTCTGACAAACATTATACACAACAAGTTTAATAAACTAATTGAGCGATTTTCACCAATTATTCGGTAAAATTCTTTTGAGCAAGCATAATATTTCGGATCTGATCGAATAACGAATTTTTCAGATCTGTTAAGGGAAAACTAAAGGGGTGCCAGTGTGAGGAATGCGACTCAGCTCGTTGATAAATGAAGAGTGAACCAGTTTGTCTCGACCGACCCACCCAACCACCCAATCATTACGCATGCCATTGTACTCCCTACTTGTGTTATCTTTCGAGCAATCTACCCGACTGATCAAGCTATCAGCTCGCACCTTTATACCCAAGGTAGATCTCCGGAGCTATGGTTGACCGGTTGGTATGGACGGAATGGCCATAAGCAATGACTCAGTCGACCGTCATGGGACATTGGATTTGGCATTGTCTTTAAGATTAGGATCAGGTACTGGCGCCAAAACGCCTTATGGATGCGGACGTGATGACACAGTGGGTTTATTTATACACCAACCTGGTCAATATTTATTTTGCCTTGCCACGGATGCAAAATATGACACAAGGTCGTTTTGAGATGAGGGTAATTGTTTCAAAATGCTTGTTTGTTTTTTTTCATTGCATACTTCGTGCGTTGGGAAGGTATTTATATGGGGCAAGATCTCTGGAACCAGGGTAATATTTTGTCGTCGTCCGCACGAATGGAATAGCTATTTGCTATCGCCATGAATGTATGATATACAAAGCCAGTGATTTTAATCTTGATGCGGTACACGGCTCTGGTTTACTTCCTTTTCGAAATAGTTCGTGGCTTTCCACAGCTTCCTTTACTTTTAATAGCTATAAACTGTGTATTGCTATAACAGTTCCTAGGAAAGTATAGTAGAGTATTTTTTCGTTGTTTTTTTATAAGTTTTTGAATTTTTAATTTTCCACTTCTTAGGTTACCGCTCAAGATTTTCAGAGTTTAGTTTGCCCTGTTAGTTCATCTACAGTTGAGATTAAACCTGAAATTTAATTTCATCGTCTTTTTTAAAACTTTTCTCCAGTAAATCAGAAAGTTTTTCTGGTGTAAATGAATTCATAAAAACGCTTTGACAGGTGTGGGGTCTGGAACATAGAAATGAAGAAATACACTAGAAAAAACGATAAATGTAAACTGTTTTGCTGAATGAAACAACACCGAATGAGAACTTTTTGATCCCAACATAACTTCCCTCAACTCTACACACATCTTTATTAAGTTGAAACGGATGAAGGCCCGATACAGCATTAGAGTTGATTCTCATTTCTGGAGAGGGTGGGTTTAAGAATCATGTGAGGCACTTAGCATGCTAATATTAATAAACAATCTTTCTTTCTTTCTTTCTTTCTTTCTTTCTTTCTTTCTTTCTTTCTTTCTTTCTTTCTTTCTTTCTAGCTCATTCTTTCTAGCTCTTTCTTTCTTTCTTTCTTTCTAGCTCTTCCTCTTTCTTTCTTTCTTTCTTTCTTTCTTTCTTTCCAGCTCTTCCTCCTTCTTTCTATCTCTTTCTCCCCTTCTCTCTCTCTCTCTCTCTCTCTCTATATATATATATATATATTCTTTCTTTCTTTCTTTCTTTTTGTTTGTTTGTTTGTTTGTTTCTTTCTTTTTAAATAGAAAGAGACTGTGTGTAAAGCAAAGGTGAAAAAAACAAAAACAAAACCGATAAACAATTTGAAAGCCAAAAGGTAAATTCAGAGATACACATATTAAAAGACACATAGATAGCTAGATAAATATAAAGACATTGATAGATGCATTTCAACAGACAGACAGACAGATAGGTACGAACACATTGATATATATATATATATATATATATATATATATATATATATATATATATATATATATATAAACAGAGGATTGATAAATAAAAGGTAGATTGATTTATATATATAGATATAAAGAGAGAGAGAGAGATAGGTAGACAGATAGATAAGGACACATTAATCTCTCTTTCTCTCCCTCCTTCTCTCTCTCTCTCTCTCTCTCCCTCTCTCTCTCTCTATATATATATATATATATATATATGTATAATTCACTGAGACGAAAATGCTTTGAAAGTGTCTTTATCGCTAGTTCAGCCTCGCTAAATATGCGTCCAGGCTCTTACAATATAGCTTCATTCTTGGCAGATTTTCTGTAGGATAGTCAGGGACAAAGGTGATATAGAGAAAATGATAAAGAAAAAGATTATAGATGAATTTGGCTAGATTGAAAAAATCTTCTTTCAAAAAATCTTCTTTGAAATACATATTTTTTCAAAGTGTCTCTCAAAAACGTCTCTCGTTTCTTACGCATGTGTAGTCGTGGCGACATCAGCAAAGCCCAGTCCGATGAAGTCCAAACGTTTAAAACCCGTCACAAAAACATTTTTTACACTTTGTCATACTATTTTCTCAATACTGATCTTTGACATATGAAATTATATAAAATTATATATCCTTATGTCATATCTTATATATATATATATATATATATATATATATATATATATATATATATATATATATATATATATATATATATATATATATATATATATATATATATATATATGTGATAAAATAGTTTTAAGGTATGTTATATTCATGGTTTAAAGTGATCAATATCAGGGCTAGAACATATGTAAATATAAAAGTGGACTTTAAGTCAACACCCAGAGGCGACAGGCAGTCTGTTTCATGATAAACGTAATCGTCACGCAATGACGATCGCGTTTAGCATGAAATAGACTGTCGCCTCTGAGTGTTGACATCACTGTCCATATATATATATATATATATATATATATGGACAGATAACTATATTGATAAGCAGCAGATTGATCTCTCTCTCTCTCTTTCTATATATATATATATATATATATATATATATATATATATATATATATATATAAATATAAAAGTGAACATAGAACTCAACAGTTAGTGACGACAGTCTGTTTCATGCTAGATGCAATGATCGGGCCCGATGATTGCATCTAGCATGAAACAGACTGTCGCCTCTAAGTGTTGACTTCTATGATCACTTTTATATTTACACACGCTCTATCTTTGATATTGAGCACTTTATCCCATAAATATAGCACATTTTAAGTCTATATTTCTTCATATATATATATATATATATATATATATATATATATATATATATATATATGGACAGATAACTATATTGATAAAGAGCAAATTGATCTATCTATCTATCTATCTATCTATCTATCTATCTTACTCTCTCTCTCTTTCTCTCTCTCTCTCTCTATATATATATATATATATAATCAAATGGATAAATAGTGATAAATGCATGGGCAAGCGATCTTATACAAATACATATACATATCCTATAGCGTAAGAAAAAATAGTGCTCAATGTTAAATAACAGAGCTGTTTAATATATTAAAAACATATACATAATACCCTACGTTGGTTGCACAACTCGGAGTTTCATGCTATCTGCAATCTTCAGGTGCAATTTTTGGTTTACACCGTTTAATACTTCTGGTTATCACAAGATATTATATTGTTAGGCTGGATTATTATTTCTGTTACGTGTAGTAGTTTAATCTTGGATATGAATTTAGGCCCAGATTAACATTTAAAATTGAAAATAAATATTATATATTTTAATTTTTGAAAACGGACGCTGTTATTACAAGAAATAACGTTTGGAGATCAAGGGGGTAACTCTATTTTTTATATGAAAATCAATAATGAAATTAATAATATTATGAATTTTATTAATAATATTAATAAAATATGCAGTGATAAAATAAAGATTAAGATACGAATAAAAATACTAATACAAATAATACATCAGGAAAAATATAAGTAAAACTAAAATAAAATGAAATAAAATAAAAATAAAAATGGAAACACATAATAAAGAAATAAAAAATGATAATAATAAAAACAAACCACGTTGCTTTTTAGTAAGACTAAAAGTAAAAGTCAGATAAAGACAATAATAATAATGGTTATATAATAATAATAGTAATAATAATAATAATGTAAATAAAAAATTAACATAAATGTTAAATGCGTTAAAATCTAACAATAACAGTAACAACAATTATATAGTTAAAATATTAATACAAATAAAAATAGTTATGGTAATAATAAATAATACCAGTACTATCGGACTCGGTTAGACTATACTAATCTGGGTCAACCTGCTTGGGTAGTAATTTGGTTTTAGGCAAGCAGGTGTTAATTAACTCACTTCTCTTGGTTAAGAGATTTGGATTGTTCATATTTTTTAGGATCATATATATATATATATATATATATATATATATATATATATATATATATATGTGTGTGTGTGTGTGTGTGTGTGTGAGGGGGTGCTCGACTTACGTCGGAAATCCGTTCCTACAGTGCGACGCAACCTGATTATCGACGTAGGTCGGAACCCACGTACATAAAACCACACGAGTCTGCCTTAAGCTTAGGAGCCATAATGAAGCGCAAAACGTTCCCCAAAAGCGACACAAACGAGAGATAACGAATGTAGCAGAATCCAATATGTCGTACAGCCGGTGAAGAAACGGCGCCGCCTTCCTCATATAGCGCCGCGTGATGACGTTGTGTTGTGCTATGGGAGATGATGCCATAACAACGAAACGGCGTACATTCGGGTTCGTGTGCGTGCGTGTGTGTGTGTGTGTGTGTGTGTGTGTGTGTGTGTGTGTGTGAGAAAGAGAATAGATCTATCTATCTGTATTTATCTTTCTATCTCTTTTTCTCTCACTTTCTCTCTCTACACATATACATATATCATGAGAGAAAGAGAGAGATAAAGAACAGATCTATCTATCTATCTATCTATCTATCTGTCTGTCTATCTATCTCTTTCTGCCCCTTCTCTCTGTCTGTCTGTCTCTATCTCTCTCTCTCTCTCTATATATATATATATATATATATATGGAGAGATAGATAAAGAGCAGATCTCTCAATCTATTTATTTTTTTCTTTGACTCTCTCTTTCTACACACACACACACACACACACACACACACACACACACACACACACACACACACACATATATATATATATATATAGAGAGAGAGAGATAGATAGATAGGAACGAACCGACTTAGTAATGAATAGACATTTAAAATCAAAATACAAATCGTGTTGTGAAGATCAAAAACCAAGAACAATTAAAACTGATAGACAAACAATGAAATATTTAATGATGACAAGAGGCCAACTAACCAAAAGAAAATGGACATTTGTAGTCAAGTTATAAGTCATCTGGATCCCATTTCTCTCTGTCGTTTGCATTGTTTCAAAATATCATTCGACTTTTTCACCAAGTACGTCTGGGCGTTTTTTTTTTTTTTTTTACTTGAGTTTCCGGTGAGCTTTTCACTAAACGAATTCAAAAAGATAATCAGCTCACCGCCAATTAGTAGAAGCACCAAAATAATTAAAAATCTCTGGTTGCTTTCCATATTCCAAAATGCTTTCGGAAAATGGGGGGATAATTACGAAAGAGTCCCATAGTGAAGAATTTAGGTGCGTACAGGAACAGATACGCAGTGGAATTAATTGCAACAATTATTTCATTAGTTAGGGCAAGACCACTGCCCCCCAGAATAGAGTCGCTAAATCAAGAATCGCGTCACAGTCTGTCGACGATAAAGAGTAGTAATTTTCTGATGAATACAATGAAATTAAGAACAAGGGGAAGTTATCGCTTGACAATGACGAGTTCACGTAAGTCATGCCTTCTGGCTTCAATAGTTACATAATATCCCAATGGTGCCGGAGTTTGGTGTTCAATCCCAAATAAAATACAAAACAAAAATATTGACTAATATGTATTTTCTTAGTATGCATGCATGCAGTATATATATATATATATATATATATATATATATATATATATATATATATTTGAATCTTAGGAGAATTTGATAATTATATTTAAGTGATGCATCGAGTCTGAAAACTCAACAGAATGCAGAAAGCACTGGACGGCCATTTCGTTCTATATTTGGGAGTGGATGCGCACTGCTGATGAGTCCCGAATATAGGACGAAATGGCCGTCCAGGGCTTTCTGCATTCTGTTGAGGTTTCAGACTCGATGAATCACTTAAATATATATATATATATATATATATATATATATATATATATATATATATATATATATATACATACACACACACACACACACACACACACACACACACACACACACACACACACACATATATATATATATATATATATATATATATATATATATGTGTGTGTGTGTGTGGTAGAATCTCCGACTGATGCCAATTCAATCGGGTTTCGATCCTAGCTAGAGGCAACCGGACGTCTAGCCACACTGAAGAGCTGTGATACAGCGAAACAGTCTGTCTGCGGATGTCTGTGGAAACCGGTTAGCTAGCCCGTTTTTATTTTTACTTTTTATTATCATTATAAGTGGTAATAATAAAATTAATTTTTGTCTGTTTATGGCAGTTATATATATATATATATATATATATATATATATATATATATATATATATATATATATATATATATATATATATATATATATATATATAATACGTAAAAGGTTAATGTTAAGAGACAAATCAAGCTAAGATATAGTAGTATTAAAAAGAGCTTAATACACGTGTGAAAAAAGTAAAATAAATGTAAGGATAACATGTGCAACTTTTAACTTGAAAAACCAGGAGATCAGTTGAATCCTCTACCTTGGTTTCAACCTTACGGTATCCTCAGGCGATTTTTATCAAACGACCTCTTAAAGCTTTACGTAAAAAAATAAAAAAATAATGAACGCTATGTTATTATTTTCTAAAAATAAATATACAAAGGGACGATGTTGGCTGTAATAGAAAGGGCGGGTGAGAATTTAAGAATGAAGAATAAAAAGTGGGGAGAGAAGAAAAGGAGGAGATGGATGCGTAGAAGGAAGAAGAAAAAGGGGGAAGAAAAGAAAGGGAGGAGGTAGATGTTAAGAAGGAAGAAGAAAAAGGGGAAGAGAAGAAAGGGAGGAGGAGGAAGCGAAGAAGGAAGAAGGAAAAAGTGTCAAGTGAAGAAAGGGAGGAGGTGATGTTAAGAAGGAAGAAGGAAAAGGGGGAAGAGAAGAAATGGAGGAGGAGGTTGTGAAGAAGGAAGAAGAAAAGGGGGAAGAGAAGAAAGAGAGGAGGATGTTATGAATGAAGAAGAAAAAGGGGGAAGACAAGAAAAGCAAGTGTATTATGAATGTATCGGTGGGGGGTTAATTGGAATGTACATTACTTTTTTGTAGTGTTTTTTCCAGCCTCATATGTACTTAATAAAAATTTTCTGATATGCAAGTAAGGTCACAAGATTTGGGATTTCTCTTTTAAAAAGCTTCTTTTTGATCCGGAACTGTCATAATCGCTATTTTTGCCTCTTGGCAGAGGCCGAAAACATTGTTGTGATTGTTGTCAGGCTTTGCCTTTATTAAACATTTCTACCTTACGATCGGATCCTTGTTGTTTTTTTCTTTTAAATTCCATACCTGGTTACCTAAGGTTTGCTAGCTTAAATGACGACCTATGATTATACCATCTATGCTTGAAAGTGCCTTCCGTAAATCCTATATATGCTTTATTTTGGCTATTAATATCTCTTCTGTTTTATAAATTTATAGCTTCTGTTTTACAAGCTTCATTTAATGGACATCTATTCTTATTTCTGCAGTTGCATATATTACTAGTGTAAAGTATATTTTGCTGCACATTAGTTTTGACTATTCTGGCGTTTTGTCTATTATTTATATATATATATATATATATATATATATATATATATATATATATATGTGTGTGTGTGTGTGTGTGTGTGTGTGTGTGTATTAAAGAAAATATGAAATTGTATTTTTAAATCTAACCTTTTCTATGTAAATTTTTTATGAAATTCTCTTTTCGGACCTCTTTTAGTTTCAAATTAAGACTTCATTCTTCATTGAACCCCAATTTAATGTCATAAGGTTCATATCTGGGTTTATTTTTAAGGCTAATACTTTCCATCTTCCCCTGACCACCGACTTTTACATTTCGTCTGACCAAAACATTGAAATGGATAAATTCTGTATTAATTTTTCGACGGCTGTCACAGTAAATTTCTAAGTTTTCGTCTGTTGAAATAGATCTGTCCCCAATATAAGATAATTTTGGATTTTGTTGTGTAATACTATATATATATATATATATATTTAAAGACATTTATATTATGTTTAACGTTCTTTTTATAGATACAAGTATTTAAGTATATAAAAAGAACGTTAAACATAATATAAATGTCTTTAAATAAATTGTCGGACAATGTCCAATTCTAAAATATATATATATATATATATATATATATATATATAGTTGAACCTAGAGAGCCAGACAAACCTACCAAGGTTTCACATAATCGGATCGTCAGGGAAGGCCGGCTTCTCATAAGTATAAGTAACTACACTCGTTTCGGAAAAACTTCGGTTTCTTGACAGAGCATATAAACTACACAACACAGAAACACAAAATTACATCATGAGTATAATCTATTTCAGCTGACGCCGAATGCGTCAGTTTTATTCAACTCAAACGGTGAACTGTATTCAGTGTCGGAACTAGAGATTTAAAATTTGATATTTAACAAAGACACACACACACACACACACACACACACACACACACACACACACATATATATATATATATATATATATATATATATATATATATAGTCATCCACAGACAGACTGTTTCACAGGTCATTAGTGTGACTAAACATCCGATTGCTTCAAGACGGAACCGAAACCCGACCAATTTGGTATCAGAAAGAGACTGTACTCCAAAACCATTGGCGCACGGCAGGGATGAAGATGAATTTAGACGTATTTATTTATTTTTTCGATAAACACGACAGTGAATGGAGAACTCGTTTCGTATTAACGAAGATTCTTGCATCAGCAGCAGTAATAGTCACTGTTTACCAATTCATTTGTCTCCCCGAGAGCTCAACCGAAATAATTCTTTTTCGGGGGCATATATATATATATATATATATATATATATATATGTGTGTGTGTGTGTGTGTGTGTGTGTGTGTGTGTGGATTAAATGCGACAATGGGAATTTTAGCCGACGCGTTTTGTCCTCTGAGGGAATATAGGATTTATTTTGCTGCACGTGTATATATGTAAAGGCGAGGATACCATTGGTTTATCAATGCTTTTAAATTTGTGAATATTCATGTATGATTATCAGGTTGTTGAAAGGTCATTCAAAGCATATGGAGGATACAAAGTGTCATAATTTAAAGTCTGGTGAAAGTAAAGTGAGCGATTAATATTCAGTAATTATTTTAATGAATATTGTTTAGATTGTGATTAGACTTTAAATTATGACACTTACGTTTCGCCCTCTGATTGACTTTATCAAGTCAAATGCTAGAATTTTACTTTGTAACAAGTATTTATATACAAAAGCAAATATGTTATTGGTTTTTCAAAGTTTTTAAGTTTAGGAACGCTCATAAATATTCATCAGGTTAACTGAAAAGTCAGACAAGCTATGGAACACATGAAGTGACACGATTCCACGTCTTTGGCGAGTTGTCGAGTGGTTAGGCATAAGTGCTTTGACAATCAGCCGCGGTTTCGAATTTCCCCATCGTCGGTTTGTCAATGAGTTGACTTCTGGAGGCACGGTGGATTGAGGAATCGGCGAGCCAAGTTCGAATTCCAGTCGCATCAATTACATCCACTTACGTGCTAATACCCTTGGGAAAGATATGAATCCTCTTCTATGGGTAAATAGCAGGACAAACTGGGTTCTATAGCCTTGGATGGCAATTAGGTCGTTTGGGGGATATTGTAGTGCACCAGATCACTGTATTCGGCTCTTCAAAAAGTGTGGTTGGTTCTACAAAAAGCTTTCACCACTATAATCAAATCATATGTGCTGGAGTCTGGGCTGTCGGTTCGTAGGACAAGAGCTGCTTGACCCTCATACGTCGAAAACGACGGGAGAGTCCAGTCAGTGACTTCTGGATACCAGCATGATATGATGAAGTGATTGAAATGCACGTCACGCATTGTGAATAGAACCCTGTAAACAAAACTGTTCGAAAGCCGTCATGGTTGGTACTAGCACGAATGCACAAGTCATCGTGACGGAGGTTTCGAGCATAATGGATTTTTTCAAATTGCTGATCACAGCAGATTATATATTCTCTCTATGGAACTCTAATTAACGTATATGCACCGTAGTTGCTGTATACATGGTGTGATGGGTAATTTGTTGCCATTTTATATTTTTAATTTCGTACATGCGCGTTTTTATTTTTTATTTTGTCGGCTCTATAGTAGGGTCAGGTTGGCAACGTCTGTGGGAAAAAGAGCACCATGACGCAATTTACATCGCCAGAAATTTCGAAAAGGCATACTGTACTGCTTGGCATTCGCGCCAGAAGCTCCAATACGAATATTTCGGAGTGTTTGAGCGTCAATCAGAGGACAGTGCAGAGGATTCAGAAAGGGTTTGATGAGTCTAATGCTGATTACGAAGGTACGGTAGCTCGGAAAACTCACTCTGACCGTTCTGATCACACGAATTTGTAGATGAGGACCTAAGACTCAACATGGAGACATACAACAAGTGCCTTCATGCCTTGGGTCAAGAGGGTGGCTGCTGGAAACCCTATGTTTGGCAACAGGACTCTACATCATGCCGCACAAGCAGGACAACGCAGTCATGGCTGTCAGACAATTTCTGCGACCACATCACCCCCTTACATCTGGCCACCTAACTCCCCACAGTACATCCCCCTTGATTATTATATGTGGGGAGCAGTTGAGCGGGAGACCAACAAAACTCTTTTTAACACCAAAGATGAACAGAAGGCAAGGATTATGACAGCATTCACCAACTTAAACAACGAGACCGTCCAGAAGATAAATTTTATAAATTTTGCCTAACAGAAATATGGTGCTATATACACTGTTACCAATTTCTTGTTCTTATTAATTATGACCTACCAAATCTTATTCATTGAATTGCCTTTTTTTGTAATCTTTGATATTTTTTACACAGTTTTTACCTATGAATATCGTAAAAGGATTGCATACTTTGCTTATGGTGATTCAAAATTAGGATTTTGGTTCGAATATATTTTCCATTCAATGTATCCAATGCAAATTATATCAACTTTAATTGGATTTACTCTTGTTAGACGCTCACTCGTTCTAACTTTCGTTAGGTCACCGAATGCTCGTTATCACGTTCGAAATTCTCGTTGTAGACGAGACTTTGTAGATACAGATACTGGTAATAGTAACGCCTTCAAATAATACTCGCACTAATAATACTTGTTCAAATAGTAATCGCCGAAAAGTAATTTGTATAATGATCAGTATAAAGAAATAGCACAGTGCATAGTATAGAGAATAGCGATCACTTAGACGTCACACTAATTCCTATTTATACGTTTTCCTTTACGATCACGTGATCTGCTTATATAATAACGGAGCCATCTGTGTTTGCTCACTGGTGATCTGTGTTCAAACTACAATGTCGGTAATGACACTTTATTTCTATGCAACATCTTGAAATAGTAAAATTTTGAAGTCACATTGTAAGCAAAAACCTGCGGAAACCAGGAAATTTTAATACATTTTTTCAGATGATCTTTAAAACTAAATGCTCAAAGTTAGGTAAAAGCTATGAATCTAATTTTTGGTGTCAGTACTTATCACATCAAACTCCAGTATCTGTCTATATTTCTGAGATGAGGTATTATGCACACTATTTACATTATTCGGACTATTGTCCTCATCTTTGTCGCCTATATTTTACAAGGTTTCGGCCGTTGTACGCTCCGGCCTTCTTCAGACGGTTAGAATATCGAACTGAACCCTTTATTTCGCACACTGGGGTAGACTGTTCTAGTTCCACGTGCCATGTTTAATGGATGTCAGTTATCAGTTATCTCCTGTTAATTCCCCTCTCCACGTTCTCCACTACCTTAACCAGGAATTGAACTCACACTCTTTGATAAAGGCGTTAGTTAGATCCAGTGACAGGACCCAAAGAGTGTGAGTCCAATACCCGGTGTGGAGAACGTGGAGAGGGGAATTAACAGGAGATAACTGATAACTGACATCCATTAAACATGGCACGTGGAACTAGAACAGTCTATCCCAGTGAGCGAAATAAAGGGTTTAGTTCGACATTCCAACCACCTGAAGAAGGCCGGAGCGTACAACGGCTGAAACGTTGTAATAAATATGGCGACAAAGATGAGGACAATAGTCCCAATAATGTAAATAGT
>OZ038502.1:84051673-84126673 GCA_964036315.1 Acanthosepion esculentum
TAGACTACTGTCCTCTTCAATGGCCGCCTTCAGGACTCCGTCATTCAAGACCTGTTGTCGTCCACTGTGAGGCTCATCATGGAGAGACAAATCTCCCGACTTGAATTTTCGAAACCAACGCCTTGCAGTACGTTCATCCACAGCACTATCCCCAAACTCTTGACATATGCGGCGACTTGATGCAGCTGCTGATAAGCCCACTTTGAAGTCGTAAAGCAAACAGTCCCGAACGAGATCTCTAGAAACTTTCATCCTTCTCACAGCTGTCCGGCTTATAACTGATGGCCGGGCACGGTGCGCGTGTTTTTTATAACTTCTGATGTTCCTACTTCCGGCTGTCCGAATTTGAAAACAATTGCTACACGCATTTCGTATATATTTCAACTTCATTCAATGACTAATTAAAAAACGGACAGAACTTTTTTGGTTACCTTATATATATATATATATATATATATATATATATATATATATATATATATATATATATATGTGTGTGTGTGTGTGTGTGTGTGTGTGTGTGTGTGTGTGTGTGTGTCTGTATTGAACAATAAAAAAATATTTAAAAATTAAAATCTTCTGACTTCAGAGGGTTGTATATTAATATTTTTTCGTTTTTATTATTATTTCATTTAGATTCCTCGACTAGTTTCGGCCAACATGTCCATCATCAGGAGAAAAAAATCTGCTTGCTGGTAGCAGTGAACTACAGAAATGAATGTCCTATATATATATATATATATATATATATATATATATATATATAAAATGTGGCAGAAGGTCAAAATGGGGAATATGGAAAGGACGGTCATCTTCTGTCTTAACATTAAACTTAGCTAACCACAATCACTGACCCCAACGAACCACAATAAACTTTCCACCAAAACAACGCATTCTTACTTACCATTCTTACAGCACCCACCATAATACCTCCATGTCTTTATGAAATCCTAACTAGTCCACACATGTACAATTCTCGTCTGTGGGGGACGGGAGGAACAATTGATACTCGGTTACTGAATGCCGAATGTCTCCTCATAAAGGAATGGCCATTATTACCATTACTATTAGAAATGAGGAGAGCAGATACTACACTTTGATCCTTGCCCGATGGCCAGCGATTGAAGAAAAGCGTAACACGAGTCATAGTGGCTACTCAATCAATGAATATCTTATGAATTCATTATGAGGAAATGGTTAATATTAACAGCAACATTAGAGACGAGGGGAACAGATACAACACTTTATATAAATTGATATGAGCCGGTAATGGTTATATCTTGTATATAAAGTGTTAAAAATTACCGCGTTGGTAATGGTGAGAGTCTCCGGTCGGGTTTCGATCCTGGCTTGAAGCAATCGCATGTCTAACCACACTGATTAGCTGTGATACAGCGACATAGTCTCTGGATCACTATATATATGTCATTCGCAGACAGTACTATGATACAGCGAAACAGTCTGTGGATATATATATATATATATTTAATATAATTATTATATATATATATATGTTATTCACTTAATTAATATATAAAATAAAACTTAAATAATATATAAAAGTTATTAATATATATATATATAGTACAGACAGTACTGTTTCGCTGTATTACAGATCCTCAGTGCGACTAGATATCTGGATGCCTCAAGCAAGGGTCGAAACCCAACTGATTTGGTCTTAGTCAGAACTTCTGCCACTGAGCTATCTTATATATATGTATAAGGCGTATTACGTATATAAATTTATTTATTTTTAATCTCTATGCATATTAATACACATATATATGCCTGTAATATCCATAGATATATACACCCCCACACACCCACACTCTCACACAGAGACAGGGACGCACACACTCAGGCGCGCTCCTCTCCAAAATTGTATAGATGCCCTGCGATGTAAACTGATCTTTTGGTGGGCGAGAAAAACAACACAATGACATATATTTGCAGTCATGTCACGAGGAACAGTTGAGAAAAAATTGTCGGAAGTTTGAAAAGCATAAAAAATTATATTACTTCCTTACCGCTAATCTTCACCCCCGCTGTCCATCCCGACGAAAATAACTTCGCTTATTCACAACATATGATGAATGAATGAAAGAAAGAAAGGAAAGAAAGGAAAGAAAGAAAGGAAAGAAAGGAAAGAAAGGAAAGAAGAAAAGAAGAATAACAGTGAACATAACGCATGAAAGTTTGATGGGTTAAATGAAGAAGGATAGAAGGAAAGAACAGATTGGACAAAATGAATGAAATTTTGACGGGTTAAGAAAGAAAGGACAATGTATACGTAATGAAATGGAAGTTTGCGGGGGGTGGGGGGTAAAGAAAGAAACAAAGGTGGCAAATAAATAATGAAATCAATAAATAAGTAAATAAATAAATAAATAAATAAAAATAAGAAGAAAAAAGGAACAAAAGAAAGAAAAAAGATGAAAAACGTACAGAATAGACATAAGGTATGAAAATTTGAGGTGTTAATAAAAGAAAGAAAGGAAGAAAGAAAAAAAGAAAAAAGAAAGAAAGAAAGAAAGAAAGAATAATGTGGACATGATGCATGGAAATTTACAGGGTTAAAGAAAGACAGAAAAAAAGGAAATGTTAAATAAATAAATAAATAAAGAAAGAAAGAAACAAACAAACAAACAAAGAAGAACAGTTTGGAAGTTTGTGAGGGTGAAAGAAAGAAAGAAAGAAAGAAAGAAAGAAAAAAAACAAAGAAAAGGAAACAAGAAAAGAAGGAAAGAAAAGACAGTATCGTCATAATGAATAGAAGTTTGTGAAGGTAAGAGAAAGAAAGAAAGAAAGACAGAAAGAAAAACAGAAAGACAGAAAGAAAGAAAGAAAGAAAGAAAGAAAAAACAAAGAAAAGGAAACAAGAAAAGAAGGAAAGAAAAGACAGTATCGTCATAATGAATAGAAGTTTGTGAAGGTAAGAGAAAGAAAGAAAGAAAGACAGAAAGAAAAACAGAAAGAAAGAAAGAAAGAAAGAAAAAAAAAACAAAGAAAAGGAAACAAGAAAAGAAGGAAAGAAAAGACAGTATCGTCATAATGAATAGAAGTTTGTGAAGGTAAGAGAAAGAAAGAAAGAAAGAAAGAAAGAAAGACAGAAAGAAAAACAGAAAGACAGAAAGAAAGAAAGAAAGAAAGAAAGAACAGTGTCGTCATAATGAATGGAAGTTTATAAGAAAGAAAGAAAGAAAGAAAGAAAGAAAGAAAGAAAGAAAGAAAGAAAGAAAGAAAGAAAGAAAGAAAAAAGAAAAGGAAGGGTGGAGGGAAAAAGTATCGTCATAATGAATGGAAGTTTGGGTGGCGAACGAAAGAAAGAAAGAAAGAAAAAAAGAAAAAAGAAAGAAAGAAAGAAAGAAAGAAAGAATAACGGGGACATGATACATGAAAGTTTGCAGGGTTAAAGAAAGAAAGCAAAATGGAAATAATAAATAAATTAAAAAATAAATAAAGAACAGCACGTGCATATGAGAGTTTAAAGAAATAAATAAATAAAGAAAGAATGGAAGTACGGCGTGGACGTAATGCATAAAAGTCTTATATGTTAAAATGAGGCTTCCTGGGTATGACGATAAACTAGATCCAGGCAGCAAGTCTTCTGATCGGAAGGTATTGAGGAGCGTGGAAACATCCGATTAATTGCTGTGGTTCCCCAGTCCATTCTGACCCGGTGTGGTAGCACCTGTTAGTATCACAGCTATGAGAAAATAGTTAACCCTCAAATCACTACGAAAGTATAAAAATAAATTTTTATAGTAAAAATATCAGCAATGCATTTTTGAAATATTATCACCAATGCATTTGCCATTCGACAAAGATGATCTTTACAAAAATATGCCATCGAAACCTGATCTACAAACTGATTTCTTACAAAGAATACATATTCTATTCATACGAACCTGTCCTAAAAATCTCGTCAGCATTAAATAACATATTGAGGTTGATAAGCCGTAAAAGAAACCAAACCAAAAACAATCTGACGGGGTAAAGACAGGAAGAAAAAAAAAAGAAAGATACGGATACTAGTGGAAAGAAAAAGAAAGAAAGAATGAAAGTTAAAGAAAAAAGAAAGAAAGATAGAACGAACATTGTCGTCATAATGAATGGAATTTTGTGAAGGTGAAAGAAAGAAAGAAAGAAAGAAAGAAGAACAGCGTCGTAATAAAGAATGGAACTTTGTGAGTTAGGTGTTCTGTCGTCAGTCATTTTTGCAATGTGACCAGCCCAGCCCAGCCCAACGAAGTATATATATATATATATATATATATATATATATATATATATATATATATATATATATATATATATACTAGTTTGGTATTCGTCACTTCAATATTTGTATAATTGTATATGTATGTGTGGGTGTGTGTGTGCGCGCACACACACACACACACATATACATATATATATATATATATATATATATATATATATATATATATATATATATATATATATATGGCAGTGAAGGGTTTGGTAATCTGTGTGGATAAATCCAAAGAGGATGTAATCCAGAGAGCTAAATGTAACAAGAAAGCAAATATTAATTAAATAATTATAATTAAGAAAGAGACAACTTTAAGGTTCCATTTTTATTTTATTTGTTTTAAAATAATTTTGGGGAACCTTATTAATTATAATCTTTATTAATTATAATTATTTAATATATATATATATATATATATATATATATATATATATATATATATGTGTGTGTGTGTGTGTATAGGTGTATATATGTTTATATATTTATTTGTTATATATTTTTTATATGTTATATATATGTATATATATATATATATATATATATATAGAGAGAGAGAGAGAGAGATAGATAGATAGATAGATAGATAGATAGATAGATAGATAGATAGATAGATAGATAGATTTTAAGCGTTTCACCCCAAGCAAGGTGGGAAGCCATTAGCACGCAAGAGGTTACAGAGAGTTGGAGCGAGAACAAAGAGGAGTGATAGAGGAAAGGATGAAGAGAAGGATAGGGGATAGATCAAGGCATCTGGAGGCGTCGATTGACATTACATTTGAATAGTTGGAGATTATAGCTATCAGGGAAACAGGAAAAGGCGAGGGAGTTCCACAGGCGAGAAGTGCGAGACATGAAGCTATTGGAGTAGAAGAGACGGATACATTTAACAGTTTCGACAGTGAAAGGGTGTGAGGGAGATGCCAGCCTAGTAAAACGCTTAAATTCATGAAGTCTGGAAACCAGCGAAAGCTGCTCATCGGAGCAGTTACCATGAAAGTATTTGTAAAAAAAGACAGTCAGAGGCGACAGCACGTCTGTGAGAGAGCGACTGCAGACGAGATGCCAGATCAGGGCCAATTACATTGCATATCCGTCTCTGGATCTTATCAAGAACCTTGAGACAAACAGAAGGGGCACCGGACCATATATGGCGGCAATACTCCATACAAAGGCGAATAGTTGATTTGTAGATTTGAAGGATCAACTCCGGCGAGTATGTTGTGACCAAGTAAATGGTTAAAGAAAGAAATAAAACAAGTGTTACAGATATATCATATATTAAACAGTAAGTACAACAGAAGCGTATTACACGTCTAGTGAGTGTGTGTCGGTTGACCCAGCGTTCGATCTATTCGACTGTTCCCCCAAGGCCTTCTCTCCTACTAATCTTATAGTAGGCGGAAGAGTTCAACATAGACTCTTTCGCGGGAGGATACTACAAAAATATATTAGATATTTTATTAGACTGGAAGAAAGAATCGAAGAAAGAATGCAAGAAAGGATGAAAGAATGTTTAGGCATATGTCCGCAAATCCATCGTTTTTTAGTTATCAAGTTTAAAGCAAGTTTACGGAAGATGTCGCTGTGTTGTCATTTAGAATAAGTTACATTTGTCATTCGTTTAGAAAAAATTCTAAAAAGACTAATAAACACTAATATATCCCCCACTGATCCAAGTAAAAAAAATAAAATTAATTATATACTAAACTAAATTTATTATACCAATCTAGTCATCCATAATAACTTTTCTCCGTCAACTCGCGTCGTACAAAAGACCAAAATCGTATATCAATTTAAATGACCTTTGGGAGACTGCATCTCTGATAAAAATGTTAATATGAATGTTGGTTTAACAACAACAACGATGCCGAGAAGGCTTATGTTTCACCTGAACGATCATAGTTCAATCTCAGGACATTTAAAGGAACACTCATGTCTACATTCACAATTTAGATAGATATTAATCGAAAATACACTAGTGATTCATGAAGAGCAAACAAATTAAAATTCTGGAAGCCCTTTATATAAAAGAATTGCGGCCAAAAATAAATAAAATCAACTATGAGTAGCGCAACAGAGATCTTAAATGTTTGTAGCACCAAAGTGCATAACACATGCACAGATATGTAACTCCTGAAGATGATCTCAGATAAAACTGAAAGTTAGTGGGCAAATAGAAATTATTTGAAAGAAAAGTTTGAAATTTTCTTGATCCATTTCCTACAGCGGCCCAAAAAAATAATTCGTGGACTTGCAAGGATCAAAACTAAAATAAATAGACATAATACGTTTAAATTATTTAACCAAACAGTCTTGAATGAAAATATGTATAAATATCTATCTATCTATCTATCTATCTATCTATCTATATATATATATATATATATATATATATAAAGGAATTATATATATTGAAGTCTAAGCTATATTTTTTAAAGTTTACCCTCTCCTCTCTCTCTCTATTTCTCTCTCTCTCTCTCTATATATATATATATACATCGAGTGCGATGGATGAATTGTCATCTAAATTACGCAAAGATGAAAACAACACTGACGTCTCATTTTAACAAATATATTTATCAAAATTACACAAAAATGTCTTGAAATATTAAAAAGTAAATTTATTCCATAACATCGCCATTGGCTTCAACCACGGCCTCCAGACGACTTCGGAATCTCCTGCAACTCTTCTGGGTATTATTTAAGTGAATGCTGCATAATCCTTGACTTCAGTTCATCTTTGGAGTTACAAGGAATTTTGTTGGTCTTTCGCTCAACTGCACCCCACACATAATAATCATGTGGGGGTTGCAGTCTGGGGAGTTAGGTGGCCAGATGTAAGCGGTGATGTGGTCGCAGAAATTGTTTGACAGCCATAACAGGGTTCTCCTGCTTGTGTAGCATGGTGCAGAGTCCTGTTGTCAGACATAGGGTCTTCAAGAAGCCAACCCCCTTCACCCAGGGTAGCACTTGATGGAGACCTCCGTGTTGAGTCTGAGCTCCTCGTCAACAAATTGGGGAGTTCTTTTCAGATCAGAACGATCAGAGTGAGTTTTTCGAATTGCCGTACCTTCGCAATCACCATTAGACTCATTCAATTATTTCCGAATCCACTCTATTGTCCTCAGATTGACACTCAAATTAATAAGAAACCCAAATGCGTCAAGTGCGTTCATATTTGAGGCCGCTGGAGCTCCTATGGTGTCAAGGGAAACAAGGTGTAAAGCATTAAGGAAGTTTGCTGATGTAAAAAATCAAATAAAGAAACCCATTTTAACAAAAAAAAAACACGAGGAAAGAAGATTGCAGTGGGCAAAAAAATACATGAAAACTGATTTCAGTAAAGTGCTTTTTACAGACGAATCAAGGATCACCCTCGATGGGCCCGATGGATGTGCTCGAGGATGGGTTTGCAAGCAACATGACTCAAGAAATTTTTTTAAACGCCAACAAGGCGGCAGTGGGATCATGATATGGGCTGGGATTATTGGTAATGAGCTCGTGGGTCCATTTAAACTGAAAAACGGGGTTAAAATGAATTCCAAAAGTTACTGTGATTTTCTAGAGCAATATTTCTTTGAATGGCTTGATAACCAGTCTTTAGCCAAGCGTAGATCTATGATCTTTATGCAAGACAACGCACCAAGTCATGCATGTTTACTAAATCCTGGTTGAAAGAAAGGGGATTTGTTGAAGATTCTCTTATGGACTGGCTTTCAAATAGCTGTGACTTGAATCCCGTTGAGAACCTGTGGAGCATCCTCAAGAGAGATATTTATTCTAATGGAAGGCAATTCAACAGCAAGTGTGACCTCTGGGAGGCAGTTAAAGTTGCTGTAAAAAACTTACCAGCCGCTAAAATTGCAAATCTAACATCAGATGTTGATAATAGGCTGATAAGAGTTATTGAAAGGAAAGGAGCATTTGTGCAATAAATTTTAGGAGGTTCTTATTTTTTGTTAATATATCTTTTATTTTAAAAATAAAATGTTTTTTTTAATGTTTTTCCTTTAAGAAATTGACGAATTTTTTCTAAAATCTTTTCATATTATTTTTTGACATTAGTTTTACAAGGTATAATAATGTAAAAGTATCAAAATAAATAGTTGCAAATAAACTACTGACAGCCAAATTAGTCTGTTTTGTTAACTTAGTAAAATTTTTTCCAAGCAAAAACAATAGTTTTCTCTATCACTATATATCTAAGTTAATAATATTGAGTAGAATCTAAACAACATTATAATAGGACTTTTAACATTAAAGACGCAACTCTTTATACCAATTCATAACTTGCATATAATCTCTAGACGCATTCTAGAGTTAGCATATTTGGTTGGATTGATGTGCGTTTGTGACCCTGGGTTTCACGCTCTGACGATCGCAAAAGAATGAAACCCAGGGTCACAAACTGACATCAATACAACCATATATATATATATATATATATATATATATATATATATATATATATTAATTTTTAATTTTTAAAATTTATACTTATTTTTGATATATATGGAGGACCACTCCCTTCAAAAATTAGTATGAATTTTAAAAATTAAAATTAAAGCTTTTGTTTTAGTTTTAATTTCAAGCTAATAAGTTAAATTTTGTGTATTTCAAATATGAATTTAAATTTTCAGGAACGAGTTTTTTTTTCTTAAATTGCTGATTAAGGTACATTTTTAGACGTCATTCATCACATTTCAATTCTCTATTGAAAATCTTCTAAAAATCAAATACCGTAATTCCCCATGTATAACACGCAATTTTATTAAAACAATAATAAGCAAGATTAGGGGTGCGTAATATACACAGCTGCAGATATCTTTAAAAAATTGTCGTTTCATAGGTCAATTTCAGTTGCGAATTGACAACTCTCCACAAAAATACGAGAATTTGACACTAACATTCGGAGAATGAGACGCCATAGGGATGTCAAATACAATGACATGTACGTAACAATGCTCACAAATAAAATAAGACTTATCATAAAACTAAATTAGAATAGTATTATTCTATGTTTAAAATCATTTTTTTAAATAAGATAAGGAAAGGCTGGCCCTAATGAAATTGGAGAAATACAATTTATAGGGTTTGTTTAGCAAACAAGCGGTGCGTATTATCATGAGTAGAAGCATTTTCCCACACTTTCAGCACAATTTTAGGGGTGTGCATTATGGATGAAGGCGTATTATATATGGGGAATTAAGGTATATATTCCAAAAATATATTTGAAGAATATTAAATGATTTAAAGTATAATTAATCTGGTGTTTGGATGTCATTAATTGTAATTCACTTATATGCTCTATAATAAAAATTATATTGAGCTCTCTTTTGTGCATCAGTTTAAATATTTTATATTGATAGGATCTACTTTGATTACTTACCCGCAGATTTTTTTTAACACACACACACACACACACACACACACATATATATATATATATATATAATTTATTTCCTTTTAAGTCGAAATTTTTATTATTTTAACCTTCCTCGTTTGCGAAGTGACGCCATTTAAACTGAATTTTGACGTGTATCTAATTATTTTTAATAGCCACTTCAATATATGAGGAAATGCTAGCGTTAGATAAAAACTTGCTATAACATACAAAAACGTCGTCCATGAAAATGAATACAGAAACATTAGAAAGTATTCGGTGTGTGTGTGTGGGGGGGAAACAAGAATTAAAAAAATTTGTGATGTCAACGAACACTCGTTGCCACTTTTGTAATGTCAACGAATACTTGTTCTCACTTTCGTAATGCTCGTTGTAGTAGAGACTTTGTAATCGCAGATACAACTATAGTAACGCCGTTGAACAATACTGGGGCCAGACGCCTTCGAATATCACTGGCACTAATAGTACTTGATCGATAATATTCGCTTGAATAGTAACCACCGAATAGTGATCCGAATAGAGAAATAGTATAGTGAATAGTGTAGAGAATAGCGGTCCATATAGGAATAGAGGATAGAGTTGAAATGGTAATCTGTATAGTATAGAGGATAGACTAAAAATAGCGATCAATTAGACACACGCTACCTCCCATATATGTGTTTCCTCTATGGTCATGTGGTCTACTTAATTCAATAATGGGATTGCATGTCTTTGCTCACTGGTGATCGATGTTCAAACTCAAGTGTCGGCAGCGACGCTATATTCCTATATAACAAAAATGAACTTTTGAAAAAGATTAAAAAAATAGGTAGACAAATAAAAAAGAAAAAGCAAACACTCAATAATATTAACTACGAACACGGCCACAATGTGCTAACCGTGTTCGGAAAATAAAACATCCCTCTAACTCTAGAAGCATACACACAACCCAGACACCTAGTTAGAAAGCAGAAAATAAAAGCATCCTTGATAATGGTTAAAGGTATAGTCGAAAGCGCTCGAAATTAAAGAACATTTGGACAGTTTTTACACACTCTGTGTTCAGGAAAGAAAACACTTGTTCGGAAACAATTATTCGCATTACCTTGTCTGTCGTCTTTAATGAAACATGTATAAATGAAGGATTGCTGTCTAAATACGCAATTATATATATATATATTGTCATCCACAGACAGACTGTTTCGCTGTATCACAGCTCATCAGTGTGGCTAGACGTGCGGTTGCCTCCGGCTAGAATCGAAAACTGGCTGAATTCGCGTCAGTCGGAAATTTTACCCTGAAGCCGTTGGCGCACGGCAGAGAAGTAGGTGAATTTAAGCGTATTTATTTTTAGATAAACACACAGTGACTGAGAGAACTCAATTCGATTTACCGAAGAGTCTTGCATTATTAGCCGTATATATATATATATATATATATATATATATATATATATATAGGGTATCCATAAACTTCGTGTGCACTTTAAAAATTTATAACTTTATTAGTATTTGCGATAGAAATAATCTGTAAAAAATGTTATAAAGTTTAATGTACCTAGTTTTAAGTATAGCTAAAATAACTAATGTGATTTCAGGCATTACTGAAAATCAGTTGGCAAATATTTTCCGTGAACTGCAAAATCGTAATACCCTTTGTATTGCTAATGATGGAGGACATGTGGAAACTTAAATAATATTTCAATAAAACCTTAAAAAATATAGATTTACTTCTTTCTAATCCTTTTTACAAATTATTTCTATCGCAAATACAAATAAAGTTATAAATTTTTTAAAGTGCACACGAACTTTATGGACACCCTGTTTATATATATACATACATACATATATATATATATATATAATTGTGTATTTGAGCAGCAATCACCCTTTTATACAAGTTTCATTAAAAACTACAAAATTTAGAAAAAGATCACATGAAAAATGAAATAAAAAACTTAACCGTAGTGCCTTGTCAGTCGTTTTTAATGAAACTTGTATATATATATATATATATATATATGTATATATATATGTGTGTGTGTGTGTGTGTGTGTTTGTGTGTGTGTGTTTGTGTGTGTGTGTGTGTGTGTGAGTGAGAGAGCATGTGTCTGTGTGTGTGTGAGAGAGTGTGTGTGTGTGTGTGTCTGTGTGTCTGTGTATAGGACAGGCTGCGTTAGATAGAGAGCGTGTGAGAGATTGTGATTCAGAGACATGAAAATAGAGATAGAAAGATAGGTTAAGTCACCAACTAGAAATAAATTAATAGTCAGACTATATATATATATATATATATATATATATATATGATGTACCTAGTATATAATCAATCTATCTAGGTATTTTCAAGACTGGAACTTTTGCCGCTCCTTCTAGATAAAATTAAGAATAAAGCATTCAAAAACTATCTGTGACACTGAACTCGCCTTTAAATCTGTGTAGTAAGTAAACAGTTGCCGACTGAAAAGAATGCACACAAAGAAAATGAAAACCTGCTTTGCATGTCAAATAAGACGTGTATTGTAATAAAATATCATTAAATAATGTCAATCAGAAGCGCCGGTGACCGGTCTTTTATTTATATTATTTTTTTGACCTTTTTCTTGTCAGTAAGCAAACAGATCTTTGCCGGGCAAAGAACATTGGGGCATTTTTCTTCTTCTTCTCATTCCCACTGTTGACAGAAGTCGACACATCAAAAAGAAACAGAAGAAATTTTTTTCCTATGCACTTATTTTTTCTATACAATGACGCATGCGCACACTCGCACTAATTGCGTAGTAATACGTTGGTTCTAAGAGAGTGGAGACGTGAGTAGTGTAACAATATTTGTATCAAAGCAGTTTAACGGAATCAAGTGCCGTTTCTACAGGAGACTGTATTCACGACCATTTTTCCTCTCTATTCCTTTCCGAAACAGAAAATATGATCTGAAATTGCGCTGAAAGCAATAATGGTATCTACCCTGAATCCTTCATAAAAATTCAGGATGTAGAATTAGTAAATATTAAACATTTCAAATCCTTTAGTGTATGAATCAGTTACCAGAAATTGATCATAAAAGATAAGGTAATTGAACATAGAATAGGCTGCGCTAGGGGTAGTTTCCCACAAAACCGCCAGTTGCTGCAAAACCAAAACATTAATCTAAATCTTCTGCCATATTCTTAATATAGTCTCATCGGATCAAGACTTTCATATGGATGTCATACACAGTGTCAAAAACGTTCAGAAATATCTAAACTAAACAACTGCTTTCTTAGATCGCTGGTTAAAAATGACTTCGCAACTCGTGAACTGGCGCTACAGAATCATAAACAAATAATTTTACCAGATCACAGGAACCATATCACTTGAAGGCGTTCAACAGCAGTAACAACTAAATTGGATAGGGCATATAATGTGAAGAGAAAATAATGATATCGTCAAGATGCCGACTTTTCACACTAATCCAAACAAAAGGTTAGGAAGGAAATCCACGTCATTAGTGGAAAGTTAGTGCACTTAAGAAACCTATTTTATAGAAAAAATTGTTTGAAGAGAAAGATTTTGTAAATTTCAACCGACAGAACATTGGATGCTTGGTCAATGAATTGCAATATGACCGAGTCTCCCTAGCAAACGCATTCACCATGGGAAACCAATTGCCCCCACTCCAAAAAAAAAAAAATAGATGCCGGGTATTATGCCCAACTACAGGGGGACAAGTACCAAAAGTATGAGAAAAGGAATGAGTTCCTTGCCATTCTCTAAGCGTTAGACGCGGTTGCAAAAATGGCCATTTCCGTTCTGACAACAGGCGGCAAAACCCGAAAATTAATCTGGGTCAGAAGAGAAACTATGGATGAAGCACTGAAGAACCTCGAAATCACGGCCAAGAAGATCAGGCATGTCGGGCGTGATTTAGATGACTACAGGTCCATTACGAAGAGTTTTTCAGTCAGTTGCCGAGATTCAGTTAGGAGAGGAGGACGCTGTGAAGGGCCGAACAATTCAGAGAAACCCCCATCTGATCCGTACGATCCTAGATGGTGTAAAAGGCGATGATTTGGATCATCTCAAAGGGTTCGACCAGAATGACCACCGTATCAGTCGGCTGTCCTGCAGGCCGCCTGATTCCAACCCGACGTCTGCAAGTGGATCAGCCTGCTGTATTGCTCCCCCAGTTCTGTGGTACAGGTGAACGGAAAGTGGTCGAGCGCTTTTGCGATATCAAGGTCGGTTCGTCAAAGTTGTCTGCTGTTGCTCCTACTTTACGCTTTGGCGATGGATCCTGTCCTTTGCCGACAGAGAGGCAGGGCGTTCAGACCCCGCCCTACACGGAATCAGTGCCCCTGTTTTTTGCTTTTACTGATGACGTATTCATTTACATGTCGTGCTACAGCGAGATTGAGGTAGTGCAGAAGGCGAACGTTACCAGAAGGTCGCAGGGGCCACGATTAACCGTAACAAGTTTGTTGGCTAGTGGTTACGTGATTGGAAGGGCGTTGCTCTACCGGTGCTCTTCAATTAAAGGGATGGTCCTGTTCACATTCCTGAAGTATGGTTTGGGCGGGATCTTCAGAAGAATTCCCTAGCCTTACCATCACTCCTCCCATTTCTAGGGTTGAGCGCCGTCGTAAACCCCAGGATCAGCTTGAATATTTCATCGACTGTCGACAGTCCTTCCTCCGTCTGGTGACATCTTACGGCGTAGGTGGACATTATATCGGGAACTATTGGAGGAGGTCACGTCTAACGCGTTCTTTGGGCGGCTTAGCTCGGCACCTGAGATGCGCTCTTTCTGGTAGTGGGGATCAGCGGCGGGTTACCTCAGCAACCCTGAGTTTTGGTTTACCTGGCGACTAACCGGGAACGCGTTGTATCTCAATGACGTGGCTTTCAGAAGCAAGGTTATTTACCTTACCTGCCCGCGAGGCAGGATGTGGCACAAGGCCGTTTTTTAATGCGGGGCAAAATCGAGCCCGTAGGCTTGGGCAAAAATTCCCCAAGAACCCGTAAAAACGGGATCGGCAGTTATGTCCGATTGTCACCGGTGTGATCTAGGTTTAGAGGAAACGGCTGTGCGCACCTGATTCCACTGTTAGCAGGTTCGCCCGTTATGGGATCATGTCGGCAAGGTGACGGCTCGTATCGATCCCGAACATCTCGTGTCCATCGATCTCACATACGTGTGCGCTAATGCGTCGCCCATTTCGTCTGGGGTGAAAGCCGTGACAAGAACGGTGGTGTGGATGAGGTGGATGTAGGTAATCTTTCGAGACGAACGTTTTTCTTATCGAGAATGATGAGGAAGATCAGAACAGATAGAAAGCGTTTACTTTCGGAAAATTCCAGCAAAAGGTGGGTAAAAATTGCGAGCTTGGTTCGCGTGAATCGTGCAAGCTTTGATTTTCTTTTTTTAGTCCCCTATAGACACAATGGTACAGAATCCCGACAGCCCCCATCCCTGGTTATGCTAGACTCTTTCTATTTTTATCTAGTTAATGTCAGTGATTGTTGTTCCCAGCCTGTTCCCGGTGTTGTTACGATCCTTGTCAAGATTCCTAATCTCCTTCGAAATTTTTATGTCATGGGAGTTTTAGTAGGATCACTGTGAATATGTGGTACATGTTGGATTGAGTAGAGAATGATGGATTTCGTGGTGATTGAGTGTTGTAAGAATGAATGGTCCGTGAAACAGATTAGATAGAGTTAGTATAGTCAGTGACGACCAGCTTTTCTGTACCCGCCACTACGGCCTTATGCCACAAACAAGTTAAATAATGACTACCGCCGGACACGATGACTAGGATCAAAGTGTAGTATCTGTTTCAGCAGCAGCCAGCCAGCCAGCCAGCCCACGGATCCAAGCAGCAACAACATTTCCAGTCAGCCAGCCACCATCGCAAGCCGCAGCTCCAGCTTGCCATCTTCTGCTGCTCCAGGCAGCTAGCAATCCTCGCCAGCAGCAACCATATGCGACAACCTGTTCTTTTCAGGACAACAATTCTCACCGGCCACAAAACTGTACTTCTCAGTTTAATACACTTCGATGCTGTTTCTCACCCTGTACATGAGCATGCAGAGTTATTTTTTGCCTTGTGCACCGTATCTTTATTTTTGTCGATGTATTTTCTATAAGAAAAATAAACACACACATATATATATATATATATATATATATATATATATATATATATATGTATGTATTTTAACTCAAGTTTTCGTTTTGTTTGTTGTTGTTTTTCGTCATTCAATACCTGTTTGCGGGCTAGTATACCACCCGCAACACACCCCTAGGAATTCACAAAAGATCGACAAAGTTTAGATATATCAAATTAACAAATTAGAAATGTTTTTAGTGTTCTACTGAGTCGGTTTCTGCTACTGTCTGATCAACAAACATTACTTCGGACACATTGAAAATTACAGTAAGCAAGTGTTCGTAAAGACGGTTTGTAATAACTTATTAAAACACGGTAAAAAAAAAAGACATTTTTATCCTTTCAACCGCAAGAAAGGCAATAAAGCCACTAATGTGCAAGGAGTTAATGAGTGTGATGGCATATTAGGAAAAGTAAACACTATTAAGGCGAGAGAACAATAAGAGAACAGACAACAGTCGATAACGATCGACATTGCATTTAAATTTATGATGATCAAAGTCGACATTCCAGTCGACTTTGATCATGAAAAATGTTGTGGATTCCGAGATGAAATCCGGTATCAAATAATACCAAACGTCAAGAATGAATATAGGAAAATAAATGTATTAACGTAATAATACAAACTGGTAATACAGGTTAGTAGTTCCAGGAATGCGGGGTTAGTAGACAAATATATATATAGTTTTTGATATCGACGTATCGCTGTATGACTTCTTACTGAGTCTACGTGCTTGTTACTGTGACTCTTGCCGCTACGTTATTCGACTCGACCGACTCTACGTTCATTACTACTACTCTTGTTACTTGACTACCCGGGTATTCACTGGTAGTAGTATATGTATACCTTGGGTGAGTCCATTTGTGTAAAAAGGGGAGGACCCCTCAACACCCCCCTCGTTAAATCCCTTTTGGGGGGAGTTAGTACTTTTTTTCTCTTATAGTCGATAATCAGAGCTTCGGTAAATTTTCTCTTCCTGTTTGACCTTCTAATTTCTGCGTCTTCCTGGGGTCTTTGAATCTCATTTTGTATTTGGTCAATATGTCTTCTGTGGGTAGACTTTTTCGCCTTGTACTGTGTACATCACATTTCCTAGTCTGTTAATTATTGTACCAGGTTCGAATGATCTCTTGAGTACTATAGGTGCATGCCGGTTTTTGTTCTTGTTCGGCAATAACTTTTTCTTTTTTACTGCTGGTATTTTTTTTAGCGGCAAACTTGTTACCTCGTCCCAAACCGCTCGCGAATACTTCGGGACATTGATTATGTAATTCTTCCTTTAACTTTGTCGCTTCTGATGATTCGCACTTTATCTTCTTACAAAAAGAACTGATAGGTAAATCCCATGCGTCGAACTTTTGTATCCAGTCCGTGCCCACCAGATTTTCTGTATCTTTCATTACGCATATCTTGAGTTTTTTTTTGTTTTTCCGTGGAATTTCACATTCACGATCACTTCTCCTTCGAATTTTATACGCTTCCCTGTCACAGACTTAGCAAATTTTTGTGTATGTATCATGGTCGGTCTATTAAGCTTTCTCCATGTCTGTAGGTTAATTATCGTTATATCCGAACCTGTGTCTAGTTGTAATTTTATCTTTTTATTTAAAATTTCAAGTTCCAGCTATTTTCTTATGTAGCTCTTATCTTACTAGTAAATTTTCTGTTCCTACATTGGGATGCCTTGTGACCCATTTTTCCACACGCTAGACATTTTTTATATTTAAAACGACAATCCTTATTCCAGTGTAGTCCTCCACATCGATAACATGCAGATAGGGGGGGCTTATATTTGCTTTGATTTTTGTCATAATTTGTCCTATACGTTGTACTTTTTCCATTATTATAGAATTTTTGTTTTCTTTCCGGGGAGGGTGAAAAGCGTAAACTTTTGTTTAACTTAAGTATATGTGCTACTCCTGACTCCTCGATATGCTTCGAGTCTTTCTTTATACTCAGGCACTTTTGGAAGTCTTCTGATAATTTTTGTAGTGTTAATCCAGGCTCATTTTGTAGTTTTGAAAGCATTCTTTTGCGCATTTCACTATCTTTAGCTGAGACTAACCCTTGTACAAAAATAAGACACTTGAAATTGTCCGGAGTTAATTCTGCCAACTTGAAGTCGTCGCAATGTTTGTTCACGATTGCGGCGAACGTAGAATAATCTCGATTTTCGTCCTTTATGAGGTTAAGACATTTCCACCTTTTGTGAAATAGTGACGTCTTTGGACTGAAAAGCTCTGTAACCGTTAACGCATTTGTCTGTTTTGGTAAATATATCTGTTGAAATGAGATGTCAGTATTGTTTTCATTTTTTGCGTAATTTAGATGAGAATTTAGCCATCGCCCCCCCGTATATATATATATATATATATATATATATATATATATATATATATATATATATATATCATATTTTTATTATACGAGATTATAATAAAATACATTTTACGTCGCCACAGAAAAGCTTTCATGTTTCAATCCTATGATTGTACTTCCTCAGGCGATGGTTGGTAATTGGTGATAAAAATGATTTTTTTTAGTGTAATTTAAAAACAAAACGTTACCTCTTTTTCGAATGTTAAATTTTTACTCAATTTGTTCTTTCTCTTATTTGGTTATATTGGCTCCTGAAAAATTAATTTCGGTTGAGCTCTGTGGGAGTGAAGCGTGTGTTTGTAAACAGTGACTATTAAAGCTAATATAGCATGACTCTTCGGCAGAATTGAGTCACTGTCAGTCACTGTGTATTTATCTAAAATCTAAAAAAAAATACGCTAAAATTCACCTACATCTCTGCCGTGCGCCGACGGCTTGGTGGTAGAATTTCCGACTGACGCCAATTCAGTCGGGTTTCGATCCGAGCTAAAGGCAACCGGACGTCTAGCCACTCTGATGAGCTGTGCTACAACGAAACAGCCTGCCTGTGGATGATATATATATATATATATATATATATATATATATATATATATATATATATATATATATATATATATATAAATAGTCGCAGCCAGAGCAGAATTCGTTTATTAATACAGGGTATTGGTTTCCTCAATTCACAACGTTTTGGGGATATTTTAAACTGAATTTAAAACAATTTTTTTTTAAATTCACAAACTGAATATAAATTAAAAACTTTTAAATTCACTAATTTTTTCAGTTGGACACAAATCCCAATGCTGGATTTTCAAGCACCAGATGAAGGGCAGATTTTCAATCCCGGGATCCTCCTGATTCCCAAAAGGTATAATATGTCCATGTAGAGCAAGTGTAGCCCGAGTTAGAGGGATTTCAGACACACGGACGGACAGAATTTGCTGTTTATTTAGATAATAGATTCAAGTATTCTCAGTCATTCTTTGTGGTGTGTGCTGTTTAAGTTTATTATATTATCTATTAATATTTGTCTTATGTTAATGGTTGTATTTTTGTTATCTGTGATCGATATGTGCAGAATTTCCGACAGTGGACAAGTTAACCTACGAGAAAGTGTGATGCAAATCTGATTAATGTAAGTATTTAATATTATCTTTTAAGAATTTAATATTATCAACGAGAATTCTCAGACAGCATTGTTTGAAACGAAATAGGATTTCTGTGGTCCCGGCTAATTTATAATAATTAACTTAAACGTTTTTGTCACTTTATTGCAAATGATAAATCTGGAGTATTTCCTGGAGCAAAGGTTCGTAGTGTTCTTCAATAGGTGGCCTTTGACCCCCCGATTTCGTTGCACACGTGACTGAAACATGATATATATTCATATTTTGAAAGGTGACATTTCAACGCGTCTTGTTATATGCTTCATGTGTAGCTTGTGAATTATAAATGTTTTTTTTTTTTTTAAAAAGTGACTATAGACGAAAATAAGATCACTCTTTGTCATTTGGTTCTCTTTTATTTCCGGAAAGCAAAGAGCGCTGTAGAAATAGCAAAAAGGATCTTTGCCGTTTATGGGGATTCTGCAATAGCTGAGAGTACTGTTTATAAGTGGTTTGCTGGGTTCAGAAGGGGAACATTTGATCTGGAAGACCGAGAGTGTTGGGGCAGGTCTCTAGTTGTTAAGGATGACTATCGTAAACTGCGGTGTACAAGTCGAGTGTTCAAGCCTAAAAATCTTTCCAAAACAACTGGGAAATGCGTTTTCCTCGTTCGACCTACACCTTACCGTCCCTGATTGAAATAGGAAAAGAAAAAGAATGACAGAGAATGTTACTGCCTATTTATTGGCTTAGGATCGTCCTCTAGCGTCGTTCTTTTAGGAAAATAACTGGGGTTAACTGCACAGACGAATGGACAAAATATCGAACAGGCAGAGTGTCGAATGGACAAAGTGCTGAACTGAAAAAGTGTCGAACTGAGTAAATAACAAAAAGGGCTAATTTGTGCTAAATAATATTTTAGCAGACTATTATTTTTTTAGAGGAAGTGTATCTCTGCTCGGACTTCCTGAAGTTGACCTTCGAGGTCAGATGGAAGACAAAACAAGAAAGTCGATTTTGCTTGGCTGGGCCTGCGTGGAAATGATAGGTATAGAGAAAGGGTTTTCAGTGAGTTGTTTCTTAACCGTCAAAAGAATGTAGATGTGTTTTCTTTCGTGCCTGAAACGGCCCCCATGTGGAGGGTGAGCAACATGATTAATAAAACAGTTAAGTTAAAATTCCCCGTGTTGAACTTCTTTTATCTCTGGACTCAGAACAAATAGCGATCGCTGGTCGAGAGAGGACGAGAGGGACCCACATGCACCAAGGGGTTATGCAACATTTGGAGCCAGACTTTTTTTTCTTTAGTGAAAAAGTGGCTGAATGTTTTATATTTCTTTATTTAATAAACTTACAGTTTTTAAAGTTCCAAATTGGAATGATGATGAACCAATCAACATATTTTCTTGACATTCGAAAAACTGAAACCTTCAGACGCGCCAGAAGGCCAGTTACGAAGCGGGTGCGCACAATCGTCCCGTTCCGATCGTCTTCCATCAGGATACCTTCCCATCTTACGTCTCTGTGCAGGCCCTGCAGAAATGGCTACACTGTGAAAACTTCTACTCCAACAGCTTCTTCTATCGTACTTCGCGACTTGCTTCCCTGATAGCTATAATCTTCAAATATTCAAATGTAATGCCAATCGACATCTGATGCTTTGATCCTGATCCACGTCCTTCTCTATATCCTTTCCTCAAACACCCCTCTTTACTCTTTACACTTGCTCTCACACTCTGTAACCCATTGCGTGCTAGTGGCACTCCCGCCTTTCTTAGGATGAAATGCTTAAAAAAAAAAAAACTTTGGCTGAGATGTCCAGCTACGCTAGCTATACATACAGTATGCGATGGATGAATTGTCGTCTAAATTAAACAAGAATGAAAATAACAATGTCATCGCATTTTAACAGATATATTTACCAAAATTACACAAAAATAAAAGTAAATTTGTTCAATAAAATCGCCATTGGCTTCAACCACTGCCTCCAGACGACTTCGAAATCTCCTGCAACTCTTTTGGGCGGTCTCCTTGTTTAAGTTGGTAAATACTGCCATAATCTTTACCTTCAGTTAATCTTTGGTATTACAAGGAATTTTGTTGATCTCTCTCTCAACTGTGCCCCACACATAATAAACAAGGGGTGTAGGTGGCCAGATGTAAGGGGTCATGTGGTCGCAGGAATTTATCCTTGTAAATTTACCGCCCGTGGCGTTAGACTTTGTTGAATGTTAGTGCACGGAAAATGTATTCTTAACTGCCGCGGGTGATGAGGAAATAAGATGATTCATTCGCCATTACAATTGGTCCAACAAAACGGAAATTACTTATGGCTAATATGTAATGGTTTATTTTTCGGGGTTCAGAGAGAAGAGGTCATTTTATACATTTCCCAAGAGTGATTTACGCGTAAGTGAATATAACAAACCCAGCTGAAATTGGAACCCGGCCCTCCGCTTAACAATTCCGAGCCATTACCCATTACACCACCCGCACATCCAAGCTTACAGCACCTGGTATTTCCAAGCGGTCACCCATCTAGGTACTAACCAGGATCGACGTTGCTTAACCTCGGTGATCGTACGGGAACCGGTGTTGCAACCAGATATAGCCGTAAGCTTTCGGGGAGGTCTTTGATACCTTTTGAGCAAAGATCAGCAGGTCTTGGTGTGAAACACTTTTCGACGAACTCTTGGTTTTGGTTTTCATCAGGGAAACTTTTCCCCGATCAAAGCGTTTTGAAGCGATCTAAAGAAGATAAAGAAGAAAGTGGATAAAGACAAACGTTTCAACAAATGGAGACTGTCAGCCATTTATGTGCCATGCGTGATACACGCTTAGGCGATCATGTATCTTTCGATACATGACTGACAAGGCAGATTTTTTTTCCCGCAGTAGTTTGCCTTAGACCCGTGGTCATCCAAGGCTATAGAACCCGGTCTGTCCAGCTAGTTACCCATAGCTAGGGGGAGAAGAAGAGGATTCATACCTTTCCCAAGAGTATTAGCACATAAGTGAATCTAATGGATACGACTGGTATTTGAACTCGGCTTTCTTATGACGGATATATAATGATTTACTTTTCTTTACGGAGAAGATCGTATTTGTGTTGGAATTTGTGTGTAATAAATATTCTGCCGATGATTTTAACTTAAACTGGTCATTAATTTCTAAAAAGACAAAAATTCTGACGTTGAAATCTTCCTGCAACTCTTCTGGGTCGTCTCCTTTTTTAAGTTGGTGAGTGCTGACATAATCTTTTTAATCTTTGGTCTTACAACGAGTTTTGTTGGTATCTCGCTCAACTGCGCCCCACACATAATAATCAAGGGTCTTGCATTCTGGGGAGTTAGGTGACCAGATCTAAGGGGTGATGGGGGTCGAAGAAATTGTCTCATTGCCATAACTGGATTCTCCCTTTTGGTGAATAACAGGCTTAATGTTTTTACTATAAATAAGTATTGTTGGTAATTTTTTATATAATTATTTATTACTGATATTTTTACCATAAAAATATATATTCTTATACTTTCAATGTTGCCCCATGAGAAGCATTTAGTCCAAATGTCTTGTTGCATTCGTTGCAATGTCGTCTGTTGCGAATGAGATGCCATTGGGCAGTTAAAGACTCCCTAAGAATGTTACTGAGCTTCAATGTGTTGAGCACCTATCGCAAAATATATTCTATATTCTCGTGATACTAATGCAGTAACGGAGTAATGGATAGCGGCTCGGATTGAGGAATCGGGGAGCCGAGTTCGAATCCCAGTCAAATCCATTACATTCACTTACGTGCTATTACCCTTGGGAAATTTATGAATCCTCTTCTTCTCTCTCTAGCTATGGGTAAATAGGGTTCTACAGCCTTGGATAGCTACTGGTCTACCGTAGAAAGAAACGGCAACCTACTGCAGGAAGAATCTGCCTCGTCAGTGATGTACTGATAGATACAGGATCGCCTAAACGTGTATCACGCATGGCACATAACTGACTGAAATTCACTTACGCGAAAATACTCTTGGGAAAGGCATGAATCCTCTTCTCCTTCCCAGCTATGAGTAAATAGCAACACAAACCGGGTTCTATAGCCTTGGATGGCAATTGGTCTACCGCAGAAAGAAAAGACAACCTACTGCAGGAAGAATCTGCCTCGTCAGTCATGTATTGAAAGATATATGATAGACTAAGCGTGTATCACGCATGGCACATAACTGACTGGTACTAATTCATTCGCATCGACGTTTGACTGTTAGGCACTCGTGGCTGAAAATGAAATATGATTTGTTTGTTTAACGGCATATCAACTCCATATGGGTCATTTAATGTCGAAATTTAATTTTAAGAGCTTTAATTTAATGACGAAATTTTGCTTTAAGACCTTGAACATAATTTGGTAATGTTGCCATAAATAAGCATAATTGGTATTTCTATACTATTATAATGTTTTGTTTGGGGTTCACTATTTGCCTATAGCTGGGACTCTAACAGGTACTACCACCCATCCGTCCTGGGTATGACGATAAACTACATCCGCATCCTGCGTATGACGATAAACTACATCCGCATAAACTACGTCTAACAGGGAGGACTCTGATGATGAGGTTTTGGGGAGCGTGGAACCACCTCTTAATTACTGGTGTTCCCAGGTTTACCTTGACCCGGGGTGGTAGCACCTGTTAGGATTCCAGCTATGGGCAAGTTAACCCCTAAATTGGGGTCAAAACACTATGAAAATGTAAAAATAGATTTGAATACTATCAATACATTTTTGAAAAAAAAATTTAGCAGCAATACATTTTAGGAAAACAAATTTACCAGCAATAAAAATCTTGTTGGCATTAAATAACCCATTGAGTTTGGTATATAGGTTTTAATACCAGAAATACTTTGTAAAAAATTATTACCAGAGATACATTTTTGAAGAAAAATATTACCAGCAATACATTGTTACCAACAATACATTTTTGAAAAAAAATTATTACCAGCAATATACATTGTCGGCATTAAATAACCCATTGAGGTTGATATGCCGTAAAACAAACCAAACCAAATCAGCAATACACTTTCTGAAAAAAAATTAGCAGCTATACATTTTGCAAAAAAAAGAATAGTACCAGCAATAAAAATCTTGTCGGCATTAAATAACCCATTGAGGTGGATATGCCGTAAAACAAACCGAACCAATTCAAACTAAAGCTACTATCCATGGTCAAAATGGCCCTGGGAATAACAGCAATTAAGAGGTGGTCCACGCTCCTCAAACCCCACCCTAGCAGAGACCTTGCTGTCGGACATAGTTTAACGTCATACGGAGGACTATGTTTAATACGTCCTACCCGTGATATCTGGTAGACTTATAATGATACCTGCAGGCCAAAATAAAAAAAATCAACAAGTAAACAAACACATGAATGAAAACGGAAGACGCGTCTGTCTTCAAAGGTGACCTCGTATTTCTAACTGAGTAAAAAAAAGAAAAAAAAAAGAAGTGAACTTTAATTTTAACATATGCAACTTGCCACATTCAGAGGCGGGAAACACAGATGGTATTTATAAAAAAAAAAATAAAAAAAGGAAAAAAAATCTCTCTATAGCGTTCAGTTCCCGCTCGGCGGAATAATCCCGCCAAACGTCGTTAATAAATCAAGATGGCTGACCTGTTTGCATACGCAATGTGCAAATGAACAACTACTCTCTTGAAGATCAACAGGCTAACAACAGCACAGACATTCTCGCATATCAGCAGGGTATAAGTATAAAAACACATCTAGCGGTTACCTGGAACCGCGGAACGTACCGAACCGTATACATATTAGTTTTTTTCCTATACCTACGTAACAATAATCAAGTTCAGTATACAGTGTGTCCATAAAGTTCGTGTGCACTTTAAAAAATTTATAACTTTATTTGTATTTGCAATAGAAATAATTTAAAAAGGATTAGAAAGAAGTAAATCTATATTTTTAAGGTTTTATTGAAATTTTATTTAAGTTTCCACATGTCCTCCATCATTAGCAATACAAAGAGTATTACGATTTTTCAGCTCACGGAAAACATTTGCCAACTGATTTACAGTAATGCCTGAAATCACATTAGTTATTTTAGCTATACTTAAAACTAGGTACATTAAACTTTATAGCATTTTTTACAGATTATTTCTATCGCAAATATAAATAAAGTTATAATTTTTTAAAAGTACACACGAATTTTATGGACACCCTGTATCAATTAGGCTCAAATAAGAAATTAACTAAATTACATAATAATAATTATTTTTTTGGCATGATTTGTTTATATAAGAGGCTATAACGAAAAGAAAACAGCAAACTTGAACCTTCGTGCCCGAAAACAAAAACGGATTGTCAAAAGGACGGTTTTTCCCTTAACACCGCTATTATTTTAACTACCTTCACTCCTCGGCAATGCTTATTGTTCAAAAGGCGATGATTAGAATTCCAATAAAACCTAATCATATCAACGTGAATTTAGACATTTTAAACATATTAAACACTATTTATTTATTAGATTGTTTAGTTACAAGAATCATTCTATATTTATAACAAACAAAAACTAATAGAATTTCAACTAATGCAGTGCAATATTTATCATTTACCAATTTATAACATAATAAATATGAAAACAATTTTTTATTCAGAAATTTATAAACATTTACTAAAGTTTTGTTGTAGAGTTATTTCCTCAGTGGAAACTGTATTTGGACTAAATTCGGTCCTAAATAGGTTCAACGTACAAAAACGTTAGGAACTTGTTATAATAAGTATTACGCAGAGTAATCTCGTTGTGGTACCTGACTACTTTCGTATTCGACTGTATTTACTGTCCCCCCCACGAGGGATAGATGTGGCACAAGGCCGGGTTTAAAGTGGGGTTTCCCGAGCCCGTAGGCTCGGCCAAAAAATGCCCGTAGATCCCGTATAAACAGGATTGGGTTGGTCAACCTTCCCGAACGAGGCTCGTCCGGGTTCCTCTCTGCTCAGAGGCAGAGAGTTCGACCGTCTAGCCGAGTCTACTTTCGTATTCGACTCCCAGTCGACCCTCACTGACTCCTACTTATATTAGGTGGGAGAGTCTATTATCTATATACTAGGTGTGTTTCCCCATAACAAGTATTAAACTATGTGAACCAACTCTAAGTAAATCCTTATCATTTACCATTTTATAAAGATCGAATCAATTGGCAATCAATAAGCCCTTAATATTAATAAATTATCTCCATGTGTAAATCTTTGAGCACTTCAAGGTGATGTAATTCTAGGGGCTCAATTTATTACTTAAAGCTATAGAAAAACGCACTACTGATTAGCAAGCTTGTCTTGCTAGATCGGTCACGACTGAGAAATTAATTCAGTTTTCAGTGGATGTTCCATACTTTGACCATCGTGTGGCTACGTTTTGTAAATTGCTAATTTTTCCAATTATTATTATTATTATTATTTTACGTTTGCGCATCCATAACTGTCGCTTACTCCGGCTTTGCATTTTAATCTTTTCTAGATTTCAAAAAGTTTACTCTTTCTTTATAGAGTATGCTGCAGAAACGCCTCCCACATTTTGAACTTTCACCCGTGTGGTGCTAGAGAACTTAGGCAAGTGACAATGAGGACATGGTACACACACTTGCTGAAAGCTCCCACTTTCCTATGCCAAAGTGGGTTTCGTAATTCAAGCGGGGACAGGGACATCTCAGAAGATGACCCTCGGTCAGTTCATCCGAAAACCTCAACCACTGATAAAGAAGTTAAGGCCAGTCACCGTATAGTTTTCGATGATAGAAACTATCGTGCTAATGTCTTACCATTTATTTTCCAAATACTATAAGTTACCATTATGTTTAGACCGGTGCAAATCGTACGTTTGTTATTGAAAAGTATTTTCAAAGCTGGCGTTTCTGTAATTGCAAAACAGTTTTTCTTGATCATATCATGTTACGGAATGATGTTGTTCCGGATCGAAAATCGATATTACTGTGATTGAAAATTTTAGGTCCACACGTTCAGAAAAAAACACCTGGAAGACCTCGAAAACATTAGAAATCGTTTACAAATATGTATGGCGAACAGTGACCACCATTTTGAGGATTTCATTTAAAAAAAATAATGAATGCAATCTGCAACCCTTCGTTTAAACAACAGTGAAAGAAATCTTTAAATAGCAGTTAACTTGGTCTTTTTGTCAACCTTTAAAATGTGGGAGGTATTTCTGTCGCGCTTTGTATTATTTATTCGAACAGTCTAACGTTGTCATAAAAAAGACATTACCGACAAGGGAGATAACTATGGATTTCACTCTTTTCCGGGAAAACATTACAGACATTGCAGACCAAAATATGCAAATACCACTGGCTTATTACCAGCTAAAGAAATAATTTTGATACAATGGTTCGGCAACCTTACTGCGTGCTCCCTACAATGTGTCCCCATAGCGTGTCCCGAATACGGTAACAAAATATGGATAATAAATTCCAGGAACATATTAGAATGTATATTCATAATATAAACAGTATTTATCAATGAAATGATTGGTTAATTTATTGTTTGTTTTTACGGCTTATCAACCCTTTGTGGGTTACTCAAAGACGAAACTTATTTTGTCTATATCTCTGAGATGAGGTATTATGATCATTTGCATTGTTTATATTGTTTGGACTGTTATCCTCATCTTCAAAAAAAAATCCATACACAGATGTCCTCAAGGACACATGGCTCAGTTGATAAAGACGTTGGTTAGATCCAGTGACTAGACCCAAAGAGTTGTGAGTTCAATACTAGACCACAGCAGTAGTGAGCAAAAATTTGGAGAATTGACATAAAGGGAAATAACTGAGATATCCGGAAGAGGCATGGTATGTGGAATTAGAACAATCTACTCTCTGATATGTCTTTTCCGTCTTTCCACGTGATCAAAACAGAAGAGTCCATTATTTATGAGGTATTGGCAGGAGACGTTAAACACTTCTATCTTCTTTCTTTCTTCCTTTTTTCTTTTATCATTTCTATCTTTCTTTCTTTTTTTTCCTTACTGAAACCAGCTAGCGTCTCTGATATGTCTTTTCAGTCTTTCCCCGCGATTAAAACAGCGATCAAAAACCTCATTATTTATGAGGTATTGGCAGGAGACGTTGAACCCTTCTATCTTCCCTTTTTTCTTTCCTCCGTTCTTTCTTTCATCTTTTCTAGCTTTCTTTCTCTTTTTCCTTACTGAAACAAAGTAGCGTCTCTGATATGTCTTTTCCGTTTTTCCACGCGATCAAAACAGAATGGTCCATTATCTATCAGGTACTGGCGGGTTGGGGCGTTAAAATTGTATCTCTTTCTCTCTTCCACTGAAACCAACTAGCGTCTCTGTTATGTGTTTTCTGTCACTCCACAAGATCAAAACGGAATAGTCCATTATTTATGAGGTATTGGCAGGGCGTATCGGTCGTGCTACCTAAAGGAGGGACAAGAAAAATTATATCATTAACTGACGTTTACCAGCGAATGTAGTTATTTTATTTTATTTTTTTGATTTTGAGTATGGACATATTTGGTTAGAAGTGAATAAGATAATGATAATATTTTTGTTTATTTCATGTTACCGTATATATTTGTGTGTAAGTCGACTTAATGTAGAGTGCGACCCCTGAAATTTTTTGTGAAAAACGTGATTTTTCATATGACTCACGTATAATGCGACCCCAGCTTCTAAGCAATATTAGTTGTCTTACCGTCGTCAAATATTGCAGTGCTGAGCATCACCCTGGTCATATTTGATAGCAAATAAATGGTCTTCATTCTTTTTTGTAAAAAGCTATCCCAAAATGGTGAGAAAAAACCACCGTAAAATATCTGAAAGGAACATTTAGATAGATTTCTTTTATTTTCGTTCGTGCTTGACTACGGTAGCTCCTTTACCCTGTCTCCTACGTAGCTTAAGTTTCTTGCCTTTTGTCTCTACATGAAGAGCAAAACATCATCCACTATGTATACCACTATAAGTCAGCAAATACCTTATAAAAATGAAGAATTAATAGACCTTTTCTCATCTTAAATTTGCATTCATCTTCGTTTCGCAAGTGTTTGCATCGCTGGGGTATTGCCTTTCCAATGATAACTTTGTCAGGATTACCGGTACATAAGGGAACTTACATGTACCATAAATATACGGTGTAAAAAATAAACGGAGGGTCTAGTAGAACCTGGGTTACCACTAAAAACAACATTTAAAAGTAATAAAATCTGTTGAATTAATAAATAAAAATCCGTTACTTCTTTAGGAATTGTTTCGATTACATTCGGATACTAAACTGAACAGATATGAAGAATTTCAAGAATCTGGGAATGATTTGCGTTTATAAGACACTATTCAGCCCGACTTGATAGGCGAGACACTCCGTGGTCGTGTCAGTCGGATCTAACGACAGTTTCTCCTGCAAAGGAGGACGCAGGTTCGAATTCTTTAATAAGACTTCTCGAGTTTTCAGGTCGGTAGACGAAAATTAATAAATATACTGTTTAATAAATAAACGGAGCGTCTAGTCGAATATGGGTAACCTCTAAAAATAACTTTTAAACGTGACAAAATCTGTCAGATTAATAAATAAATAATCCATTACTTCTTTAAAATCATTTGTGCAGAAAGAAGATTACTTCAGCACTGTCTATTATGTGCTTCTTAGCCATTTTTATATCTGTGAGGACATTCATTTTGGTAATTATGTAGAGACATAATATTAAATGTCTAATCATGACTATTAGTAATTTACAGTCGGACTAATCTACTCATCTTTGTTGTTTATCGTCTTACCCAGGACGCGGATGTAGTTTATCGTCTTACCCAGGACGTGAATGCAGTTTAACTTCTTACCCAGGTCGCGAATGTAGTTTATCGTCTTACCCAGGACGCGGATGTAGTGTATCGTCTAACCCAGGAAGTGAATGCACTTTAACTTCTTACCCAGGACGCGAATGTAGTTTATCGTCTTACCCAGGACACGGATGTAGTGTATCCTCTTACCCAGGACGTGAATGCAGTTTAACTTCTTAACCAGGACGTGAATGCAGTTTAACTTCTTACCCAGGACGTGAATGTAGTTTATCGTCTTACCCAGGACGCGGATGTAGTTTATCGTCATACCCAGGACGCGGACGTAGTTTATCGTCTTACCCAGGACGCGGATGTAGTTTATCGTCATACCCAGGACGCGGACGTAGTTTATCGTCTTACCCAGGACGCGAATGTAGTTTATCGTCTTACCCAGGACGCGGATGTAGTTTATCGTCATACCCAGGACGCGGACGTAGTTTATCGTCTTACCCAGGACGCGGATGTAGTTTATCGTCATGCCCAGGACGCGGACGTAGTTTATCGTCTTACCCAGGACGCGAATGTAGTTTATCGTCTTATCCAGGACGCGAATGTAGTTTATCGTCATACCCAGGACGCGGACGTAGTTTATCGTCTTACCCAGGACGCGGATGTAGTTTATCGTCTTACCCAGGACGCGGACGTAGTTTATCGTCTTACCCAGGACGCGAATGTAGTTTATCGTCTTACCCAGGACGCGGATGTAGTTTATCGTCAAACCCAGGATTGTTTATGTACCGACTCGTCCCTATTGTTATCTGTGAATAAGAAGTGATGTGACAAAAAAGATTATTCCAGAGAATATCCTGAAATAAATCCTTGTGCAAATTAATTGTCTATTATGTGCTTCTTAACAGCCATTTTTATATCTGTGAGGACATTCATTTTGGTAATTACGTAGAGACATAATATTAAATGTCTAATCATGACTATTAGTAATTTACAGTCGGACTAATCTCCTTATCTTTGTTGTTATGGTCGACCCTGGCCCCGGCCTTCTTCAAGTTTCTGTCGACTCGGTTAACCATCAGGAAATGTCCAACATTAATCTACGGAGATGAACTGTTCTCGTTTCGCTGTCCATGTCTAGGGAGATCTCGTCCCGTGCCTTTTAATACCGCTCAGTGGTTGCTCGCCCTGTTTCCATTGAGTCACAGTCTGCACTACTCGTTCCAGGGATTGAACTCACGTTAACAATGCCACCAAATTCATGAAGCAAATCTTTAATCTTTGGGTATATTACTCTGTCGTCCAACTGTAAATAACACCTCATCTCTGAAATTCAAAAAGATATTAGAGCCATGTAAACAACAAGAAAAAATGGCTCACATTACTAAGTTTATAGTTAAACTGTACAACAAAGTTATCCCGAAAGGTGACTTGAAATTGCTTTCAATTCGTCGAGATTTTTTCGTTTATATAAATATGTCATTAAGAAATAGAATATACTTCCTTGTGAAAATTAATTGAAACAACCGCTTTAGTTTCCTTTCTTCCAACATACGGTCAGTTTTAGACGCACTGGAGTGACAGGGTTTAAGCGATTTATACTTTTTCCTCAGATTAGGTCATTTGCAGTGGTGGGCAGTAATATGAATCTGTTTTCAGAATGTATGATGAAATTTGTTTGGCCTTGAAAAATATTGCGTTTTCTGTGATTGCATCATATTTTTATCACGCCCGGCCATATTGTCTCGAGTGTCGATTAGTTGTCCTACTGTCATTGTCTGCGTTGGACGTTACTCCAAGGAAGCGTACGAAAATTGTAACGCTGCACGAACACATTGGCAAGCCTTACCAGTGAGCAAATCAAAGTACTATCGACTGGCCCGGAAACTCTCCTGATTTAAACCCAATAGAGAATCTGTGATCAATCTGCAAGAAAAAACTTCGTGGAATGGACATACAAAGTACTAACACGTGCACACGGATCATGTGTAATTGGAAAAAGACGAAAAATGCAAATAATAACGGAATTATTCGTTTTGTTTCAATTAATTTGCCCATGGGTGTATGTTATCGGTTTGAAGAAAAATTGTTAATGCTTTTGTTTTTTGAGTGAAATTTGTATAGATTACCGGCGAAATTCGTCCTAACCTGACATTCCGGTTGCAATGAATTTCCTACCGCCTTAATGTCTTTTGCTTGTGTCTTTTCTATAAAGATTTTCCCTATGGTAACAAGAGTTTGTAAATTTAAAAGCAGTACAAGATTGCTGATGCCATATCTAATCCGGTGTGCCCGCTGCATATCTAAAGATTCTTGATAAAATCAAATCGCGAAATGAAAGTTGTCCTCAACGGTCATTAATGCAGGTGTTCCGACCGGCCAGGATCTATCCCCTGTTCTACTTTGTTCTTAATTAGCTTCTCAATGGCATTAGTTCTCAATTAGGTATCTATGGTGATGACACAATCATTAATTTAAGCACTGTACTAGACTGGCGGAAAAGTCTCGTCATTTTACAGTTGATTTTCCTCTATAGTACCCAGACTTGCGTACCTCGAGGCGGTGTAATGGTTAGCAAGCTTGTCTCGCTAGAACAATTTTTTTAAGCATATCACCCCCAGCAAAGCGGGACGCCACTCGCACGCAAGAGGTTACAGAGTGAGAGCGAGAGGCGTGATGGAGAAAAGAATGAAGAGGTGGGCAGTTGATAGTTCAGGCCATCTGGATATGTCGATTGACATTACATTTGAATAGTTGGAGATTATAGCTATCAGAGAAAAAAAGAAATAAGAAGGGAATTCCTCAGGCGGGTGGTGCGAGACATGAAGCTATTGGAGTAGAAGAGACGGCCACATTTAACCGTTTCGACAGTGAAAGGGTGGGACCGTGATGTTAGCCTTTAAATTTATGCGGTCTTGGAACTAGTGAAAGTAGCTCATCGGAGCAGTTACCGTAAAAGTATTTGTAGAAAAGACAGAGGGAGGCGACGGCACGTCTGTGAGAGAGCGACTGTAGACGAGATGCCAGATCAGGACCAATCACATTGCATATCCGTCTCTGGATTTTGTCGAGGACCTTAAGGCGAACAGCGGGGGTACCGGGCCATATATGGCAGCAGTATTCCATGCAAGGGCGAATGGTTGATTTATAGATTTGAAGGATGGACTCGGGCGAGAAGAATTTTCAGGCGCGACACAGGGAACCAACTTTCCTTGCGGTGGATGAAGCAATTGATTCAATGTAATTATCCCATTTCAGGTCAGTGCACAGTGTGAGACCAAACAGTCGCAAAGAGGTGCTCAGGTAGAGTTGAGCATCAGACATTCTAATGGGTGGCAGGGATGATTCCCTGTAGTGAGTAATAGAGAGCAGTTTTGTTTTAAAGGCATTAAAGTTAACCAGCCAATACCTGTCCCAGTCTACAACCGATTGAAGTTTCTTTTCGAGACTAACGGCCAGGTTAGTTTTGTCAGTGATACCAGACCTGCTATTGAGGCAGGAGTAAATAGTTGTGTCGTCAGCATAGATGCCTACTTGAGAACTGGTGGCATCGGGGAGATGGTTAATGAAGATAAGGAACAGAGTAGGGGCCAGGATAGAGCTTTGGGGAACACCTACTTTCGTGGGAAAGGAACTGGAGGAGAATCCGTTAAGGATGACCTTATTTAGATGGTTTGATAGGAATTATTGTATTAAGTCAAATAATTGACCTGAAATTCCGTATCCCTTACGAAGGAGGCCGGCACGCCAGATCCTATCAAATGCTTTAGAGATATCTAGAGCCACGTCACGAGCTTCTCCGTCATTGTGAAGTGCTTGGTAAACAATTTCAGTTATGGCCGTGAGCACATCAGCTGTAGAACAGGAAAAGCGGAAACCATATTGCTTATCAGAGAGCAGATTATGGGATTTAAGGTGATTAACCACTTCGGCGTTGATTAAAGCTTCAAAGACTTTGCCGAATAGTGGTAGGAGACTGATAGGACGGTAGTTAGATGGATCAGAAGGGTCTCCAGAGTTCTTAAAGACAGGTACAATACATGAGAACTTCCAACAGGCTGGGAAGCAAGATTCATTGAGACAGCAATATATATATATAATTAAGAGGGGTGCAGTTCAGGAGCACATTTCTTTAGGTCAATGGCTGGTATCCTGTCTCCACCGTTAGCTTTATGTGAGTTTAATTTTGAGATGATGCCCAATATCAACGACGGGGTTATGTGCAACTCGCTCAATAGAATCTCGGTTCTAGGGGGGAAATCGGGTGTGGGTACACCGGATGAGCCGAGCGTTGAGTTGGAAGAGAATTTCCGAGCAAAGCACTCAGCCTTATCAGCTGAGGCGGTCAGGACCTGAAATTGTTAAATACGCTCTTGCAGAGACGCCAATAATCCTTGGAGCCGAATTTGCGAGATGCAATATGTTGTTTCATTCTATCAGCAGATAGTGACTTTGCTTCATTGAGGACACGCTTGTACTCGTTACGGGCTGAGACAGAGAGACGTCTGTTGCGATCTGAAATGTCACTACGATATAGGCAGAAGAAGTGATTCCTCTGGGCAATGGCAGCTGAACAAGCAGCAGAGAAGCAAGGGGAAGAGCGCGATTTACCCTAGCGGAGATGAAAGCCTCGATTCCAGCTTTTACCCTGGAGGAGACTTCGGAAGCGCATTCTTGAACGAAAAGCTTAAAGACCATATTCTAGGGCACATCGCTAAGGAAATCCCGGAACGAGTCCTAGTCTGCTCGTTGATAACAGAAAGATGTTCTGTTGCTAGGAGCTTTTTTCCTGGGGGGGGGGAGGTGGAGTAGAAGGAAATGTTGACAGACATTACAGTATAATCAGAGTTGCCAAGAGGGCAGAGCTGCGAGGCGCGACAGGACTCGGTGATAGAGTTGAAACAAAGATCGAGAAAGGAAGCCTTACCGCCCAGGTTGGAAACGTGTGGGAAAGTCAGCTATTTGCGTGAGGGATTGAGAAATAGAAAAGTTAAAGGTTTGTTATGCCAGCAAGGTCAATTATAGAGTTTTTAAGCCACTTGGTATGGTGGACATTAAAGTCCCCGAACACGGATATATGAGCAAACGTATGAAGAGAGATAGCCTTGTCTATATTGTCGGAAATGCTTTCGAGTACACCACAGTCTTGGGAGGGTGGAGAGCGATAGAGGAAGAAGAGGTAGCTTACAGCATTGAGGAGAGATAGACTGAGACACATGTATGAATGGTTTGGAGATCCCTTGCTTCATGGTAGAATTGTCACCTTCATTGGGGTGGTGCTTATTACTCTATAACACTCTACCACGTGTGACTCTTGGACCTTGTACAGAGTGAATATCATTAAAAATATATATATATTATTAGAACGGTCGCTTTCGAATCTCACCCTGGTCACTTTGTCAGGAAGGAGACTTCTTGATGTTATCAGTCTGGAGGCGGTGATCCCAGCTCAGAACACTTGGGGGTGTCGATTGCTGTGCAAGCACAAAGTCCCAAGTCATCGTGACCTAGGATTTGAGCTTGCTGTCCGTGTTCAGACTGTTGATCATGCTAGATAACGCGCTCTCTCCCAGAAACTCTAACTAAAGTCCGTTCAGCATAGTTGCAGAATAAACCACAGGTGGGCTCAGTGGATTTTGAAAAACACAAAATGCGCCTGAGCAGGCGTCCGCAATAGGGATTAGCTACCCGCCCTAGTAGACGGGTATCCTCGAATACGAATGGCACAACCATTAACACACTGACACACACAAACATATATATATATATATATATATATATATATATATATATATATATATATATATATATATATATATATATATATATGTATATATATATATATATATATATATTTAAAAAAAAAACAGACAATTTAAGGTTCCATTAGTTATAATTTATTTATTTTTTTAAATATATACATATATATATTTAAAAAAGAATATATATGTATATATATATATATATGTATATATATACATATATATATATATATATATATATATACATATACATACATACATACATACATATATATATATATATATATATATATATATATATATAATAATAATAATAAAAATAATAATCTTATAAATATAAGCAGCTATACTTGTCAGGAAAAACCTTAGGTGTTTTAGCTTGTGAATGAACAAACCAATACCCAAGGGAAAAAAGCATAAAAGAAAGAAAGAACTAAGAACATGTACTTCCGCCGAAAACAATCGTCTAGAATCCAAGTTCAGAGTCCAAAGAAACAAACTTCCGACACGAATAAAGTAAAATAACTAAGCAAAGTACTCAATACACCAAGTAGTAACCCTGACGATCCGCGTAGGTGAAACCTAGGTAGGTTTGTCTGGCTCTTTAGGTTTACTTATATATATATATATATATATATATATATATATATATATATATATATATATATATGGCTCTTTAGGTTTACTTATATATATATATATATATATATATATATATATGAAGAAATATAGTTTCAAGCTGTGCTATATTTATGGGATAAAGTGCTTAATATCAGAGATAGAGCGTATGTAAATATCAAAATATAAAAGTGCACACTGAAGTCAACACTCAGAGGTGACAAGCTGTTTCATACCAGATGCAATCGTCACGCCTGTCGATTGCGTCTAGCATGAAACAACCTGTTCACTTATATATATATATATATATATATATATATATATATATATATATATATAGCTATTGAAGACGAATCATCATTTCTGAGAGAGAAGATTAACCTCATTGTTCATTTTCAGTGTTATTTCCATCGTTTTTTTCTGCTGATTTTCCCACCTAGTAATAGTAGACATACTAGTCTTAAGTTGTCTGAATGTTGAAGAAGGAACATTGTTAATATAAGTAATTCGTGAATCCTTCTTTTTATGCCTTTTACACTTAATAGTAGGAGGAGGTCTAACTATATTAAATTGTCTGGATTTCGAAGATGAAACATTGGCTTTAGTATTAGCTTTTGAATCCTCTTTTTTTTCATTCAATTCTGATATTATCAACGCTTTGTAATAGTAGATATAATAGTCTTTAGTTCTCCGAATTTCTTACATGAAATTGTCATTAGTATTTACAAATCTTTTTTCTTTAATCGTAGTGTTATGTTTTCACCCTTATGGTAGTATTAGATATGATAGTATTAACTTACGTGTGTTTCTAAGATAAAACATTAATATTACTACTAGTTTTGTTTTATTTTCAACTTATTTCTGTTTACGCCTAGTTGTAGCAGCAGATATAATAATCTTTAGTTGTCTGAATTTCTAAGATGAAACATTGTTATGATTAATATTTGTTTATTTTTTTTTCTCATCTTGTTTCTGTTTTTTTTTTTTACGCCTACTAGTAGTATTAGATATATTAGTCTTCAGCTGTGTGAATTTCTTAGGTATTTTCATTATTATTAATTTTTGTCATATTTTTTGCTTCTATCTTAATTCTATTGCGTTTCCCGTCGATTTGTTGTAGTAGTAGTAATATTAGAAGTATTAGTAGTAATAAAACTTAATAAAACTTAAAACCTGTTCTGCTTTATTGGATTAAATAGTCGTTATTAATAATTTTTGACTACGCTTTCTCTCATTTTATTTCCTTCCATTTTTTTTTATTACTTCGAGTAATGTGCCGATGAATCATTGTTGTTATTATCAATGTTTGTTTGGTTTCTTTCATCTTCTGTTCATTATTTGTTTACAGTTTATAATTGTAAAAACGCAGTAATCTAAACTTGTCTGAATTTCTTAGATGAGACACTTGGTTTCTCAGATTTGTTTCTCATAACATGCGATGAAACGCGCATGCGTCTATTTTCAGTTTCTGTGCGATGTTAATATTTCAGAATCTGTATATCGTTTGGATGGCGCGTCTATTTATTAAAACGAAAGAAAAAAAGAGATCCACACCCAAAATTGTTGCCAAACGTACCAGCTACAGATCAGAAAGAAAAAAAAAATAAAGTTAAAAAAAATAGAATAAGAAAATCCAACCGACATTTTTTTTCTAAATTGAGCGACATTAGGCAGACGACACATTTGCAGACGTTGAAAGAAAGTTAATGTATTATTCAGAATGGCGTGAGATCACCATATTAGAAATACAGCAATCCCAAATCTTTTGTTAGTAAACTTAAATAAAAACCCGGGCTCTTAGCCAAATTATAATACTTATGCCAAAAGGAATTGACCCTTTATCAAATCGTGACGTACTGTGTAGTCTACAATATATAAAATATTTATAAAATCTTATCTTTTTTCAGTAAAGAATTTCTTTTATTCCTAGAAAGTTTTATATGAAGTATATCACTTGGAACGTTTAATCTTACCTTAAAATTATGACGTGTTATATAAACAGAATGAAATTTGGTGAATTTTTTTTTCTGTTTTTGACGATTCTGTGTGTTTAAGGTTTTCGTCTCTTTTTCGTTTTCGTGTCTTTAACAGTGTTATTCCCCCGATGCTTTGGGTCGCTGAATTATGGTGTGGGTGAATCTCAGCAATACACCAGACCGGTATTCTGACTAGAAATACCTATATTATTGAGCAATTTGTTTCTTATTATTTTGGTTTCTTTCATTTCCTCTGTCGGCTGAAGACTAATTTCTGTTGTCTATTTCCAGGTTTTAGTAATTCTGATACATACATACATAAATACACACACAAACACACACACACACACACACACATATATATTGTTCTGTAGGATCCACCTAATCTGCATAGGTGACTATCAACTATATAAATAATGGTAGGTACCGGAAGACGGAGAAGAGGAATCACGAGATCCAACTAGAGACTCTGATCGACTGCGACTAGTCAACACATTCTCCAGGAACGTCTTCCCAGAAATATACAGAATACTATATGTATTTATTGTGTACACTTTCTTGTTATAATACATTCTTGTTCTAAGTACATTTTGTGTTGCATTATTATTCCATGCATTAGGCGAGATTCAACATTGAGTCAAGACTCAACACATATATATATATATATATATATATATATATATATATGTGTGTGTGTGTGTGTGTGTGTGTGTGTGTGTGTGTGTGTGTGTGTGTGCGTATAAACAGCTATCAATTAAATTTGTTTCGTTTCTTTTCCTCTGGCGGCTGAAGATTAGATTTTGTTTTTAGTAATTCTGATATATATATATACAAGGTGTCCATAAAGTAGGTGCGCACTTTAAAAAATTTGTGATAGAAAAAAATTTGCGATAGAAATAATTTATAATATATATATATATATATATATATATATATATATATATATATATATATATAGTGGTACTCGTTTGGAAAAACCTCGGATAACTCAACTTGCAGATATGTCAGGACAAATTGTACCTGAGGAAAAAATTGGAAATAAAAAAAGAAAGAACTAAAAACATCAGAAAAAGACGGAACAAATCGCCAAGTGCTTTAAAGGAAAAGTCTAAAGGACAAAATAACAAACGAGTAGAAAGACTAAAACGTAGAGTGCTTAATACGCTAAATAGAGCGATAAACTAATATATATATATATATATATATATATATATATATATATATATATATATATATATATGTAAAGGAAAGAGGTCATAGTAGTTCCAACGAGAGAAATGTGTGTATATTAGAGAAGAGAGAAACCGTAAGCGTTTTTGGTTGTAATGTGGATTTAAAAAAATATATATATTATGCTTTATTTTCCATAATTTTGTTACACGTGTTTCAGGTCTCGCAATCTTCATCAAGCAACGACTGGATATTTCCACATATTATTAAAAGGAATTAATTTTTCTTATTCTCGACATTCTCTTATTTGCGTGTTAGTGGCCCAAATGTGTTCCTTCAGAAACACGTGTAGCAAAATTATGGAAAATAAAGCATAATATATTTTTTTTAAATATCCACATTACCAGCAAAAACGTTTGCGGTTTCTCTCTTCTTTTTAATATATATATATATATATATATATATATATATATATATGTATGTGTATGTGTGTGTGTGTGTGTGTGTGTGTGTGTGTGTGTGTGTGTGTGTGTGTGTGTGTGTGTGTAATTTGGCAGCAACTTTTCTTTTAAACATGTTGTGTTGAATGTCAAAGACAACATAGTACTGCATATTCTCTTTTGAATTTTCTCATATTTTCTAATGAGACTTTTTATTTGAAAATTATATCGAAATGAATATTGTCTGTATGATAACCGAGTATTTTCGAACATCATTGTTCATCTTCAGGGTCAAAATTTTTAACAATGTCTTATATATATGTAGAGTAGAATTTCTTAAAAACATTTGCAAATTGTCTTGTAGCGGAATCATGTTATTATTTATTTGCATTTTAAAATACAAAATGTGCCACAAGGGCTAAAAATGGGGAGGGGGGAAAAGACCGGTCTTCTCTAGTCCTACCTGAAAACTATCTAGTCTCATTCGTTGACCCATTCGTACTTACAATTTTCCTTTCACCATAACAACACATTTACTATTCGCTCTCACAACACAGTCACCAAAATACCACATTTTCTCGATGAAAAGCCCTAACATGAATTTTTATTTACAAAATCATCGAGGGATGGGGAAAAAATCAAAGCCCAATGTTTATATACAATGTAAAATATGTATGTACAAGAAACTAAACAAAACAATATTAGTAGTAGGACCCTTCCAAAAATGTGGCAGAAATCTCTATTAACTGGGATTAACAATTCCGGAGAACAGAGACATCTGTCACCTAAAACGTGGGGAGGGGTGGAGACAAGAAACTAAAAAGGAGGACAAAAAAAACAGGACTTATGTACTTGCATGCTCTAGCTACGTTGAAAGGAAAATATTTAGCCCTGAGGAGGCCAAAACTGAACATGAAAATGTCCTATCTTACCTTAAAAGGCTGGGATGACTAATGTTTCGGTTCGAGGCCCAAAATCCTCTTGCTTAAGTTGCGTCCAACAACCACTCTAGGTCAGCACCTCTCACTCGCACCAAGCGCGAAATTTTCACCCACCTTTTGCCGAAATTCCACGAGGAGGGACGCGCCCTCTCCGCCCTGATCTTAACCTTAAGCTGATGCCTAAAGAATGAGACCAGTTGCAAAGAGGAAAATTTCTCACCTGCGTGGAACTCCTTCTGTCTAGTCGTCCACACCACCATTCGCATAATGCCGAGCAGACACAAGAGCACATAGTGCTGATCCCTGGACATTGACGGTACAACATTGGAACAAACGGAACTGGCTTCCAGGACAAAAACCTTTCCGTCCAAGACGCGAACCATGTAGCCTTCAATCAGCCTGCACATAGGTTGCACAACGTCGCAGTGGAAGAAGGCATGTTCAATTGACTCCTCCCAGTCACCACAGCGAACACATTCGGCTGAAATAGCCAAACCCGCTGTGCAGAGCTTTTTGCCGACCCAGAGAGCCCCTCGCAACACCAGCCAGGTTAGTGGTGCCTCGTCGTTGTTGAGACATTTCAACTCGGGCGCCCAAGGCGAGACGGAGCGAAACTCCTTGTTCGCAAGGCCCAGCTTGCCCGGAAGCTTGTCCTTGGCAATCCCCCTCACTGCCACCCGATACAAAGCCTTCCGAGACATATCCCGTGTATCGGAGAGGCGATCTTTAACCTTTAACAGGCAACGCAGCGCGTCTCTACATTTCTTATAAAAGAGGCATTCACCTTAGCGGAATCATGTTGCTACATTTTCTTTTTTTACAAACTAAATAAAGGTTACAAAATCATTTTAATTTCAAAAGATGCGGTGATGTTATCACGTGCATGGCGAAGATTTTTAATCATGTGAAGGCGTGAAAAAGATTTTTATTATACAAGCCAAAAGATCGAAGAATACGTTATAAAATTTAAAATTTAAATCTGGTACATCCAAATATGAAGAAATATATTATAAACATTGCAGAACGTTTCCAGAAATATTGCAATTCATGCGATATATATATATATATATATATATATATATATATATATATATATATATATATATATATATATACATATATATATATATATATATATATATATATATATATATATATATAACAACTATCAATTAATTATTTGGTCTTAACAATTCTGAAGATGGTCTTGGATGGGATTGAAAGTAATTTGGAAAATAGAATAAATTAAACTACGGAGTCTTCCTTCTGACTGAATTTAATAACAACATTAAGAAGTTGAATAGAGAATTCAAGGGGATTGAAATAAAATAAATAGACACAATATGTCTAGCTCACTAAACCTTACATCCTTGAATGAAGATACCCTATACGCAAGCCACCAATCTGCCACTGGATGGCATGCCACTAGCGTTTACTGGTGGCCCACTGTCGGTCCGCCGGTGTGTTCCGTTCGGTAATGTTACCGCTGGCGGACCACCGGAACCTGTGCCCCAAGAGCCACGACTACTATTTTGTTCCTTAGCCGCTCTATCACAGAGCTTAGCTGGATCTAGCGAGATATACAAGTAATTGATTTGTGGATTTAGGCTAATTTTATAGTAATTCGTCGAGCTTAGAATCCTCAACAGAATGCAGAAAGCACTGGACGGCCGTTTCGTCCTATCTGGGACTGCATCCACTACCGAGAATCGAACCCGGATCGCTTCGATACAACTCGAACGTCATACCAACTGTACCACGGGACTCAGAAAATTAAACTCAGTTCCATCCAAGTATACAAGGGTATATTGAGTGAGTAGCAGCGCTATATCGAGTCTAGTTTATGTCTTCTTCGTCAACGAGTCCCGTGGTACAGTTGGTATGACGTTCGAGTTGTATCGAAGCGATCCGGGTTCGATTCTCGGTAGTGGATGCGACTGCTGATGAGTCCCAGATAGGACGAAACGGCCGTCCAGTGCATTCTATTGAGGATTTTAAGCTCAACGAATTACTATAATATATATATATATTTTAATGCACTGGTCTTGAGAATGTCTGATGACAGGATATCCAAGATCCTAATGTACAACCAGTTAGATCAGGGCTACAGGAATGTAGGATGCCATGGCTTAGATACGAAGACAAGCTGAAGAACAACTTGTCAGCTGTCAATATACCTCATAACACCCTTGATCTCTTAGCCTTGGAGCGGGTAGAGTGGAGACCCCCACCTGTTTTAGTGGACTCACCAGTTTTCAATCTGCTTGTCTGAATCATCTTCAAGAATAGAGAGCAAGATCTAAAAGGTCAGCCAATCCAACAGTGATCTTGTCCCACAATCCTTACTTTTGCTCCATAAGTGGCCTCCTTTGTAAATCACTAGCGGGTTTTAAGTGCCACTTAAGATTATCGCACAAAATTTCATAACTGAAACAATTAAGATGTCAGATCCTTATACGTCGAAACCGACGGGAGAGTCCATTATATATATATATATATATATATATATATATATATATATATATATATATATATATATATATATATACCATACACAAACACACACACATACATACATATATATATATATATATATATATATATTTATTTATTTATATATATATATATATATATATATGTAAATTCTCAAAATGTGTATGTGTGTGTGTATGTGTGTGTGTATGTGTCTGTGTGTATGTGTGTATGTGTGTGTGTGAGCGGATGTTTATGCATTTCCGTAGTTTTCATCCGATTTTGATGAAATTTTTTTTGCTTGACAGATAATTCGTCAGTGCCTGTTTTGAGTCTAAGTTACTGGCGACAATGGCTCTCCACTACTTCCTGTCCATTATAACTCCCAGCAACGTTTTACTATTTACTATCTGTTCTTGGACATATATCTTTCATAAAAAATTTTAATAAAAATAAATAATTTAAATTATTACAATAATATTATTTATTATTATACAGTTCCCTTTTCAGTCCCCCCTATTCTAATTGTTACCCCTCCATTTGGGGATGTGCTTCAGTTGCACCCAATTGTTGTTACTAATACTGATTTTCAGGTGGGCTGACTTTAAACTTAAACTATTCCAATTGAACGGCAAAAATTCCCAGTAATGAAAGACCCGGTCAAAGACGGGTTATACAGCTAGTATATATATATATATATATATATATATATATATATATACTCTTCGCCAGAATTGAGTCACTGTCAGTCACTGCGTGTTTATCTAAATCTAAAAATAAACACGCTAAAAATTCACCTTCATCCCTGCCGTGAGCCGACGATATATATATATATATATATATATATATATATATATATATATATATATATATATATATATAAGAGTGTTCCAATAACTTGGACCAGTTTTAAATGTGCATTAAGTTTAAGTGTCTAATGACTTTTTCTTTCTCTTTCAGATTTAACAACTTAAGTGAATATGGCCGAAAATCCAGACACTTCTATTCGTTATCACAGCAACAACAGCATTATATCGTTTCCAGCTGCACTCTCGGTTGGTCGATTACATTGACCAAAAAATGGCGAAGTGCGCGAAATGCGTTTCTGTTTTAGAAATACGCTTTGATAACTTTAACACGTTGTTTAATTGTTAATCTTTGCATGGTTTAAATTGCCAAAGACTTAAGTTGTTAAATCTGAAAGAAAAAGAAAAAAAAATCATTAAACGCTTAAACTTAATTCACATTAAAAATCGGTCCAAGTTTTATATATATATATATATATATATGTATGTATGGGTATGAAAAATATTCATACACGCACATATACTTGCACGTGTTATAGATACAGTGCTCAATGTTATATGACAGAGCTATAAGTATTTATTAGTTAATATACATAATAATCATCGTCGTATTCGGACCGGAAGCTCCAATATGAATATTTCAGTGTTTGGTGTCAATCTGATGACAGTGCAGAGGATTCGGAAAGAGTTAGATGAGTCTAATGGTGATTACGAAGGTGTATGGAGACGTTATACCTCCATTCATCTCCCCACAGGGCCTCAGACTCAACACGGAAGTCTACACCAAGTCCCTTGAGGAGGTAGTGCTGCCCTGGGTCAAGAGGGTGGCTGCTGGATGACCCTATATCTGGCAACAGGATTCTGCACCATGCCACACAAGCACTCATGGCCTTCAGACAATTTCTGCGACCACATCACTCCTTACGTCCGGCCACCTAACTCCTCTGATTGCAGCCCCCCTTGATTATTATGTGTGGGGCGCAGTTGAGCGAGAGACCACCAAAACTCCTTGTATCAGCAAAAATAACCTGAAGGCAAGGATTATGTCAGCATTCACCAATTTAAAAAAGTAGACCATCCAGAAGAGTTGCAGGAGATCAGGATGTCGTGGTTGAAGGCAATAGCGATTTTATTAAATAAATTTACTGTTTAGTATTTCAAGATATTTTTGTGTAATTTTGGTAAATATATCTGTTAAAATGAAATGTCAGTGTTATTTTAATTTTTGCATAATTCATATATTGAGAGGATAATACAAAAGTTATGGATGATTTAGTGATTTACAGCAAAACCCATGGCGGCCAAAATGATCAGAACGGTTGCCTTTACTCCTTGTTTTAGTATATTTAACCGGCGAACTCTATTTTTTTAAATTTGTTTACCTGACGTTTCGTTTACTAAACATTAGTACGAATATCTGCAGTGTACTTTGATAATATAATGCCACTTACTCCGTTACCAATTCGTCAGCTGATTATTAAGCTTCGAAAGAAGGATAATTTAAGTATTGGGTCTATTGCAAAGATTGTTAACAAGTCAAAAAGTGTTGTTCACGGTAATCTTAAGGTCTATGATGATTGTGGTTCGTGTGAAGCAAGAAAGTCTACAGGTAGGTCAAGAAAAACGACCAAGAGAGAAGATCGTGCTATGGTAAAGTTGGTTAAAAAGGACAGATTTAAAACTGCTGCTGCTGTTTCTCGGGAAATGAGCATTGTACTGAAGAAAACTTTATCTCAAAAAACTGTGTTTCGTCGTTTAGTTGAACGTGACCTAAAAGCAAGAGCCCGTGCAGTGAAGCCACTGATCAGCTCCAAGAATAAAAAGTGTCGTCTTACCTTTGCAACCGAACATGTGTTGTGGTCTCAAGAAAAATGACAAACGGTGAATTTCAGTGATGAATCTAAGTTTATGTTAATTGGCTCAGGTGGGAAAAGGTACGTTCGTCGAAAAGTAGGTGAAAGATTGTCGCCTAAATGCCTTAAGACTAGTGTTAAATTCGGTGGAGGAAGTGTCATGGTTTGGGGGATGATATGTGGACATGGTGTGGGCCCTTTGGTGGCATTGCATGGAAAGGTAAATGCAGGAGTTTATAAACAACTTGTAAAAGATAATGTCTTGCCTGTGCTGAGAAATTCAACTAAGCGACCACTCATATTCATGCAGGACAATGCCCCATGTCACAAGGCTACGGTGGTCATTAACTTCCTCAAGGATGAAAAGGTTATTGTCATGGATTGGCCTGATCAAAGCCCAGATCTCAATCCTATTGTAAATGTGTGGAATATTCTAGGAGAACGCTCGAAAGCTAGAAATCCTAAAACAACCGAGTAATTATGGAATGCTCTTCAGGAAGAATGGAATAAGGTCACACAGCAAGAAATTGAAAATTTAATTTCCTCATGCAGTTGAAGATGTCAAAGCGTGATTGAAGCTAAAGGGCTTCACACTAAATATTAAATAATTCAAGTATTCTCTGAATGGGTTTTGCCAGTAAATCAATAAATCATCCATAACTTTTGTATTATCCTCTCGAGTTACACCAAAGTCTCAGACAATAACAACTAATATCTTATTTATTGTCTGTGAAAATTATAGAATATAAAACAACTTTGATAAAAACTTATACCTACTTTTCTAACGAAAACAATGCCGTTCTGAACATTTTGGCCGCAACTGTATATATATATATATATATATATATATATATATATATATATATATATATATATATATATTTGTTCATAGCTTTGTTTAAACAGATATGTGCCATTTAGTTTTACCGAAATTCGCCATCTCTGGGGCAGTACCATGATTCAATTATACCAGAACTTGGCATCTTACTACATGATCAAAGAAATTCTACAGGCTTCCAGGGAATTAAAGTTTTTCCCATTAAGAGAATCTTGTAGGGATCGAAATACGTAGTAATCCGAATTTCAGGTAAGCATGGCGAGAGGATTAATGCATCCCGACCAAGCTATACCAGATGCCGGATCTGTAGGCGTTGTACTTTCTCTGATTTCTTCTTGACTCCGGAGGAAAATAAGACCAACATGCAGAAGCAACTTCCGGTAAATCAAAACCTTTTGTTCGCTCAAAAATATTTGCTCCTAGGCCAGACTAGGCTAAGCAAACTAACTACTGGGATTTACTTAAAATCACCTGGCCAAATTTACTCGGGAGTTGGCTCTCTAAGCACGAATGTGACCGAAATTCACTCATTAGCCTTTTCCTCACAAATCAGCTCCGTTTACACTGTTTAAAGTTCCTTCATTGAAAGTAAATATTTGTTACAACATATCTTTAACTTTTTTCGACCAGTCATAATTGTCGACATTTTCTCCACTAAACCACTCCCAGCCTCTCCTGTTGAGGTGGGGGGTGCTTATATTTTGGTTCGCTATGGTCAATGAAATCCCAGCAAGTGAAACAGTAAGCATTTTCATGAATGCAAAGGGCACAATTAAAAAAAAAAGGATTTTTGCTGACACACCCTGGGGATGTACTCTGGGGATGTACCCTGGTTAAGCAGAGTTTAGTGTTTCAAAGCGATAAAGAGTGTCGACTGAGATATTAAAAGACACGCCTACAAACGCTTAACTTGGAGACTTTGGGAAGAATAAAAGTTCGGGCTTCTCGTGAATGATTGTAGATATGCTGGAAATAGATAGATAGATAGATAGATAGATAGATAGATAGATAGGGACTAACTGGAATAAAGACAGACAACCAGATATAAACCATCTGAGATAGATAAAAACAGACTGATAGGTAACCCACTATCTATCTATAATGAACAGACTGATATATATATATATATATATATATATATATATATATATATATATATATATATATATATATTTTTAACAATAAAAAATATTTAAAAATTAAAATCTTCAGACACACTGGGTTGTATATTAATATTCTTTCGTTTTTATAATTTCAATTAGATTCCTCGACTAGTTTCGGCCAGCATGGCCATCATCAGGAGAAAAAAATCTGCTTGTTCGTAGCAGTGAACTACAGAAATGAATGACTTGATGGAGAAAATAAACTTTTGTCTGTAGTTATCATTTATTTTATCATGAATTTTGGTCAGTCTTTGCGTTGGTCAAACAATCTCTTTTAAGTTGTTATTTTAGATAAAGGCTGGAGGGAATCATGCTGCTCTGAATTCCCTTGGTCATTTTGACAGTTTTATTGGTTTCTGGAAAGGGGATGTGTGTTTGTGTTGTGTAGGATCCACCTAATCTGCATAGGTGACTACCAACTATATGAATAATGGTTGGTACCGGAAGACGGAGGAAGAGAATCACGAGATCCAACTAGAGACTCTGATCGACTGCGACTAGTCAACACATTCTCCAGGAACGTCTTCCCAGAAATATACAGAAATACTATATGTACTTATTGTGTACACTTTCTTGTTATAATACATTCTTGTTCTAAGTACATTTTGTGTTGCATTATTATTCCATGCAATAGGCGAGATTCAACAATGAGTCAAGACTCAACAATGGCGACGAAGTAGAAGGAAAACCACGCCAAGTTTCAACAATGGCCACGAAGTAGAACGAACCATACGCCAAGTTTCAACAATGGCAAAGAAGTAGAACGAACCATACGCAAAGAAGAAAGAATTAATAGTGAGAGTTTTCAACAATTGGGACAAGTCATTGAAGAACCCAGGCTGAAAAACAAACAAACTATTAATTCAAAGTCCAACGTTAACGTAACGACGAAGGATTCTGAACTTCTGGATATGTAGAACTCGTTAAAAGACGACTAAGCATAAAGGAACGTTCACTCAGAAAAATTGGAAGGTGTCGTAAACGAATAACGGTAATTTTAAATTAAAAAATTATCTAAAACGAGACACCCTCTAAAAAGAAAAATTGGCCGACTACAAAAACATGCATGGATTTAAAAGGAGCACAAATACACCGTGTCGACTTTGAAAGGTAACAAACTTTAAAAAATTATTTTTTTAAAATTATTTGTTCAACAATATAGTGACGAATTACCTCTGATAAGAAAATCAGACGTTGTCATTGAAATACGCGAACAGAAGTCGAAAACGAAAAAAAAAGAAGTCCGACGCTCTCTGTTCACGAAAAAAAAATACCAAAGTTGATTAGCACGGGCGTGAATTTAACAGCAAGACATAAAATAGAAAAGTCGTACCTTGTTTCGATTTTTTGGTCAGCTTATGTGATATTCGTGGATACACAAATTAAAAGTATATTCCTTGTTGCATGAACACTATCAGCTAAAGATGGATGAACTATCCAAAGTCATAGCTGAATTATTCAAATCCCAGCAGGAACAGTTTGCCTTATTAATAAGGGAACAACAGATAGCACAACAAAAATATCAAGAACGTCAAGAGGAAAGACAACAAGAACAACAGATAGCGCTGCAAAAATATCAAGTTAAACAAGATGAAAGACAACAAAAATATCAAGAAAAACAAGATGAAAGACTTTTGGAAATTCAAAAGTTAATACTGGAGAAATTAAACAACTATCAGGCAAATGAGGGAAATTCTTCATATTCTAATAACACCATATTTAATTCGCTGGAAATTTTCAACTATGTGCCAGACGAAGAAAAAACGTTTGAAGCGTACTTTAAACGGTATGAAGATATTTTCTACTCAGACTGTGAAAACTGGTCGAATTCAAGAAAAGTCAGTCTATTACTAAGAAAGCTAGGTACAGCAGAACATAGCAAATTTGTAGATTTTATTCTACCGAGAAAAACAACTGAATTGGAATTCTCGGAAACAGTGAAATTGCTAAAAGAGCTGTTTGGAGCAAATATGTCGCTTTGGCATAAGCGATGGTTATGCATGAATGTCTCTAAATCCGACGATCAGGATTACTTAACATATGCATCTATAGTGAATAGACATTGTGACAATTTCAGATTGGCAGAGATTACGGTTGAAGAATTCAAGTGCTTAATTTTTGCTCAAGGACTGGTATCCAGTAAGAGTGCCGAAATAAGACGTAGAGTTTTGTCTAAACTCGAATCTGAACAAGGCCTTACCCTGCAAAAGTTAGCAGAGGAGTGTCAACGGGCCGTAAAGTTAAAGAAAGAGTCGCAAAAAATCGAAGAAGCTGGTATTGCTTATATTAAAAAAATAAAAAAGCAATCAAAGTACCCATCAGAGAAAAATTGGAGAAAAAATTCAGCGTATTTTAATAATAGACAAGAAAATAAAAAGAACGAAAATAAAAAAGTCCCACCATATAATTGCAGACGTTGTAACGAAAGACATTGGGAGATAAATTGCCCATATAGAAATAAGAAATGTTTCGTGTGCCAAAAGAATGGTCACAAAGGATCGTGTTGTAAAACGAAAAAATTCAAGAGCCGAATTAGACAAACAAATTCGAATATCAAATCAGATAGAGATTTGAGGAAATATGTGACGACTGAAATATTCAAAAAGAATATCAAATTTCAACTCGATTCGGGGTCAGATTTAACAATAATGAACGATAAAACATGGAAAATTTTAAAAAGGCCTACAATAATGAAGTCAACGAAACTCGCTCGAACGGTAACTGGAAAGCAAATTAACTTCGAAGGCGAGGTTGTACTTCCAATGAAATTGAATGGGATCGTTAAAAAAATAAATGTTTTCATTCTGAGAAATGGAGAAAACTTGTTGGGTACAGATTTTATTGAAACATTCGAATTGTGGGATAAACCGTTAAACTCATTCTGCAGAAAAATAGAAAGTAATACGCAAACAAGACAGGACATTAAAGAGGAATTAAAGAAAAAGTTCCGGAAACCTTTACACCTGGTCTTGGAAGATGTAACAAATTTGAAGCTAAATTTGAATTAAAAGAAAATACTATGCCTATATTTAAAAAGAAACGTAACGTGCCTTTCTCAAGTGTAGAGAGAGTAGTAGTACCAAAAAAGTTGCAGAAAAGAATCCTACGGGACTTTCATATGGGTCACCCGGGGATTAATAGAACAAAAAGCTTAATGCGAAGCTTTGTATATTGGAAAGGAATGGATGTGGATATCGAAAACATGGTTCATCGATGTAAAGGGTGTGCGTTAGCAGCTAAGGCACCACCTATAGTACACAAACCATGGCCAAAGACGGATCATCCGTGGGAATGATTACACATTGATTTCGCTGGTCCAGTAGAAGATTATTGCTACTTAATAGTGGTAGATAGCTTTACAAAATGGCCGGAAGTACTACGCTGCAAAAAGCCTACGTCCAATACCACAACAACTTTTTTGCATGAACTATTTGCACGGTTCGGTGTGCCAGAGTGTATTGTGAGTGACAATGGTACACAATTCACTTCTGACGAATTTAAGGAATTTTGTGAGTTATATCAAATTAACCACATAACGACGCCGCCGTATCATCCGAGATCCAATGGACTCGCAGAAAGATTTGTAGATACGTTAAAGCGCGCTCTGAAGAAAGCCTCAGGAGTTCCAGCGGAAAAGGTGCTTCAGCAATTCCTACAAGTATACAGAATCACGCCTAACCAGAGAACACCATCAAACATGGCACCAGCTGAACTAATGTTCGCTAGGAAAGTTAAGTCAGTGTTTGACAAGCTTTTGCCAGGAAGAAATAGAATAAAGAACAGCTAGAAAAAGATACACCCCCGGAGAGGTGTTTTTCAAGTGCTATAGGAACAACATTGAGTTCTGGGAGCGAGGCATAGTGGACAAGAGAATCGGTGACCTGATTTACATAATAAAAGGGCCGAAGAATACTCATAAGAGGCACCAGAACCAACTCAAAAAATGCTACGTGCTAGAGCATGAAGAGAGTATACCGGATGAGGAGGAAGATCCCATTGATGTAATGTATGATACTTTTCAAGTAGAACCTCCGCAGAGTGCTCATGAACCGAGAAGATCCGGTAGGAAACGGAAGTTCACGGACCCATTGGACGTGAATCCAAAACGAAAAAGATATTGAAAAAAAAACAGATATACATATGAACTATGCAAAGGGGATCTACAAAGAAATAACCATAATCATCATCCCATATAGAAGCCAGTTGGAATCCAAAAGGATTCCAAGGCTTGGGAGGGGGGTGTTGTGTAGGATCCACCTAATCTGCATAGGTGACTACCAACTATATAAATAATGGTTGGTACCGGAAGACGGGTGAGGAGGAATCACGAGATCCAACTAGAGACTCTGATCGACTGCGACTAGTCAACACATTCTCCAGGAACGTCTTCCCAGAAATATACAGAAATACTATATGTACTTATTGTGTACACTTTCTTGTTATAATACATTCTTGTTCTAAGTACATTTTGTGTTGCATTATTATTCCATGCAATAGGCGAGATTCAACAATGAGTCAAGACTCAACAGTTTGTTAAGCGTTTGTCTTATTTGGCTTTTAGTGAGTGAGTGAGTATGATGTGTATTAGTGTGTATATTACAAGCTTGTTCCTCATTAATTAATCAGTGTTAAGGATCGGAAGCTCATGAAGGATTGATATAAAGTTCATATATATATATATATATATATATATATATATATATATATATATATATATATATATATGAACTTTTCAAGTCTTATTTCTTTCTTTTTTATCTCTTATTTTTCCTTGGGCATTGGTTTGTTCAATTACAAGCCAAAATACCTAAGGTTTCTCCAGACGAGTATAATTACTTATACTTATAAGATTATTATTATTCTTACACACACACACATATATATATATATATATATATATATATATATATATATTTATATACCCGAATGTAATCTCAACGAAAATAATATATGAATTCAAACGTTCACAGCATTAATTCAAAAGAGGGCTCAATACCGATACTAGAGCAATAATTATTTATTATAATTTTTTCTTATAGACAAAACAATTTTGGTTCACACCAGTCGAGGTGCAACTAAATGCACCGAAACGAGGTTGCATCTTTGTAGTGAGCAAATCGTTTTTGTCTATATGAAAAATTATAATACATATATATATATATGTATATATATATATATATATATATATATATATGTATATATATGTATGTATATATATAATATTACCCAGTCATTCAGACCAAAAATACACCAATAGCCCATGAAATAAATTTTTACCACATAATGAATTTTTAAGGATTCCTCATTCATTATTATTTTAAAACGACTTTGTTTTTACATGGAGCTCTCTTTGGATTCATATCATCCATAGAATCATCCCGCTGAACATTATTGGATATATATATATATATATATATATATATATATATATATATATGTATGTTTTTGTGTGTGTGTGCGCGTGTGTGTATGTGTGTGCGTGTGTGTGTCTTTAAAGAAATAAGTTTATATCACAGAATTTATATATGGCTTTGAAAATGGCAGATCGCATTTTTTTAAAGGGTCCCTTTTCGTCCAGTACTTCGAAAGATTAGTTCAAACAACAATAATCAGGGCGGCGAAAGTTAAGAAAGTAGTGACGGATGTTGGGAGTTGGTAAGAAGGAGTAATTTACTTATTTACCCCTCCCCCGTGTTTATACTTTTTCAGTTTCACCATTTTGATTATTGTCGTTCCAACGAATTTTTCAGAAGCGTTGGACAAAAAAGGTCCCTTTAAAAGAACGCGTTCCGTCATTTTCAAAGACTCACAAAAAACATCACACACACACACGCATGCACACACGAACACACACACGCGCGCATATATATATATATATATATATATATATATATATATATATGTGGCCTGACGATGAAACAGACTGTCGCCTCTAAGTGTTGACTTCTATGTTCACTTTTATATTTACACACGCTCTATCTCTGATATTGAACACTTTATCCCATAAATATAGCACATCGTAAGACAATATTTCTTCATATATATATATATATATATATATATATATATATATATATATATATATATATATATATGTATATGTATATATAAAGATTTATAACTTTATATGTATTTGCGATAGAAATAATCTGTAAAAAATGTTATAAAGTTTAATGTACCTAGTTTTAAATATAGCTAAAATAACGTGATTTCAGGCATTACTGAAAATCAGTTGGCAAATGTTTTCCGTGAACTGCAAAATCGTATTATCCTTTGTATTGCTGATGATGGAGGACATGTGGAAAATTAAATAAAATTTCAATAAAACCTTAAAAAATATAGATTTACTTCTTTCTAATCCTTTTTACAAATTATTTCTATTGCAAATACAAATAAAGTTATAAATTTTTTAAAGTGCACACGAACTTGATGGACACCCTGTATATACATACATACATACACACACGCATATATATATATATATATATATATATATATATATATATATATATATATATATATATATATATATAAATAAAATTGTGCATTGAAGAAAACACGCAGCGGCGATCGTCTGTTTCATGCTTAGACGCAATCGTCAGGCCATCCATTGTATGTATATATATATATATATATATATATATATATATATATATATATATATATATATATATATAGGGTGTGATGGGTAAACTGTCACCATTTTATATTTTTAATTTCGCGCATGCGCCTTCTTTGTTTTTGTATTTTTGATCGCACAGGTTGTAGGGTCAGTTCCGGCACCGTCTGCGAGAAAAAGTGCACCATGACGCAATTCAATCCGACATTTCAGAGTGTTTTGTTATCAATCTGAGGACAGTGCGGAGGATTTGGAAAGAGTTGGATGAGTCTAATGGTGATTACGAAGATTCGACAACTCGGAAAACTCACTTCGTTCGTTCTGATAAAGAACTCTCAATTTTGTTGGTAAGGGCTTCATACTCAATACGGAGTCCTACAACGTGCCTTGAGGAGGTGGTGCTACCCTGGGTCAAGAGGGTGGCTGCTGGAAACTTTGTGTTTGTCAACAAGACTCTGCACCATGCCACACGAGCAGGAGAACCAAGTCACGGTTGTCATATAATTACTGCGACCACATTACCCCTTACATCTGGCCATCTAACTCCCCAGACTCTGTGGATGCAGTTGAGCGAGAGACCAATAAATCTCCTTGTAACACCAAAGATGAACTGAAGGGAAGGATCATGGCAGCATTCACCAACTTAAACAATGAGTCTATCCAGAAGGGTTGCTGGAGATTCCGAAGTTGTCTGGAGGCCGTGGTTGAAGCCAATGGCGATTTTATTGAATAAATTTACTCTTTACTATTTCAAGATATTTTTATTTAATTTTGCTATATGTTTTTGTTAAAATGAGATGTCAGTGTTATTTTAATTTTTGCGTAATTTACACGACAATTTAAATTAGATTATATTTCATAATTCGGAGGACAATTTATCCATCGCATCCCATATATATATATATATATATATATATATATATATATATATATATATATATATATACATGAGTAATTGATTTGGGGATTTAGGGTAATTTTATAGTAATCTGTCGAGCTTAGAATCCTCAACAGAATGCAGAAAGCACTGGACGGCCGTTTCGTCCTATCTGGGACTCATCAGCAGTGCGCATCCACTACCGAAAATCGAACTCGGATCGCTTCGATACAACGCGACGTCATACCAACTGTACCACGGCACTCGGTGACGAAGAAGACATAAACTAGACTCGATATAGCGCCGCTACTCACTCAGTTCCGTTCACGGATACCCATCCAAGTATACAGAGTTATCCAGAGTCCCCGAATAACCTCGGAAACTGTGCCCCAAGAGCGACGACTACTATTTTGACCCTTAGCCGCTCTATTACAGAGCTTAGCTGGATCATACAAGATATACAAGTAATTGATTTGGGGATTTAGGACGAAACGGCCGTCCAGTGCTTTCTGCATTCTGTTGAGGATTCTAAGCTCGACGAATTACTATAATATATATATATATATATATATATATATATATATATATATATATATATATATATATATATATATATATATATATAGATAGATAGACAGATAGAGTGAGAGAGAGAGAGAGAGAGAACGTCATTTTACTTTTAGGAGACACTTTCAGCTAGCACTTTATCAAAAGGAGACCGTTGGCGCGTAGAACAAAATACTCAATGACACACTTGTAAATAGTTTTCCTCCTCATTCGCTATTTACACGTGTGTTTTTGTGTGTTTTGTTCTACGCGCCAACGGTTTCCTTTTGCTTATGTCTTAGCCAATAGCGTCTCCAAAAGGTAAAATCAGATCCTCTGTATTTAAGTTTACTTTCTTCTTCTGTGGGTATAGATCTTTACATATATATATATATATATATATATATATATATATATATATATATATATATATATATATAGGTGATACATAAGTGATAGAACCGTCTTCTAATGCTCTGGATGGAGCGGTTTGGTGATAGTAGTCGTGTCTCGTGGGGACACAATCCTAAGGGTTAAAAGAGAAACTCGGATGAGTTCCACTACGGAATATGTGATGGAGCGGCGCTATATCGAGACTGATTCTCTAACCCTTCGTTACCGAGGCCCGTAATTTGGTATGACGTTTGCCTGATAACGTAACTATCCGGGTTTCACTACTCGGTAGTGGATGCATTCCGTTGAGGTTTCTACTAGACTCGATGAATTACTAATATTTATATATATATATATATATATATATATATATATATATATATCTGGTGGACTCTCCTATCGTGAACAACAAATGAGGGTCAGCATTGGATGTTGCTTTTTGTTTTCGTTTGCTTGCAGGGGCTATTGTCGAGTAAATCAGGAAAGGAAAATTATATTTCATTTGTGCTTTCTTAACTGTGATACTAGCCCAGCCTTTCTGCGGGTGTCAAAGCCACATTGACAGATGAAATTTGTTAAAGCAGGATTTTGATGGCGTCTCTGCTTCAGAGCTTGATGAAGCTGATCACGGTGCTTCAGTCTACTTTCTTCAAAACCCTTTAACTTAATGAAACATGTCTTAGACCACTCCTTTTGGTTTGATGCTTGGGCTTCCCAAGTTTTCAGAAGAAAGTTGAGCAGTTTCAAGTTGTCTTTGTAGCATAAAAGTGGACGTCCAACTGAACGCTTGGCGTTTAGTAGTTGTCCATATAGTACCTTTTTAGGAAGCCTATCTTCATCCATTCTCACAACATGACCAGCCCACCTAAGAATGGTTTCAATGCCTATGCTGTTGTTATATTTCTTCAGTATTGCACTATTCTTGAACCTTGATATATATATATATATATATATATATATATATATATATATATATGTGTGTGTGTGTGTGTGTGTGTGTGTGTGTGTGTGTGTGTGTGAGTGTGTGTGTGAGTGTGTGTGTGTGTCTCTGTGTGTGTGTGTGCGCGTGCTTGTCAATCAAGTTAGATGATAGAAATGATCCTGTCGATATAAATAAAAGTTGTAATATATATAAAAAATACATTTTTTTAATAAAATATACGATCATTTCTTTTTATTTAATCTTCCAATATAAAGGTTTATCATTAAACCTTATTACAAAAGACTTTTCATTTTAAGTAACATCTACGACCTTCGCGCTGTAATCAGTTCCCAACCAAGTATTTATGCTGGTGACACAACAGTTTGCTCCTGTCAATAGTAATCTCGATAAGCTCCACAAAGCAGAACTGGCAGCTGCACAATCGGCTGTTCCGGAATATCATTCCTAATCAGCTGATCTCGAAAATCCACTCAGGCCACCATAATCGGCTGTTCCTGAATATCATTCCCAAACAGCTGCTATCGAAAGTCCCCTCACGCCACCACAATCGGCTGTTCTTGAATATCAATCCCAATTAACTGCTCTCAAAAATCACTTCACGCCACGACAATTGGCTGATCCTGAATATCATTCCTAATCAGCTGCTCTCAAAAATCCACTCACGCCACCACAATTGGGTGATCCTGAATATCAATCCCAAAAAGCCGCTCTCGAAAATCCCGTCACGCCACCACAATCGACTCTTCCTGAATATCATTCCTAATCTGCTGGTCTCGAAAATCCCCTCGCGCCACCAAAATCGGCTGTTCCTGAACATCAATCCCAAATAGCTGTTCTCAAAAATGCGTTCGCGCCACCAAAATCGGCTGTTCCTGAATATCATTCCAATTCAGCTGCTCTCGAAAATCCCCTCACGCCTCCACAACCGGCTCTTCCTTAATACAATTCCCTATGAGCTGCTCTCGAAAATCGGCTGTTCCTGAATATCAATGCCAAATATTTGATCTCAAAGAGTGTGAGTTCAATACCCGGTTCAGGCAGTGGAGAACTTTCAGAGGGAAAATTACCAGGAGATAACTGATAACTGACATCCATCAAACATGGCTCGTGGAACTAGAACAGTCTACCCCAGTGATCGAAATAAAGGGTTCGGTTCGAAATTCCAACCACCTGAAGAAGGCCGGAGCGTACAACGGCCGAAACGTTGTGACAAATATGGCGACAAAGATGAGGACAATAGTCCGAATAATGTAAATACTGTATATATATATATATATATATATATATATATATATATATATATATATATATATATATATATACAGTGTTAATATATATATATATATATATATATATATTTAAACATGTTGTGTTGAATGTTAAAGACAACATCGTCCTGCATTTAACATTCAACACAACATGTTTAAAAGAAAAGTTGATGCCAAATTACACACACACACACACACACACACACACACACACACACACATATATATATATATATATATTGATGCATGTTTCATTAAATAATATAGACAAGTTTTGTCTATTTATGTTAAGCAAAAACCTTTCATATCGTCTGATAAGCTTAATAACATTATCATTGAAAGACGAAAGAAAATCACCATATTGATATATGTTTTTAATCCTATCTAAGCTTTCGGCTTACATAAGCCATCATCAAAGATTACAATTACATTATAATGTATTAAAAAATACACGGACATAGCAACAATGACAGTCTGTTTTGTTTACATGGAAGATTTCCAAGCAACGACAAACTCGTGCATACGAGACGCTCGAAGCGAAAATCGCACCGCGGCCCGTGACATCACACATGACCAAGCGAGAGTGAAAACGAGAAGTGTTAAGTATGAGAAGCCGTTGGTATAAACCAATGGCCTCTGCTATCAATTATAGGCATTTAAGGATATTTGTGGAGTTTTCATAGTTTATTTTGTTCAGGTTAGGTTTCAACTGTTTTATGTATATAGCTTTAAGAATTTTTAGTTTTTGTTTATTGTTTTCATGTTTAGATATAGTTGTGTTGCGGCCAGGCATATTGTTTTAATTTATATATATATATATATATATATATATATATATATATATATATATATATATATATTCATTCATGTTTCATTAAATAATATAGATAAGTGTTGTCTATATATTTTATGTAAGTTCTTTTCATATCGTAACATTATCATTAAACAATGAAAGAAAATCACAATATTGATACATATTTTTTAATCTAATCTAAGCTTTCGGCTTACATAAGCCATTATCAAAGATGACAATTACACAATATATTAAGCAATACACGAACAAGAAATTCATGATAGTCTGTTTTTGTTTACATGGATGATTTCCAAGCAACGATAAACACGTGCATATAAGACGCTGAAAGCGAAAATCGCACAAACAGCTCATGACGTCACACATGACCACGCGAGAGTGAATCCGATGAGTATTGAGTATGGAAAGCCGTTGGTATGAACCAATGGCTTCTGTTACTAATTATAGGCATTTAAGGATATTTGTGGAGATTTCATAGTTTATTTTGTTCAGGTTAGGTTTCAACTGTTTTATGTATATAGCTTCAAGAATTTTTAGTTTTTGTTTATTGTTTTCATGTTTAAGTATAGTTGTGTTTTCGACGAGGATTTATATATATATATATATATATATATATATATATATATGTGTGTATTATCTTAATACATACATACATACATACATATATATATATATATATATATATATATATATATATATATATATATATATATATATATATATTATCTTAAATTCTATATTAACAAAAGAATTGACTTAACATTGTACTTAACGGACGTGTTCGGCGGCTTTTAACTGAGTGTATATAAAAACATGTTCTGTTTACATACTATCGGTGCTTTAAAGCTTAAACTTTGTCGCCGGAATTAATTGCATATACCCTTTAAAGATCACGTCTTCCGAACCTGCTCGATTTTTATGGATTTGCTGAAATATCACAAAATAATTATTGTGCCCGCCCTATTTTGTAAGCATTTAATGAAAGGCCATTTCTAGCCTCGTTTTCGGATCGTCACAATTCAAAATGGCACTGGGTTATAAATGTTTCTAAATCCCTTTGGAGTAAGGCATTCGGCGACAATTATCACAAAGCAATAAGTGAGAGACGTGCATTTAAAAGTTTCCTTCTTCTTGTTTTTCTTCTTCTTCGTATTCTCTGTGCCGAGTTCGTCCAGGGTGTGGGCAATCAAAGATCTCCACAATCTCTTGCCCTTTGTAGCCCTTTGTAAAGTTTATCTTTTTATCATCTCTCATAATCCCTGTGAGGTAAGTCAGGGTACCGTCATCTGCCTCCCCTTGCTTTTAATATGTTCTGTGAGCATCAGATTCTCTAAACCTTCTTTCCTTATTATCTACCCTAGAAAGTTAAATTGTATCTTTCTGAATTTAAGTAAAAGTGACTTTTTGTTTTCATTTTCTCGAAAACGTCGTCGTTGGCCAAAATTTCTGTCGATTGTATTCTCATTATCTTTCTGTAGAACTACATTTCCTTTAATTCAAGTTTCTTCTTCATCTGCGATGAGATTGTCTAGCATTCACTGCCGTAGAGGAGGCTTGATATTATGTAGCGATTCAAAACTCTTTTCTTTGTTCCTTACGAATTTTTCCATTTTTCTTCATACTTTGCTTAGCTTTTGAAAGGCATCTTTCGCTTCCCCAATGCGCCTTCGGATTTCGATGTCGCACTTTCCGTCCTCTGTTAAAATACTTCCCAGATATTTAAATTGTTATACTTGTTTGATTTTGGTACCTTCAATTTGCAATTCGCAAGTTGGGTTGTTCGTTTTGATGAAAAAAAAACATACTCTCTATTTTCTTACAATTTATGATTAGTCCTTTCTTCTCGCTTTCCTTAACTTTCCTTTACAGTAGGAGTTCCTGTATAAAAGATTTCTTGGAAAGTTTGAAACACACACATACACATATACACACACACATACACACACACATACACACACACGCACATACACGCACATACACACATACACACACACATACACACACATACACACATACATACACATACACACACATACACAGATACATACACATACACACACATACACACACAAATATACACACACATGCTTTGAACAATAAAAATATTAAAAAAATTAAAAAATTAGTGTTTTCAAACACACTGGGTTGTATATTAATATTTTTTTGTTTTATTATTTCATTTAGATTTCTCGACTAGTTTCGACCACCATGGCCATCATCAGGGGGAAAAATTCAGGTTGTTAGTAGCAGAGAACTACAGGAATATATATATATATATATATATATATATGTATATATATATATATATATATATATATATATATATATATATTATCATTTTTTCATATAGACAAAACAATTTACTCACAACAAAGATTCAACTTCGTTTCGGTGCATTTAGTTGCACCTCGACTGGTGAGAACCAAATTGGTTATGAATAATTTTGTTTGTAATCAGGCCGCACGTCACTTCCTTTTTTCAATTTGTTTGAAAACAATAGGTACATTTTAAGAGAGGTCATATAAGGATAAAGGGAAAATAGAAAAGGCAAAAGGGTGACAGAGTGAAACAATAGTGTTTGTTGCTGTTAGTTTGTTGAAGGATTTCTTGAGGTGTTAAAGTGATGGCACGACCCGAATTTTTTTTTTGTCATAAATTTTCTTTTAAATTTTGCCACTTTGTCATAAATGCTCCTAATACATACATCGTACCTATTTTTATTTTTTATTTTTTTCAAACAAATTTTGGCTCGACTCATTACATATGGTAGCCAATGGTGCATAATATCTTGGTTTATTTAATTATTCTAACGGTTACGGGGCGGGAGATAACAGTTAAATTTCAAATTATTCTAGGAGATATCTAGTAGAAATACAAGTGGATTCGATTTTATAGTTTGATATCTTTTTTTAATCACTATTTATTATTGATTACTTTATATTTGTTATTGATTGTTATTGTTACATTTACTAGTGTTCGTATGTGCTTTTGTTTATTATTTACTTGTGTTTATTATTTATTTTTGTTTATTATTTATTTGTTTTTATTATTTACTTGTGTTTATTATTTACTTTATTTATTTATTGATTTGGTATATTTTATTTTAATTATTTATTTATTTTTACATACTTTTACTTTTTATTTTATCCATGTTTGTTTTTAGTTTTCGATTTTTCAGTGATTTTTTAAATGAAGATGAAATTGGATCGTTTATCAAGTGATTTGGTTTGGTATGGAAAGGACATTATAGAATTATCTCATATATATATATATATATATATATATATATATATATATATATATATATATATATATATATATATATGTATATATATATATATATATGAAGAAATATAGTCTTAAAGTTTGCTATATTTATGGGATAAAGTGCTCAATATCGGAGATAGAGCGTGTGTAAATATAAAAGTGAACATAGAAGTCAACACTTCAAAACGGGTATCCACTAAATTACCGTTTCAAATAAAAAAATAAGTCTGATTTTTAAAAAAATCCATTAATTCTTAATATATATATATATATATATATATATATATATATATGTATGTATGTATGTACAGGATATCCATGAAGTTCGTGTGCACTTTAAAAAATTATAACTTTATTTGTATTTGCGATAGAAATAATCTGTAAAAAATGTTATAAAGTTTAATATAGCTAGTTTTAATTTTAGCTAAAATAACTAATGTGATTTCAGGCATTACTGTAAATCAGTTGAACTGCAAAATCGTATTACCCTTTGTATTGCTAATGATGGAGGTATGAATCCTCTTATTCTCTACCCCCCCAGCTTTGGGGAAATGGCAGGAAAGAGCTCTATAGACTTGGATGGCAACTTGCCTAGGAGAAGGACAACACTAAAATTTAAAACCAACGGAGAGTCTTTTGGGGGACCTTGTGGCACACGGTGAACCGGGTTTCTGTATTCGGTGCTTCAAAAAGTGTGGTTGGTTCAGAGTCTTCGCCCCTATAATCAAATCATATGTGCTGGAGTCTGGCTGTCGGAACTATATTGCTTGACCAATACGTCGCAAAAACGACGGAAGAGTCCAGTATATATATATATATATATATATATATATATATATATATATATATATATATATATATATATATATATATTTTAGAATTGGACATAGTCCGACAATTTATTTAAAGACATTTATATTATGTTTAACGTTCTTTTTATAGATACAAGTATTTAAGCAAATGCTTAAATACTTGTATCTATAAAAAGAACGTTAAACATAATATAAATGTCTTTAAATATATATATATATATATATATATATATATATATATATATATATATATATATATATATATATATATATATATATAGTTTAAAATATGCAATATTTATATTGGAAGGGGGATTAGTAATAGAGATACAGTGTTTTTATATACAGGGTTGTTCGGTAAAAGTGACTCACCTGATTTTTTTTACTAAATGTTCTCTTCTCCGATGAAACGAAAGTTGAGCTAAATTCAAAGGATAAGCGATCTAAAATCCGACGAAGAAGCTTTAAAAGCTCTTTGAATTTAGCAGTAAGTACTGTCAAACATCCGTTCTGGGGATGCTATTCTTTTCATGGAACTGGTTTCTTAAAACGTATTGTAAAGGCCCTCAGGAGCGAGCAGTACAAGAAAGTTTAGAGTCTTGTCTGCTCCCTTCTGCTGAAAGGGTGCAAATCGACCCCACCAAGGTCATTTTCATGCAGGATTATGCTCCCTGTCACAAATCAAAATTGATGAATGAATACTTTGATGAGAAGGTGAGTGTTATGATATGGCCGCCTCAATCTCCTGACCTCAACCCCATGGAAAACTTATGGAGCATTATAAAGTACAAGCTCTTGAGAAAGCAGTTGAGCAACAAAGAGGATTTGATTGTGAATTTCATATCCGAATGTGATTAGAGATGAGATTTGCCAGAACCTAATCAAGTCAATGCCAAAAAGGGTTGAAAATGTTATTCAAAATAAAGGAGGACCCATAGATTATTAAATATTTCGAAGTATATTACCTATTATAAATAAATTATACCTCTATTAGTCTTTATTTAAAGCTGTTCGGCTATGTTTCTATTGATTACTAGTTGCAGGAAATAAGTGAGACACTTTTTTGCAGAGTGTTTTTCCCTAAATCTCATTTATATCCAAAATTATAATTATCAATAGACTACCTTAGGGTGAGTAAACATTTTTACTAGATGGTTGGGAAGAGGTCTTTATATTAGTAAGATTAAAAATTAGTTTGAGCCCAAAAACAATAGTCGAAAAAATTTTTAAGTAAGAAAAAATTCAGGTGAGTCACTTTTATCGAACAGCGTAGACAGTGTTTATAGACAGTGTAGACATCCTAATCAACATTGCATGTTTACAGTCATGTCTTAGAAAACTAACCAGTTTATGTCCCTCGGACAAGAATCAATATATACGTCTTGTTTGACCTGAGGATGATCGACATTCCAAACCTATGAATTTGAGAGAGAAAAAAAAATAGAATCATTATCAAAATATTGGATTGTGATTAGCAAAAAGCCCCAGACAAATGGATGAAGCTGATATTCAAGTACATCGGATAAACAACATAGATGAAGACATTTGTTTAAATAAACTTATAAACACAAGCAATGACCCTAATTAACGACGTACGTGTATTTCTGGTATCTGACGCAGGAACACGCGAGTGATGAATGGGTGACTGGATGGAAAAAAACGATACGGGAGTTCAAAATGGCTGCTGTTGACTCTCACCGACAGGAATTCTGGGAACGTGCCATCTTCATCCCATTTCCCATTGAAATTCCAATGGGGATGTCAAATATAAGCGAGGTAATTAGGAAGGAAAAACAGCTTAGGTAGAGAACAAGCGATAAATAATAACTTGCCAAAAATGCGGCCTTCATTCTGAAACTCTATATCAGTCTCTTTCTTCTCTCTCTATCTATCTTAGTCAGTGTCTGTCTGTTTGCCTGCCTGCCTGCCTGCCTATCTATCTATCTATCTATCTATCTATCTATCTATCTATCTATCTATCTATCTCAGTATGTTTTTCTCTCTATCTATCTATATATCTTAGCATGTCCACACATACATACTGGGTGTAAGAGCAAAATTGTCAGTGTTAAATTAAGCTTTGAACCGTTGTACCTTAGAAATGATTAAAGATATCTTACTGGAATTCTGCGAGGTTTTTATAACATTATTGAACTCTACTTTGAGCAATAAGAATGTATATAGCTCTAAGTTGAAATGATGATCCCTCTTGCTGTTATGACTTCCTGATCGATTTTTCCTTTCTACTATTCCCTCCTTTTTAAACTTATTCACCGTTCTCGTGATGGTTTTTGAAGATGGAAGCCAGAGTATGAATGTTGGTACCATGACTGACGGCCCGAGTATTCTTTTTCCTCTCACCATTGCTCATTTGGGAAGACATAGTGGGGCTGGCACAAACCGATTTTAACCTGTTCTCTTTCTAGCTGAATAACCGAAAGTGTTTTTCAGTGATTCTTACGACAAATGGTGTCATGATGGTTAAATATCTTATCTGAAAATCTGGGAAAAAGAAAATCAATTGGTTTAGTAGTAGTTTTTTTTTAAGATATTAAACATTTCGTGGGATGGACAATTATCTCATGTTGTTACACGGTTGGGACAAATTTACTGTTACACCCGGTATATATATATCTAACTATAACAGGCAGGATGTATTTGTGTGTGTAACGAATGCACGGCTGCAATTTTCGACGGATTTGCACCAAAATTGACATGCACATGCTCCAAGTTAGCGGGAAGGACAAAACCGACTTTGCATTTCCCAACTCCCATTGATAGTGAAAATAATCGATTTTTCCATGCTTCTACGGCAGTTTTCATGTAGTTTGCGGCCATTTTCTACTGGCCAGAGTGAGAGCCTATAGCTGGCTGCCACGAATAGGCAGGAAGATTCTTTTGGCCAGCGTGAGAGCCAATAGCTGACTGACACGAATGTTAACTAACATGCTAGCATGCAAAACAAATCGATAGCTGCATTCGTTACAAGTGAGAAAAATTTAAATCTGCGTGGCACTTTACTCCAATTGGGTCATTCGCTTGCTTAAACTCAACGTTGATTCTGATTCCGCAGAACTGGGTTGGGTGTGAAAAAGTATTTGTTGTTAACATTCTTTTTTCCATTCGGTTTTTCCAGTATAGAGCTTAGAAAAAATTCGCAGTGTGAGATAGGCAAGAAGTAAGGCATGTAGCAACATCAGCACGGCAAAGGGCAGTCTTTTAAAGGCAAGGAAGGGCAAAAATATTTTAAGTCAAGTGATAGCGATTGCTGTATGAGTCGTACGATTTTTGAATCAAGCACGGGCAACGCCGGGCCATGCTGCTAGTACATATATATATATATATATATATATATATATATATATATATATATATATATATGTGTGTGTGTGTGTGTGTGTGTGTGTGTGTGTTTGTGTGTGCATGCATATATTTCTGTGTCACAAATACAAAGAAAGGGAATTATATTGAAGAAACAGACGCGGAACTCCGTATTGGGTTCAATAACAATAAAAAAAAACATCAAGGATAGCAACAACCCCTGTCGCTGCAGAGTCGAACCAACCGCGCCAGATCATTGATAAAATCGGATCTCTGTTTTTAGCGTCTTCATTTAACAAGACAGTCGTTAATCAGAGTGAAAATATATTTTCAAAATAGAAAAACATATTAAAGGAGTAAACAGGGATTTCTGTTTGTTCAGAGAATAGAGTTTCGATGGGGAGCCCTCTACAAACCCTCTCTACACCACTTATCCTGACAAACTACTTGGCCAAAAAGATAATTTCTTGTAGTAATACAACACATGTGGAAAAACACACACACAAAAACAATAACAATATTCCCTGGAAGAGTAAGTCCCATTTCTTTGGGGTTTTTTTTATCCTCACGCTGAAAAAAAAAAGAAAAAGAAAAAAACACTGGCGTGTCCGAAAATTCCGACTTTAAAATCTTTCTCTTCGGGCTTCGGAAAGCATCAACAATGCTTCCTAATATATAATAATACCATTATTCTTATGGACAATGTTGTTATTATTTTGTTGTCTTTTTATTCCTCAAATTTAATTAACCGGTCTAGTAAAACCACTCCACCCACCCATATATATATATATATATATATATATATATATATATATATATATATATTAAGACATTTTTATGTTTATACATTCTTTTTATAGATACAAATATTTAAGTAAAGGCTCTGTTTTTATAATAAACAGTATTAATAACATTTACCCGCCTTAATGTATAAAAATAAAAATGTTTTAAAATAATTGCCGAACTTTGTCCATTTCATAATGTGTGACGTCAGTTGTTTACATTTGATACATCATGAGCAGATACGAATTTTTACGTGAGAGATTCATGGAAGATTGAAGTTTAAAAACAGTAAAATCGACTTCCCCAATCGAACGATTTTCCGTGGCTCGATCGGTTAAGGCACGTCAGGCTAAATGACGGTTTCGTATAGTATACAGGTTCGATTCCTGTTGGAGAACGAATAAATTCTATGAAAATTTTTCGGACATTCAGACCGGTAATTGTCATTAATACTGTTTATTATAAAACAACATTTACTTTAATATTTTTATCTATAAAAAGAATGTATAAACATAAAAATGTATGAAATAATTGTCGGACTTTGTCCATTTCATAATCTGATTTTTTATTTTACTAAATGTTCTCTTCTCCGATGAAACGAAAGTTGAGCTAAATTCAAAGGATAAGCGATCTAAAATCCGAAGAAGAAGATTTGAAGGCTCTTTGAATTTAGCAGTAAGTACTGTCAAGCATCCGTTCAGTATAATGTTCTGGGGATGCTTTTCTTTTCATGGAACTGGTTTCGTAAAACCTATTGAAAAGACCCTCAGGAGCGAGCAGTACAAGAGAATTTTAGAGTCTTGCCTGCTCCCTTCTGCTGAAAGGGTGCAAATCGACCCCACCAAGCTCATTTTTATGCAGGATAATGCTCCCTGTCACAAATCAAAATTGATGAAGGAATACTTTGATGAGAAGCAGGTGAGTGTTATGACATGGCCGCCCCAATCTCCTGACCTCAACCCCATAGAAAACCTATGGAGCATTATAAAGTACAGGCTCTCGAGAAAGCAGTTGAGCAACAAAGAGGATTTGATTGTGAATTTCATATCCGAATGGAATTCAATGTTTGGAGATGAGATTTGCCAGAACCTAATCAAGTCAATGCCAAAAAGGGTTGAAAAGGTTATTCAAAATAAAGGAGGACCCATAGATTATTAAATATTTCGAACTATATTACCTATTATAAATAAATTATACCTCTATTATTCTTTATTTAAAGCTGTTCGGTTATGTTTCTATTGATTACTAGTTGCAGGAAATAAGCGAGTCACTTTTTTTTTCACAGAGTTTTTCCCTAAATCTCATTTATATCCAAAATTATAATTATCAATAGAATACCTTAGGGTGAGTAAACTTTTTTACTAGGTGGTCGGGAAGGGGTGTTTATATTAGTACGATTAAAAACTAGTTTGAGCCCAAAACAATAGGCGAAAAAATTTTTAAGTAAAAAAAAATCAATTGAGTCACTTTTATCGAACAGCACTGTATATAATAAAATTAATATTAGTAACTGCTGGTCATTTAGCTGTTTGATGTTACCTTCAGCATCCAGACTCCAGATTTTCGTAGACGGATCCGTTCGTCCACTCGCCACGTGGTCTAAGCAATTGACTGCTTATACGACTTTTTCTTTCTTAGATTCACTTATCATTGGTGCAAGTTTTTTTTTCATAGTATGCGTGTACTTTCATCCGCGTATATGAAATTGTTAGGGTATTGGGCGGGGTGAATTTTTTTTTCAATGTATTTCTCCTCTTCGTGTAAATATTGAGGCCTCAAGTTCTGGGTGCTCTTAAAAAGAACCGGAATAATCATCGGATTCTACTTACGCGCACTTGGAATTTGCGGCCCTCAAAATTTACACACACACACACACACACACACACACACACACACACACACACACACACACACACACACACACACACATACATAGATATATATATATATATACTTACATATATTCCGTTAATACGATAATTTTTATAGTTGATATAATTTATTTAACTAAATGCTCTGTTTTTTAATTAATCAGTACTAATTAGATTTATCGGCTTGAATGTTGAAAAAATTTCGTAGAAAATATATGCTTCTCCGACAGGAATCGAATCTGTAATCCTTAATGGGGACCATCATTTGATCTCATGAGCTGTTAATCATTCCCTCACAAAGAAGCGTCTGCTCATGAAATATAATTAGCATAAATAATGACAATATATTATGTAATGGATTAAGTTCGACAATTATTTTAATATATTTTCGGTTTATATGTTATTTTTATAGATACAATTTATTTAAGTAAATTTAAATTTTTAATTAAACAGTATTAATTACATTTACCGGCCTGAATGTTCGAGAAATTCGGACATTGCTAACGAAACGCTTCTTACGTTTATCTTGCAACTCAGAGTTTCATGGTACCCCAGCTCGTCAGACCCAAATGATAAAAGAACCACTTAATACAATTGTTTTTATTTAAAAAAAAAATACTGAATCTCATGGGAAGAACGCTAAATTGAATTCAGATTCAAAGTTCAAAGTTATAATAAACATAATATACTATTATTATATTTTATTATTATTACTATTATTATTATTATTATACTATTCAAAATATAGATTGTTGGTAGAGACATATCGGTGGGGGGAATAAAAGAATGAAGAACTTCGTGTTATTAATATCTCGTTATCTAGTTCATATCCACACTTATATACATACATATATATATATATATATAGTGAGAGAGAGAGAGAGAGAGAGAGAGAGAGAGAAAGAAAGAAAATGAGAAAAAAATTAACAGAATTAAAAAAGACGAATGGAAGAAAAATAGAGAAACAAATGAGAAGACAAAGAAAGAAAGAAACTAACAATTAAAAAAGACGAATGGCAGAAGAAGAATAGAGAAATAAAGAAAGAAAGAAAGAAAGAAAGAAAAAGAGAGAAAAATTAACAGAATTAAAAAAGACGAATGGCAGAAGAAGAATAGAGAAAGAAAGAAAGAAAAATAGAAAGAAAGAAAGAAAGAAAAATTAACAGAATTAAAAAAGACGAATGGCAGAAGAAAAATAGAGAAACAAATGAGAAGACAAAGAAAGAAAGAAACTAACAATTAAAAAAGACGAATGGCAGAAGAAGAATAGAGAAAGAAAGAAAGAAAGATACAAAGAAATAAAGAAAGAAAGAAAAAGAGAGAAAAATTAACAGAATTAAAAAAGACGAATGGCAGAAGAAGAATAGAGAAAGAAAGAAAGAAAGAAAGAAAAAGAGAGAAAAATTAACAGAATTAAAAAAGACGAATGGCAGAAGAAGAATAGAGAAAGAAAGAAAGAAAAATAGAAAGAAATAAAGAAAGAAAGAAAGAAAAATTAACAGAATTAAAAAAGACGAATGGCAGAAGAAAAATAGAGAAACAAATGAGAAGACAAAGAAAGAAAGAAACTAACAATTAAAAAAGACAAATGGCAGAAGAAGAATAGAGAAAGAAAGAAAGAAAGATAGAAAGAAAGAAAGAAAGAAAGAAAAAGAGAGAAAAATTAACAGAATTAAAAAAGACGAATGGCAGAAGAAGAATAGAGAAAGAAAGAAAGAAAGAAAGAAAGAAAAAGAGAGAAAAAATAACAGAATTAAAAAAGACGAATGGCAGAAGAAGAATAGAGAAAGAAAGAAGGAAAGAAAAATAGAAAGAAAGAAAGAAAGAAAGAAAAATTAACAGAATTAAAAAAGACGAATGGCAGAAGAAAAATAGAGAAACAAATGAGAAGACAAAGAAAGAAAGAAACTAACAATTAAAAAAGACGAATGGCAGAAGAAGAATAGAGAAAGAAAGAAAGAAAGATAGAAAGAAAGAAAAAAAGAAAGAAAAATTAACAGAATTAAAAAAGTCGAATGGCAGAAGAAAAATAGAGAAACAAATGAGAAGACAAAGAAAGAAAGAAACTAACAATTAAAAAAGACGAATGGCAGAAGAAGAATAGAGAAAGAAAGAAAGAAAGATAGAAAGAAAGAAAGAAAGAAAAAGAGAGAAAAATTAACAGAATTAAAAAAGACGAATGGCAGAAGAAGAATAGAGAAAGAAAGAAAGAAAGATAGAAAGAAACTAACATTTAAAAAAGACGAATGGCAGAAGAAGAATAGAGAAAGAAAGAAAGAAAGATAGAAAGAAAGAAAGAAAGAAAGAAAAATTAACAGAATTAAAAAAGACGAATGGCAGAAGAAAAATAGAGAAACAAATGAGAAGACAAAGAAAGAAAGAAAGAACTAACAATTAAAAGTGAACATTGGAGTCAACACTCAGATGCAACAGACGCAATCATCAGACCTGATGATTTCGTTAAGCATGAAACAGCCTGTCGCCTCTGAGTGTTGACTTCAATGTTCACTTTTATATTTACATACGCTCTATTCCTGATATTGAGCACTTTATTCCATAAATATAGAAACGTCTTAAAACTATATTTCTTCATATATATATATACACAAATATAAATTTCCCTCTCTATCTATCTATCTATCTATCTATCTATCTATCTATCTATCTATCTGTGTATGTATGTATCTAACTAGTCTGTTTTTTTTAATTGTCTATCTGACTTCCACGCTCACATATACACAGCCAACACCCACACAGACATAAACAGGCATTCGTACGTACCTAGTTCACTTGCTTACGTCGTGTCATTCTAATATTTATTTGGTAGTTTTCATTCCAAAGATTGCCAAAAGTGAAACATGAAAGGTTGCTGGGAAAAAAGGGTCCAGTCACAGTCGGGGCATGTATATTGCAACCTCCCCACCCCCCAAAAAATAAAAAAACAAAACAAAACAAAAACTAATGGCCCAAATTTACACTTTTTCTCTCATCTACCCCCAGCGACCCTACCACTCAGAATATATACACACCTACATACGTATATATATATATATATGTATGTAGGAACTATTTATTTCATGTGTATAAATAAAGTATATATATATATATATATATATATATATATATATATATATATATATATATATGAACTATTTATTTCATGTGTAAAAATAAAGTATATATATATATATATATATATATAGATATATATATATATAGATATATATGTATGAACTATTTATTTCATGTGTATAAATAAAGTATATATATATATATATATATATATATATATATATATATATATATATATATATATATATGTATGTATGTATGTATGTATGTATGTATGTATATACTTTAGGACAACGAAATGCCAGATAGCCAGAAGCGGGCGCCATTTTGACTGATAATTACATGTGAGCATTTAGTTAGAATTAAGTAAAGACTGGATTTTGTTTTATTTTCGGCAGACTTGATATTATTTTCGTTTTATGCAATTAAAGTCTTATCACTGACAAAGGCGCAGATCTTCCGCATTCGATTTAGGTTTGTTTTTTTTTTTTACTTAATTTCTTCTACGTTATTTTTATCAATGCAGTTTTCCTTCAAACTTAATTCTTTATTTTTTAGACATATTTCTTTTATTTGATCACATTTTTTATTCATCTCTGCAATTTTCATTTGCCAATTCGATACTTCTCTTTTTCCCATCCATTTCCTTCTCTCTTGCTCTCTTTAACCCCACTTTTAAATCTGCCATATTGCTTTTCTTTCTTTAGCAGCTTCGTTTTTTTTAGTTTTACTGTTTTTAATAAAACTTTATTTTTATTTTTCTGTAATTTTCCTCCTCCTTTTCTAAACTTTTCTTCTTGCATCTTTGCTTTTTATTTTCTCGACTCATTTTGATTGAAATTTCTTACTGATTTTTCTTCTTTTTCTCTTTATTACCTCACTTTTCGCACGTTTCGTCAACCTCTTCATTCATTCATTCATTCATTCATTCATTGATTCATTCATTCTTCTTCTTTTCTTCTTTTTCCTCTTCTTTCTCTTGCTATTTCTATTTTCTAATTTCCCTTTCTCTTCCCCTCTTTCTAAAATATTTTTTATAATTCTTCCTTTTTCCTTCTTTTACTTTTGCTTAGTTATTTGCCTTTTTCTTCTCTCTCTGTCTTTCTTTCTACCTTTTTTCTTTATTCTCTTTTGTTTCTCTATTTTTCATCTGTCATTCGTAATATTTAATTGTGTTACTTTCTTCCTCTCTGTTTCTTTCTTTCTTTCTTTCTTCTCATTTACTTCTCTACTTTCCTCCTCATTCGTCTTTTTAATTTCTGATGTTTTCTTTCTTTTCTTTCTTTCTTTCTTTCTTTCTTTCTTCTCATTTACTTCTCTACTTTCCTCCTCATTCGTCTTTTTAATTTCTGATGTTTTCTTTCTTACTTTCTTTCTTTCTTTCTTTCTTTCTTTCTTCTCATTTACTTCTCTACATTCCTCCTCATTTGTCTTTTTAATTTCTGATGTTTTCTTTCTTTTCTTTCTTTCTTTCTTTCTTTCTTTCTTTCTTCTCATTTACTTCTCTACTTTCCTCCTCATTCGTCTTTTTAATTTCTGATGTTTTCTTTCTTTTCTTTCTTTCTTTCTTTCTTTCTTTCTTTCTTCTCATTTACTTCTCTACTTTCCTCCTCATTCATCTTTTTAATTTCTGATGTTTTCTTTCTTTCTTTGTTTCTTTCTTCTCATTTACTTCTCTACTTTCCTCCTTATTCGTCTTTTTAATTTCTGATGTTTTCTTTCTTTTCTTTCTTTCTTTCTTTTTTTCTTTCTTTCTTCTCATTTACTTCTCTACTTTCCTCCTCATTCGTCTTTTTAATTTCTGATGTTTTCTTTCTTTCTTTCTTTCTTTCTTTCTTTCTTTCTTTCTTCTCATTTACTTCTCTACTTTCCTCCTCATTCGTCTTTTTAAATTCTGATGTTTTCTTTCTTTCTTTCTTTCTTTCTTTCTTTCTTTCTTCTCATTTATTTCTCTACTTTCCTCCACATTCGTCTTTTTAATTTCTGATGTTTTCTTTCTTTTCTTTCTTTCTTTCTTTCTTTCTTCTCATTTACTTCTCTACTTTCCTCCTCATTCGTCTTTTTAATTTCTGATGTTTTCTTTCTTTCTTTCTTTCTTTCTTTCTTTCTTCTCATTTACTTCTCTACTTTCCTCCTCATTCGTCTTTTTAATTTCTGATGTTTTCTTTCTTTTCTTTCTTTCTTTCTTTCTTTCTTTCTTCTCATTTACTTCTCTACTTTCCTCCTCATTCGTCTTTTTAATTTCTGATGTTTTCTTTCTTTTTTTCTTTCTT
>OZ038502.1:84131673-84189173 GCA_964036315.1 Acanthosepion esculentum
AATGGTGTATTGCTGCCATAACTCGGCGTCCCAGGCCTAACTCTCCAGACTTGACAGAGTTCAAAAACATTTACGCGACCCTGTGGGCGATGAACTAACACCTCTTTCCCACAGACCAAAGGTTGCTACACTCTCGCTACTCTGTCGTTATTTTCCCAAATGTTTCGGCTATCTACATTGCTTGGGTTCACCAATCCTGACCTTCCGGGCTAGAACCCGCCAGTCTAGGTACACTAAGTTGACTTATTCCATTCATATTACATTTGTAAGGAGTAAGTTTCACTCAAAGAGCTTCTTCTCTAGAACTGAGGCAATAGACTCCTGAGAGGATGCTTCCACGATCACTACATATCTTCTGACCTAGTTCTAACAACCGACTGGCTGGGAATTGGCTGGTCAGATTCCATACCTCAAAAGCCAAACAAGTAACGTTCAATTATCACCGTGCAGAGCTTGAAATTAGGTCTATCGTAATGACCGGGAATTCTTTCAATGAGGCCCCTCTCCTTGAACGCCTATTGGGATCCTCTTCGTCGAGGCTTAACCGTATCTATCCTGGAAATATGCGCCTGTTTCTTTCTTACTGTACTCACAATGCAGCAACCATATTTAGTAACCCTCTAATTGAGTGGCTCTTGGGTTTGTACTGTACAAACAGTAGTATGAAAAAAATGCAGTCGCCTAGCGGTGGCGATATTTTTCTCGTTGCAGAGTTTCCGGACAGATGTCATAATTTAGCGAACAAAACACCACGCACTCCATTTCTTTCATTTGAAATATATACTAGTCGATTAGTTATCTCGATAAGATTGAACAGGCCATTTGAAGATTTGGTGAACACGGGGTGAAACAAATGGAGGTCGAGGTGAAATGTCATTGACGAATGGTTTTAGTTTGGCTGCTCCACCCTAGCGTGATAAAGGCAGATATAAATCGTTCCAAGAAATGCAGATATCAAACGCATTGCACTGTGATGATCCTTCATTCAAATCAGTTTTATTATAAATCATTTCATTGATTTATGACCCCCAAACATGCCTTTCTATTTAAGAATTTCTACAGTCGAAATGATTAGCAAGGAATTCGCATCTTATTCTATCAGTGATGGTTGCATGTTTTGAAAACTAACCATGTCTTCAGTATCTGTCTATATTTCTGAGATGAGTTATGTACCCTATTTACATTATTCGGACTATTGTCCTCATCTTTGTCGCCATATTTATTACAACGTTTCGGACCTTCAGTATCTGCCTATATTTCTGAGATGAGGTGTTATGTACACTATTTACATTATTCGGACTATTGTCCTCATCTTTGTCGCCATATTTATTACAACGTTTCACCCTTTCAGTATCTGTCTATATTTCTGAGATGAGTTATTATGTACACTATTTACATTATTCGGACTATTGTCCTCATCTTTGTCGCCATATTTATCACAACGTTTCGGCCGTTGTACGCTCCGGCCTTCGTCAGATGGTAGAAATGTCGAACTGAAACCTTTATTTCGCTCACTGGGGTAGACTGTTCTAGTTCCACGTGCCATGTCTAATGGATGTCAGTTATCAGTTATCTCCTGTTAAATCACCTCTCCAAGTTCTCCATTGCCTTAACCAGGTATTGAACTGATACTCTTTGGGTCCTGTCATTTGATCTGACTAACGCCTTTATCCCCTGTGCGATGTGTCCTTGTGTTCGACATTCCAAGTGGGGGCGCTTCTTGATTCTCTATATCGGCAGAATACACTGGCCACTCTTATTATTATTTTGAGGGATGGACGGGTCCTACTAACATTGTGTTTTGTTTTAGTTTTATCTTTGTGTTTCATTTAGTTTTATCTTTGTGTTTCATTTAGTTTTATCTTTGTGTTTCATTTTGTGTTTGTTTTCTGGTTTCATCCTCCAACCCCCCCCCCACCTCATTCATGAATCATGAAATTTTTATATAAACGGTCATTATGGACGATGAAATTTTTAATATCATGGGGTGTTTTGTAGGTATCCCACCCCTGTAAATTCGCGGTATTGGGGTTTATGCAGGATTGAGTGGACGAGTTCTTGTAGTGTATGAGCAAATTGTAATGAATGAATACATCGTGATTCTGATTAAACTAAAACTATTAAAACTAATGAAAACCAGAATCTCCCCATTTTCTCTTCGGCCTTGTGCCACCATTTTGTATTTTTACAAAATAAATATTCATGACCACTGACAATCACTTACTTAGTGATTTTCCATGCAAGTCTATAAGAAAAGCATTTGCAATGAATTTGCATCATACGTAGATGTTTATATCAGTAATTGATTTCTAACCACTGATAGTCCAGAGTAAGAAAATGAGCAAAATTACTTTAAATTATTCTTATAATAGAAATAAACTTAGCAGTGAGATCTGTGTTCCCATTCACACCAGTAATAACAAATTAATTATTCTGTGTTTCTATGACTTTTCAGGATGGAGGCGATCAGGACTCTCCACGGCTTACTTTTTCTTTTTAATGACGATATTTTTTCATTTTTCTGATATAAGTTCAATTTCACAATATTTGCACAAGTTCTATTACACAATATTTGCACAAGTTCTCTTGCACAATATTTGCACAAGTTCTATTGCACAAAATTTGCTCAAGTTCTATTACACAATATTGCATTTAAACTTTTGAAGATCAAAGTTGGCCGGAAAGCCAGAAGCAGGAAGAGAGCTTTACAAGTATATTTACCAAAATTACACAAAAATATCTTGAAATAGTAAAGAGTACATTTATTCAATAAAGTCGCCATTGGCTTCAATCACGGCCTTCAGACGACTTCGGAATCTCCTGCAACACTTCTGGACGGTCTCCTTGTTTAAGTTGGTGAATGCTGCCATAATCCTTCCCTTCAGTTCATCTTTGGTGTTACAAGGAATTTTGTTTGTCTCTCGCTCAACTCCATCCCACACATAATAATCAATGGGGTTGCAGTCTGGGGAGTTAGGGGACCAGATGTAAGGAGTGATGCGTTCGCAGAAATTGTCTGACAGCGATGACGGGTCTCTCCTGGTTATGTGGCATGCTGCAGAGTCCTGTTGCCAGACATAGGATCTTCCAGCAGCCACCCTCTTCACCCAGGGAAACACCCCCTCATCAAGACACTTGATGTAGGCCTCCGTGTTGAGTTTGAGAGCTTGTGAGAAGATGAATGGAGGCATAACGTCGTCATCCCTAGTGATCACGCCAAACACCTTCGTAATCACCATTAAGCTCATGGAACTCTTTTCGAATCCTCTGCATTGTCCACAGATTGACACCCAAACACTGAAAATGTTCGTATTGGAGCTTCCGGCTCGTATACCAAACAGTACAGCATGCCATTTCCAAATTTCTTGCGGAGTGAATAGCTTTAAGGTGCTGGGTTTTTTTTTCACAGACGGTGCCCAACTGACCCCACTATAATGTGCAGTCAGCAAAATCAAAAAGAAACAACGCGCATGCGCGAAATAAAAATATAAATGGCGACAATTTACCCATCGCACTCAGTACCTGTAATAAATATACATTCTCTTCCACAACAGACGGTAAAGAAAACAAAGACATATATTTATTATTCGTATACATTTTACCTCTGTTATTTTACATCATAACACAGTTTTATTACCACCAGCGCTCAATATGTGCCCTTTTACGTTTTTATATTTATACATATAGAAAGAGAATGAAAGCAACTAACAGAAAAAAAACAGAGAAAGATAGAGAGATGAAGGTAAATTAACAAAAAATAAAGTAAAAAAAAAAACAAAGTCTTGTTATCCATAAATTAAAAAAAATATCGAAACAAAATGAGCGATAAAAGAATAAAAGCGTCAGCTAGAAAAAAATGGAAACTATAAAGAGAGGACGAGAGAGAATAAGCGGGAATAAAAGGAGGACACACAGACAGAAACTTTATTCGATGATACTTTTAAAGAAATCGCCCCATCAAAGTTAACTAAAGGTCTTTTTATTTGTTGCTTTCTAATCAAATAACAATTACAACGGCCTCCGTATGTTTCTTTTCAATATGGCGCTTTGCGCTCAGTCCAATGGAAAATGCAAAGCATGATGGGAAAATGTCAGATGGATACCGTGTATTTGCTTATTCATAATGGCGACTTGCAATAACCACAGCCTTCCGTATATTTCCCACGTCTGCATACGCATTGCGGTTAAAAATATGTAAAGCATTTTTTGAAGAATTTCACTCCAAGCAAGGAAATAAAGCCAAGATAAAAGCGGTTATTGATGGCGAAAGAATAAAAAAAAACGGAGGATTGGCGCGATTGCATCTCGATTAAGGAACGAGCCTCGCGAAACGGAATGGCTCTTGCAGCGTGTCTCACTGGTGACGGTTCGAGGTAATGCATTCTCCATCATAGCGGCTGGCAGAGGATAGAAAAAATTGTTTATAGTTACGTTGTTCTGGAATTGTCATCATTGGTCGACTGAACTTGCTTTGTTTCAATGACTTTTGTTTTGTTATTATTAATTAAATACTATATTTTTGTATGTTAAATAATAAAACTTTAATTAATAAAAAAAAAAAGAAGATAAAAGAACAGGAATTAAGAGGACAAAAGATAACGATTGATATTGCCTTTAAACTTTTGAACAAAAAAGTTGACTGGGAAGAAAGAAGCTGTAAAAGAGAATAGAATTTGAAAGTTAAAAATACTTCAGATCGAAATAAAAATTATGTTCATTTTAAAATAATATTTTTTCTGACGCTATAAAGTTGGTAATTGAAAGGAAGGTGACACTATCGTGACTCTGGTGGTTTGGAATTAGGATTAAAAGGGTTCATATGAAAACCGCGTATACAATTGGAGTATTGGAAGGGTTGGAAACATTAAACAAGAAAACGTTAAAGTAAGAAACAGGAATTGAAATATGAAACGAGGAAAAAAATGATATATTTTTTCTCTTTTTGATACACATAAATACATGTAAGAATTATTGAGTCCACGAAAACGGCCGGAATGTAAAACAGTAGAAATATTTGAAGTAAATAAATTTATTTTTGAAAAGTTGACTATGTTGGTATTTGAAGGATATTGTCGACCGAGGATCAAGTTATAGTAAAACCAAAAATGTAAACAATGGAATTTGAAATTGGGTCAAATTCTGGTAATCGACAAGCAAAAAGAATTCATTGGTATTCGACAAACAAAATGAAATAAATGATCATTAAAAAGTGCTGACAGGAAAAATTATTGTTTGATAAAACGGCCGATTGTAGAGAAATATGGAAATAAACTTTATTGCTTTGAAATAGCAGACCGTTTTGTTTTGGGTCGATGTCATATCTCCAGGGTTTGGAGAAAATAATTTATTGAGGAATATGTAATAAGCTTTGAGGGATAGTGAGAGTTGGGCAAGATGCATATAAACCGAACGATCAGTTGAAACCGGCAGTAGAGCTGCCGTTGGAGTAGGCTGAGACGAATCAACAGAGAACCAAGGAGCTGTTGAACCCCATGTGACCTGCCGTTGAGGTTGCCCGCTCTAACAACTCATGTTAATGTTTAACCTGCTCCAAGTATCAAGGGATACAGTGTCACGATAGAGAGTCGAATGAAAAGGGTTAATTTTGTGGTATCAATGATTATATAAACCCATTGAAAATTAATTCAGTAGCCTTTTTCGTTATTTGTTATATTGATGTCTTCATTCTTGTTCGTTTTCATAGCACGGTTCCGTCAATGCGATGTAGCGCTTAAGTGCGGATGAAAATTCGATTTTCACTACACAGGGATCAAAGAACACAACGTGGACAGAGCAGATGAATGAACGAAGCGGTCAACAGATAACCATCAATTGGCTGGCGCCATTACTGACCATCGTCGGAACAACCCAGGATTGAGCCGAGCCGAATGTGTCATATTTTTCACCCCAAGCAAGGCAATAAAGCCACTAAGATACAAGGGTTACGGAATATTAGAGAAAATAACACTATTAAGGAAAGAGAACAATAAAAGAACAGAAATTAAGAAGACAGAACATAACGATTGACATTGCATTTAAATTTTTGAAGATCAAAGTTGACTGGGGAGCAAGAAGCCGGAAGTGACTTCTACAAGCGAGACGTACGAGAGAAGAAACTGTTAGCATAGAACTTACGGTTATATCTAGCCATTTTAACTGTAACATGATGAGACATAGCTCTCAATGTAGTACTGCACTTAAATTCGCAAAGTCGAGGTAGAAAAAAGAAAAAGAATGCTCTTCAGAACAATTACCCTGAAAATATTTATAGAAAATGCAAATGGAAGTTACTTTACGACGATGGGAAAGTGACTGAAGCCAAAATGCCAGGTCAGGACCAATAATATTGCAGTTTCTTTTTTGTATTAAAAAATGTAATTAAATCATTGTTGGGCACAATCTTAACAATATAAGATAAGCAGATGACCCTGTGTTGATGTTCGACTCTACACAAGGATGATGAGAATACTACGGACAGAGCGCATAAGAAATAAAGAACTTTTAAGGAAAATAGAATAAAAAATGATTTATACTTAGAATCTTCACCCTAAGCAAGACAATAAAGCCACTAAGATGCAAGGGGTTACCTACTGTGAAAGAATATGAGAAAAAGAAAAAAACATTATTAAGGAGAGAGAACAAGAAAAGAAAAGGAATTAAGAAGCCTGAAGATAACGATTCACATTGCATATAAATTTTTGAAGGTCAAAGTTGACTGGAAAATAAGAAGCTGGAAGAAATTTCCACGAGCAAGATGTGCGAGAGAAGAGACTCTGAACATAAAACTTACGGTTAAATCTAGCCATTTCATTTGTAAGATGATGAGACCTTGCCGCCAATCTAGTATTGCACTAAAATTCGAAAAGTCGACGTACAAAAAAAAAAAAAGAAAAGGAAAAAAAGAAAAAGAAAGCTTATCAAAACAATTACCATGAAAATATTTATAGAAGACGCAAGTGGAAGCTAAGTTACGGTAGTATGAAAGTGGCTGAACTATGGTCAAGAACTGAATAACAGTCTAATGTGACTCTTACCATAGATAGATAGATATGAAGAGAATGAGATAGATAGATAGATAGATATGAAGAGAATGAGATAGATAATTAGACAGATATGAAGAGAATGAGATAGATAGATAGATAGATAGATATGAAGAGAATTAGATAAATAGATAGATATGAAGAGAATGAGATAGATAGATAGATAGATAGATAGATAGATAGATAGATAGATAGATATTAAATTCAACTGACAAAGTTTATTAGCTTAATTTTTTAATAAATATTGGGAATAGATTTTCTAAAGTTCATGTTTTCTCTCTATCTCAGTTCAAGTATTTTCGAATGCCTCAGTCATTATCAGAAACTCAATGTTGTTAGTATCGTAGAGAAAGGTTTTGTTAGCTATATCCTAGTCATCTTTAGAATGTTATATTTTAAAATTAAACATACGTGTCCCATGTAAGTTACGTCATGATTAGAACTGATCCACTGAGCTTGATAACACCCGGAATGCTATATATAACATTCAAGACATTTTTTTAAGCCTTTCACCCAAGCAAGTCGGGAGTGCCACTAGCAGGCAAGGGGTTACAGAGAGTGAGAGTAAGAGTAAAGAGGGGTGTTTGAGGAAAAGATATAGAGAAGAGCGGGGATCTAGATGAAGGCAACAGAAGATGTCGATCGACATTACATTTGAATATTTGAAGATTATAACTATCAGGAAAGCAAGTAAGAGGAAGGGAGTTCCACTGTCGGGAAGTGTTAGGGAAGAAGCTGTTGGAGTAGAAGAGGCGGTTACATTTAACTGCCTTGGCAGTGAAAGATTGGGACCGAGATGCCAACCTAGTAGCACGCTTAAATTCATGCATTTTGGGTACCAGTGAAAGTAGCTTGTCAGAGCAGGTGCCATGAAAATATTTGTAGTAAAGACAGCAGGAGGCCATATCACGTCTGGGAGAAAGTGATGGGAGACGAGTAGGGAAACGTTGAATTTTCGTTTATTGTAATGAACGTGTGGGCTGTTAAGGAGACTATTTTCCTTAAACACATATTGAGACTGAAACTCTTCCCCGGATCTCAAGTGGAACAATGTACGTTCTCTTTACGACTAAATTAAGTACCTGACTCAGCAGAAATTTCTGGGACGCGTAACGAGAACGGAAGGTTTGGAGAATCTGATACACACAGCGCGAATAGATGGAAAGAGAGACAAGGGAAAGCAACGCATGACATACCTGGCGGGCTTAAGCAAGTGGATGACAGAACATGACCGAGGGGAGGTGGCAGAGGGACGAAACTTATTGGGAGTTACAAGGGATAGGGGGAGGTGGAGGGCCATGATCGTCTACGTCCTGAAAGGACAGGGCATATAAAAAGAAAAAGAAAAGCTGCCAATCTTCATTTTCCAGTCTCAGTCGAGTCCCAAAGCGTCTACGCCGCCTTTTGGGTGATGAATTGTTTACCATTCGACAACCTTTTCTTTCCACATACGAAACGCTACTCTACTTCGATGGAAAATGCCCAATCGAGTTTCATTCCTGACTTTCACCAGCTTTCACTGAGGCGAAAAACACGCTTTCCATTCGTATTCTCTTAGAAAGTTCCACTGGAACAGCTTCTTCCCACGAACCGCTACTTTGTAGAACCGACTCCCAAGAGGATGCTTTCCCGACCCCTACAATCTTAACCCGTCAAAGTCTAGGGTTAACCGTTATCTTTCCCACATATCCTCCTAAAATGCGCCCGTTTCACATTACTCGCCCCCGTTCATACAACAAACTGCTTCAGTAACGCTCTACCTTGAGTGGCTCCTGGGCCTTGTGTGTAAATCAATATATCTGTAGCCTAATGATGAAAATACAACTGTGCATATATATCAACAGACAAAAAAGCAACTCCCAAAGTAGCATCTTAGGTTAGCCCATCGTATATAAATGCTTATATCACTGAAAGGTCAGTACCGGTTACGGGATGAATGTGCACAATAACGCATACGAAACATACGGTCATATGTACGCTTGATTTTTGTATAAAATATAAAGGCTCTGCTATTGCGGTTTCGGCACTTTTTTCGGGTGTGTTAATTTGGTATACTCTTTCGGGAATTGGGTTTTTATATGTTATATATATATATATATATATATATATATATATATATATATATATATATATATATATATATATATATAATTATTTATTTGAATATTACAACATAAATATGTTATAAAATCACGACAAAAGTAGCCATTTTGTTTCAACACTTCTAGTGTCTTTTCAAGTGACGATGTAGAATATAGAATAAATGGTTTTAAAAGTTTCAAATTAATTAACGATCCTTAGCCAGGAGTAAACGCTATATATATATATATATATATATATATATATATATATATATATGCATGTTTCATTAAAAACGACAGACAAGGTACTACGGTTAAGCTTTTTATTTAATACATACTGCGTTATACGTCGCGTTAAAAACAGATATATTAACTGCATCCACCTGTAAAAAAAGATTTAAAATAATGGAAGCTTTAATAATAAAAAAGAAAAAGCCAACTCTTAAGAATATTAACTACGAACAAAGCCACAACGTGCTAACCGTATTCGGAAATTAAAACACCACTACTACACACTAAGACATACACATAATGCGCACACTCAGTTAAGCTGAAAAAGCAAATCATCCTTGATAATGGCTAAAGGTATAGCCGAAAGCGCTCGGAAATATAAAACATGTGGACAGTTTTTACACACTCTTTGTCCAGAAAATAATGCTCTTGTTCGAACACAAGAAAAATAAAATAAAAAATAAAAAGCTTAACCGTAGTGCCTTGTCTGTCGTTTTTAATGAAACATGCATAAAGGAAGGATTGCTGCCTAAATATACAATCATATATATATATATATATATATATATATATATATATATATATATATATATATATATATATATATTTATTTAAAAACAGCGGATCCTACTACTATTAAACATTACTCTTCAAGTACGATTTTTGTGAGGTCAATACCCTGTTAAGGCAGTGAAGAACTTTCAGATGGGTATTAACAGGAGATAACCGACATTCATTAGACATAGCACGTGGAACTCGAACAGTCTACCCCAGTGAGCGAAATGAAGAGTTTAGTTCGACATTCCAACCGCCTGAAGAAGGCCGGAGCGTACAACGGCCGAAACGTTATAATACATATGACGACAAAGATGAGGACAATAGTCCGAATAATGTAAATAGTGTACATAATACCTCATCTCAGAAATATAGACAGATCACGAGTTAAATATTACCACTAGTGATAAACTTTATCGATGTAAATTATAAAATTGAATAATGGTTATTAAAAACCATATACCAGAGTTCTATATAGCCAGTCACGACAGTAAAGATTTAAACCACCATCATAAAATTCTAGATAATTTACATATATTAGTTCAAGTTATATTATCTACCAATTTAAGACATAAGGAAAAAATTGCTGATAACATTTAAATATACAAAGGCTTTAGAACAAAGCAAATATAAAGGAAATTTAGAGTATTTATAAAACAAACAAACAATGACGATAAAAATAAACAGAAATACCGTAAACGTAACTTTATATGGTTTAATTCCCCTTTTAATCGTAATGTTCAAACTAATATCTGAAGAATTTTCTTAAATCTAATTCATAAGCACTTTAAGCATTCACCAACAAGCCGTCCTGGGTATGATGATAAACTACATCCGCGTCCTGGGTAAGACGATAAACTACATCCGCGTCCTGAGTATGACGATAAACTACATCCGCGTCCTGGGTAAGACGATAAACTACGTCCGCGTCCTGGATAAGACGACAAACTACGTCCAACAGCAGGTCCTCTGATCAGGAGGTTTTGAGTAGCGTGGAACCAACTCTTAATTGCTGATGTTTCCACGTCCACTCTGTTAGGGTCCCAGCTATGGGCAAATAGTTAACACCGAAGTTTTAATACCAGAAATACTTTGTAATAAAATAAATTATTACCAGCAATAATTTTTGAAGGAAAAATTACTATCAGCAACACTTTAAAAAAGTACCAGCAATACAAACAGCTATACATTCTTTGGAAAAAATATGACCAGCTATAGATTTCTTCAAGGAAAAATATTCCCAGAAATAGATTTTTGAAGAAAAACATTACCAGCAATAAAAAATTTGTCGACATTAAATAACCCATTGAGATGTTGATATGCCGTAAAACAAAACAAAACAAACAAAACATTCACCAACACCAATAAAGATTTTTAACAAAAATAATATCAAGATCAACTATAATAATAACGATAAATCTATATCCCAACATAACAACATTATATTAAACAAATATATTTCCAACAATGTTAATTTTTTTAAAAATAATTACAACAGCCGAAAAATATGATCTGTCCCTTAATCGGTCAATGTATGACTGATAATATTGTATACCGAGCTAGCATATATTCTGGTAACGATGTTAAATTTTATTTTGGTTTCACTGAAAATTCTTGGAAATTTCATTTCTATTATCATCATATGACTCTAGGCAATATAAAATGCAAAAACGCCTCTTCTCTCTCTAAATATTTCTGTCAATTAAGGACTGATAGTAATACACCTTTTATCACCTGGAATATTATAACAAGAGGAAACGGGAAAGAAAATAGATGTGATCTATGTCGTTTTGAAAAATTAGTTATCTTTAAACACTTAAATAACCCTAGATTATGAAACAAGAGAAATGAATTGATTATTACATGTAGACATAAAAATAAATAGCTGCTTAAATATGTAGATCCAGATTAATTTTTAATGTACATTACGTTTTTTTTTAAGAACAAGTAATTTTTCTTTATGCTTAATATGAAAATAAGAAATTAATATTCACAACTCTAAAAGAATTTCTTTTTTTTACATATATATAAAACTCCCGCTTATTTTCAATGCCAAATATATCTTTTAAAATTAAAAAAAACTCTAATCCCAGTATAAAATATAACTGTGCCAACATTGCGATGACCAGATATTTTTTTAAATTTTAATAACGTAACGGTCAGATTATACTTAGCACCTGAAGATTGCGTTGCGTATGAAACTCAGTGTCATGTTATCGGTGAGGAATAATATATATATATATATATATATATATATATATATATATATATATATATATATATATACAGGGTATCCATAAAGTTCGTGTGCACTTTAAAAAATTTATAACTTTATTTGTATTTGCGATAGAAATAATTTGTAAAAAGGATTAGAAAGAAGTAAATCTATATTATTTAAGGTTTTAATGAATTTTTTTTTTAGTTTCCACATGTCCTCTATCATTAGCAAGACAAAGGGTAATACGATTTTGCAGTTCACGGAAAACATTTGCCAACTGATTTACTGTAATGCCTGAAATCACATTAGTTATTTTAGCTATACTTAAAACTAGGTACATTAAACTTTATAACATTTTTTACAGATTATTTCTATCGCAAGTACAATTAAAGTTATAAATTTTTTAAAGTGCACTCGCACTTTATGGACACCCTGTATATGTGTTTGTGTGTAAAAAATTCTCAGAATTAATCTGTGGAAAATGACAATATGTATAAAGGAAAAAAAGAAATAGGAAAATTGTGTGTAGTTTTAGCCGACGCGTTTCGTCTGATGTAGACTTTTTCAAGACAAAAAACGAAATGAATTTATTGAAACAAAATATCTATAAACAAAAAACAAAATGTCGTTGGTAACCAGAAGAATTTAGAAAGGCTGTGATATATTTATTGGGTCAACTGAAAAATTACGTCATATACTTTTTATATTTGAAGACATTTTTTTCTCTTCAAACATAAAATGTTAATGACGTAAATGTAATTAATACTCTTTAATTAAAAACAGAGCATTTACTTAAATAATTATATCTATAAAATAATATATAAACAGAAAAAAATGTATAGCTCAGTTTATATCGAGCACTATTTTATTAACAGCACTCAAAGTGAGATATTATATGTAGATATATGTGCGCGATTAATTATTTTCCACCCGACAAACTCCTACTTTACAGGCACAGCATGCAAGCCTCTCGATAGTCTATCGCTCTTTCCATGGAAAATGTTCTGAGAAACTCTATCCCTTAGCTGCGCTAGTTCAGATATTTACAGACACGATATGAAACGAACGATCATAATTCCTTTTCTATTACATTGGTAAGTTCAATTTAAACAGCTTCTTCCTAAGAGTCGCTACATCATGGAACAAACAGCCGAGAGGTTCCTTCTCTGAACACTACAATCTTATCCTCTTTAATTATATGCTTCACTTTTCCCTTCCATCCTCTCTATCGATACAGCATGCTCATTTTGGAACTCTCTACCTTGCTTAACCCTTAAGCCCAGCATTGGTGAAACCTTTAGTAATATACATAATTCATATCAAGTGGAAGGAGGCTTTTTTTTTTTTAAAGCTTTTCACCCCAAGCTAGGCTGGAAGCCACTAACACGCAAGCGGTTACAGAAGGTTTGGAGGAAGAGCAGATAGGAGTGGTAAAGGAGAGGATGTGGAGAAAGAGAAAGACAGTGGGTCGATCAAGGCAAGGGGGTTACAGAAGATTTGGAGCGAGAGCAGATAGGAATGAAAGGGGAAAGGATGTGGAGAAGGGAAGTGAATAAATCAAGGCAACTGGAGATGTCGATTGACGTTACACTTAAATAGTTGGAGATTATATTTGTCAGGGAAACAGGAATAAGGAAGGGAGTTCCACAGGCGAGATGTGCGAGACATGAAGCTATTGGAGTAGAAGAGACGTCTACATCTAACAGTTTAAACAGTGAAGGGGTGGGAACGGGATGCCAGCCTCGTAGGACGCTTCAATTCATGAGGCCTGGGAACCAGCGAAAGCAGCTCATCGGAGCAATTACCGTGAAAGTATTTGTAAAAAAGACAGAGTGAGGCAACATCGCATCTGTGAGAGAGCAACTGCAGACGAGATGACAGATCAGGGACAATTGCGCTGCATATCAAGAACCCTGAGGCAAACAGCAGGGGCTCCAGACCATATATGGCAGCAATACTCCATGCAAGGGCGAATGGTTGATTTATAGATTTGGAGGATCGTTTCCGGGCAGAAAAATTTCCTGGCCCGGCACAGGGAGCCAACATTACTTGCGGTGGATGAAGCAATTGACTCGATGTATTTGTTCCATCTCAGGTCAGAGGACAGCGTGAGACCGAGTAGCCGCAGAGAGGAGCTCTCGAGAATTTGGCTTCAGACATTCTAATGGGATGCAGGGATTTGTATTCTCACCATGTCGTTATAGACTTGGGATTTTACTTAATTTCAACACAGTTTTTATTTTTATTTATTTTTGTTACTTTTTCTTCGATGTTGATGTGTCCCATATTGTTTTTGGGGATTATTACGATAATTTGTTCACCGCGATAAGTAAAACTTGATGCAAAAAAACAACATAAATACGTGAAAACAAAAATGTATGAAAACTAGAATTAGTCAAAATCTAATTTCGAAACTAATACAGTGAAAATAAAAATAAAACGTTTGGCCGCTTAACGGGAATCACGTTTGATCTCGCTTAACGTGAATCACGTTTGGTCTCGCTTGAAGTGAATCTCTTTTTGTCTCGCTTAAAGTGATTCTCGTTTCTTCTCGCTTAACGTGAATCACGTTTGCTTTCGTTTAACGCGAATTACGTTTGGTCTCGCTTGACGTGAATCACATTTGGTTACGCCTTACATGAATCACGTTTGGTCCAGCGTAACGCGAATCTCTTTTTGTCTCGCTTAACGTAAATCATTTTGGTCCCGCTTAGCGTGAATCACGTTTGTTCTCGCGTAACAGGAGTCACGTTTTGCCTCGTTTAACATGAACAGGTTTGATCTCGCTTAATGTGAATCAAGTTTGGTTACACTTAACGTAAATCACCTTTAGTCTCGCTTAATGTGAAATCACGTTTGCTCTCGTTTAACGCGAATTATGTTTGGTCTCGCTCAACGTGAATCACGTTTGGTTACGCTTAATGTGAATCACGTTTGGTTACACTTAACGCGAATTACGTTTTGTCTCGCTTAATGCGAATCACGTTTGGTCCCGCTTAATGTGAATCACGTTTGGTTACACTTAACGCGAATCACGTTTGGTCTCGCTTAACGCGAATCATATTTGGTCTCGCTAAAGTAGATTTTGTTCTTGTAAAATCAAATTCTTATTTGATGACGACCTTTCATCCTTGAAACATGACAATGTAGAAGCTTTCCAAATTATGTTATACACTTACCATTCTGTCGGACACTCATCCAACTTTACACACATACACGTATATATATATATATATATATATATATATATATATATATATATATATATATATATATATATATGGTGGGGTATCTAGATTTAATAGGCCGGTTAATAAGATTTGAGGAATAAAAAGACAAAAAAATGATAATAATATTGGCTATAAGATTGATGATATTTATTATTATATTTTGATTAAATTAAAGCACGAAGAGAAACATTTTAAAGTCGGAATTTTCGGACACGCCTGTGTTCTCTATCAACGAGACGCAGAATTACCAAAGAAGTGGGATTTACTCTTTCGTAGAATGTGGTTATTGGTGGTTAGAGGGCTCCCTGTGGAAACTATATACTCTGAGTAAATCCAAATCCGCGTTTAATCCCTTAATGTGATTAACTCATTTTACGACAAAATTCGCTTTAAAACAAAAGGAAAACAAATACCAAATATTTTTCAAATGTCTCTATTCCCGAGAGAATATATTCTGTCTCAGGTCAATATACATGACTAATGTTAAAAAATTTAAAAGAAAACGGTTAAATTAAGTTCCTGTTATTTAAAAAATGTATAATGGATAAATCTCATGCTAAAATAATTTAACAGATCGCGACACCTATCAGAGAGATGAAATTTAAACTTTTATTATTGCATTATTCCAAACTTTTAACACATCAGCAGATAGCTATTAATGTAACCAACTGAGAATAAATAGTTATTAATTAAAAAAATTAGTAATTAATGTATAATATTATCCATAACTACATGTACAAGAATGTCGTTGTTGATAAAAGTTAATAATAACCATAAATAAGTAAAAAATACGTATATTATCCAAAATTCCTTTTTCCATAATATAGCTATTTGTACTATGTTATAATGCTTATTACCTAAACAATAATAATACTGAAAAAACTTTTTTTAAATACTGAAATATATTTAATCACATCTCTCTAATAGGTGTCGAGATCTGTAAATACTAATTGCATAAAAAATTCAACAACATCATTTAGTCACTTTCGTTTATTAGACATTAAATTAGGTCACTTAGCATCTTCCATAATTTACCTAGACTTAACCTGATGAATATTTATAAGCGTCTCCGAGATTTTAAAAATTTGAAAAACTAACATTTAATTTCAATACTTGTTCCAAAATAAAATTCTCACATTTGGCTTGATAAAGTCAGAGGACAAAACGCGTCTGCTAAGATATATTTGTCCTTTTGTCTTCCTTCATAACTGTCTCTCTTTCTCTCTCTCTCTCTTTATATTATATATATATATATATATATATATATATATATATATATATATATATATATATATAATTTGAAAATTTACTTAGCATTATTTCTCACAGAATTAATACAAATATAAAAATTGTCACTTAACTGATTAGTGTTATCTTCAGCATTCCGAAATCTAGATTATCGTAAACGGACCCTTCAGCAACCACTCTGCCCATACGTCAGCGTATAATTGTTCCTTGGAAATTATTTTATTTTTGGATATGGAAAAATGAGGAGATATGTGTTTCGCAGAGATGAACAATGGGGTATGCCTTCTTCAAGAACAGTAATTTGATTTTGGCTTGCCGACCGTCTACAGTATAGTGCTTTCTCCTTCAAAGGAGGACGAAGATTTGCTTCCTGTCGGAGAATACATTTTCCTTATTAGTCTTTCAATTGCGCACGCCAGTAAACGTAATTCACACTGTCAAAAAAACGAAAAACAAAAAGAAAATAGGGCGTCTACTCAGACATGGGTATCCGCAAATAACGTTTGGAGTAATAGGAGTATATATGGTGGACTCTCCCGTCGTATTCGGTGTATGAGGGTCAAGCAGCTCAGTTCCTAGGAATCGACAGCCAGACATCAGCATATATGATTTTATTATATTGGTGAAGGCTTTGTGCAGAACCAACAACACTTTTTGGAGGGCCGAATACAGAGACCTGGTGCAGTACGTGCCACAAGATAGCAAACCAAACGGCTCTCCGCAGATTTTGAATTCAGAGTTATCCTTCTCCTTAGACCAGTTGCCATCTAAGTCTATAGAACCCAGTCTGTCCTGCTATTTACCGATAGCTGGAGGGAGAAGAAGAGGATTAATACCTTTTCAAGGATATTAGCACGTAAGCGAATGTAATGGATTCGACTGAATTTTGAACTCGGCTCTCCGATTCCTCAATACGAACCGCTATCCACCGTGCGTCCTCTCTCTCTCTCTCTCTCTATATATATATATATATATATATATATAGAGAGAGAGAGAGAGAGAGAGGAAGAGAGAAAGAGGAAGCAGGGTGGAGTAATGGTTAGCGGCTTGGACTGAGGAATCTGAGAGCCGAGTTTGAATTCTAGTCCAATCCATTACATTCACTTACCTTTCTCCCTCCAGGTATGGGTAAATAGCAGGACAGACTGGGTTCTATAGCCTTGGATAGCAACTGGTCTAAAGGACAACCCTGAATTCAAATCCTGCAGAGAATTGTTTGACGACCTGTATTCGGCCCTTCAAAAAGTGTGGATGGTTCTGCACAAAACGATGACTTGTGACTTCGTGCTAGCACAGCTATCAACGGCCCCCAAGGGTTCCGTCTCTCCAATTTCACTCACAAGGCTTGGATCAACACGCGGTATGGTTTTCAGGCTCTTTCCAAATGTGTCACACGCCGTCCGATAACATCAGGAAGTCTCCTTCCTGACAAATCAACCATGGTAAGATTCGAACCTGGGTCTCATGGTCAGAATGCGAAGGTTCCAATCACTTAGGAAGCGCTCGGATATTTAGAACATTTGTACAGGTGTTACGCACCTCATGTCTTTAAAAGAAAATACTTTTACGAATGCAAGAAAAAAATAAATTAAATGTTTTATTGTTGTACCTTGTCTGTCATTTTTAATGTGCATGTGCGTCTGTGTGTGTGCGTACGTGTTTGTTTGCGTGTGTGTGTGTGTGCGTAGAAGTTTAGATATACATATATCTTTATAAAGACAATAGAAAGAAAGAAAATATTGCATAGAAGTGTGCCCATGGCGTTTTCTTTTGCTTGTACCTAAACTTTCATGGGGATTTATCCAATAAAATATTTTGAAAATGTCGAGACTTGTGTGAAAATTTTCCAGAGGTCCCAGGTCAACCAGAAGGTTCAGAAGATTTCCACCAAAAGCGTACAACAGCCATTGCCACCTGCTTTAAAATTATCAACTGACGCAGTGTTTATTTCCGCTTTTATTTTGAGAAAACGATCAAGACTTTATTCATTGCATATTTATTTACTAGCCCACCGCTCTGATTGAATCAGATTCTCAGGTATGAAAATCATTCGCGGAACACTAGAGCTGAATCGGGAAACTGGTGTCAGTTTAAACTGACTCTTTATTTTTAATATATTATGGCCATTTTGTTTAAAGTCAGAATTCTCTTGATTTCAAATGAAAACATAGAAATTTTCCACCAGTTTTCACTGGAAGTTTTGCTTTCAAGTTTATAATTATCGCTTGCATATATGAGAAGAAAAATCCGATGCAGTGAGAATATCGGTTAAACCGACGCCCTGTTTTTTTTTTATACTAGCAGCTATACCCGATCAGAAAAGCATTAAATTTGAATAGAGCAAAAACAGCATCATGTTTATATGTAACAGACTCTATCTTCTTCAATTACTTTAAAGTGCTTTCATTAAAAACATTTTTATTAATGCAATTATTGATATAACAAAAGTCGTCTGTATTTATTCAATCGAAGTTAGACGAGAACATGAAGGAGTAAAACAGGCAAGATGGAGACTCACTTCAAGCTACAATTATTAGAGTTTTATAAATTCAATTTGTCAGTGTGCTACCAGGGATGTAAAAAAGGGCACATTTATAAAGCAATTGTTAAAATTGGTTGAAAGATCATGAAAAATAAGAAAGAAACCAGTAAAAATCGCCATTTTCGCTATTTACGCGGATTTTCACTCTATGGGTGGACTCAATTATAAAGTTAAATGATTGTTAAACAATCAAATTATTGTTATCTACAAGTGAGTGAAGTTATTGTAGATTGCTTGAAAACAGAGGGAGTTTTTAGTTCAAAATGTGTGTTGAAATCGATTTGTGTTGAAATCGACTTTTCGTTTTTCGCGGTTTTCCGAGAAATAAAAAATGAGTTATCGTTGAACACGTCATGATGTAAGTAACCTACATATCGAGTTTGAACAAAATCGGAGGAAAAAGTTGAATTTATCGATTTTGATCGGCTTTATCGGTTAAAAAAAAATATCGACTTTTTACACTAAGAACCTATCTCTTACATTAATGCAAATGCTAAGTTTGGTCAAAATCGGTTGTGTGGATCCCGAGTGAAAACGTACCACACAGGCAGACAAACATCCTCGGTTTTATATATATATATATATATATATATATATATATATATATATATATATATATATATATATATGTATATATATATATATATATATATATGTATATATATATATATATATATATATATATGTATATATATATATATATATGTGTAGAGAGAGAGAGAAAGAGAGAGAGTGTGTGAGAGAGAGAGGATTTCTTTTTACATTATCGATTTTTTACGCTAAGAACCTACATTGTACAATGAATATGCCAAGTTTGAGCAAAATTCGTTGGATGGCTCTCGAGTGAAAAGGTACCACACAGACAGACATCTTCGGTTATATATATATATATATATATATATATATATATATATATATATATTGGATGGATCGCGAGTGAAAAGCTATTACACAGACAGACAGAAAGATAGTCTGTGTTTTATATATGTAGATGGTTTTTTAAAAGAAAATATCAATTTTTACGCTAAGAACCATAAAACATGTTTCTCAAGTCGAGTAGCTATGATTACTCTTCCCAGGATTGGCGGAGGTTTCCTTCTGAAACTAACATTTGGTGTGGTATGGAATGTTAACATCTTGATTATGTTATTGTCTTTTCGAATTACATTTGTTTTCCATTTTAGTTGTTGCTGCTCTTGGTAGTCCTCAAGTGATCTGGCTTTGGTTATATCATGTAGTTCTTTGTTATGTGATTTTCTAGTGCTAATCTACAATGTTCAATGAGTATGATCTTTGCCAAGATCAATGGCCAGGAAGAAGTTTACGATAATAACAGAAGAGGGCTAAAATACTATTCCAGTTTCTTTTTAGACAGTATTACATTGCTTGTCACTTTTACTACAGATATACATTGCATGTGCCTTTTCCCTACAGTAATACATTACTTGTCCTTTTTACTACAGTAAGTGCATTGCATGTCTCTTTTATGACGGAAATACATTACATCTTCTTTTTACTATAGGAATACATTGTATGTCCTTTGTAATACACACATGCATTTTATGTTTTTTTTACTACAGAAATGCATTGCATGTTCCTTTTTACGTCACGAATGCATTGCACGTCCTTTTTTAATACGTAAATACATTGTGTGTCCCTTTTACTACATAAATGCATTGTATATTTTGCATGCTCCTTTTACTACAGAAACGCATTGTATGTCCCTTTTTAGTACTTTTTACTACAGAACTACATTGCATGTCCCTTTTACTACAGAAATTAATTGCATGTCCCTTTTTTACTACAGGAATACATGGCGTGTTCCTTTTACTACAGGAATGCATTGCAAAGACCCTTAGTGTTGAAATGGAATTAAAATGAAGAAGAATGAGATTTTATCCCCAGAAATTAATGCAAATATGACTGACAGTTTTTTTTTCTAACGCTGTGTTCCTTCGTGGGGTAGGCGATCATAGCTCTCCACAGAATCCTTTTAATTTAATATCTGGGAAATGCTACCACTTTTATGAATATCAGTGGAGTGTTTTCCCGTTGTCTTCTCTCTCTCACTCACCTCTGTCTCTCTTTCTCTCTCTCTCTCTCTCTATATATATATATATATATATATATATATATATATATGTATATATAAGACAACGGGAAGGTTTGTCTTTGTAATATAGCCTGAAGATGATCTTAGAAATGATCGCAAGTACTAGGTTAAAAAAAGAAAAATCAATCTACGGCGCCTTCCTTGATGAATTTAGTCTTAACATCAAAAATCTTATTAGTCAACTGGAAAAGATCAGTATTAAAACCAATAGACATAATATGTCTATATTATTCAATGAAAAATGTTTGAATAAAGATATTCTGGCTACATATATATATATATATATATATATATATATATATATATATATATATATATATATATATATATATATATATATATAATTTTGTATAATATGTATCAACAAACAGTATTCAATGAAAAATGTTTGAATAAAGATATGCTGCCTATATATATATATATATATATATATATATATATATATATATATATATATATATATATATATACAGGGTGACCAAAAAAAACAGAAACGTTTGAAGTGCGTATTGCCAGACATGAGCAAGTGGCAACACTTCGAGACAGTGACCTTGACCAAGTAAACATTTCGCCATTTTAGTAACGAGAATGAAATTCACAGTATCCCAGCTGAGATGTTGCAGCAGTCAATGAGGAATCTCAACAGCAGATTTCAAGAATGCATTCGTACAGGAGGACGCCATCTACAGGACGTAATTTTAAAAAAATGAAAATTCCATCATTGTTTCTTAAATGGCATGTTTTAAGGTTTCAATTACTATGAATTAAATATTTTTCTTCCATCACTCTTGGTTTTATTGGATTGTTAAAAAGTTCCCGTTTTTTTGGGTCACCCTATATATATATATATTTGTCATCCACAGACAGACTGTTTCACAGCTCATCAGTGTCGCTAGACGTCCGGTTGTCTCTAGCTAGGATCGAAACCCGACTGAATTTGCGTCAGTCGTAACTTCTACCAGTAAGACCTCGGCGCACGGCACGGATGAAGGTGAATTTTAGCGTGTTTATTTTTAGATTTAGATAAACACACAATGACTGACAGTGATATATATATATATAATTTTATTTATCAACAAACAGTATTTAGGAAAACAGTATGACAAATTGGAAAAAAGTTTTTGTGACGCGTTTCATCCGTTAGGATTTCATTGAACAAGGAAACTTTTTTACAATTTGTCATACTATTATATATATATATATATATATATATATATATATATATATATATATATATATATATATATATATATACACACACACACGCACAGACATAAGTACATATATATATATATATATATATATATATATATATATATATATATATATATATATATTTATATATACACACACACACACAGACATACATACATACATATATATATATATATATATATATATATATATGTAATGGAATAAGTTAGTTTTTTAATCATGAAAAAAGAAATACGAGAATTAAGCAGCATTTTTCGGCTTTTATACAAGACGGGAGGGAGTCGCGCAGTTTAACACGGCTGAGTCAGTTGGCTGACACGGCTGACTCAATCGGCTGACACAGCTGACTTAATCGGCTCTAGGGAATGTTATTGGCCAATATTTGGTCGACAATCCCATGTCTGCATATGAATATACAGAAAATTGGTTCAACATATTACACAGGGTAGGTTCACGGCAAACGATGCTGAGAATTGTTGAGGCGGTTTCAATCAAGTTAAGAAGACACCCCCCCCCACGCCCTGCCGGCAAAAGGAGAACATTTTAAACCTTTTCTTTCTTCTCCTGTCTGAACAATAATCATTCTTGTTTTTATTTCTGCCTTTTGTTTTGTTTTTTTTTTCACTTCTGGTGCCTCGGTTTAGTAATCAGTTTTCTTCGTTTTTATTTATAAAATTAAATTAGTTTCTTTTTTTATGTTTTAATCTTGTAAAAATCTGTTCCCCTACCTTATTAGTCCTCTAAATGTTTTCGTTGTTCTTGTCAGTATTAATAAAAAATACATTTTCACCAACGATATATCTCTGAAGAAGGGCTAGTCGAAAGGTTTCATAAAGACATTTAATAGTATGAAGACGCTTTCATTAATACTATTTCAAGCAGACATGCTAGAGTAATGGACTGCGGCTCGGATATAAGAATCGAAATGCCGAGTTCGAATTCCAGTCGAGTTCATTACAGTTATTCACTTATATGCTAATACCCTTGGATTTCAACTCTTCTAACCCAAGCTATCACTAAAATAGTAGGTTCTACAGAATTGGATGGCAATCAGGCTGTTACCCTGATCTTCATTTAATGGGCCATGTGCTGAACCCAAAACTTGGAGAGTTGAGTTAAAGGGAAATAACTGAGAAACCCGGAAGAGGCATGACACGTGGAACTAGAACAATCTACCTAGGTGGACGAAATAAAGGGTTCGGTTCGAAATTTCAATCACCTGAAGGAGGCCGGAGCGTACAACGGGCGAAACGTTGTGAATATGGCAATGAAGATGAAGACAACAGTCCAAATAATGCAAGTAATCATAATAATTCATCTCAGAGATATAGACAGTTACGAGAAAGACAAGTTTTCCTTTTGTCTTTTTTATATTCATATATATATATATATATATATATATATATATATATATATATATATATATATATATATATCTGTGTGTGTTTGTGTGTGTGTATTGATGCATGCTTCTTTAAATAATACAGACAAGTTTTGACTATTTATTTTATGTAAATTCTTTTCATATCGTCTGATAAGCTTAATAGCATTATCATTAAAAGAAGAAAGAAAATCGCAATATTGATACTTATTTTTTCATCCTATCTAAGCTTTCGGCTTACATAAGCCATAATCAAAGATCACAATTACATTACAATATATTAAACAATACACGGACAAAACAATAATGATAGTCTGTTTTTGTTTACATGGAAGATTTCCAAGCAACGACAAATTCGTGCATACAATGCCTATAATTGTTAGCAGAAGCCATTGGTTTATACCAACGGCTTCCTATATTTAATACTTCTCGTTTTCACTCTCGCGTGGTCATGTGTGACGTCAGGAGTTGCGGTGCGATTTTCGCTTCCAGCATCTTGTAGGCACGAGTTTGTCGTTGCTTGGTAATCTTCCATGTAAACAAAAACAAATTATCATTATTGTTTTGTCCGTGTATTGTTTAATATATTGTAATGTAATTGCTTATGTAACCCGAAAGCGTAGATAGGATTAAAAAATGGTGATTTTCTTTCGTCTTTTAATGATAATGTTATTAAGCTTATCAGACGATATGAAAAGAATTTACAAAAAATAGACAACACTTGTCTACATTATTTAATGAAATATGCATCAGTGAAAAATGCTACCTACACACACACACACACACACACACACACACACACACACACACACACACACATATATATATATATATATATATATATATATTTGGCGAAGATTATAATTAATTGTTATTGGTGTGGTTTGAAGTTTATTTGTAACAAATGTGTTTGTTTTTATGATGCGTCACTCACATTGTTTTGAAAGAATCTCTAAATCAAGCACTATTGACGTCACTTAATTTCCGACCATTTATATACTCTGGCTCTCAGCCAAACAGAAGTGGCAGGAAGTGATATCACATTAGTAGTAAAATTTTCCCTCCTTCAACTATCCAACACTTAGAAAGCAAAATTAATATGAACTATTAATTTGGTGCTCATAAAAAATATAACATTTTATTGGAACTTCTACGTAAGACAATATATATATATATATATATATATATATATATATATTATATATATATATATGAAATATATATATATATATATATATATATATATATATGAAAAAATATATAATGATCTATATAATGATATATATAAAAATATAATATATACATATATAATATATATATTATATATATAATATATATAATATAATATATATATATTATATATATAATATTTATAATATATAATGAAATATATATATATAATATATATAACATATATATTATATATAAGATATATAATATATATATTATATATATATTATTATATATATATTATATATAATACATATATATTATATATATAATATCTATATTATAATATATATATATAATACATATATTATATACATAATATATATATAATACATATATTATATACATAATATATATATAATATATATATAATATGAATATATAAAATATAATATATAATGGAATATATATATATATATATATATACAAAATAATGTATAAACATACAAATGTCTTTTTATATATATATATATATATATATATATATATATATATATATAAATATGAAAAAAGACAAAAGGAAAACTTTCCTTTACCGTAACTGTCTATTTCTCTGAGATAAAGTATTATGTTGACTTAGATTATACTCGCTGGGATTATACCAACGGATTACTACCTATATATATATATATATATATATATATATATATATATATATATATATATATATATCCGTTGGTATAATCCAAGCGAGTCCTATTAACACAATATAAGAATTTGGAATATTAAATATTAAAACTGCTTCCCAAAGAGCGGTCAATGTTCCCTTCTACAAACTGACACCATAAACAGTTTGAATTTAAAATTTAAAATTAAGATACAAGTAGTATCTTAATTCCAATTGTACGTCATATATATATATATATATATATATATATATATATATATATATATATATATATATATATATATATATATATATATATATATATATATATATATATATATATATATAATATTTTGCTTTACTTTGTATTGAGCACTTTAAAAAAAAGTAAATACTTCGGGATGTGGAGTTTTACTCCATTTGTTCTGCCTCTTATATATATATATATATATATATTTATATATATAATACTATGTCGAAGTTCCCAAATGATTTAATAAACATAGATTAGATATGACACAAGTCTTAAAGTATGGAGCACCCAGTGACGATCGAACTCGCAATTCAGTCGTAACAGATCAAGCGAGACGAGGTTGTTGGTAATGGTCTTATTATCCGTTGACCCAGCAACCAGTGCTACCGTCGATTAAAATTTATAAAATATTTTTGTTTGTGATTGTGTAGCGCCAGTCCACTAAGTTCTAAGAAGAATGGCCCTCGCTGAGACCTGCATGTTTCATTAGCTCGAAGCCCTTTTTTAAACATTGATCGGAGAATGATATTGCATGCAGCTGATAGTTTAGAAATTTCTGAACAATTTCGGCGCCATGTTTGACATACATACGAGAGTCCCGATTTGAAGAGAATATGTAAAATTATTTGCTTATTAAGATGGCGATGGGCAGAAAAGAGAAGGAAAACAAAATTATTGATTGAATTTTGCGAAAAATTATAATTTTGAGAAAATTTTAGCGGACTGAATTTTGAGAAAACTCTAAAGGGTTGGCTTTGGAGAAAAAATTAATGGATTTAATTTTTTTTTTAATTTAAAGTGATGAATTTTGAGAAAAACTTATATGGATGAATTTTGAGAAAAACTTATATGGATGAATTTTGAGAAAAATTTATATGGATGAATTTTGAGAAACGTTTTTAAAAAGTTGTTAAACTTTAAAATTTTAGTGTGTTGAATTCTGAGTAAAAATTAACGGATTTAATATTTTTAAATTACATTAAAGTTGAGAAAATTTAATCGGATGAATTGTGAGAAAAATTTAAGTCCTTGAATTGTGAGAAAAAAATTAAATGGTTGAATTTTGAGAAAGTTTGAAAGGGTGTAATTTGCGAAAAATTAGAAGCCTGATTTTTTGAGAAAAAATTAGTGTTTAAAAGTTGAGTTTTGAGAAAAATTGAAAGGCTTGAATTGAAGCCTGAGAAAAGGTTAACAGATTTAATTTTAAGAAAAATTTAAATAGTTTAATTTTGAAAAAAGTTAAAAAAAGTTGTTAAATTAAAAAATTTTAAAGGCTTGAATTCTTGAATATATATATATGTATATATATATATATATATATATATATATATATATAAATTAATTCGTATTATATATATATATATATATATATATATATATATATATATATATATATATATATATGACCAATTAGTACTATATATATCTGTATATACATATATATATATATATATATATATATATATATATATATATTCAAGGATTCAAGCCTTTAAAAATTTTTTAATTTAACAACTTTTTTAAAACTTTTTCCAAAATTCAACTATATATATATATATATATATATATATATATATATATATATATATATATAGTACTAATTAGTTTATATTGTACGGATTAATTTATATTATTCTTCATTGTCTTGTCGGTCCTTTGATGTTGAACATTTACTGTCCAGTCCCAGAGCGCTCACATCCCCAGGTAGTACCTTTCCTTCAGGAAGGGGCTAGGTTTAGTATCTTAGTATCTGGTGTTCTCTAAGGGGGATTTGCTGAGGAAATTTGACTCATGTTGGCCTACGTTACGTGTCCGCATTCGAGTGGTTATGTGAATAAATTATCCTTTATATCGTTGCCCTTTCAAATCAGAGAATCAAATTTACTTGAACAAAAACGGCAAATAGTAATCTTCCGCTTAATCTCTCTTTTCGTTCCCGTCGAAGGAATTTCAAGAATTCTTCACATTGTTGGCGATCTTTGGTCTGCTCTCTCAAAGAACTCTATGAAGTTAAAAAGAAAAGAAAAAAAAAAGAAGAAAGATCAAGTAATTCTTTATGCCACACAAGATGAAACAAGTTAAACAACGTGGGAACGGAGTTACACTCCATTATCGCACAGAAGCAGACACACAAAAGGAGAACACCCTTCCCCCCCCAGAAGAAACACAGTTAATACTAAAATAACAATTATAACAAAAATACGCAATTAAACAATAGAAGAACGTAGAATTACCATAAATATTTTTTACGACTGCAGGGATATTGGAGCTCGGTAGTGGGGACAAGAATATCACTGTGGGCGGGAAGTTGGAATAAACTGGTTATTTTTGGAGTCTGGCCCGAAAAGGGGCAATAACAACGGAAAGAAAGAATTGGTCAGATTCATCAAAGGTGATAGTGGAAACGCGAGAAAGTTGCCAGTGTGCACCTGTTATCGACGATTCGATTTCGAAAGAAATGGTCAGACTCGCACAAGAGAATAATTTGAAGACCTGCAGATGACCAATATCGGATCGGTGGGGCGAATTTTATTTCTTCCGTTTTTGCTGGCCAGAACTGTTTGTTATGAATAATAAAGAGTGAGCTCCCCTTGTTTTGTTACTCTCCTCTTTGAGAGAACTATTTCTGTTTACTGGGACTATAAAAGGACACTATGTGCGAAACTTGTATTCTCAGTTGAATCAAGCTTTCTTGAAGCCTACATGTGCCTACTTTTGTCATTACACTGTTTCTTTCTTCTCAGATCAGCAACATATTAGCAACATATAGGGCAGGTTGATTTTTCATTTTTCTTTCAAACATCAACATTGCACTAATTGTGAAAGCTGGGATTATTTGAGGTATTAAGTAATGCCACGAATAATTAGATTCACCAATTTTTGAGCATTTAGTTTTTACCAAATTTCTACAGATTTATGCTTAAAGACTGACTTCAAAATTTTGCTATTTCAAGAATAAATCCAAATAAAGTTGATATTTTTTGTATTGGATACATTGAATTGAAAATATATCCAATTGGAAATTCTAATTAACAATCGTCACAAGCAAAGTATGCGATATCATTTACTGTATTCGACAAGTAAAAACGTTTTAAAAATTGGAAAAGAAACAAACTTCGTAAATTATTTATTTGAAGATTGGAAGATTTGGAGATTTATTTGAAGATTATTTATTTGAAAATTTGAAGAATAAAAATGTATAACTTTGTTGTAAAAAACGGGTAAAAAAATTGAAATGTTTACAAAAAGGCTACACAATAAATACGATTTATTGTGTTTGTGTGTGTCATAATTAGAAAACAAATTCTATAAATAGAAAACAAATTCTATGTGGGTTATGCTGCATGTTATGATAATCAAGAGTGATCTCCCCTTGTTTTGTTACTCTCCTCTTTGAGAGAGCTATTTCTGTTTACTGAGACTATAAAAGGACACTATACGCGAACCTTGTATTGTCATTTAAATAAAGCCTTCTTAAAGCCTAAACCTGAGTACTTTTGTCATTACAATGCATATGTAAGTGTGTGTGTGTATAGTAGTAGTAGTAGTGGTAGTAGTAGGCATTTTATCCATGTTTTCTGTTTTTCCGCGTGTTGATTTGCAGATGTTTTGTGTAAGGGTGAAAGAATTTAAGTTACACCGGTTGTGGTAGAAGGTGGATATATCCTAGACCCTTTAAATATAAATTCTATAACATTGGGCAATATCGTAAAGATGTTTGACGTGTGCTTATATATGGTATAATATTTATTCGAACTCCTTCAAAGTATTTCCTGAGAAAAGAATTATGTTCTTTCCTAATTTAGGGTAACATTCATAAAATCGAAGTACACTCTACACACACATGCACACACGCGCATATATATATATATATATATATATATATATATATATATATATATGTGCGTGTGTGTGTGTGTGTAATAGTCAGAATTGACAATTATTGCAGGAAGAGGAAAACTTTCAAAATAAATTAATTCAAATTCAACAAATGGAGCATAACTAAAAGAATAAAATTCAAATGTTCATATCAATTTAAAAAAGGGCTCAATACAAGAGTAGAGTCATAAATATTTATTATATACTGTTACATTAGAACACGCAAGTTCTAATGTAACAGTATATAATATATATATATATAGATATAAATATATAATATATTTTTAGTGGAACTTACCCATAATATTAATAGACTGTTCCGTACCTCAAAAATACTGCGCCTCAAGAGGGAGCAGCAGACACTGCCCCAGTGTCGGAACAGCCGTTCAGACTGTTCTTTGCTGTCGAACCCTCCGCTTCGGCGGGGAGGAACTCGGACGGGGCTTTGCCGCAGGGCAAAGTGCCGTCCGGGGAGGTGGACAATCCCTGAACCCGTGTATACGGGTTCTAATGGGTATATTTTTGCCTGAGCCTACGGGCTCGGTAAGCCCACACTAAACCGGCCTTGTGCCACATCCGACACACGTGGGAGTGTTGTTAAATATCGACACTGCCCCAGTGTCGGAACAGCCGTTCAGACTGTTCTTTGCTGTCGAACTCTCCACTTCGGCGGTGAAGAACTCGGACGGGGCTTTACCGCAGGGCAAAGTGCCGTCCGGGGAGGTGGACAATCCCTGAACCCGTGTATACGGGTTCTAATGGGTATATTTTTGCCCGAGCCTACGGGCTCGGTAAGCCCACACTAAACCGGCCTTGTGCCACATCCGACACACGTGGGAGTGTTGTTAAATATCGACACTGCCCCAGTGTCGGAACAGCCGTTCAGACTGTTCTTTGCTGTCGAACTCTCTGCCTTGGCGGGGAGGAACTCGGACGGGGCTTTGCCGCAGGGCAAAGTGCCGTCCGGGGAGGTAGACAATCCCTGAACCCGTTTATACGGGTTCTAATGGGAATATTTTTGCCCGAGCTTACGGGCTCGGTAAGCCCACACTAAACCGGCCTTGTGCCACATTCGACACACGTGGGAGTGTTGTTAAACATCGACGCTGCCTCAGTGTCGGAACAGTCGTTTAGACCGTTCTTTGCTGTCAAACTCTCCGCCTCGGCGGGGAGGAACTCGGACGAGACTTTGCCGAAGGGCAAAGTTTCGTCCGGGGAGGTAGACAGTCCCTGAACCCGTTTATACGGGTTCTAAATGGGCATATTTTTGGCCGAGCCTACGGGCTCGGAGAACCCACATTAAGCCGGCCTTGTACCACATGCGACCCACGTGAGAGGGTTGTTAAATATTGACAGAGTCAGTGAGTGAGTCAGACAGTCGGCCAGTCAGTCACAGAGTCAGAGTGAGTCTCAGAGACAGAGTCGCGTCAGACGATTACTGTAAGACATTGGAATAGTGATAGTGGTCGAGACAACATAGTTCTCTCTAACCTAACCTGATTGTTATTACTAACACTTCTACTTCTTTTGTACATATTCTGTTTGTAATATATCTGTGTTATTCCATACCTGTGTTTGAGTTATTCTTCATTGGTTCTACCTTGGACCATCACCGTGGTACAAGGAACCTGGACCATAACATATATATATATATATATATATATATATATATATATATATATATATATATATATATATATATATATATATATATATATATGCAAGTTTCGTTAGAAGCGACTGATAATGTGCTGTGGTTAATTTGATATAATATTTCTTGTGTTCTTCCATTTTTTCTTTCTTTTCAGGACATAAATTGTATAATTTTTTTCTGAATTCTTATATCTCATGATACATACATAAAATAAATGCATATATTCAGTTAAAAGTAAAATAAAATTCGTCCTTGATAATGACTAAAATATAGCCGAACAATTTTCATATAATTTATGTTCTGAAAAGAAAAAAAAATATAAGAACACATTTAAAAATTATATAAAAACTTGTCTCTGGTTTTTAACGAATATGCTCAATATATATATATATATATATATATATATATATATATATATATATATATATATATATAGTCATTTACAGACAGACTGTTTCGTTGTATCACAGCTCATCATTGTGGCTAGACGTCCGTTTGCCTCTGGCTTGGTTCTTAACCAGGCCGAATTAGCGTCAGTCGGAGATTCTACCCCTAAGCCGTTGGCGCATGACAGGAATGAAGGTGACTTTAAGCGTATTTATTTTTAGATAAACCCGCCAGTGACTGAGAGAACTCGATTCATTTTATCGAAGAGTATTGCATTACCAGCAGTAGTAGTCACTGTTTACATACTCACACTTTCTTCCCCAAGAGCTCAACCGAAATGGTTTTTCATTATCATATTCGAACTGGAAACTCCAATTTTTCATTCCGAAACGCTATCGATTACTACATCGACACATCCAATTCGAATTCCAATCGATTTCCTTATATTCATTTATGCGCATATATCCTTGAGAACGTCATGGAAACTTCGCTTCATCTTCCCTAGCTACTGATTAAATAGTAAGGCAGACTGGGATCTTTAGACTTGATTGGCAACCAGTCTAAGAATTCCGAATCCTGAGGAGGGTACTTTGTAGACCATGTGATGCACTATGCGTACCAGTTCATTGTATTACATCCTTCCGAAAGGTGTGGCTGGTTCTGCACAAGCAATCAACATTATAATCAAATCATACGTACGGGTACTTTGTTTGTTCGGTAAGAACTGTATTACTGTAATCTCATAGGTCTGAAATGACAGGAGAGTTCAGTATATACCGGATGTAACAGCAAAATTGTCCAAGTCGTGTAACAGCAAAATTTTCCAATTATTACATTAAACTCTGAGCCGTTGTATCATAGAAATGATTAAAGTTATCGTACTGGAATTCTCCAAGGTTTTTATAACACTCTACTTTGAGTAATAAAAAATGTATAATTATTTTCCAAGCTTAACAGAAGAATCGGGATGACATCGATCATAAACAAAAATGACATGTTCTTCGTTAATTAATCATAGCTAAGGAGCGGAAGCTTATGAAGGATTAAAATAAAGACCAAATACACACATATATATATATATATATATATTATTACCGGACTATAGAGGAACCTATCTATAAGAAAAAAAAGGGAAGTTTTTCTTTACCAACGCGTTTCGTCCCCTGAGGGACTTTAACATGGTAAATGTGAAGATTTTATTTTGTAACTTGTATTTTTACACAGAAGTCAAGTGTAGTGAAAATATCGTTAAGTTTTGAAATTTTAAATTCAAGAACACTTCTCCGGCGAATGCTCCAGAAGAAACCCAGATTTCCTCTTGGCTACTTTTTTTCCCAGTTAAAACCTGAAATAAACTATGACCGACACAGTGGGATAGAAGGGGTTATAAACTAATTCTAGAGGCAGTTTTCTACTATTCAAACGTTTGGTTGGTTGACTAATAATTGATATCGGTGAAATACTTTCCGAATGGCTTAATATCTACATTAAAATGAGAAACGATTACTAATAAAAAGATAATCTTAGCTGTTTAAATAGAAATTACCTTTTTTTTTATTTTACACAATAACCGTATTTCACGGATACAATTATTTCATGAAACAATTTTTAAACTTTTCACTTCTTAGTTTTTCCCTTTTCCATCACGAACACTTCCACCACACTTTATGACCGATAATAATTTCTCTAAATCGCAAGGATATATGGCAAAAAAAATATTTAAAACTCGATTCCTGCTGATTAGGGATTAGACGTAGTGCAAAGAAAGCTAACTTTAAATTTTAAATGTTGGTGTTTCGCTAAGTGCTGAGTAGTCATCTCTTGCTTGTTCGTATATTTATTTATACATCATAGAAAACAAAACTTGAAAAACTTATTAACAACGAATCCCTTTGAAAATAGCTAATAAACTTGCCGAAATCGCCAGGGACTAAAATCATTACGGACAGTTTCTGAACTTCTTTAACCCCACCTCGAAAGGAAAACTGTAAGATCATTAGAAAAAGAAAATTCAATATGTTTATTTATTTGCAGGTAACTGCCATATACATTCTATATACAGTGTAACTCGGATATAAGAGACCCGGATATAAGAGAAACCCGGATATAAGATACTTCTTCTCCGGTCCCGACAACTCTCTTATATCCGGGTTACACTGTATAGCAAATAATTTGATATCGAACAGTTTTCGCTGTCCTTTAAGCAATTAATAATAACGTGAAACAAATGAGCCTTACGGCCAAATCACGTTGAAACATCGGTTCCCGTACGATCACGATGTTAAGCAACGCTGAGTAAGTTCAGCTATCTACATGGATGACCGCTTGGGAATGACAGGTGCCGTAAGTTTGGATGTGCGGTTGGTGTAATGGATCATGGCTTGGAATTGGAAATCGGAGAGCCGAGATCCAATTCCAGTTGGATCTGTTACATTCACTTACGCGCAAATATTCTTAGATAAGGCACGAATCCACCCCTTCTCTCCCAACTATAGATGAATTAATAGAATTTGTATAAATAAACATCATCATTATCTAAAAAAAATCTTACAATCTAAAAGTATTTTCATACTTTAAATAGGCAGCAAAAGGTTGATAAGCCCTAAAAAAACATTATATTTACTTATGCGCAAATACCATTCGGGAGGGTGTAAGTCCACCTCTTCTCCCCAGCTATGGATTAATTAGTAGAATTTATATCAGTAAACATTATTATTATCTAAAAAAACACTTCTTACAATCAAAAAATATTTTCATGCTTTAAATAACAGACAAAAGGTTGATAAACCGTAAAAAAATCACTCACAAATTTGAAACAAAACAAGACAATGCTGAACATGGCTATCAATACAGAGAGAACTACCCCTATCCAGCAACCACACATCGCAATCTATGATGACGAAGGGAAGACATGCTTTGTTACTGATGTTTTACAACATAAATTAATTCCAGATACAGTTTCCTACTATTTAAACTTGTTTCTGCCTTGACTGGCTGACTCATAATTCATAGCGGTGAAATATGTAATTACTTTTTGAACACCTTAATACTTATAAAAAAAGAAGGTACAGTGGTGTAATGGCTAGCATTGAGGAATCGGAGAGCCGAGTTCGAATTCCAGTCGGATCCATTGTGTTGGTTATTTTAAACATGGAAATATTTTTGGTTCGTAAGTAGTTTTTTTGAGATAATAATGATATTTACTGATTCAAATTCTACTTGGGAAAGGTATGAATTCTCTTCTTCTCCCCCTCCCCCCAGCTATGGGTAAATAGTAGAACAGACTGGGTTTTATAACCTTGGATGGCAACCGATCTAGAAGAAGGAAAATCCTTGAATTCAAAACCGTCCTGTAAATGGTTGGACTTCGTCAGGCTATCTTGCCCAAGAAGCAACACTTCTACTGTGGCTGCAGTACAAATGGTGCCCCTCACGGATATATATATATATATATATATATATATATATATATATATATATATATATATATATATATATATCAACTGTATTGTCTTGACTGTTAATATATTTATGTCAATCTTTTGGTATGTTGTACGGAGTTACTTTCGTTTCCTTTGAAACCTGCCTGGTCGACAGTTTTTTTCTCAGACTCTAAAGTGCTGAACAGAAGTCAGCTCAATTGCTCATGCTTGATGTCTTGATATCCATACATATATACATAGATAATCGGCCGGTTTTGATTCGTTTTCACTTCCTTTGTGGCCTGTACGCAGGTGGGTTGAAAACGAAGCAATCGTCAGCCGTAAATCTGAAATGTCTGCATATGCAGCCGAGAGGCTTTGTTTGTTTGGCGGGTAATTTGCAAGATTGGCGGACAAGGCAAGAAAGGACATAAGGCCGGTCGAGGATAATAGCGACATTTAAAGAAAAAAAAAATTGGCGGTCGGATTGAGAAAGAGAAATTATAAATTCAAATAAAATAAAACATGCTCGGGATATAAAGGCGGACAATAGGGTGTCGGGTAGAGGAAGAATGAGAAGGTAAAAAAATGGTGGAACGAAGGAGAAATGAAGAAAAAAAAAAGAATTTATTTTTCTCGTTTTATTTTTCCTGATAAAAATTTCCCACACTTTATATGATGATACATAGAGAAAAATGTAACACGGCCATATGACGCTAAAACACCAGTTCTTGTACGAACACCGTAGTTAAGTAATCGTAACAAGATGGGTGACCGCTTAGAAAAAAACAGGCGTTTGAAGGTAATGATCGTGCAATCGATAACGGCTCGGAATTGGAGATTGGAAAGCCCGCTTGAAGGTGCTGGTGGTACAATCGATAACGGCTCGGAATTGGAGACGGGAAAGCCAGTCAAATTCGTTATTGATCGATTAATTTTCTACTGTTTATCAACTTTTTGCAAGTTATTTAAAGCCATAAAATATTTTTAGAGTGTAAGAAATTTTGGGGAGATAATAACGGTTTAGTGATACATGTGTTACTAATTAACCCCTAGCTGGGGGAGAAGAGTTGGTTTCATAGCTTACCTTCTTTAAATATTAGTTTAATGCCTCTGAAATTTGATAGAAACTATTTTCGTTTTTTTCCATATATGTGGGATTCAAAGAATCACCTAAAAATTGGTTGATGTCTCAAAACTAATTTCCTAGCTCACTTCTGGCCAGAGGGGCTTTCTCTCCTTTATCATACATTCGATAATAATAGTAATAATAATAATGAAATTAACTAATTATCGCATGAAATTTCCTTAAAATGTTACATCTTTTGCCTAATTAACACTGCTTAGGCCTGGTGGATTTGAAAGTTTAGGTAACGCCCTTTCTAAACAAAAGTTGATGCCAAACTCTAGTAGATTAAATAGTGTCAGTAGACTAGCTTTGTAGAAAACTTGCTGATTATTAAATCCTGAGCCAAACATTTGGCTTATATACAGGGTGTCCATAAATTATGTGAATAGTTTTAAAACTTTTAAAATATGAAAAAAGATTCAGTGTTTGTTGAAAAACAGGTAAACACACGCAGTTTCATTTAAATATATCTGAATATTTCAACATTGTGTCAATTGTTTGCAGGCAACACATCCAAACGCGATGCTCAATTTACGTTTCTACAAGATACTTCCTATTTCCATAAACTTCTTGTGCCAGACATGGATGCTAAGATGATCTAGTGTTTTTATATATAATTTTATATATAATTTTACTTATAATTTTATATATAATTTTATATATGATTTTACTTATAATTTTAATTATAATTTTATATATAATTTTAATGATAATTTTATATATAATTTTACTTATAATTTTAATGATAATTTTATATATAATTTTATATATGATTTTACTTATAATTTTAATGATAATTTTATATATAATTTTATATATAATTTTACTTATAGTTTTAATGATAATTTTATATATAATTTTATATATGATTTTACTTATAATTTTAATGATAATTTTATATATAATTTTATATATAATTTTACTTATAATTTTATATATAATTTTATATATAATTCATTTATAATTTTGATTATAATTTTATATATAATTTTATATATGATTTTACTTATAATTTTGATTATAATTTTATATATAATTTTATATATAATTTTACTTATAATTTTAATGATAATTTTATATATAATTTTATATATGATTTTACTTATAATTTTAATTATAATTTTATATATAATTTTATATATAATTTTACTTATAATTTTACTTATAATTTTATATATAATTTTATATATGATTTTACTTATAATTTTAATGATAATTTTATATATAATTTTAATGATAATTTTATATATAATTTGTACTGTAATCCCGTTGGGCCTGAATGTCCGAATAGGTCACGATCAACATGGATGTCCACTGCGTTTTCTTTTGTATTTTCTTCATTTTCCTTTAAAGTCAAGCATTAATAATTAACAATTTTAACATCTGCCTGAAACCAAAGGAAAGTGAGTTATAAAAGAACAAACGATATATAAATTAAAACTTAAATAATATTTCTTTAACGTGCAATGAAGTATATTGATTGATCTTAACTTCAATAAATACAATGAACTGCCGTCGTTGTGCAGACAATTTACAGACACCCTTATCTGGAATCAAACTTAATCATTGCCAATGAGTGTTGATAGGCACAGGGGATTCTAACCCTGTTGCAGCATCTCTCTCATTGCACTAAAGAAGTTAACGGCGTAATACCGATATCAGTGTGAAAGTGTTCGCAGTGTTTTTATGGTGCTCCCCATGTAAAAACGACCTTGTGTCAAATCCAGCCTTGTTGGGGAGGCCGATTAAATATATATATATATATATATATATATATATATATATGTATATGTGTGTGTGTATATATATATATATATGTGTGTGTGTGTGTGTGTGTGTGTGTGTGAGTGAGTGTGCGAGTAAAATTTCGGGTATAATTAAAATATATATCTGTAAAAAAACAAAACAAGATGAATAAAGACAAAATGAAAACTTATCTCAGCCGACGCATTTTGTCCTTTGATAGACTTTTTCAATGCAAATCTAAGATCTTGCATTTGCCTTGAGAAAGTCCATGAGACGACGAAACACGTCGGCTAAGGTAAGTTTTCATTTTGTCTTTATTATTCATATATATATATATATATATATATATATATATATATATATATATATATATATATATATTGAATGCTTTCCGCATTCTGTTGAGGTTTCTTCTAGACTCGATGAATTACTTAATTATAATTATCTCAAATCCTCCTAAATACCATCACTTGTATATCCTCGCATGAGCCTGCTTCTAATGCTCTGGATGGAGCGGCTTGGGGATAGTAGACGTACTCGTGGGGGCACAGTCCTATGGGTAAAAGAGAAACTCAGAGGAGTTCCACCACGGAATATGTGATCGAGCGGTGCTATATCGATTTTGATTCGCTACCTCTTCGTCACAGAAGTTGGAACAGTTGGTATGACGTTTACCTGATAGCATAGCTGTCCGGGTTCCAAATCTTGGTAGTGGATGCGCACTGCTGATGAGTCTCAGATATTGGATGATGCGGCCGTCCCGTGCTTTCTGCATACTGTTGAGTTTTCTTTTAGACTCGATGAATTACTTAATTGTCATTATATGTGTATATATGTATGAATTGAATAAAAATGAAACTCAATTGTAGCCCATTTTTATGGCCATTTCGGTCTTCAGGATAAGTCATGGAGTATATCAACATTAACACGTTTTTTTTTTATCAAACGTTTTAGTGTAGACAAGCTCCAGGGAAATAATGGGCCAAATGACCATAAAAACGGGGTACAAATGAGATTCATTTTTACGTAAATCATTTATATGCTCTATAATAAATATACTAAGCGTTCTTTTGTGGGTCAGTTTTACTATTTTATATTAATAGGATTCATTTAGATTATTTGCACATGGATTCTATCTATCTATCTCTCTATCTATCTATCTATCTATCTATCTATCTATCTATATATATATATATATATATATATATATATATTAGACAGATATCTTACGCCTAGGCCATCGTCGCACGGCAGAAAGGAAGGCAATTTTAACGTTTTTTTTTTTCTATACGAAATGCGCCAGCAGCTCAGAGAACTCAGTACTTGAAGGGTAATGCTTAATAGAGGTAGGGACCGCTGTTTCATGCAGCTTATGCAATCTTCAGTTGCGTAGATATGCTGACCATTAAATAGTTCGCGTTCTCGTGGTGATCATTCAAAATTGTGTGTTAAGTCTTGTTTATTTAATTATTGTTGCGTAAACTATTAAAATTAACCATTAACAATTTATATCTTTCAAATTCGTACATTCGAAAGGCGAATAATTAAGAAATAAAAATAAAATAAAATCATTTAAATTTGAATTTGGATTCAAAAGTAAACACTATATCAAGGAGGGTTATCTCTCGTGTTTCTTTTTAATACATACATACATACATACATATATATTAATACATACATACATACATATATATATATATATATATATATATATATATATATATATATATATATATATATATATTTAATCATTTAACACCATGCAAGGCAGTAAAGACACAAGAGGTTACTGAGTGTGAAAGAATATGACAAAAGAGAATCATTATTAAGGAACAAGAACAATAGAAAAGTAACCAAGAAGACTGTTGAAAGCGATTGCATTGCATTTGGATGTTGGAATATTACAGTTGACTGGGAAGCATGAAGTCAGAAGAGAGTTCCGCAAGTGAGAAGTACGAGAAAAGAGATTGCTATTTATATTGTACGGACTTTTTTTCCTCATCTTTATTGCCATATTCCCGAAGTTTCGGCCGTTGTACGCAGCAACCTTTTTACGGAGATATAAGTTTGAAATTCGAACTGGCCCGTCGATAGACGTGTTGATTGAAGTAATCCAAAAATCCTGAATGGAGAACACAGGGCATTACCTGCCTGCTGATGAGTGTTGCTGCTGCTTGTCATGATCGACTGCACTCACTCGGACTTCTCTTTTCTACTATGGCTGCTGGTGCTCGAACAATAACTGAGCAGTATTAAATAAGAACTATTTACATTATTTGCCACAACGTTTCGTCCGTTGAACGCTCCGACATTCTTCAGCTGATATACGTTGTATTTTCGAACTGATCTCTTTATTTATTCCACCGGAGTAGATTGTTCTAATTCGACGTGCCATGCCCCCATTTTTTTAGATATCTCAGATTCAGTTAACTCCCTTTAGTAACTCAAATCTCATATTTCTTTGTTCTCTCTGCTGTGACCAGGAATTGAACTCACAACTGTTTGGGTAAGTCACGTTTTGGATTACCAAACAACGCTTTTATCAACTGGGCCATGTGTTACAATACGACATCTAAGAAAGATAAGCATATAAGAAACTGTTAGCATAGAACCTACGGTTAAAATTAGCCAAATGAACTGTGTATTGATGAGACCTCGTCACCAGTCTAATAACGCGCTTAAATTTATAGAATCTAATTACCATAGCGAAGAGCCCATCAGAACAATTACTATGAAAGTATTTATAGAAAAGGCATAGAAAGGTAACCTTACGGCGATGAGAAAGTGACAGAAGCCGAGACCCCAGGTCAAGACCAATAATACTGCTGATTCTTCTTTGGATTTTATCAAGGATCTTTAAATATACAACAGGAGCACTGGGCCATATGTGGAAACAATATCCCAAGGATGGACGAATGGGAGACTTATAGATATGTAAGATAGATTCCGGAGAGAAAAGTTGTCTAGCTCGACAAAGTGAACCAACTTTCTTAGCAGCAGACTTATCAATGGATTCAATATAGTCTTTACATTTCATGTTAGCCCTATAAGGTGCATGAAGTCACTCTTCTGGAACCCAGCATCAGCTAAGCTGATGGAAGTCAGAAAGTGATCTCTCAGATGATTACTGGAGTGCAGTTTAGTTTTGGAGGCATTAGAATTAACAAGCCATTCTCTGCCCCAGTTAACAACAAACTGAAGGACGTTTTTGACATCAGCCGCCAATTTGATCTTACCGACTTATTATCGAGACAGGAGTAAATGGTTGTATCGTCAGCATTGATACCAAGTTAAGACTTGATGCTATCAGGAAGGTCGTTAATGAAAATTCAAACCGAAATAGGACCAAGAATAGAGCCCTGGGGAAAACCTGCATTAATACAAAAGGATCTAGAAGAGTGGCCATTCAAGATAACTTTCATTTCACGATGTGATAAGAAAGACCGGATCATTCAAAAGATTTGTCCGGAGACACTGTAACTTTTCAGCTTGTGAAGAAGACCTGTATGCCAAATCCGTTTTCAAGATGTCCAAACCAACAGCCCGACCTTCATCATTCTTATCTAATGATTGACAGACTCTTTCCCGCAATAATCTTCAATACATCAGCAGTTGACCAAATGAAAAGAAAGCCATATTGCTTGTTTGAAAGAAAGCCCTATACATACTATTAGATGCTTAACTAATTAAACATTGATTAGAGCCTCTAGTAGTTTCCCAAAAGGAGGTAGAAGGTTAATAGGCTGCTAATTGGGAGAGTCGAACGGTTCACTTGAGTTCTTAAAGCCTGGAGCAACAGATGAGGGTTTCTAAAAAAACAGGAAAGTAAGAGGCGGCAAGGCATTTATTGTACAGTTTAGAGAGAACAGGAGCCAGTTCGGGAGCACACTTCTTAAAGATTATTACAGGAATGCCATCAGGTCCACATGCTTTGTAGGGACCCAGGTTAGAGATGATAGCAGAAACCATAGAAGGTGTTATATGCATATCACTCAACATAAAGTCATTTCTATTAATTTACACGTCCGAATGAATACGGCCTCTGCTGAGCTTGGTAGACTTTCGTTAGGGAGGCGGCAGGTTCGTTTCCTCAATCTGAGCCGCTATCCATTACTTCACCGTGCCTCCTATACCTAGGTAAACAAAAGGGTTGATTATCATCCTCATCATCTTATAATAATTCTGTTTGTCCCTCCCTTCGTTAGTTAGTTCTTTAGTAAAGTTCGCACAACCGTTACGCCCTGCCAGTATCTCATAAATGATGAAAACGTCAGTCAGTTACGTGTCATGCTTAATACACGCATAGTGATTATGTTTCTTTCGATACACGACTGACGAGATAGATGTTTTTCCCGCCGTAGGTTACCATTTCTTTCTTCGGTAGTTGCCATCAATAGAATCCAGTCTGTCCTGCTATTCAGCCAGAGCTGGGGAGGAAGAGGAGGTTTCATACCTTTCATACCCAAGTTTATTAGCACGTAAGTAAATGTAATGGATTCGAATGGAATTCGAACTCGGCTCTCCAAGTCCTCAATCCGAGTCGCTGTCCATTACTCCACCGTGCTTCCTATGCCTAAGTAAACAAAAAGATTGATTATCATCTTCATCATCTTATAATAATTCTGTTTCTCCCTCCCTTCGTTAGTTAGTTCTTTAGTTAGTTCGCACAACCGTTACGCCCTGCTAATATCTCATAAATGATGAAAACGACATATCCGTAATGCTAGACGGTTTCAGTGAGAAAATGAAAGAAAGAAGACCTGTTCCTGTCGAACGTTTTAAAGATGTCGAAAGCAACAGCCCGACCTTCATCATTCTTATCTAATGCATGACGGACTTTTTCCGGCAATAATCGTCATTAAATCAGCAGTTGACCAAGAGAAATGAAAGCCATATTGCTTGTTTGAAAGAAAGCCCTACATTGTGAGATGCTTACCTAATTCAGCATTGATTAGGGCCTCTAGTAGTTTCCCTAAAAAGAGGTAGAAGGCTAATAGGCCGATAGTTGGAAGGGTGGGTCGTTTCACCTGAGTTCTTAAAAACTGGATCAACAGATGAGCATTTCCAACAAGCAGGAAAGCAAGAAACAACGAGATATTTATGAGTTCGAATTTTTCATTCAATCTAAATAAATAAATTTTAAATTTTGTCTGTTCGTCCGTGTGTCTGAAACCCTTCTAACTGGGGCCACACTTGCACTACATAGACCTGTTATACCTTTTAGGAATCAGGATGATCCCGGGATTGAAAATATCCCCTTTATCTGGAGCTTAAACATCCAACATTGGGATTTGTGTCTGGGTGAATAAGAAACAGTTAAAAATTCCAATTTTAAAATAAGTGATAACATTTAGCGATATGAATTTATATAATTTCAAGTGATACAAAAACTTGGTGAATTTAATTTTTTTAATTTTAAATTCAGTTTCAAATATCTCCAAAACTTTGCGAATTGAGGAAATCAATTTTATTTCTTCATAATGCCAAGGAATCAGAGTTAAAGTCAAAGGTTCCGTGACGTGAGGTTTCGAAGTTCCGCAGAGTTTGTTGTTTGAAGAACTCAACAAAATTGAAGTTCCACGGAGTTTGTGATTTGAAGAAATCATTTTTCGGCCCAAATTGGAATTTCGGCCCAAATTGGAATTTCGGCCCAAATTGGAATTTCGGCCCAAATTGGAATTTCGGCCCAAATCGAATTTTGCGCCCAAATCGAACTATCGGCCCAAATCGCTCTTTTGGCCGGAATTGAACTTATAACCCGAATCAGAACTAAAGTTATTTTGAGGTTCTATGGAGTGAATTGAGGAATTAAAATTATTTCTTCAAAATTATTATTGCTGTTTTCTAAGCTGGACCAGAGGTCTCTTTAGTTTTTTCTGGTTGTAAGTCTAATTAAACCTCCGCAGGAGTTATCTTAAAAGCCAGCAGGCGGATTGCGGCTTTTAAGCTAGTTTCTAATATAAATGGACAAACCCTCCCCCCCCCCAAAAAAAAAAAAACTAATTGACATTTAAGCTTGGACTATATAGAACAATGAACATTTTCCCTAAACACTGATTGCAAAGAAATTACTCCAACGCTTGATTCCAAGATGATAATGGCATTCAGACCGAATTCCGACACGAGGCATGATTTGAAATTAATTACTTCGCAAAAATGTTTATTTTGTATTTGATAACTAAAAAATAAGGCAAGTCAGAGATAAGGGAACATAATAGATTCATTCTTCATCTTTATCTTAAAGCTGGAAACTGTTTTTTTTTATTTGCAGCTGAACGCAAAAGAAACCAGTTGTTGATAGCGTCTCCCTTACAAACGTTTTAGAACGATCTACTACGAGCATTTCGAGGCGAAACTCTGCGAAAAAGAAAGATAGCTCGTTCCAAGTGACACTTCCAATTTGCTAAATCATCTATTTATAAAATCTGGAAATAGTCAAAACGTATTTACAAAAGAAAGCTATACGTCCGGATTTCTGCTTTTTCAGAAAGTAAACGTTTAACGAAAAAAAAAATCGAATAGCAGACGACAATTATTGTTCACTATTTACATTATTCGGACTATTGTCCTCATGTTTGTCGCCATATTTATTACAACGTTTCGGTCGTTGTACGCTCCGGCCTTCTTCAGGTGGTTGGAATGTTGAACTGAACCCTTTATTTCGCTCACTGGGGTAGACTGTTCTAGTTCCACGTGCCATGTTTAATGGACGTCAGTTAGTTATCTGCTGTTAATTCACCTCTGGAAGTTCTCCGCTGCCCTTTGATATTCATAAATTTATCCCATCACTTTTATCCCTTCACTATGGAAGGAAACCAAAGCACATTGAGAGCATTTTGTTTTCATAGTTGGAAAGAAACTCCAACTAAAAACATCCCAATTGAATGCACCAATTCCATTGTACATGATACTGATGGAGTATTAAAAGGGACTTAAATAACACTGAACATGACAGACAATCAAGAAAGAGAACATTTTTACCATAGTTCTTATGTTCATGAACGTTTTATTTCTACTGTTATTTTATTAAATGATTTGATGAAAATACTTGTTGTTCTTGGTATATTCAATCGTGTTATTTTAAAGACTTAGGGTCTGATTGTTATTGCAAAAATAGTATTTCTCAATAAGCAGACCAATATTTGTTGGTTTAAATACGAATTGAGAGGTTTCTATTTTATTTTGAGAAATATTGCCATCGGTCAATATCATATATACAGAAAACAAATGAAATATGCTTTTCCCCCCAAAAAATGAGGCATTTCTGTGCAGCAAAAACGGTAGCTAACCAAGAAATAGTAAGGTCATTTTCAGATTCAGAGCTAAAAAAGATGTTTGGTGTCTCGACACCATTTCAAATTATTTTTGTGGATCTGTGTTATTTACGACGCAGTGAACTTCACCAAAGAAAACGAAGCTTGAGAAGATAAATTTGGTTTAGTATTTTCGAGTAGTTCCCTCATAATATCTTCCCTGCAGTAATTGACTCATTTTCGCTACAGATTATCAATACATGACCAATGTATGGTTCCCGATATGGCATTCACAACAGTGGTTCTTCCTTTTTAAGTCGCTGTTGGTGAGTGACATATATATATATATATATATATATATATATATATATATATATATATATATATATATATATATATTTAAATAAAAACAGACCACTTTAAGGTTCCATATAATAAATTATTTCACCACAGCCCTTTTAAAGGACAGCGGATAATCAGATTTTATTTCCAAAGGTTGAAGCGAAAAATGAAAAGAAATTTACACATTTATGACGGGCAGCGTGGGAGTGAAGGGGGTAGAGAGACATGATTGAGTTAGATGTAACATTTCTATTCTTTCAAATTTAAATTTTTAGAGGAAATCCAGACATTGGCACATTAAATCTGTTAACGGAAGTTATATATTGATATGGGAGGGGATAGGACAAAAAGGCATAAAGAGAAAAAGAGAGAAAGAAGTTGTGATAAAGTGTCATTAGCTTTCTTTGGAATGGACGCTGTTTTTTGCTTTACTTTGAGAGTTCATAAATATTATAATTTTTTATAGAAGTTCGAATGTTTAAACAGTCGAAGGAATTTAATTATGTTAGTTAAAGTTTTTAAAAAACTTTATTACAAAGATTTTGGCGATTTAATATGAAATAGTCGATTAGAAAAATATTCATAGAATTTACATTAAAACACTAAAATTTTTATTTTTAAATATAAGTTTACTTCTAGTTGTAATTGATTATTAAGGTGATATCTGTATCAGTTTGAATTTTATTCATGAGTTCCTCCTTGGGTCTACTCATACGGATTACCTAGTTTTTCGTAAACTATATATATATATATATATATATATATATATATATATATATATATTATGAAATGGATAAAGTCCGACAATTATTTAAAGACATTTTTATGTTTAACATTCTTTTTATAGATACAAGTATTTAAGTAAATGCTCTGTTTATAATAAACAGTATTAAATAATGTGTGACGTCATTTGTTTACATTTGATGAGCCATGAGCAGTTATGAATGTACGTGAGAAATTCATGGAAGATTGAAGTTTATAAGCAGTAAATTCGACCTTGCCAACCGAACGATCCACTGTGGCCGAATCGGTTAAGGCACGTCAGGCTATATGACGGTGCCGTATAGGATACAGGTTCGAATCCTGTCGGAGGACGAATATTTTCTATTAAAAATTTCTCGGGCATTCAGGCCGGTAAATGTTATTTAATACTGTTTATTATAAACAGAGCATTTACGTAAATACTTGTATCTATAAAAAGAATGTTAAACATAAAAATGTCTTTATATATATATATATATATATGTGTGTGTGTGTGTGTGTGTGTGTGCCTTTATATATATATATATATATATATATATATATATATATATATATATATATATATATATATATATATACAATATATATGCTCCTGAAAAATTAATTTCGGTTGAGTTCACTGGGGGAGGAAGTGTGGGTTTGTAAACAGTGACTATTACGGCTGATATAGCAAGACGCTTCGGTAAAGTGAATCGAGTTCTCTCAGTGTGTTTATCTAAAAATATCTAAAAATAAATATGCTTAAATTCACCTTCACCTCTGACGACGGCTTAGTGGTAGAATCTATGACTGACGCCAAATCAGACGAGTTTCGATCCTACCTAAAGGCAAACGGAGGTCTAGCCACACTGATGAGCTGAGATACAGCAAAACACTCTTTCTTGTGAATGAATATATATATATATATATAATTATTTATTTTAAAATTATAACATAAATATGCTATAAAATCACTACAAAAATAGCCATTTTGTTTCAACACCACCGGTGTCTTATCAAGTGATGATGTTGAATGTAGTGATTTTATAACATATTTATGTAATAATTTTTAAATAAATAATTATATCTGCTCTACTCTGTATTGAGCACTCTTTTAAGAATAATAATTGTTGGTTATTGAAATTTATTCTGTATATACCAATCCTATACTATATATATATATATATATATATATATATATATATATATATATATATATATATATATATATATATATATATATATATGTCCTACACGAAGTCTGGATAAGAACAACTTCCCCTTTTCTGTCTGTAACCTGTGTGACATTCCCTGAGGTTTGACTTAATGTTGTGCAATTTATTGGCCTGGCAGTTGTTGCCGTTTGTCTTTCATAAACCTGTTGATAGATGGGCGCATGTCAGCGCGTGGAATTTTTATAATTGAGTGTCTCATGTTTAACGAGACTTTTACCGCTTTATCCGCTTTTTTCATTTCCCTGGGTACTGATATGTCCCTGTAGGCAAAAGCAATAAAAATCTGTGTAAATTTTAATGGGGCTTATAAGATTTCGCTAACGATCCGCTGGGAAATTATTCACGAGACTGATATTTCAAGGATGAAGCAAATCACGAAGTTTGATCACCCAAAGTGTGTGAGATATTCATTTATTATCCACAAATAAATGGAACATCCGTTTTGCTAAATATGAATAAAAAATAGATCGATTCCGTTGCTACCTTTATTAAAATCATGATTATGAATAATTTTAAAGTGTTTACAGAAATTAGGATGAATCTCTCTGTAATGAAACTGACCATCTTTACGTTAAACTATTGTTTAAATAAAAAGTTGATGCGGTTGTAACAGAACGGGACTCGGCTGTCATTGGAACACGATAGAAAGGAAAACGGCCGTGATTAGCATTTTCGTGGTGGGAAGCTGTTAAATATTCGGCTTTGGATAGCTGATAAGTATTCGGCGTCGAAAATAGCCGTTAAATATTCGGCGTCGGAAATAATCGATATTTGGCCTCGTAAATAGCCGACAAGTATTCGGCGTCTAAATAGCCGATAAGAATTAGGCTTCATAAATAGCCGACAATTATTTGGCGTCGGAAATAAGCGCTAAGTGTTTGGCGTCGAAAATAATCGATAAGCATTAGGTGTCGTAAATAGCCGACAAGTATTCAGTGTCGGAAGTAGCCGCTAAGTATTTGAAGTGGGAAATAGAGTATAAGTATTTGGCGTCGGAAAAAGCCGATAAGCATTAGGCTTCGTAAACAGCCGACAAGTATTCGGTGTTGGAAATAGCCATTAAGTGTTCGACGTCGAAAAAAGCCGATAAGTATTCGGCGTCGTAAAAAGCCGATAAGCATTAGGCGTCGTAAATAGCCAACAAGTATTCGGCGACGGAAACAGCCGCTAAGTATTTGGCGTCGATAATAGCCGATAAACATTAGGCCTCGTAAGTAGCCGACAAGTATTCGGCGTCGGAACAGCCGATAAGCATTAGGCGTCGTAAGTAGCCGACAAGTATTCGGCGTCGGAAATAGCCGCTAAGTGTTCGGCGTCGGAAATAACCGATAAGCATTAGCCGTCGTAATAGCCAACAAGTTTTCGGCGTCGGAAATAGCCACTTATTATTCGACATGGGAAATAGACAATAAGTATTTGGCGTCGGAAAAAGCCGTTAAGCATTAGGCTTCGTAAATAGCCGACAACTATTCGGCGTCGGAAATAGCCACTAACACATATATTGAGACGAATCATCCTTTTTACATCCCATTAGTAAAATGAAAATTCAATTCTGACATCTTCCTAAGAAATGCTATTTTATGTAACAGACTCCCGAGTGGATGCTTCCATGATTGCTAGAATCGTAACTTCTTCAAGAGTAGGATGAACGCTTACTTTTTCTCTATATCTTCCTAAAACTGCATTTAGTTACCTTTCATCATACAGTCATACAACTACTTCATTCAGTAACTGTGTAGTTTGAGTGGTTCTCGAGCCTTATACTGGATGAAATTTAGTAAAAAAATAAAAGAATAAAACCCTGTCTTCCATTTTCGACGTCTGGATAGCACACAGGGTCTGTAATAACTCACAACTGCTACAAACGTTAATTGGGTCTTCATGGAACTTTCAAGAAATGGAAACAAAAGTAATTGGCTCTCGTGTCATGCGACACATGGGGCGACTTTACTTGCTACCCTTTGAAGCTTCCTACAAACTGTCGTAGCAGCTGTGCCGAATATGGTGAAAGAATTCGACAATGAGGGAGAAAGATGAAAGGAAGAGAAATTTTACGCAAAAAAAAGAGACTGAAGTCATCGTAATTTGTTGAAATTGTGTAAGCCCCTCTCTTGTTGATAATTGACGATGTAGCGGACTGGAGGAGCTGTTGAATGATGACTCGTCTCATGGGGTTCGAACCCTTCCGTCAGCTTGTTATTTTAACCCTGAGAGTTCTATTTCCGTCATCCATCTTGCCATGAACACGGGACAGCCTTTCCAGTGATATCCCTGGAATATTTCACGCGGAATCTGTTTGACCTCAAATTAACTTTTCCCTCAGATGGGAAAATCTTGAATAGAAATGGTTCACGTGATAATCTAGATTTTAAAAAAGAATTCTCTGCCGAACAGCCGTTTCTCCCTTGCTTCGTGTTTTTATTTTGTCTTCTTTCTTTACTTTCTCCATCTTGTATTTGAATTTTTCTCGTTTTTGCTTTTGTTCTCTTTTCTTTAAACACTTCTCCGTTTTTCTTACTTTCTTTTCTTTATTTCTTTTTATTTATCGTTCTCACGCCCCGTTCTCTTCTTCTTTCCTTCTTTTCCTCCATTGTTTTTACTTCTTCATTTTCCTTCTTTCATTTTTTCTTTCTTTAAGTCATTTCTGTGCGCTCTCCCGCCTTTTTTCTTTTTTATTTCATATTCTTTCATTCTTTATTTCATTCTTTATTTCATTCTTTCTTTCTTTCTTTCTTTCTTTTTTCATTCTTTCGTCCTTCCTTCCTTCCTTCCTTTCTTCCTTCCTTCGTTTTTCTTTCTTTCTTTCTTTCTTTCTTTTAATTACTATTTTTGCACCTTCCTCGTCCCATTATAATTTCCCTTTTTATTCTTTCCACTCCCACTTCTCATGCAATTTTTCTTGCTTTTCTTTTCTACTTTCTTTTCTTTTCTACTCCCGTTTTTCTTTCCTATCCTTATTATCCTTTACCTTCTTCTTCCAAAACTTGCTCTCCTTATTGCTTTCCTTCTTTCACTTCTTCTTGATCTCAATGTTGCTTACATTGTTTCACTTCTTCCTCTCCCTATTGCTTTCATTCCCCTTCAACTAATTCTTCTTGCTCTCTTTCTCTCTTGCTTTCTTTCTCCTTCTTCGAATTCTTCTTGCTCACGCCCTTGTTTTCATTCTCCTTCTTGCTCTCTAACTTGCTTACATTCTGCATCTTCTTCTTACTCTCTTCCTTACTTTCATTCTCCTTCTTCTACATCTTCTTGCTCTCTCTCTCTCTCTCTAGCTTTTATTCTCATTCTTCATCATTTTATTCTCTCAATTGCCTTCATTCTTCTAATTTTTACTCTCTCTCTCTCTTTCTTGTTTTCATTCTCCTTCTTCATGCCCTCTTTCTTGCTTTCATTCTCTTTCTTCTACTTCTTCGTGCTCCTTCCCTTGCTTTCATTCTCCTCCTTCTCCCCCTTCTTGCTCTCTCTCTCTCTCTTGCTTTCATTCTCCATTTTCTACTTCTTCTTGCTCCTCCTCTTGCTTTCATTCTCCTTCTTCTTCTTGTGCATTCGATTTCGCTTCTTATTGTGTCCTTCATTTTCGTTGCCTTATAAGGTAAATAAAAACGCCATAATTCTTGGTTCCTTATGGAAATAATTTTTGGCTAATCAAGGACTGATCAACCTCTCAATAGAGATCCCATTCCGTAAGCTAAGTAGTTGTTGTTCCTAGGTCTGTCTTTACCTGGGATGGTTACACCTGTTAGGGCACCAGCTATGGGTAAATAGTCACCCCCCACAAAAAAAAACAGTATATTTTTATAAATACATTTTTGTAGTAAAATTAACAGCAATACCTTTAAAAAAATTACGAACTATACATTTTATCTAGAAACTATATACGAATACAAAGTTAGTATAGATGTTGTTATATCGTGGATTATACGATATAAACAACAAAGTAATCCCGAGTGGAAAGATTACAATAACACAAGAAATCAGGTAACAAATAACAATGGTTTATTGTACGTAAAGTACAAATGAGCAAGAGTTCGTAATACTAAGGAAAACAGGAGATAAGTCACGGAGGTTCGTAAGGGTCGCCTTCGCTCTCTCTCTCTCTGTCTCACTTTCCTCTCTTCTTCAATAGCGCGTCAGTTTTTTATAGACTGACCAATCCATGTCGGGGTGTGCTAGGTTGTTCCACTATAACAGATTTAATAAAATTCCAGTGAGCAAAAGACCTGTTTTTTTAAAAAGTGCTCAATACAAAGTAGAGCTAATTTTTATTTAAAAATTATAACATAAGTATGTTCTAACATCACTACAAAAATAGACATTTTGTTTCAAAACTTTTCGTGTCTTGTCAAGTGATGGTGTTGATTGTAAAATAAAAAAAGTTTTTAAAGAGTTCAAAATCAACCACTACCCATACTAGGGGGAATATCTTTTACGTAAGATGTAATAGCCAATCAAATTACAAGTATATGATTATTCAAATAACGCGACAATGGACCTTAGATACAATTTATTAATGCTTTTAAATTAATATAGAGTGACCCCAAAAAACGGGAACTTTTTAACAATCCAATAAAACCAAGAGTGATGGAAGAAAAATATTTAATTCATCGTAATTGAAACCTTAAAACACGCCATTTAAGAAACAATAATGGAATTTTCATTTTTTTAAATTACGTCCTGTAGATGGCGTCCTCCTGTACGAATGCATTCTTGAAATCTGCTGTTGAGATTCCTCATTGACTGCTGCAACATCTCAGCTGGGATACTGTGAATTTCATTCTCGTTACTAAAATGGTGAAATGTTTACTTGCTCAATGTCACTGTCTCGCAGTGTTGCCACTTGCTCATGTCTGGCAATACGCACTTCAAAAGTTCCTGTTTTTTGGGGTCACCCTGTATTAGATTATATAGGAAATCAAGATAACTAATTAATATGCAATTTATTATGTAATTAAAAAAATAAAACTTACGAATATTAAACTTTAAATATAACGATGCAACAAGTTTAGAAATCTACAAAATTATTCAAAGAAAAAAACGGAGAAAATATGCCTAAATTTTCATATATTGTTCATATTAATATGTTAAGATATCCGTCCGTATTTGAGAGGAAGTAAGGAGTGCAGTATATGGTTACAAAATTAGTTACATTGACAAAGTATATATAAAAAAATACGTTTACTCTGAAAGTATAAAATTATGTACAAAATATCTTGTTGATGGCATAAATTTGCGTTCGGAATATTTCGATTTTGGCATTTAATAACCCACAAAGGTGTTGATATGCCGCGAAACAAAATCAGTCAACCAAGTCAATCTAGTATTATGAATAAATTCTTGAAGTCAATATACCAAAGAGAAAAAGTTCATCAGGAAAATTACCATGAAAATCTTTATAGAAAAAAGCTCATGACAGCAGTACGGCAGTGAGAAAGTGATTGAAGCTTAGATGCCATGTCAGGATTGTTAACATAGCAGATTCTTTTTTGGATTTTGTCCAGAATCTCTAGATACATAGCAGAAGCATCAGAACAGATATGGCCAAAATATTCAATGCATGGACAAATGGTAGACTGATAAATCCATAAGAGTATCACATTTTATATGCAGTCGGTGATAAGTGTACGACCGAATACATTAAGAAATAAAAGAAAGACTTAATTGCGAAAGCAATCGAGATGATACATTCCAGAAATCTTATGATTAATGATGCGGTCTTGTTATTTGGTTATAACAAGAAATAACGGAATCCATTCCACACGGGACATTAATCCCTGCTTTTAGAGATGTGTCTATATTCCTGACAGATTTCACATGTGAAAGACACACGCACACGAGTTCGAGGCTAGATGCTTAGAATGTTCGCTCTCCGAACATAAGACACGTTGAGTTCTTTATGTTATTTTCATGGGGTAGATGAACCCAGATCGCAGCGCCATTGGAATGCATCCGAAAACCATACCAAGGTTTGACCCTAGCCTTGTGACGGAACAGTTCGGAGGCTGTAGACAGTTGTGCGCGCACGAAGTCACAAGTCATCGTGACCGAGAGTTAAAGCGTACTAGCCTGGTTAGAACCGTTGATCATGCTAGGTGTATTTTGTGTGTGTGTGTGTGTGTGTGTGTGTGTGTGTGTGTTGGTTTGAATACTAATAGGAGCGTTTATTTTGCTCCTTCTTGTGTTGTGCGCGGTTGGAACGAGAGTGAGCGTCATTCTATTTTTCCAAGCGGTTTCAACACCATTTCCATTGTTAAATAAGGTGAGCTTGATGGTGGGTGAGAGATGTTTAATATGTAGGGACTCTCTTATAGCGAGATCTTTCCGGTAACTGGATTTATATAGAATTTTATCAATCTTACCTTATTTAACATTTTAAAGTCGAAACATGAGAAATTAGCAACAACTAAACAAAACGCTTTTGAAAACGGCTAAAGAAGTGGTTGGGGTAGTAACCAATATGGGCAATTTTTGCACACACTCTTATTCCCACAAATCGAAAAAAATGAAAGAATGTTGGAAAAAACAAATAAAAAGTTACATTTTTTCTTGTCTCTTATATATATACCGGGTGTAACAGCAAAATTATCCTAATTTTGTAACAGCATCTCACAAAACATTTAATATCTAAAAAAACACTAAACAAATTGAATTTCTTTTTGCCACGTTCTCAGATAAGACATTTCGCCATCATAACACCATTTGTCGAAAGAATCACTGAAAAATCCTTTTGAGTTATTCAGCTGGAAAAAGAACAGATTAAAATCGATTTGCGTCAGTCCACCTATATCGCAAATTAGAAATGGTGAGAGGAAAAAGATCATTTATGCCTTCAATAATGGTATCAAAATTCATACTCTGGCTTCCCTCTTCAAAGTCCATTCAAGAACCATCAAGAGAACGGTGAATAAATTTAAAAAAGAGTGAACAGTAGAATGGAAAACTGGATTAGGAGGCCACAACAGCAACAAGGATCATCATTTCAACTTAGAGCTAAATACATTCTTCAAAGTAGAGTCCAATAGTTTTATAAGACCCTCGGAAAATTCCAGTAAGATTTATTTAATCATTTCTAAGATGCAACGGTTTAAAGCTTAATCTAACATTTGGACAATTTTGCTGTTACACAATTTTTGCTATTTCGTAAGCAGCTATAATCGTTCGGGAATGATCGTCGAAGATTTGTTGTTTATAAACAGTAATTCGGACTTTGCTAACCAGAGGCTTCTTTGTGGCAGAATGGTTAACTACACATCAGATCAAGTGATGGTTCGCTTAGGAGCTGCAGCTTCGATTCCACGATTCTGTATTCGGCCTTTCAAAAATTGTGGTTGGTTCTGCATAAAACCATTACCACTATAATCAAATCGTATGTGTAGGCTGAGTGGCCTGACGCTCATACGTCGTAAAAGTGTTCTCGGTAGGTGAGTCCACGATATATATATATATATATATATATATATATCGTGCACACACACACACACCCATATATATATATATGTTTTTTATATCGTGGATATCTATCTATCTATCTATCTCTCTCTCTCTCTCTCTCTCTCTCTCTCTCTCTCTCTCTATATATATATATATATATATATATATATATCGTGCACACGCACACACACACAAACACCCATATATATATATATATATATTTTTTATATCGTGGATATCTCTCTCTCTCTCTCTCTCTCTCTATATATATATATATATATATATATATATATATATCGTGGATATATATATATAATAATATTAGTGGTCAATATATATATATATATATAACTATGAACCTAAAGAGCCAAGTAAACCTACCTAATTAGGATCGTCAGGGTGCACTGGAGCCAGTGCTCTCTGATGATCCGCGTAGGTGAAATCTAGGTAGGTTAACCTGGCTCTTTAGGTTCTTAATTAGATTTGCTCTACTTAGTGTATTGAGCACTTTACTTAGTTATTTTGGCTTTACTCGTTTTGGAGCTTTTTTTTATTTTGGACTCTGAGCTTGGATTCTGGACAATTGTTTTCGCCTCAATTTCATGTTCTTACTTCTTTCATTTTTATCCCCTATTTTTCCTTGGGTATTAGTTTGTTCATTTACAAGTCAAAACACCTAAGGTTTTTCCAGACGAGTATAACTATATATATATATATATATATATATATATATATATATATATATATATATATATATATATATATATATACCCAAGTATAGGATTGGTGTATATGGAATAAATTCCAATAACCAACAATTACTATTCTTAAAAGAGTGCTCAATACAGAGTAGAGCAAATATAATTATTTATTTAAAAATTATAACATAAATATGTCATAAAATCACTACAAAAATAGCCATTTTGTTTCAACACCTCTGGTATCTTATCAAGTGATGATGTTGAATGTAGAATAAAGGGTTTTAAAAGGTTCAAATCAATTAAACACCCCTCGCAAGGGGAAACGCTGTTACATAAGCTGGAATGACCAATCAAAATACAAGTATACGAGAATTAAAAAAACTTGACAAAGAAGTAAGGTTATAATAACTATTAAATCCTTTAAAGTTGGGGTTATACTGAAATAGAATTTATTCTAACTAATAAGTATTAAATTATATGATAAAATTTGAAATTAAAATAAAAAATAAAAAATTACCCATTTGAAAATCTAAATTTAATCTCTATTAAGCTTAAAATTATAAGATTACTGTGGAAAAAAGAAAAATACATATGTTATTCTATTTTTTTTTTATTGAAATTAAGTTGGATAAACGTTAAGATCGACTGCTCTTAACTTCATGACAACATGGATACATTTGAATTCTAAGCAGAGGCAGGGGATGATGACATCTTGCGAAAGTCAATATATACACAATCAGATTATAATACATAAGCACGCAGGCATATTTAGATATATACACACACACAAATAAGTGACGTTACAGGAAACATCTCCACGAACCTTTACAAAAAAAAACAAAAAAAAAACAGATATACATATACATATACAATGAGATGTGCATGCAAGTTACTATACACATAGACACCGATAAAGACACGTACATACACCCACATACATTGACCTAGGCAGTCCGATACAACAACCAAGAAATATTCAAGATTGAAAATGTTATTAAATGAATTCTAACCACTTATTAAAATATAACTTATACGGGCAAATATACATAGATAAAAATAGTCTAATAGAACAGAGAAACAAACAATAGGGAAAGAAAGGACATTAAAACTGATATATACGTATAAAAATAACACCATCTAATATATAAAAATGAAAATTCCAAACACACAAATATATATAAAAATATGTTATTCAATTTTTTTTTCATTGAAATTACGTTAGAATAGACGCTAATATCGGCTGGTCTTCCTGACAAAATGGATACATTTTAATTCCAAGTGTGTGAGTAGGGTGCTAACCTCTCGCGTAAAATAATACAAACACTCATATAATTATAATACATAAGCACCCAGACATACTTAGATATATACACGCACAAAAAGGTGACGAGACAGGAAACATCTCCACGGACCTTTATAAAAAAAAAACGAACACATACATATATACACAATTAAATGTGCATGCATTTTCTATACACATAGACACCGATAAATACATGTACACACATCCACATACATTGACCTAGACAGTCTGATACAAGAACCAAGAAATATTCAAGATTGAAAGTGTTATTAAATGAATTCTAACCACTTATTAAAATATAACTTATACGGGCAAATATACATAGATAAAAATGGT
>OZ038502.1:84194173-84206673 GCA_964036315.1 Acanthosepion esculentum
GTTTCAAAAGCGAGACCCAAGACCCCTAACATAATTTTTGAAGTTATGTAGAGTTAAGGTTGAAGCGGGTCCAGGCACCTTAACTGTACATAACTTCAAAAATTATGTTAGGGGTCTCGGCTCTCGCTTTTGAAACATGAGAACTCTTATGTAGCGAAGGAATCATATTTTTAAAAACAAAAAATATTATAATATAAGCTCTACTTCTGTATGGATCACTGTCTTTTTTAAAATAAAAGCAAAATACTAAGGAACACCGGATTATCTACCTAACGTGTTCTTTCCTATTTTTCTGCATACACACACACACACACACACACACACACACACACACACACACACACACACACACACACACACACACACACACACACACATATATATATATATATATATATATATTAGTAAAGTTAATGAAATAAAAACTGAACCAACGTGTAAATTCTCGGGAAAACAACTGAGGCATTACTCTACTGAATTATTTAGTTCATGCCACGTTGACTAATATACTCCTACAAAAAGAAAAAAATTCCATATTAATAAAAAACTCTCTCATTAAATTTTCGAAAATTCAACCTTAGCCTTTGCGACTTCCTGTTCCACCATTTTGTATGTGTTATTAATAACACATTAACATAAAAAATCGATTCGCATTATATTTTTCGTCTCGGATGCTACCTGAATTTTCCCAAAAAGAAAATAGTTTTCATGCCTGATGATAACCGGACAACGTGCCGAAAATACTCGCATAGTTAAAGAAGACCTTATACAGTTTATAATTTAAAAAAAAAAACAAGGATCATAACATTCATCGAGTTGTTAGTGGGTTAATGCATCTTTAAAATTTTGTTAGCGAAGGGATTTCGCTATTTTATCTCATTAACTTTACTAATTTACTTCTTGTATGAATGATTCATTGTAAGATAAATTAAACTGCACTACATATTTGATATATATATATATATATATATATATATATATATATATATATATATATATATATATATATATATATATATATATATATATATATATATATATATATATATATATATATATGTGTGCGTATTCTAAAGAAGTAGTGGATTATCTATTTATTAATCCGATAGATTTTATCGCTTTTTAGTTTATTTTTTCGGTTTAGAGAACGTCGTGACCAACCACGGTTCGCTCTATCCACGGAAACGCAGGTTCGAATCCAGTCGGAGCATATTTTTCTTTAATAATATTTCTTGAATATTAAAGCCGGTAGACGAAAATAAATAAATATACTGTTTAATAAAAAAAACTGATCGACTACACAAATACGTCTATCGACTAAAAAAATATAGTCCTGATATGACGATAAACTACATCCGACTTCAAGGTCTCTGATCGGAAGATTGGAGTTTTTGAGGATTTCTTAATTACTTTTGATCCCAGGTCCACCCTAACTCGCAGTGGTAGCACCTGTTATGGGCCTCAGTTATGGGCAAATAGTGAACCCCCATGCAATATGAAAGTAAAAATTACATTTTCATTGTAACAATCCCAGCAATACATTATTATATTAAAGAAAATTAGCAAAGATACATAATTATAGTATAATTAACAAGAATAAATTTCATAGCAAAATGACCAACAGTACAAATTATCTGTAGTTGAGGCCATAAAACTATGTTCAGAGTATTTAGATTTCTGCATTAAATATCCCATAGAGGCTGATATGCCTCTAAACAAACTCAAATCATCAACATGAAAGAAGGATGGGGCTCCTCCTCACCCTGCCATTGAGGATGGCATGGCTCTGTGAAAAGTTTGGGGAGCGTCTCATCAGCTGTAAAGCTGGAGTGGTATGGGCACCTCACTCGCTTGACCTGAACCCCACCAGATTTCTTCAAAACCTACCGGGGCAACCCTTGCAACATATCTGCATTGAAGGCAGCCATCACTGAGAAGATTCAAGCAATCACCCAGGAGGGATGTGCATTCCTTATCAACAACTTTGCATTAAACAGTGCCTTCAACTGAATGGCAGACATTTGGAGCATCTACTCTAGGACACCTCTTGACAGTTTTTGTTCATGCTTGAAACTAAATGCTTGCACATCCTTAAATGCTATCCTGTTACCTTTCAATAAATGTTATTTCCATTACTCTATCATTTGTGGTCCTTCATTTGTGCCCGACCATTTTGTTTCAAATACTGTAGAATCCTTGATAAAAGGACTAAGAAGGCCTTCCGGATATGAGGAATTGGTTACAAAGTTCGGATATGAGAGATTCCGGATATGAGGGTTTATATTTAGATTAAAATAAAAGAACTGAAATCAGATTTAACATTTATTTTCAGTGTTTTATAGCAAACAAAATAAGCTAATGGTGAGTGAAATACAACGGAATTGATTTTAAGGAAAAAGAAATAAATTATGTAATGTTAATGAAAATTCATTAAATTAAGTAAGCCACGTATGCAAAACAAATAATGTAACAGGGAATTTTTTCATCTCTGATTAATTCTCTTTTAATGTCATTTTCAACTTTTTCCGCATTTCGTTTTGCTTTTGTTCTTGAAATTTTAAAAACAAAATACAGTTTTTAACTCTGCATGCGTTATTGCAATCGTCATAGCTGAATGCTGGCTTTCTTTCCATAAAACTGGCAACCTTTTCAATAGCTTTTTCAATTTAATCTCGTCGCTATCTTGTTGCATATGTGTCTCGTTGTCATCCTTTCCGCTTATTCCCATCATCTTTTGCACCAATACAAGCCATTAGGGTAAAATAAGCATAAGCAATTATCCAAAGTAAATTTCCTGAAAAACGATTTCAAATCAGTTACATATCACCCAAATAGTTCAAATATACACATTAAAATCATTTTCCGGATATGTGAAATTTCCGATATGACACACGCTGGATATGAGAGATTCCGGATATGAGGGATTCTACTGTATTGTGAAACACCCTGTACGAGTCTTTGGGCGTTTGGATGCGTGATTTTAATGTAGACAGAAAAAGAGGTAATCGTCCTCTGAACTGTAATGCTGATCTCCTTCGTTATACTGAGCCTCTTTAGATTTGTTATTTATATTTTCGTCTCATCAGACGATAAGCCGCGGTAGAAAAAATAAACATGCGACGATATGATGAATAGTATTTTGTCTAACGAAGATAAACACAAGGTTTATAAAAATCCAGATTTTTACCTCGTTTTTGTTTCTCTTGCGGCAAACAAATGCCTCGTTTCTTGTACAACAAAAGGTCAGATTATCGCTTGGGTCACTCTTTTTTCTTTTTCTTTTTTTTTGGTTGTGGTTATTTGAGAACGTGCCGAAAATACTCGCATAGTTAAAGAAGACCTTATACAGTTTATAATTTAAAAAAAAAAACAAGGATCATAACATTCATCGAGTCGTTAGTGGGTTAACGCATCTTTAAAATTTTGTTAGCGAAGGGATTTCGCCATTTTAGCTCATTAACTTTACTAATTTACTTTTTGTATGAATGATTCATTGTAAGATAAATTAAACTGCACTACATATTTGATATATATATATATATATATATATATATATATATATATATATATATATATATATATATCATTAAAAACGACTGACAAGGTGCTTTTATTTAGTTTTTTATATAATTTCTCGTGCGATCTAATAAAAAGGCTAAAAATAATGGAAGCCTTACTAATAAAAATAAACAAACCAACACTTAATAATATTAACTTTGAACATGGTCATAATATCTTGACCGTGTTTTGAAACAAAAAAATGAATCACTTTATAAACATACATATAACAAACTATTTCTATTTCTAATTCTAACAGTTGAAATATAATCCTTGAAAATGGCTAAATGTATAGCCGAAAGCGCTCGGATAAAAAGAACAATCGGACAGTTTTTATATAATTTATCCTCTGAAAAGAAAAACTTTATTAGATCGCACGAGAAATTATATAAAAAACTAAATAAAAGCATCTTGTCAGTCGTTTTTAATGAAATGTGCTTAAAAGAAGGATTGCTGCCTAAATACACACACACACACACACACACACACACACACACACACACATATATATATATATATATATATATATATATATATATATATATATGTATATATATACTATAAAAATGGGTATATATTTACTATAAAAATGTATTTTTATATTTTCATATTTTAACCCAGTTTGGAGGTTCACTATTTGTCTATAGCTGGGACCCTATCTATTTATTAATCCGATAGATTTTATCACTTTTAAGTTTATTTTTTCGGTTTAGAGAACGTCACAACCAACCACGGTTCGCTCTATCCACGGAAACGCAGGTTCGAATTCTGCCGGAAATATTTTCCCTTAATAAGATTTCTCGAATATTAAGGTCGGTAGACGGAAATAAATAAATATACTCTTTAATAAATAACGGCATGTCAACTCCTTATGGGTCATTTAATTCCGAAATTTACTTTACTTGGGAGCTTTATTTTTTGGGGGGAGATTTATTTTATATTTAAAAAATATATTGCTGTTAATTTTTTTATATATATAAAAATATTTATTGCTGGTAATTTTTTTTACTATAAAAATGTATTTTTATATTTTCATATTTTAACCCAGTTTGGGGGTTCACTATTTGTCTATAGCTGGGACCCTATTACATGCTACCATCGCGGGTCAGGACGAACCTGGGAGCAACAGCAATTAAGAGGTGGTTCTACTGTCTTCAAAACACCCCGATCAGAGGCCTTGATGCCGGATGTAGTTTATCGTCGTGCCCAGAACAAGGCTCACTCGTCTTATCAACCTTAAGACGTCTTTGAGTAAAGACATTTTTTGTTACCAGATTCGGGCATTTTTCCGTGTACACCAGAAGCTGGTACCGAAACTTAACCCAAATGAAGGGTTTTTTCTCGGTCTTCTTTATGTGCCGTGTCCTTTCAGGACGTTGACGATCATGGCTCTTCACAATTTGCTGTTTATCGTAGCTCTTAATAATTTTTGTCTTTTTGTTATCTCTTCTAAAACTTGCCCTGCCACCCATCTACCCAAGGTCACTAAGTAAATCATGCGTTGTTTTCTTCGGTCCCTCTTGCCTTCAAATTTTCCTGTGAGTATCAGATTCCCCAAGCCCCCTTTCTTCATTATGTGCCCTAGAAATTTCAACTGTCGCTTCCTGGTGTTAAGTATTAGTTTATTTTTGTTTTTATTTTCTCTAGAATTTCGTCGTTGCTCGCAAGTACGATCCACGGTATCCTCAGCATCCTTCTGTAGAACCAGATCTCTGTTGCTGCAAATCTCTTCTTCATCTGTGAGTAAATCTTTCAGCATTCACTGCCATATAGGAGGACTGATATCACGTAACAATTTAGTACTCTTTTCTTTGTTTCTAATGACATTTTTCTGTTTCTTAATACTTTGCTTAGCTTTAGGTCTGCCCCTTTTGCTAACAACCATGCATTCTGTCTTTTTACAGGTGATGCTTAATCCTTTCTTCTCGCGTTCCTTCACTACGTTCTCTACGAGTTTTGTAGTTTTCTTTCAGAGTCTGCTATCAACAATGCGTCATCTGCATATCATATGTTGTTAAGATTATATAATGGTTTCTGTAGCTACAATTTATTAGTAAAAAAAAAAAAAGGAAAAAATCTCGTACCTAACATTTAAACCGACGCTTTAAACCTGGGAGAATAGATTAACAGAATAGTCTTAATTTTTTTTAAGCAAGGCGATAAAGTCGCTAACACGCAAGGGACTACTGGAAATAAAAGAGAAAACTTTTGAAAGAAACGGAAATGAAATAATCGTACAAATTTCAGAGTTTAGACGCTAGAAGTATAAATATGAATATCTGTCTACATCTCTGAAATGAGGTATTATGATTTCTTGCATTATTTACATTATTTGGACTGTTATCCTCATCTTCATTGCCATATTCACAACGTTTCAGCCGTTGTACGCTCCGGCCTTCTTCAGGTGATTGGAATTTCGAACCGAACCCTTTATTTCGACCACCGGGGGGTAGATTGTTCTAGTTCCACGTGCCATGCCTCTTCAGTGCCATGCCTCTAGTTTCACGTGCCATGCCTCCACGTGCCATGCCTCCCTTTAACTCAACACTCCAAGATTTGGTTAATCACTGCTGCGACCCGGTACTGAACTCACCACTCTTTGGGTCTAGCTACTGGATCTAACCAACGGACGAATGATACATTTGCAAATGTGAAATATGGACTCAAATGAGGAGAAACTTTTGGCCCGACACAGTGACCCAGCTTAAACAGGATACAAGGGATAGACCTCTACTCTTGTTCAAAACACCGGGGATTAGAGTGAACCTATTTACTCCTATTATGGAGAAATAATAAATAATAAATAAATAATAAATAAAAAAATAAATAATAAAATATTCACTATTTAGGCGGAGACGTTAGAAGTATAGAGTCGAAGTAGAATTTAGAAGGAACTGGAAAGTCAATCTTAAATAAGAAACTAGGGATGGACCTCTACTCCTGTTCAGATTACCGGAGAGTAATATAAACCGGACGATAGGTGAATCTATCGGGTATTAACGAAAAACGTTCTCTATATCTCATTACTAATTGTTTCTTATTTCAAACTTTTAGCAGCATGTTGCCTATTCTTCGGACAAAGCCAGAAGAAGAACTTGCTTTTTAATCTCAGTATATGAACATAATCATCATTTTTTGGATGAAGATCGATCTTATGTTTAATTAGTGGTGGGTCGATTTACTAGTCCAGCGATCTTTTTGCGTTTTCCATTGTTATAAACTATCCAATTTTCATTATTGATTTTCAATTATTTGGAATACGTCCCAGTAGATCCTTTTTTGCTCAGGTGTAATCAAGGCATTGAAGGAAATAACACAATGAATATGCAGCGCCGATTGTTTAACTATTGAACTATTCTATCATAGTAAAGTCTCCAGAAGTATCTACCACCTGACTATCTATGTCAGTGAATACACTGACATAGATAGATAGAAAGATAGATAGATAGATAGATAGATAGATAGATAGATAGATAGATAATGAAAAGACTGCGATAGATAGATAGACAGACAGACAGAGAGATAGATAGATAATGAAAAGACTGAGATAGATAGATAGATAGATAGATAGATAGATAGATAGATAGATAGATAGATAGATAGAATGTATAAATTATATTTTCTGAATCTTTTAAACCAGTATGGGGGTTTCCTATCTGCCAATTGATGTGACCTTGACAGGTGGTAACACTGCGAGATAGATGGATAGATAGTTAGATAGATAGATAGATAGATAGATAGATAGATATGAAGAGTCTTACATAAATAGATAAATCGATAGATAGGTAGATAGCTGTGAACAACGCTTAGATAGATAGATAGATGGATAGATAGTTAGATAGATAGATAGACAGACGGACATATAATGAAAAGACTGAAATAGATAGATAGATAGATAGATAGAATGTATAAATTATATTTTTTTAATCTTTGAAGCCAGTATGGGGGTTTCCTATCTCCCAATTGATGGGACCTTGACAGGTAGTACCAGTGCGAGATAGATAGATAGATATGAAGAGTCTTACATAGATAAATCGACAGATAGGTAGATAGATGTGAACACACTGAGATAGATAGATACAATATATGTTTATATATTTATAATGTTTTAACACAGTGTTGGGGATCCCCGATCTGCCCGTAGCTGGGACCCTAATCGGTTGTACCATCGTGAGATAGATAGATATGAAGAAAATTACATAGATAAATCGATAGATAGGTAGATAGATGTAAACACAGTGAGAAAGAAAGAAAGAAAGAAAGAAAGAAAGAAAGAAAGAAAGAATGAATATATTTTATTCTTTTAATGTCTTAACCCGCTTAGGGTGTTCCCTATCTGCAAATAGGTGGGACCCTAACAGGTGGTACAACTGCGAGATAGATAGATACAAAGAGACTTTGAAGGATAGATGAGTAGATAGATAGACGTGAACATAATGAGATAGATAGATAGATAGATAGATAGATAGATAATGAACAGAATGAGATAGATAGATAGATAGATAATGAACAGAATGAGATAGATAGATAGATAATGAACAGAATGAGATAGATAGATAGATAGATAGATAGATAATGAACAGAATGAGATAGATAGATAGATAGATAATGAACAGAATGAGATAGATAGATAGATAGATAGATAGATAGATAGATAGATAGATAATGAACAGAATGAGATTGAGAACTACATCCGCGTCCCCGGTAAGACGATAAACTACATTTGCGTCTTCGGTAAGACGTTAAACTACACCCGCGTCACCGGTAAGACAATAAACTACATCCACTTCCTCGGTAAGACGATAACTACATCCAGCAGCAACGCTTCTGATCAGGAGGTTTTGAGGAGCGTGGAACCGCCTCTTAATTGCTGGTTCTCCCTGGTCCACCCAACCCAGAGTGGTAGCACCTGTTGGGGTCCCAGCTATGGACAAATAGTTAACTATTACTAGCAATACTTTTTTGGAAAGAATTATTACCAGAAATACCTTTTTGAAGGAAAAATATTACCAGAAAAAGATTTTTGACAAAATAAAATATTACCAGCAATAAAAAATCTTGTCGGCATTAAATAACCCACTGAGGTTGATATGCCGTAAAACAAAATAAACGAATAAAACAAACCACAAATCTCACGATTCGTTTTATTTATTTTAATTAAATTTTTATTTTTTAATTAAAATTTTGCATTTTAATTAAATAATTTTATGTTTTAATTAAATTTTTAGATTTATTAAAATAAATCAAAACATGTTATACCGACAATGTTACTTACTTTCTACTATCTTTAATATGGGACCTAATTTTAAAAAAATACCATTCTAGAGAAGTAAAAAAAAACCCACTAAATCAATATAGTCAAAAGCGATTATTTTAAATAAGGTTAGTTGAAATTAAATCTATATTTATCGATAAAAACAAAACGTCACTTGCTGGTCAATAGATAGATGGACACACACAAACACATACACAAACAAACAGACCCCCCATATATATATATATATATATATATATATATATATATATATATATATATAATTATATGAAAAATATAATTTTAACGTATGCTATATTTATGGGATAAAGTACTCAATATCAGAGATATAGCGTATGTAAATATGAGTATGACTATAAAAATAATAGGAAAATAGCTATAATTATCTTCCCAGACCAAAAAAAACTACTAAATAAACGATCAGAACTCATCTCAAAATGTAGGTACGAAAATAAATTATTACTACGTTACATAAAAACCGAAAACTGAAAAGAAAAAAGAAAAATAAATAAAATAAAAATAAATAAGCAAAAACAAGTAAAATAAATCCAAACACATAGATAAATAACGTAAATAATAAACAAATTAACAAACTAATCCCGCCACTAACCGGTAGAATAGATTACCTACACTGTAGCCCTTACCCGTATATATACATAGCCTAAGAAAAACACAACACATGTGGTCTAATGATTGTGTTTAGCATGAAACAGTCCGTCGCCTCTGAGTTTTGACTTAAATTTTCACTTTTATATATATATATATATATATATATATATATATATATATATATGTCAGAAAAGTTCGAGACATACAGACAGACAAATGGATGAATAGCGAACAGATGAATATATATGAGAACAGACGAAGGCGTTTGCAGGTTGGTAGGATGCACAAGAGTATCGGAAACAAAAGTAAAGACAACAGAACAAAATGGTAAAGCTTTTTAACGACGCGTTTCACAAACGTGCGTACGGTTCGGTCTCTTCCGTTTGGAATGAAAGACAAAACGGAGTGGAACTAAGATGCGTTGGGATTTTAAAGATAAGCGATCAGAGACCAGAAAGTGTTTGCTTATACATACATACATATATATATATATATATATATATATATATATATATATATATATATATATATATATATATATCAATTATGTAGTGCGTATTCAATTTATGTAACGTAAATCATTCAAACGAAAAACAAATACTGAAGCTAATTATACGGCAAGAATCACTCTCGCAAACAATAATAATAAAATACAATCAACTTCGAATCCGTTAATGAATGGTATGATCCTTGTTTATAAATTCCGGTTTTATCAGGTCTTATTTTTTCTACGAGCCGGGCTTTCAGTCGTTTCGAACGACCATCATCAGGTAGACATTTCAGTGTGTTTTTGTTAAATTCCGAGTAGTAAAAAAAAAAATATCTCTGCTAAAAAAACACTCTTTCGGACTGCACAATCTTTCGATGTCGCATAACTACTCGGAATTTAACAAAAACACACTGAAATGTCTACCTGATGATGGTCATTCGAAACGACTGAAAGCCCGGCTCGTAGAAAAAATAAGACCTGATAAAACCGGAATTTATAAACAAGGATCATACCATTCATTAACGGATTCGATGTTGATTGTATTTTATTATTAGATATTGTTTGCGAGAGTGATTCTTGCCGTATAATTAGCTTCAGTATTTGTTTTTCGTTTGAATGATTTACGTTATATATATATATCTATATATCTATCTATATATATATATATATATATATATATATATATATATATATCCGATGCAATGAGAACTAAAGTAATATATAAATTCTAACGTTCACAGAATTAATCCAAAAGAGGGCTCGATACCGATAGTAGAGCGATATTTATTCATTATAAATTTATCATATAGACAAAAACAGTTTACTCACAACAAAGATGCAACTTCGTTTCGGCGCATTTCAAACTGCACCTCGACGGGTGAGAACCGAAAATGGTTATGACTTTTCGGTTCTCACACGTCGAGGTGCAGTTTGAAATGCACCGAAAGGAAGTTGCATTTTTGTAGTGAGTAAAATGTTTTTGTCTATATGAAAAAATTATAATATATATATATATATATATATATATATATATACCTACGTTCGAAGTGAAATTTAAAGTCTCGTTGTTCTACCAACTCATCAGGTAAGAATTATTATTTTTAATTTATATATATATATATATATATATATATATATATATATATATATACTTGTTCCCATGGGAGGAACGCTAAATTAAACGCAGATTCAAAGCTCAAATTACGATTAGACCCAGTATATATATATATATATATATATATATATGTGTGTGTGTGTGTGTGTGTGTGTGTGTGTATGTGTGTGCGTGTGTGTGTGTCTGTGTGTGTCGTTGAATCATGTAGACATATGTCTATTTTAGTTCTAATCCTCTCAAATTCCCGGATTAATTTCATAGTGTTATTACAAAACTGATTAAGAAAGACGCCGTAGTTTTGGTGATTTATTTTATTTTAACAAACTCAACCAACAGTTTCCTCACTACATAGGCTTGTGGCTAGGATCAAGTGTAGTGTCTGTTCTGATATCTAATGGCAATATTTGGCATTTCCTTATAAGGAAATATTCGGCATTCATTTACCGAGCAACCAATGCTACTGTCAGTTAAAATTCATAAAATCTCTCTCTTAGAACAGTTTTTCAGGAATATAGGTTTCTCAAATCCGGCAGCGGTTCCAGGATTAATATGGGTAAAGGTTTCTGTCAAACATTTTTATTTAAAGTAATGCCAATATCAATCTCTAGATTATAGCATTATTTTTCTCCTTAAGTTACACGTGACATCCATTTTAGCTGTTACTGATGCTGAAAGCCTTCAAGTGCTGTTTCGTTTATTTGGTAAAGTTCTTTAATGGTGATTACGTAGCGCCAGTCTACAAAATTTGAAGAAGCATGGCATTCACTGAAACCTACAGGTGTCATTCTCACAAAGCTATTTTAAGCATTACTCTTAGAAAGCGGTTTAATACAGATGACAGTTTAGATATTTTTGATGACAGTTTATATATTTCTGCTGTCAGTTTAAATATTTCTGCTGACAGTTTAGATATTTCTGAACGGGTTATTTATAAAGTATGACATCCATACGAAAGTTTCCATCTGACGAGTTAATAAATGAATATGGCTAGATGTTTTTGGGATTAATGTTTTGGTTTTGTATCAGTTTGTAGCGTTGGACGAAACTACCCCTAGTGCAGCCTATTCAATGTTCAGTTTCCTTTTCTCTAATGCTAAATTTGTTATAACTGATCCATACAGCGAGTTATTTGAAGTGTTTTGTATTTAGTAATTCCGGAATTTTTGTAAATTGAGGTTCGGTGCCATCACAGCTTTCATGTATTCTTATGGGTGTTTTCTTTTCTGGACATAGAGTGTGTAAAAATTGTCCAAGTGTGTTGCATATCCTAGTTTTTTCTGTTATTCTGTTTTTCTGTTATTCTTTTTGCCAATATCAAAGACGATTTTAAATTTTTTTATTTTAAACTGAATGTATGTTTTTTTATGTATATATACAGACTTACAGGAATGTTTTATTTTCCAAACACGGCAAGCACACTGTGGCCGTGTTCATAGTTGTTGTTATTGAATGTT
>OZ038502.1:84211673-84246673 GCA_964036315.1 Acanthosepion esculentum
TTACGGTGGAGCGGCTTGAGTTGAGGAATCTCAGAGTCGAGTTCGAATTCCAGTTGGATCCATCAAATTCACTTATGTGAATACGCTTGGGAAAGGTATGAATCCTCTTCTTCTTAAGGCAAGCTGTAGGTAAATAGCAGGCAGACTAGGTTCTATAGCCCTGGATGGCAACTGGTTTGGGAGAAGGACAACTCTGAATTCAAAACATGCAGATTGTCTTTTGGGAACCTTGTGGCAGGTCTCTGTCTTCGGATCTTCAAAATGTTTGGTTGCTTCTGCTTTCACCACTATAATCAATGCATATGTGCGGGCGTCTGGCTGTCGGTTCCAAGGAACTGAATTGCTTGACCCTTATATATATATATGGGGAGCATGTATGACAAAATCGAAAAAGTTTTCGTGTGACGCTTTTCGCTCTTTAACATTTTATCGGACTAATTTCATATTTATTTTGATGCAACTGCACATGCGCACGAATGGGGGACGCCGGAAAGTTAAAAGTTAAAATTGATTATTTTTTCTTATGTGTTTTGGGTATATAATATGGCCGATTTTATTTAGATTTCTTTCCCCCACTTTTGTTAATAAATATCCAACATAGGTGGTAATAGAAAATCCGCCAAGAATGGTGAAGCATTGTAAGAACCTGAACGCAAATTAAACTCTGGATGATATAGCGGTTTTGCCTTCTTTGTGAATTGTTTTCTCTTTTAATACAGGACATGCTCATGAAGTACCCTCCATGCGGTACTATGAATGAGTTAACTGAGAATTAAAATGAGCAGATATGATTTTTAAATAGGGCCACGCGAATGGTAATGGACACGAGGCTGCACGGCTGTATCAGATTACGTTCCCAGACAGTGACATTTTTTGAATGATAATTTGTGGTCAGCCTCTTTACGTTGAGCAATTAATGCATTTAACGCGTTGCATTATAAAATATCCCGTTTGTGTTTTTATAATCGCTAATTTAAATTTGTTGGGGTTTCCCCAATGTATTGCTTGTGGTAATTATTACAGGTAATAGAGTAAATTACTCCTTCAAGGTTTAGCCTACTGTTTTGCTTTGCATTAATTGTTTTCTTGTTTTAGACGTAGTTGTGACAATTTTTTATGTTGAGTTTAGATAAATTTTTTCCAGTGTAATTGAGATAGAGTTTGTGAGAAGAACAATATATTTTTTTGATTCTTTTTGGTTTGTCAGGAAAGTTCACTTTTCTATTTTGGCATATGTTATGAGCCTTTTGTTTCGCATTGAATATAAAATAGTTATGGAGTTTGAAAGTATTTTCAATATATTTATCCTCTACATGTGAATATTGTCGGCTGCAAATTCTTAGTGCTCTTATGTAGAATCCGATGAATATTTCGGATTTTATTATGTCGTTATGCTGAGAATAGAAATTTATGAGATCATTTTTATTATTTGATTTTCGGTGGACACTAAGTTTTAAGTTACTGCTTAATTAACTAAAGAATGGAGCTCTAATCTGAACATTACTGCGATATGAATATATTAATGTTGATTGATTGACTGTATTTTACGGCTTATCAAAATTTTCCAGGTTTTTTATATTGTAAGAATATTTTGGCGATAATGATTTAATGATACAAATCGTACTATCAAAGCCATATCTGTAGGAAGAAGAGGTGAATTTTTACATTTCCCAAGGGTGTTTGCGTGTAAGTGAATATAACGAACTCGACTGGAACTGGAACTCGGCTCTTCGATTTGAAATTCCGTGCCGTTATTCATCATACCACCCGGATATCCCAGATTACAGCACCTGGCATTCCCAGGCGGTTACCCACGTAGTTGGAGGAGGCACGGTGGAGTAATGGATAGTGGCTCGGATTGAGGAATCGGAGAGTGAAGTTCGAATTTTAGTCGAATCCATTACATTTACTTACGTGCTAATATCCTTGGGAAAGGCATGAATCCTCTTCATCTCCCTCCAGCTATGAGTAAATAGCAGGACAGACCAGGTTCTATAGCCTTGGATGGCAAGTGGTCTACCACAGAAAGAAATGACAACCTACTGCGGGAAAAAAATCTGCCTTATCAATCACGTATTGAAAGATACATGATCGCCTAAGCATGTATCACGCATGACACATAATTGACTGACTGAATTTTTATCAAATTGTAGTGTAAATCAAATAAAGTAGAAATATTGTTTGTTTTTAATCTGTTTTTATTTTATTCCTAATTTTTATTCTTGTGGATAGTGGCTCAGATTGAAGAATTTGAGAGCCAAGTTCGATTTCCAGTCAGATCCATCACATTCACTTACATGCTAATATCCTTGGGAAAGGTGTGAATCCTCTTTTTCTCCACCAAGCTATGGGTAAATAAGCAGGACAGAGTTCTATAGCCTTGGGTGGAGAAGGACAACTCTGAATTCAAAACCTGATCTTCCAGGTTGGTGGTTGTGCAGTAGGTTAACAACCTACTAATTGGATTGTTATAGAAACCGATATCTTGCGGCCCTATGTTCCTCAAGGAATTTAAAGGCATAATATATATTCTTAAGGCATTGTGCCATAATTGTATGCTTTATGCAAGAAATCGTGGACATTTGGCTGATGGATATTTGACCGATGCAGATTTGGCCGGGGGTATCCTTAAGGCATTGTGCCATAATTGTATGCTTTATGCAAGAAATCTTGGACATTTGGCTGATGGATATTTGACCGATGCAGATTTGGCCGGGGGTATCCTTAAGGCATTGTGCCATAATTGTATGCTTTATGCAAGAAATCGTGGACATTTGGCTGATGGATATTTGACCGATGCAGATTTGGCCGGGGGTATCCTTAAGGCATTGTGCCATAATTGTATGCTTTATGCAAGAAATCTTGGACATTTGGCTGATGGATATTTGACCGATGCAGATTTGGCCGGGGGTATCCTTAAGGCATTGTGCCATAATTGCATGCTTTATGCAAGAAATCGTGGACATTTGGCTGATGGATATTTGACCGATGCAGATTTGGCCGGGGGTATCCTTAAGGCATTGTGCCATAATTGTTTGCTTTATGCAAGAAATTTTGGACATTTGGCTGATGCATATTTGACGGATGCAGATTTGGCCGGGGGTATCCTTAAAGCATTGTGCCATAATTGTATGCTTTATGCAAGAAATCTTGGACATTTGGCTGATGCATATTTGACCGATGCAGATTTGGCCGGGGGTATCCTTAAGGCATTGTGCCATAATTGTATGCTTTATGCAAGAAATCTTGGACATTTGGCTGATGGATATTTGAACGATGCAGATTTGGCCGGGGGTATCCTTAAGGCATTGTGCCATAATTGTATGCTTTATGCAAGAAATCTTGGACATTTGGCTGATGGATATTTGACCGATGCAGATTTGGCCGGGGGTATCCTTAAGGCATTGTGCCATAATTGTATGCTTTATGCAAGAAATCTTGGACATTTGGCTGATGCATATTTGACCGATGCATATTTGGCCGGGGGTATCCTTAAGGCATTGTGCCATAATTGTATGCTTTATGCAAGAAATCGTGGACATTTGGCTGATGGATATTTGACCGATGCAGATTTGGCCGGGGGTATCCTTAAGGCATTGTGCCATAATTGTATGCTTTATGCAAGAAATCTTGGACATTTGGCTGATGGATATTTGACCGATGCAGATTTGGCCGGGGGTATCCTTAAGGCATTGTGCCATAATTGTATGCTTTATCCATGAAATCTTGGACATTTGGCTGATGGATATTTGACCGATGCAGATTTGGCCGGGCGTATCCTTAAGGCATTGTGCCATAATTGTATGCTTTATGCAAGAAATCTTGGACATTTGGCTGATGGATATTTGACCGATGCAGATTTGGCCGGGGGTATCCTTAAGGCATTGTGCCATAATTGTATGCTTTATGCAAGAAATCTTGGACATTTGGCTGATGCATATTTGACCGATGCAGATTTGGCCGGGGGTATCCTTAAGGCATTGTGCCATAATTGTATGCTTTATGCAAGAAATCTTGGACATTTGGCTGATGGATATTTGACCGATGCAGATTTGGCCGGGGGTATCCTTAAGGCATTGTGCCATAATTGTATGCTTTATGCAAGAAATCTTGGACATTTGTCTGATGGATATTTGACCGATGCAGATTTGGCCTGGGGTATCCTTAAGGCTTTGTGCCATAATTGTATGCTTTATGCAAGAAATCTTGGACATTTGGCTGATGCATATTTGACCGATGCAGATTTGGCCGGGGGTATCCTTAAGGCATTGTGCCATAATTGTATGCTTTATGCAAGAAATCGTGTACATTTGGCTGATGGATATTTGACCGATGCAGATTTGGCCGGGGGTATCCTTAAGGCATTGTGCCATAATTGTATGCTTTATGCAAGAAATCGTGGACATTTGGCTGATGGATATTTGACCGATGCAGATTTGGCCGGGGGTATCCTTAAAGCATTGTGCCATAATTGTATGCTTTATGCAAGAAATCTTGGACATTTGGCTGATGCATATTTGACCGATGCAGATTTGGCCGGGGGTATCCTTAAGGCATTGTGCCATAATTGTATGCTTTATGCAAGAAATCTTGGACATTTGGCTGATGGATATTTGACCGATGCAGATTTGGCCGGGTTATCCTTAAGGCATTGTGCCATAATTGTATGCTTTATGCAAGAAATCGTGGACACTTGGCTGATGGATATTTGACCGATGCAGATTTGGCCGGGGGTATCCTTAAGGCATTGTGCCATAATTGTATGCTTTATGCAAGAAAGCGTGGACATTTGGCTGATGGATATTTGACCGATGCAGATTTCGCCGGGGGTATCCTTAAGGCATTGTGCCATAATTGCATGCTTTATGCAAGAAATCTTGGACATTTGGCTGATGCATATTTGACCGATGCAGATTTGGCCGGGGGTATCCTTAAGGCATTGTGCCATAATTGTATGCTTTATGCAAGAAATCGTGGACACTTGGCTGATGGATATTTGACCGATGCAGATTTGGCCGGGGGTATCCTTAAGTCATTGTGCCATAATTGTATGCTTTATGCAAGAAATCTTGGACATTTGGCTGATGGATATTTGACCGATGCAGATTTGGCCGGGGGTATCCTTAAGGCATTGTGCCATAATTGTATGCTTTATGCAAGAAATCTTGGACATTTGGCTGATGGATATTTGACCGATGCAGATTTGGCCGGGGGTATCCTTAAAGCATTGTGCCATTATTGCATGCTTTATGCAAGAAATCTTGGACATTTGGCTGATGCATATTTGACCGATGCAGATTTGGCCGGGGGTATCCTTAAGGCATTGTGCCATAATTGTATGCTTTATGCAAGAAATCGTGGACATTTGTCTGATGGATATTTGACCGATGCAGATTTGGCCGGGGGTATCCTTAAGGCATTGTGCCATAATTGTATGCTTTATGCAAGAAATCGTGGACATTTGGCTGATGGATATTTGACCGATGCAGATTTGGCCGGGGGTATCCTTAAGTCATTGTGCCATAATTGTATGCTTTATGCAAGAAATCGTGGACATTTGGCTGATGGATATTTGACCGATGCAGATTTCGCCGGGGGTATCCTTAAGTCATTGTGCCATAATTGTATGCTTTATGCAAGAATCGTGGACATTTGGCTGATGGATATTTGACCGATGCAGATTTCGCCGGGGGTATCCTTAAGGCATTGTGCCATAATTGTATGCTTTATGCAAGAAATCGTGGACATTTGGCTGATGGATATTTGACCGATGCAGATTTCGCCGGGGGTATCCTTAAGTCATTGTGCCATAATTGTATGCTTTATGCAAGAAATCGTGGACATTTGGCTGATGGATATTTGACCGATGCAGATTTCGCCGGGGGTATCCTTAAGTCATTGTGCCATAATTGTATGCTTTATGCAAGAAATCGTGGACATTTGGCCGATGCATATTTGACCGATGCAGATTTGGCCGGGGGTATCCTTAAGGCATTGTGCCATAATTGTATGCTTTATGCAAGAAATCTTGGACATTTGGCTGATGGATATTTGACCGATGCAGATTTGGCCGGGTTATCCTTAAGGCATTGTGCCATAATTGTATGCTTTATGCAAGAAATCGTGGACACTTGGCTGATGGATATTTGACCGATGCAGATTTGGCCGGGGGTATCCTTAAGGCATTGTGCCATAATTGTATGCTTTATGCAAGAAAGCGTGGACATTTGGCTGATGAATATTTGACCGATGCAGATTTCGCCGGGGGTATCCTTAAGGCATTGTGCCATAATTGCATGCTTTATGCAAGAAATCTTGGACATTTGGCTGATGCATATTTGACCGATGCAGATTTGGCCGGGGGTATCCTTAAGGCATTGTGCCATAATTGTATGCTTTATGCAAGAAATCTTGGACATTTGGCTGATGGATATTTGACCGATGCAGATTTGGCCGGGTTATCCTTAAGGCATTGTGCCATAATTGTATGCTTTATGCAAGAAATCGTGGACACTTGGCTGATGGATATTTGACCGATGCAGATTTGGCCGGGGGTATCCTTAAGGCATTGTGCCATAATTGTATGCTTTATGCAAGAAAGCGTGGACATTTGGCTGATGAATATTTGACCGATGCAGATTTCGCCGGGGGTATCCTTAAGGCATTGTGCCATAATTGCATGCTTTATGCAAGAAATCTTGGACATTTGGCTGATGCATATTTGACCGATGCAGATTTGGCCGGGGGTATCCTTAAGGCATTGTGCCATAATTGTATGCTTTATGCAAGAAATCGTGGACACTTGGCTGATGGATATTTGACCGATGCAGATTTGGCCGGGGGTATCCTTAAGTCATTGTGCCATAATTGTATGCTTTATGCAAGAAATCTTGGACATTTGGCTGATGGATATTTGACCGATGCAGATTTGGCCGGGGGTATCCTTAAGGCATTGTGCCATAATTGTATGCTTTATGCAAGAAATCTTGGACATTTGGCTGATGGATATTTGACCGATGCAGATTTGGCCGGGGGTATCCTTAAGGCATTGTGCCATAATTGCATGCTTTATGCAAGAAATCTTGGACATTTGGCTGATGCATATTTGACCGATGCAGATTTGGCCGGGGGTATCCTTAAGGCATTGTGCCATAATTGTATGCTTTATGCAAGAAATCGTGGACATTTGTCTGATGGATATTTGACCGATGCAGATTTGGCCGGGGGTATCCTTAAGGCATTGTGCCATAATTGTATGCTTTATGCAAGAAATCGTGGACATTTGGCTGATGGATATTTGACCGATGCAGATTTGGCCGGGGGTATCCTTAAGTCATTGTGCCATAATTGTATGCTTTATGCAAGAAATCGTGGACATTTGGCTGATGGATATTTGACCGATGCAGATTTCGCCGGGGGTATCCTTAAGTCATTGTGCCATAATTGTATGCTTTATGCAAGAATCGTGGACATTTGGCTGATGGATATTTGACCGATGCAGATTTCGCCGGGGGTATCCTTAAGGCATTGTGCCATAATTGTATGCTTTATGCAAGAAATCGTGGACATTTGGCTGATGGATATTTGACCGATGCAGATTTCGCCGGGGGTATCCTTAAGTCATTGTGCCATAATTGTATGCTTTATGCAAGAAATCGTGGACATTTGGCTGATGGATATTTGACCGATGCAGATTTCGCCGGGGGTATCCTTAAGTCATTGTGCCATAATTGTATGCTTTATGCAAGAAATCGTGGACATTTGGCCGATGGATATTTGACCGATGCAGATTTCGCCGGGGGTATCCTTAAGGCATTGTGCCATAATTGTATGCTTTATGCAAGAAATCGTGGACATTTGGCTGATGGATATTTGACCGATGCAGATTTGGCCGGGGGTATCCTTAAGGCATTGTGCCATAATTGTATGCTTTATGCAAGAAATCGTGGACATTTGGCTGATGGATATTTGACCGATGCAGATTTGGCCGGGGGTATCCTTAAGTCATTGGGCCATAATTGTATGCTTTATGCAAGAAATCGTGGACATTTGGCTGATGGATATTTGACCGATGCAGATTTCGCCGGGGGTATCCTTAAGGCATTGTGCCATAATTGTATGCTTTATGCAAGAAATCGTGGACATTTGGCTGATGGATATTTGACCGATGCAGATTTGGCCGGGGGTATCCTTAAGTCATTGTGCCATAATTGTATGCTTTATGCAAGAAATCGTGGACATTTGGCTGATGGATATTTGACCGATGCAGATTTGGCCGGGGGTATCCTTAAGGCATTGTGCCATAATTGTATGCTTTATGCAAGAAATCGTGGACATTTGGCTGATGGATATTTGACCGATGCAGATTAGGCCGGGGGTATCCTTAAGGCATTGTGCCATAATTGTATGCTTTATGCAAGAAATCGTGGACATTTTGCTGATGGATATTTGACCGATGCAGATTTGGCCGGGGGTATCCTTAAGTCATTGTACCATAATTGTATGCTTTATGCAAGAAATCGTGGACATTTGGCTGATGGATATTTGACCGATGCAGATTTGGCCGGGGGTATCCTTAAGGCATTGTGCCATAATTGTATGCTTTATGCAAGAAATCGTGGACATTTGGCTGATGGATATTTGACCGATGCAGATTTGGCCGGGGGTATCCTTACGGCATTGTGCCATAATTGTATGCTTTATGCAAGAAATCTTGGACATTTGGCTGATGCATATTTGACCGATGCAGATTTGGCCGGGGGTATCCTTAAGTCATTGTACCATAATTGTATGCTTTATGTAAGAAATCGTGGACATTTGGCTGATGGATATTTGACCGATGCAGATTTCGCCGGGGGTATCCTTAAGGCATTGTGCCATAATTGTATGCTTTATGCAAGAAATCGTGGACATTTGGCTGATGGATATTTGACCGATGCAGATTTGGCCGGGGGTATCCTTAAGTCATTGTACCATAATTGTATGCTTTATGTAAGAAATCGTGGACATTTGGCTGATGGATATTTGACCGATGCAGATTTGGCCGGGGGTATCCTTAAAGCATTGTGCCATAATTGTATGCTTTATGCAAGAAATCTTGGACATTTGGCTGATGGATATTTGACCGATGCAGATTTTGCCGGGGGTATCCTTAAGGCATTGTGCCATAATTGTATGCTTTATGCAAGAAATCTTGGACATTTGGCTGATGCATATTTGACCGATGCAGATTTGGCCGGGGGTATCCTTAAGGCATTGTGCCATAATTGTATGCTTTATGCAAGAAATCGTGGACATTTGTCTGATGGATATTTGACCGATGCAGATTTGGCCGGGGGTATCCTTAAGGCATTGTGCCATAATTGTATGCTTTATGCAAGAAATCGTGGACATTTGGCTGATGGATATTTGACCGATGCAGATTTCGCCGGGGGTATCCTTAAGTCATTGTGCCATAATTGTATGCTTTATGCAAGAAATCGTGGACATTTGGCTGATGGATATTTGACCGATGCAGATTTCGCCGGGGGTATCCTTAAGGCATTGTGCCATAATTGTATGCTTTATGCAAGAAATCGTGGACATTTGGCTGATGGATATTTGACCGATGCAGATTTCGCCGGGGGTATCCTTAAGGCATTGTGCCATAATTGTATGCTTTATGCAAGAAATCGTGGATATTTGGCTGATGGATATTTGACCGATGCAGATTTCGCCGGGGGTATCCTTAAGGCATTGTGCCATAATTGTATGCTTTATGCAAGAAATCGTGGACATTTGGCTGATGGATATTTGACCGATGCAGATTTCGCCGGGGGTATCCTTAAGGCATTGTGCCATAATTGTATGCTTTATGCAAGAAATCGTGGACATTTGGCTGATGGATATTTGACCGATGCAGATTTGGCCGGGGGTATCCTTAAGGCATTGTGCCATAATTGTATGCTTTATGCAAGAAATCGTGGACATTTGGCTGATGGATATTTGACCGATGCAGATTTGGCCGTGGGTATCCTTAAGTCATTGGGCCATAATTGTATGCTTTATGCAAGAAATCGTGGACATTTGGCTGATGGATATTTGACCGATGCAGATTTCGCCGGGGGTATCCTTAAGGCATTGTGCCATAATTGTATGCTTTATGCAAGAAATCGTGGACATTTGGCTGATGGATATTTGACCGATGCCGATTTGGCCGGGGGTATCCTTAAGGCATTGTGCCATAATTGTATGCTTTATGCAAGAAATCGTGGACACTTGGCTGATGGATATTTGAACGATGCAGATTTGGCCGGGGGTATCCTTAAGTCATTGTGCCATAATTGTATGCTTTATGCAAGAAATCTTGGACATTTGGCTGATGGATATTTGACCGATGCAGATTTGGCCGGGGGTATCCTTAAGGCATTGTGCCATAATTGTATGCTTTATGCAAGAAATCTTGGACATTTGGCTGATGGATATTTGACCGATGCAGATTTGGCCGGGGGTATCCTTAAGGCATTGTGCCATAATTGCATGCTTTATGCAAGAAATCTTGGACATTTGGCTGATGCATATTTGACCGATGCAGATTTGGCCGGGGGTATCCTTAAGGCATTGTGCCATAATTGTATGCTTTATGCAAGAAATCGTGGACATTTGTCTGATGGATATTTGACCGATGCAGATTTGGCCGGGGGTATCCTTAAGGCATTGTGCCATAATTGTATGCTTTATGCAAGAAATCGTGGACATTTGGCTGATGGATATTTGACCGATGCAGATTTCGCCGGGGGTATCCTTAAGTCATTGTGCCATAATTGTATGCTTTATGCAAGAAATCGTGGACACTTGGCTGATGGATATTTGAACGATGCAGATTTGGCCGGGGGTATCCTTAAGTCATTGTGCCATAATTGTATGCTTTATGCAAGAAATCTTGGACATTTGGCTGATGGATATTTGACCGATGCAGATTTTGCCGGGGGTATCCTTAAGGCATTGTGCCATAATTGTATGCTTTATGCAAGAAATCTTGGACATTTGGCTGATGCATATTTGACCGATGCAGATTTGGCCGGGGGTATCCTTAAGGCATTGTGCCATAATTGTATGCTTTATGCAAGAAATCGTGGACATTTGTCTGATGGATATTTGACCGATGCAGATTTGGCCGGGGGTATCCTTAAGGCATTGTGCCATAATTGTATGCTTTATGCAAGAAATCGTGGACATTTGGCTGATGGATATTTGACCGATGCAGATTTCGCCGGGGGTATCCTTAAGTCATTGTGCCATAATTGTATGCTTTATGCAAGAAATCGTGGACATTTGGCTGATGGATATTTGACCGATGCAGATTTCGCCGGGGGTATCCTTAAGGCATTGTGCCATAATTGTATGCTTTATGCAAGAAATCGTGGACATTTGGCTGATGGATATTTGACCGATGCAGATTTCGCCGGGGGTATCCTTAAGGCATTGTGCCATAATTGTATGCTTTATGCAAGAAATCGTGGACATTTGGCTGATGGATATTTGACCGATGCAGATTTCGCCGGGGGTATCCTTAAGGCATTGTGCCATAATTGTATGCTTTATGCAAGAAATCGTGGATATTTGGCTGATGGATATTTGACCGATGCAGATTTCGCCGGGGGTATCCTTAAGGCATTGTGCCATAATTGTATGCTTTATGCAAGAAATCGTGGACATTTGGCTGATGGATATTTGACCGATGCAGATTTCGCCGGGGGTATCCTTAAGGCATTGTGCCATAATTGTATGCTTTATGCAAGAAATCGTGGACATTTGGCTGATGGATATTTGACCGATGCAGATTTGGCCGGGGGTATCCTTAAGGCATTGTGCCATAATTGTATGCTTTATGCAAGAAATCGTGGACATTTGGCTGATGGATATTTGACCGATGCAGATTTGGCCGTGGGTATCCTTAAGTCATTGGGCCATAATTGTATGCTTTATGCAAGAAATCGTGGACATTTGGCTGATGGATATTTGACCGATGCAGATTTCGCCGGGGGTATCCTTAAGGCATTGTGCCATAATTGTATGCTTTATGCAAGAAATCGTGGACATTTGGCTGATGGATATTTGACCGATGCCGATTTGGCCGGGGGTATCCTTAAGGCATTGTGCCATAATTGTATGCTTTATGCAAGAAATCGTGGACACTTGGCTGATGGATATTTGAACGATGCAGATTTGGCCGGGGGTATCCTTAAGTCATTGTGCCATAATTGTATGCTTTATGCAAGAAATCTTGGACATTTGGCTGATGGATATTTGACCGATGCAGATTTGGCCGGGGGTATCCTTAAGGCATTGTGCCATAATTGTATGCTTTATGCAAGAAATCTTGGACATTTGGCTGATGGATATTTGACCGATGCAGATTTGGCCGGGGGTATCCTTAAGGCATTGTGCCATAATTGCATGCTTTATGCAAGAAATCTTGGACATTTGGCTGATGCATATTTGACCGATGCAGATTTGGCCGGGGGTATCCTTAAGGCATTGTGCCATAATTGTATGCTTTATGCAAGAAATCGTGGACATTTGTCTGATGGATATTTGACCGATGCAGATTTGGCCGGGGGTATCCTTAAGGCATTGTGCCATAATTGTATGCTTTATGCAAGAAATCGTGGACATTTGGCTGATGGATATTTGACCGATGCAGATTTCGCCGGGGGTATCCTTAAGTCATTGTGCCATAATTGTATGCTTTATGCAAGAAATCGTGGACATTTGGCTGATGGATATTTGACCGATGCAGATTTCGCCGGGGGTATCCTTAAGGCATTGTGCCATAATTGTATGCTTTATGCAAGAAATCGTGGACATTTGGCTGATGGATATTTGACCGATGCAGATTTCGCCGGGGGTATCCTTAAGTCATTGTGCCATAATTGTATGCTTTATGCAAGAAATCGTGGACATTTGGCTGATGGATATTTGACCGATGCAGATTTCGCCGGGGGTATCCTTAAGGCATTGTGCCATAATTGTATGCTTTATGCAAGAAATCGTGGACATTTGGCTGATGGATATTTGACCGATGCAGATTTGGCCGGGGGTATCCTTAAGTCATTGTTCCATAATTGTATGCTTTATGCAAGAAATCGTGGACATTTGGCTGATGGATATTTGACCGATGCAGATTTCGCCGGGGGTATCCTTAAGTCATTGTGCCATAATTGTATGCTTTATGCAAGAAATCGTGGACATTTGGCTGATGGATATTTGACCGATGCAGATTTGGCCGGGGGTATCCTTAAGTCATTGGGCCATAATTGTATGCTTTATGCAAGAAATCGTGGACATTTGGCTGATGGATATTTGACCGATGCAGATTTCGCCGGGGGTATCCTTAAGGCATTGTGCCATAATTGTATGCTTTATGCAAGAAATCGTGGACATTTGGCTGATGGATATTTGACCGATGCAGATTTGGCCGGGGGTATCCTTAAGTCATTGTGCCATAATTGTATGCTTTATGCAAGAAATCGTGGACATTTGGCTGATGGATATTTGACCGATGCAGATTTCGCCGGGGGTATCCTTAAGGCATTGTGCCATAATTGTATGCTTTATGCAAGAAATCGTAGACATTTGGCTGATGGATATTTGACCGATGCAGATTAGGCCGGGGGTATCCTTAAGGCATTGTGCCATAATTGTATGCTTTATGCAAGAAATCGTGGACATTTGGCTGATGGATATTTGAGCGATGCAGATTTGGCCGGGGGTATCCTTAAGTCATTGTACCATAATTGTATGCTTTATGCAAGAAATCGTGGACATTTGGCTGATGGATATTTGACCGATGCAGATTTGGCCGGGGGTATCCTTAAGTCATTGTACCATAATTGTATGCTTTATGCAAGAAATCGTGGACATTTGGCTGATGGATATTTGACCGATGCAGATTTCGCCGGGGGTATCCTTAAGGCATTGTGCCATAATTGTATGCTTTATGCAAGAAATCGTGGACATTTGGCTGATGGATATTTGACCGATGCAGATTTGGCCGGGGGTATCCTTAAGGCATTGTGCCATAATTGTATGCTTTATGCAAGAAATCGTGGACATTTGGCTGATGGATATTTGACCGATGCAGATTTGGCCGGGGGTATCCTTAAGGCATTGTGCCATAATTGTATGCTTTATGCAAGAAATCGTGGACATTTGGCTGATGGATATTTGACCGATGCAGATTTGGCCGGGGGTATCCTTAAGTCATTGTACCATAATTGTATGCTTTATGCAAGAAATCGTGGACATTTGGCTGATGGATATTTGACCGATGCAGATTTCGCCGGGGGTATCCTTAAGGCATTGTGCCATAATTGTATGCTTTATGCAAGAAATCGTGGACATTTGGCTGATGGATATTTGACCGATGCAGATTTGGCCGGGGGTATCCTTAAGTCATTGTACCATAATTGTATGCTTTATGCAAGAAATCGTGGACATTTGGCTGATGGATATTTGACCGATGCAGATTTGGCCGGGGGTATCCTTAAGGCATTGTGCCATAATTGTATGCTTTATGCAAGAAATCGTGGACATTTGGCTGATGGATATTTGACCGATGCAGATTTGGCCGGGGGTATCCTTAAGTCATTGTACCATAATTGTATGCTTTATGCAAGAAATCGTGGACATTTGGCTGATGGATATTTGACCGATGCAGATTTGGCCGGGGGTATCCTTAAGTCATTGTACCATAATTGTATGCTTTATGCAAGAAATCGTGGACATTTGGCTGATGGATATTTGACCGATGCAGATTTCGCCGGGGGTATCCTTAAGGCATTGTGCCATATTTGTATGCTTTATGCAAGAAATCGTGGACATTTGGCTGATGGATATTTGACCGATGCAGATTTCGCCGGGGGTATCCTTAAGGCATTGTGCCATAATTGTATGCTTTATGCAAGCAATCGTGGACATTTGGCTGATGGATATTTGACCGATGCAGATTTGGCCGGGGGTATCCTTAAGGCATTGTGCCATAATTGTATGCTTTATGCAAGAAATCGTGGACATTTGGCTGATGGATATTTGACCGATGCAGATTTGGCCGGGGGTATCCTTAAGTCATTGTGCCATAATTGTATGCTTTATGCAAGAAATCGTGGACATTTGGCTGATGGATATTTGACCGATGCAGATTTCGCCGGGGGTATCCTTAAGTCATTGTACCATAATTGTATGCTTTATGCAAGAAATCGTGGACATTTGGCTGATGGATATTTGACCGATGCAGATTTGGCCGGGGGTATCCTTAAGTCATTGTGCCATAATTGTATGCTTTATGCAAGAAATCGTGGACATTTGGCTGATGGATATTTGACCGATGCAGATTTCGCCGGGGGTATCCTTAATGCATTGTGCCATAATTGTATGCTTTATGCAAGAAATCGTGGACATTTGGCTGATGGATATTTGACCGATGCAGATTTCGCCGGGGGTATCCTTAAGTCATTGTGCCATAATTGTATGCTTTATGCAAGAAATCGTGGACATTTGGCTGATGGATATTTGACCGATGCAGATTTCGCCGGGGGTATCCTTAAGGCATTGTGCCATAATTGTATGCTTTATGCAAGAAATCGTGGACATTTGGCTGATGGATATTTGACCGATGCAGATTTCGCCGGGGGTATCCTTAAGTCATTGTGCCATAATTGTATGCTTTATGCAAGAAATCGTGGACATTTGGCTGATGGATATTTGACCGATGCAGATTTCGCCGGGGGTATCCTTAAGGCATTGTGCCATAATTGTATGCTTTATGCAAGAAATCGTGGACATTTGGCTGATGGATATTTGACCGATGCAGATTTCGCCGGGGGTATCCTTAAGTCATTGTGCCATAATTGTATGCTTTATGCAAGAAATCGTGGACATTTGGCTGATGGATATTTGACCGATGCAGATTTCGCCGGGGGTATCCTTAAGGCATTGTGCCATAATTGTATGCTTTATGCAAGAAATCGTGGACATTTGGCTGATGGATATTTGACCGATGCAGATTTGGCCGGGTGTATCCTTAAGGCATTGTGCCATAATTGTATGCTTTATGCAAGAAATCGTGGACATTTGGCTGATGGATATTTGACCGATGCAGATTTCGCCGGGGGTATCCTTAAGTCATTGTGCCATAATTGTATGCTTTATGCAAGAAATCGTGGACATTTGGCTGATGGATATTTGACCGATGCAGATTTGGCCGGGGGTATCCTTAAGGCATTGTGCCATAATTGTATGCTTTATGCAAGAAATCGTGGACATTTGGCTGATGGATATTTGACCGATGCAGATTTCGCCGGGGGTATCCTTAAGTCATTGTGCCATAATTGTATGCTTTATGCAAGAAATCGTGGACATTTGGCTGATGGATATTTGACCGATGCAGATTTCGCCGGGGGTATCCTTAAGGCATTGTGCCATAATTGTAAGCTTTATGCAAGAAATCGTGGACATTTGGCTGATGGATATTTGACCGATGCAGATTTCGCCTGGGGTATCCTTAAGGCATTGTGCCATAATTGTATGCTTTATGCAAGAAATCGTGGACATTTGGCTGATGGCTATTTGACCGATGCAGATTTCGCCGGGGGTATCCTTAAGGCATTGTGCCATAATTGTATGCTTTATGCAAGAAATCGTGGACATTTGGCTGATGGATATTTGACCGATGCAGATTTCGCCGGGGGTATCCTTAAGTCATTGTGCCATAATTATATGCTTTATGCAAGAAATCGTGGACATTTGGCTGATGGATATTTGACCGATGCAGATTTCGCCGGGGGTATCCTTAAGGCATTGTGCCATAATTGTATGCTTTATGCAAGAAATCGTGGACATTTGGCTCATGGATATTTGACCGATGCAGATTTCGCCGGGGGTATCCTTAAGTCATTGTGCCATAATTGTGTGCTTTATGCAAGAAATCGTGGACATTTGGCTGATGGATATTTGACCGATGCAGATTTCGCCGGGGGTATCCTTAAGTCATTGTGCCATAATTGTATGCTTTATGCAAGAAATCGTGGACATTTGGCTGATGGATATTTGACCGATGCAGATTTGGCCGGGGGTATCCTTAAGGCATTGTGCCATAATTGTATGCTTTATGCAAGAAATCGTGGACATTTGGCTGATGGATATTTGACCGATGCAGATTTCGCCGGGGGTATCCTTAAGTCATTGTGCCATAATTGTATGCTTTATGCAAGAAATCGTGGACATTTGGCTGATGGATATTTGACCGATGCAGATTTCGCCGGGGGTATCCTTAAGGCATTGTGCCATAATTGTATGCTTTATGCAAGAAATCGTGGACATTTGGCTGATGGATATTTGACCGATGCAGATTTCGCCGGGGGTATCCTTAAGTCATTGTGCCATAATTGTATGCTTTATGCAAGAAATCGTGGACATTTGGCTGATGGATATTTGACCGATGCAGATTTCGCCGGGGGTATCCTTAAGTCATTGTGCCATAATTGTATGCTTTATGCAAGAAATCGTGGACATTTGGCTGATGGATATTTGACCGATGCAGATTTCGCCGGGGGTATCCTTAAGTCATTGTGCCATAATTGTATGCTTTATGCAAGAAATCGTGGACATTTGGCTGATGGATATTTGACCGATGCAGATTTCGCCGGGGGTATCCTTAAGTCATTGTGCCATAATTGTATGCTTTATGCAAGAAATCGTGGACATTTGGCTGATGGATATTTGACCGATGCAGATTTCGCCGGGGGTATCCTTAAGGCATTGTGCCATAATTGTATGCTTTATGCAAGAAATCGTGGACATTTGGCTGATGGATATTTGACCGATGCAGATTTGGCCGGGGGTATCCTTAAGGCATTGTGCCATAATTTTATGCTTTATGCAAGAAATCGTGGACATTTGGCTGATGGATATTTGACCGATGCAGATTTCGCCGGGGGTATCCTTAAGTCATTGTGCCATAATTGTATGCTTTATGCAAGAAATCGTGGACATTTGGCTGATGGATATTTGACCGATGCAGATTTCGCCGGGGGTATCCTTAAGTCATTGTGCCATAATTGTATGCTTTATGCAAGAAATCGTGGACATTTGGCTGATGGATATTTGACCGATGCAGATTTCGCCGGGGGTATCCTTAAGGCATTGTGCCATAATTGTATGCTTTATGCAAGAAATCGTGGACATTTGGCTGATGGATATTTGACCGATGCAGATTTCGCCGGGGGTATCCTTAAGGCATTGTGCCATAATTGTATGCTTTATGCAAGAAATCGTGGACATTTGGCTGATGGATATTTGACCGATGCAGATTTCGCCGGGGGTATCCTTAAGGCATTGTGCCATAATTGTATGCTTTATGCAAGAAATCGTGGACATTTGGCTGATGGATATTTGACCGATGCAGATTTCGCCGGTGGTATCCTTAAGTCATTGTGCCATAATTGTATGCTTTATGCAAGAAATCGTGGACATTTGGCTGATGGATATTTGACCGATGCAGATTTCGCCGGGGGTATTCTTAAGGCATTGTGCCATAATTGTATGCTTTATGCAAGAAATCGTGGACATTTGGCTGATGGATATTTGACCGATGCAGATTTCGCCGGGAGTATCCTTAAGGCATTGTGCCATAATTGTATGCTTTATGCAAGAAATCGTGGACATTTGGCTGATGGATATTTGACCGATGCAGATTTCGCCGGGGGTATCCTTAAGTCATTGTGCCATAATTGTATGCTTTATGCAAGAAATCGTGGACATTTGGCTGATGGATATTTGACCGATGCAGATTTCGCCGGGGGTATCCTTAAGGCATTGTGCCATAATTGTATGCTTTATGCAAGAAATCGTGGACATTTGGCTGATGGATATTTGACCGATGCAGATTTGGCCGGGGGTATCCTTAAGGCATTGTGCCATAATTTTATGCTTTATGCAAGAAATCGTGGACATTTGGCTGATGGATATTTGACCGATGCAGATTTCGCCGGGGGTATCCTTAAGTCATTGTGCCATAATTGTATGCTTTATGCAAGAAATCGTGGACATTTGGCTGATGGATATTTGACCGATGCAGATTTCGCCGGGGGTATCCTTAAGTCATTGTGCCATAATTGTATGCTTTATGCAAGAAATCGTGGACATTTGGCTGATGGATATTTGACCGATGCAGATTTCGCCGGGGGTATCCTTAAGGCATTGTGCCATAATTGTATGCTTTATGCAAGAAATCGTGGACATTTGGCTGATGGATATTTGACCGATGCAGATTTCGCCGGGGGTATCCTTAAGGCATTGTGCCATAATTGTATGCTTTATGCAAGAAATCGTGGACATTTGGCTGATGGATATTTGACCGATGCAGATTTCGCCGGGGGTATCCTTAAGGCATTGTGCCATAATTGTATGCTTTATGCAAGAAATCGTGGACATTTGGCTGATGGATATTTGACCGATGCAGATTTCGCCGGTGGTATCCTTAAGTCATTGTGCCATAATTGTATGCTTTATGCAAGAAATCGTGGACATTTGGCTGATGGATATTTGACCGATGCAGATTTCGCCGGGGGTATTCTTAAGGCATTGTGCCATAATTGTATGCTTTATGCCAGAAATCGTGGACATTTGGCTGATGGATATTTGACCGATGCAGATTTCGCCGGGAGTATCCTTAAGGCATTGTGCCATAATTGTATGCTTTATGCAAGAAATCGTGGACATTTGGCTGATGGATATTTGACCGATGCAGATTTCGCCGGGGGTATCCTTAAGTCATTGTGCCATAATTGTATGCTTTATGCAAGAAATCGTGGACATTTGGCTGATGGATATTTGACCGATGCAGATTTGGCCGGGGGTATCCTTAAGTCATTGTGCCATAATTGTATGCTTTATGCAAGAAATCGTGGACATTTGGCTGATGGATATTTGACCGATGCAGATTTCGCCGGGGGTATCCTTAAGTCATTGTGCCATAATTGTATGCTTTATGCAAGAAATCGTGGACATTTGGCTGATGGATATTTGACCGATGCAGATTTCGCCGGGGGTATCCTTAAGGCATTGTGCCATAATTGTATGCTTTATGCAAGAAATCGTGGACATTTGGCTGATGGATATTTGACCGATGCAGATTTCGCCGGGGGTATCCTTAAGGCATTGTGCCATAATTGTATGCTTTATGCAAGAAATCGTGGACACTTGGCTCTTGGATATTTGACCGATGCAGATTTCGCCGGGGGTATCCTTAAGTCATTGTGCCATAATTGTATGCTTTATGCAAGAAATCGTGTACATTTGGCTGATGGATATTTGACCGATGCAGATTTCGCCGGGGGTATCCTTAAGGCATTGTGCCATAATTGTATGCTTTATGCAAGAAATCGTGGACATTTGGCTGATGGATATTTGACCGATGCAGATTTCGCCGGGGGTATCCTTAAGGCATTGTGCCATAATTGTATGCTTTATGCAAGAAATCGTGGACACTTGGCTCTTGGATATTTGACCGATGCAGATTTGGCCTTGCGTATCCTTAAGTCATTGTGCCATAATTGCATGCTTTATGCAAGAAATCGTGGACATTTGGCTGATGGATATTTGACCGATGCAGATTTCGCCGGGGGTATCCTTAAGGCATTGTGCCATAATTGTATGCTTTATGCAAGAAATCGTGGACATTTGGCTGATGGATATTTGACCGATGCAGATTTGGCCGGGGGTATCCTTAAGTCATTGTGCCATAATTGTATGCTTTATGCAAGAAATCGTGGACATTTGGCTGATGGATATTTGACCGATGCAGATTTCGCCGGGGGTATCCTTAAGGCATTGTGCCATAATTGTATGCTTTATGCAAGAAATCGTGGACATTTGGCTGATGGATATTTGACCGATGCAGATTTGGCCGGGCGTATCCTTAAGTCATTGTGCCATAATTGTATGCTTTATGCAAGAAATCGTGGACATTTGGCTGATGGATATTTGACCGATGCAGATTTCGCCGGGGGTATCCTTAAGGCATTGTGCCATAATTGTATGCTTTATGCAAGAAATCGTGGACATTTGGCTCTTGGATATTTGACCGATGCAGATTTCGCCGGGGGTATCCTTAAGTCATTGTGCCATAATTGTATGCTTTATGCAAGAAATCGTGGACATTTGGCTGATGGATATTTGACCGATGCAGATTTGGCCGGGGGTATCCTTAAGTCATTGTGCCATAATTGTATGCTTTATGCAAGAAATCGTGGACATTTGGCTGATGGATATTTGACCGATGCAGATTTGGCCGGGCGTATCCTTAAGTCATTGTGCCATAATTGTATGCTTTATGCAAGAAATCGTGGACATTTGGCTGATGGATATTTGACCGATGCAGATTTGGCCGGGGGTATCCTTAAGTCATTGTGCCATAATTGTATGCTTTATGCAAGAAATCGTGGACATTTGCCTGATGGATATTTGACCGATGCAGATTTGGCCGGGGGTATCCTTAAGTCATTGTGCCATAATTGTATGCTTTATGCAAGAAATCGTGGACATTTGGCTGATGGATATTTGACCGATGCAGATTTCGCCGGGGGTATCCTTAAGTCATTGTGCCATAATTGTATGCTTTATGCAAGAAATCGTGGACATTTGGCTGATGGATATTTGACCGATGCAGATTTGGCCGGGTGTATCCTTAAGTCATTGTGCCATAATTGTATGCTTTATGCAAGAAATCGTGGACATTTGGCTGATGGATATTTGACCGATGCAGATTTCGCCGGGGTATCCTTAAGTCATTGTGCCATAATTGTATGCTTTATGCAAGAAATCGTGGACATTTGGCTGATGGATATTTGACCGATGCAGATTTGGCCGGGGGTATCCTTAAGTCATTGTGCCATAACTGTATGCTTTATGCAAGAAATCGTGGACATATGGCTGATGGATATTTGACCGATGCAGATTTCGCCGGGGGTATCCTTAAGTCATTGTGCCATAATTGTATGCTTTATGCAAGAAATCGTGGACATTTGGCTGATGGATATTTGACCGATGCAGATTTGGCCGGGGGTATCCTTAAGTCATTGTGCCATAATTGTATGCTTTATGCAAGAAATCGTGGACATTTGGCTGATGGATATTTGACCGATGCAGATTTGGCCGGGGGTATCCTTAAGGCATTGTGCCATAATTGTATGCTTTATGCAAGAAATCGTGGACATTTGGCTGATGGATATTTGACCGATGCAGATTTCGCCGGGGGTATCCGTAAGGTATTATGCCATAATTGTATGCTTTATGCAAGAAATCGTGGACATTTGGCTGATGGATATTTGACCGATGCAGATTTCGCCGGGGGTATCCTTAAGTCATTGTGCCATAATTGTATGCTTTATGCAAGAAATCGTGGACATTTGGCTGATGGATATTTGACCGATGCAGATTTGGCCGGGGGTATCCTTAAGTCATTGTGCCATAATTGTATGCTTTATGCAAGAAATCGTGGACATTTGGCTGATGGATATTTGACCGATGCAGATTTCGCCGGGGGTATCCTTAAGTCATTGTACCATAATTGTATGCTTTATGCAAGAAATCGTGGACATTTGGCTGATGGATATTTGACCGATGCAGATTTGGCCGGGGGTATCCTTAAGGCATTGTGCCATAATTGTATGCTTTATGCAAGAAATCGTGGACACTTGGCTCTTGGATATTTGACCGATGCAGATTTCGCCGGGGGTATCCTTAAGTCATTGTACCATAATTGTATGCTTTATGCAAGAAATCGTGGACATTTGGCTGATGGATATTTGACCGATGCAGATTTGGCCGGGGGTATCCTTAAGTCATTGTGCCATAATTGTATGCTTTATGCAAGAAATCGTGGACATTTGGCTGATGGATATTTGACCGATGCAGATTTCGCCGGGGGTATCCTTAAGTCATTGTGCCATAATTGTATGCTTTATGCAAGAAATCGTGGACATTTGGCTGATGGATATTTGACCGATGCAGATTTGGCCGGGGGTATCCTTAAGGCATTGTGCCATAATTGTATGCTTTATGCAAGAAATCGTGGACACTTGGCTCTTGGATATTTGACCGATGCAGATTTCGCCGGGGGTATCCTTAAGTCATTGTGCCATAATTGTATGCTTTATGCAAGAAATCGTGGACATTTGGCTGATGGATATTTGACCGATGTAGAGTTGGCCGGGGGTATCCTTAAGTCATTGTGCCATAATTGTATGCTTAAGCAAGAAATCGTGGACATTTGGCTGATGGATATTTGACCGATGCAGATTTGGCCGGGTGTATCCTTAAGTCATTGTGCCATAATTGTATGCTTTATGCAAGAAATCGTGGACATTTGGCTGATGGATATTTGACCAATGCAGATTTGGCCGGGGGTATCCTTAAGGCATTGTGCCATAATTGTATGCTTTATGCAAGAAATCTTGGACATTTGTCTGATGGATATTTGACCGATGCAGATTTAGCCGGGTGTATCCTTAAGGCATTGTGCCATAATTGTATGCTTTATGCAAGAAATCGTGGACATTTGGCTGATGGATATTTGACCGATGCAGATTTGGCCGGGGGTATCCTTAAGTCATTGTGCCATAATTGTATGCTTTATGCAAGAAATCTTGGACATTTGGCTGATGGATATTTGACCGATGCAGATTTCGCCGGGGGTATCCTTAAGTCATTGTACCATAATTGTATGCTTTATGCAAAAAATCTTGGACATTTGTCTGATGGATATTTGACCGATGCAGATTTGGCCGGGGTAACCTTAAGGCATTGTGCCATAATTGTACGCTTTATGCAAGAAATCGTGGACACTTGGCTCTTGGATATTTGACCGATGCAGATTTGGCCGGGGGTATCCTTAAGGCATTGTGCCATAATTGTATGCTTTATGCAAGAAATCGTGGACATTTGGCTGATGGATATTTGACCGATGCAGATTTGGCCGGGGGTATCCTTAAGGCATTGTGCCATAATTGTATGCTTTATGCAAGAAATCGTGGACATTTGGCTGATGGATATTTGACCGATGCAGATTTGGCCGGGGGTATCCTTAAGGCATTGTGCCATAATTGTATGCTTTATGCAAGAAATCTTGGACATTTGGCTGATGGATATTTGACCGATGCAGATTTGGCCGGGGGTATCCTTAAGGCATTGTGCCATAATTGTATGCTTTATGCAAGAAATCGTGGACATTTGGCTGATGGATATTTGACCGATGCAGATTTGGCCGGGGGTATCCTTAAGGCATTGTGCCATAATTGTATGCTTTATGCAAGAAATCTTGGACATTTGGCTGATGGATATTTGACCGATGCAGATTTGGCCGGGGGTATCCTTAAGGCATTGTGCCATAATTGTATGCTTTATGCAAGAAATCGTGGACATTTGGCTGATGGATATTTGACCGATGCAGATTTGGCCGGGGGTATCCTTAAGGCATTGTGCCATAATTGTATGCTTTATGCAAGAAATCTTGGACATTTGGCTGATGGATATTTGACCGATGCAGATTTCGCCGGGGGTATCCTTAAGTCATTGTACCATAATTGTATGCTTTATGCAAGAAATCGTGGACATTTGGCTGATGGATATTTGACCGATGCAGATTTCGCCGGGGGTATCCTTAAGTCATTGTACCATAATTGTATGCTTTATGCAAGAAATCGTGGACATTTGGCTGATGGATATTTGACCGATACAGATTTGGCCGGGGGTATCCTTAAGGCATTGTGCCATAATTGTATGCTTTATGCAAGAAATCGTGGACATTTGGCTGATGGATATTTGACCGATGCATATTTGGCCGGGGGTATCCTTAAGGCATTGTGCCATAATTGTATGCTTTATGCAAGAAATCGTGGACATTTGGCTGATGGATATTTGACCGATGCTGATTTGGCCGGGGGTATCCTTAAGGCATTGTGCCATAATTGTATGCTTTATGCAAGAAATCGTGGACATTTGGCTGATGGATATTTGACCGATGCAGATTTGGCCGGGGGTATCCTTAAGGCATTGTGCCATAATTGTATGCTTTATGCAAGAAATCTTGGACATTTGGCTGATGGATATTTGACCGATGCAGATTTGGCCGGGGGTATCCTTAAGGCATTGTGCCATAATTGTATGCTTTATGCAAGAAATCGTGGACATTTGGCTGATGGATATTTGACCGATGCAGATTTGGCCGGGGGTATCCTTAAGTCATTGTGCCATAATTGTATGCTTTATGCAAGAAATCTTGGACATTTGGCTGATGGATATTTGACCGATGCAGATTTGGCCGGGGGTATTCTTAAGTCATTGTGCCATAATTGTATGCTTTATGCAAGAAATCGTGGACATTTGGCTGATGGATATTTAACCGATGCAGATTTGGCCGGGGTTATCCTTAAGTCATTGTACCATAATTGTATGCTTTATGCAAGAAATCGTGGACATTTGGCTGATGGATATTTGACCGATGCAGATTTCGCCGGGGGTATCCTTAAGTCATTGTACCATAATTGTATGCTTTATGCAAGAAATCGTGGACATTTGGCTGATGGATATTTGACCGATGCAGATTTGGCCGGGGGTATCCTTAAGGCATTGTGCCATAATTGTATGCTTTATGCAAGAAATCGTGGACACTTGGCTCTTGGATATTTGACCGATGCAGATTTGGCCGGGGGTATCCTTAAGGCATTGTGCCATAATTGTATGCTTTATGCAAGAAATCGTGGACATTTGGCTGATGGATATTTGACCGATGCAGATTTCGCCGGGGGTATCCTTAAGGCATTGTGCCATAATTGTATGCTTTATGCAAGAAATCGTGGACATTTGGCTGATGGATATTTGACCGATGCATATTTGGCCGGGGGTATCCTTAAGGCATTGTGCCATAATTGTATGCTTTATGCAAGAAATCGTGGACATTTGGCTGATGGATATTTGACCGATGCAGATTTGGCCGGGGGTATCCTTAAGGTATTGTGCCATAATTGTATGCTTTATGCAAGAAATCGTGGACATTTGGCTGATGGATATTTGACCGATGCAGATTTCGCCGGGGGTATCCTTAAGTCATTGTACCATAATTGTATGCTTTATGCAAGAAATCGTGGACATTTGGCTGATGGATATTTGACCGATGCAGATTTCGCCGGGGGTATCCTTAAGTCATTGTACCATAATTGTATGCTTTATGCAAGAAATCGTGGACATTTGGCTGATGGATATTTGACCGATGCAGATTTGGCCGGGGGTATCCTTAAGGCATTGTGCCATAATTGTATGCTTTATGCAAGAAATCGTGGACACTTGGCTCTTGGATATTTGACCGATGCAGATTTGGCCGGGGGTATCCTTAAGGCATTGTGCCATAATTGTATGCTTTATGCAAGAAATCGTGGACATTTGGCTGATGGATATTTGACCGATGCAGATTTCGCCGGGGGTATCCTTAAGTCATTGTGCCATAATTGTATGCTTTATGCAAGAAATCGTGGACATTTGGCTGATGGATATTTGACCGATGCAGATTTGGCCGGGGGTATCCTTAAGTCATTGTGCCATAATTGTATGCTTTATGCAAGAAATCGTGGACATTTGGCTGATGGATATTTGACCGATGCAGATTTCGCCGGGGGTATCCTTAAGGCATTGTGCCATAATTGTATGCTTTATGCAAGAAATCGTGGACATTTGGCTGATGGATATTTGACCGATGCAGATTTGGCCGGGGGTATCCTTAAGTCATTGTGCCATAATTGTATGCTTTATGCAAGAAATCTTGGACATTTGGCTGATGGATATTTGACCGATGCAGATTTGGCCGGGGGTATCCTTAAGTCATTGTACCATAATTGTATGCTTTATGCAAGAAATCGTGGACATTTGGCTGATGGATATTTGACCGATGCAGATTTCGCCGGGGGTATCCTTAAGTCATTGTACCATAATTGTATGCTTTATGCAAGAAATCGTGGACATTTGGCTGATGGATATTTGACCGATGCAGATTTGGCCGGGGGTATTCTTAAGGCATTGTGCCATAATTGTATGCTTTATGCAAGAAATCGTGGACATTTGGCTGATGGATATTTGACCGATGCAGATTTGGCCGGGGGTATCCTTAAGGCATTGTGCCATAATTGTATGCTTTATGCAAGAAATCGTGGACATTTGGCTGATGGATATTTGACCGATGCAGATTTGGCCGGGGGTATCCTTAAGTCATTGTACCATAATTGTATGCTTTATGCAAGAAATCGTGGACATTTGGCTGATGGATATTTGACCGATGCAGATTTCGCCGGGGGTATCCTTAAGTCATTGTACCATAATTGTATGCTTTATGCAAGAAATCGTGGACATTTGGCTGATGGATATTTGACCGATGCATATTTGGCCGGGGGTATCCTTAAGGCATTGTGCCATAATTGTATGCTTTATGCAAGAAATCGTGGACATTTGGCTGATGGATATTTGACCGATGCAGATTTGGCCGGGGGTATCCTTAAGGCATTGTGCCATAATTGTATGCTTTATGCAAGAAATCTTGGACATTTGGCTGATGGATATTTGACCGATGCAGATTTGGCCGGGGGTATCCTTAAGGCATTGTGCCATAATTGTATGCCTTATGCAAGAAATCGTGGACATTTGGCTGATGGATATTTGACCGATGCAGATTTCGCCGGGGGTATCATTAAGTCATTGTACCATAATTGTTCTTTATGCAAGAAATCGTGGACATTTGGCTGATGGATATTTGACCGATGCAGATTTGGCCGGGGGTATCCTTAAGGCATTGTGCCATAATTGTATGCTTTATGCAAGAAATCGTGGACACTTTCCTCTTGGATATTTGACCGATGCAGATTTGGCCGGGGGTATCCTTAAGGCATTGTGCCATAATTGTTTTCTTTATGCAAGAAATCGTGGACATTTGGCTGATGGATATTTGACCGATGCAGATTTCGCCGGGGGTATCCTTAAGGCATTGTGCCATAATTGTATGCTTTATGCAAGAAATCGTGGACATTTGGCTCATGGATATTTGACCGATGCAGATTTGGCCGGGGGTATCCTTAAGTCATTGTGCCATAATTGTATGCTTTATGCAAGAAATCGTGGACATTTGGCTGATGGATATTTGACCGATGCAGATTTCGCCGGGGGTATCCTTAAGGCATTGTGCCATAATTGTATGCTTTATGCAAGAAATCGTGGACATTTGGCTGATGGATATTTGACCGATGCAGATTTGGCCGGGGGTATCCTTAAGTCATTGTGCCATAATTGTATGCTTTATGCAAGAAATCTTGGACATTTGGCTGATGGATATTTGACCGATGCAGATTTGGCCGGGGGTATCCTTAAGTCATTGTGCCATAATTGTATGCTTTATGCAAGAAATCTTGGACATTTGGCTGATGGATATTTGACCGATGCAGATTTGGCCGGGGGTATTCTTAAGGCATTGTGCCATAATTGTATGCTTTATGCAAGAAATCGTGGACATTTGGCTGATGGATATTTGACCGATGCAGATTTCGCCGGGGGTATTCTTAAGGCATTGTGCCATAATTGTATGCTTTATGCAAGAAATCGTGGACATTTGGCTGATGGATATTTGACCGATGCAGATTTGGCCGGGGGTATCCTTAAGGCATTGTGCCATAATTGTATGCTTTATGCAAGAAATCGTGGACATTTGGCTGATGGATATTTGACCGATGCAGATTTGGCCGGGGGTATCCTTAAGTCATTGTACCATAATTGTATGCTTTATGCAAGAAATCGTGGACATTTGGCTGATGGATATTTGACCGATGCAGATTTCGCCGGGGGTATCCTTAAGTCATTGTACCATAATTGTATGCTTTATGCAAGAAATCGTGGACATTTGGCTGATGGATATTTGACCGATGCAGATTTGGCCGGGGGTATTCTTAAGGCATTGTGCCATAATTGTATGCTTTATGCAAGAAATCGTGGACATTTGGCTGATGGATATTTGACCGATGCAGATTTGGCCGGGGGTATCCTTAAGTCATTGTACCATAATTGTATGCTTTATGCAAGAAATCGTGAACATTTGGCTGATGGATATTTGACCGATGCAGATTTCGCCGGGGGTATCCTTAAGTCATTGTACCATAATTGTATGCTTTATGCAAGAAATCGTGGACATTTGGCTGATGGATATTTGACCGATGCAGATTTGGCCGGGGGTATTCTTAAGGCATTGTGCCATAATTGTATGCTTTATGCAAGAAATCGTGGACATTTGGCTGATGGATATTTGACCGATGCAGATTTGGCCGGGGGTATTCTTAAGGCATTGTGCCATAATTGTATGCTTTATGCAAGAAATCGTGGACATTTGGCTGATGGATATTTGACCGATGCAGATTTGGCCGGGGGTATCCTTAAGTCATTGTGCCATAATTGTATGCTTTATGCAAGAAATCGTGGACATTTGGCTGATGGATATTTGACCGATGCAGATTTGGCCGGGGGTATCCTTAAGTCATTGTACCATAATTGTATGCTTTATGCAAGAAATCGTGGACATTTGGCTGATGGATATTTGACCGATGCAGATTTGGCCGGGGGTATCCTTAAGTCATTGTGCCATAATTGTATGCTTTATGCAAGAAATCGTGGACATTTGGCTGATGGATATTTGACCGATGCAGATTTGGCCGGGGGTATTCTTAAGGCATTGTGCCATAATTGTATGCTTTATGCAAGAAATCGTGGACATTTGGCTGATGGATATTTGACCGATGCAGATTTCGCCGGGGGTATCCCTAAGGCATTGTGCCATAATTGTATGCTTTATGCAAGAAATCGTGGACATTTGGCTGATGGATATTTGACCGATGCAGATTTGGCCGGGGGTATCCTTAAGGCATTGTGCCATAATTGTATGCTTTATGCAAGAAATCGTGGACATTTGGCAGATGGATATTTGACCGATGCAGATTTGGCCGGGGGTATCCTTAAGTCATTGTGCCATAATTGTATGCTTTATGCAAGAAATCTTGGACATTTGGCTGATGGATATTTGACCGATGCAGATTTGGCCGGGGGTATCCTTAAGGCATTGTGCCATAATTGTATGCTTTATGCAAGAAATCGTGGACATTTGGCTGATGGATATTTGACCGATGCAGATTTGGCCGGGGGTATCCTTAAGTCATTGTGCCATAATTGTATGCTTTATGCAAGAAATCTTGGACATTTGGCTGATGGATATTTGACCGATGCAGATTTGGCCGGGGGTATCCTTAAGTCATTGTACCATAATTGTATGCTTTATGCAAGAAAGCGTGGACATTTGGCTGATGGATATTTGACCGATGCAGATTTGGCCGGGGGTATCCTTAAGTCATTGTGCCATAATTGTATGCTTTATGCAAGAAATCTTGGACATTTGGCTGATGGATATTTGACCGATGCAGATTTGGCCGGGGGTATCCTTAAGGCATTGTGCCATAATTGTATGCTTTATGCAAGAAATCTTGGACATTTGGCTGATGGATATTTGACCGATGCAGATTTGGCCGGGGGTATCCTTAAGGCATTGTGCCATAATTGTATGCTTTATGCAAGAAAGCGTGGACATTTGGCTGATGGATATTTGACCGATGCAGATTTGGCCGGGGGTATCCTTAAGTCATTGTGCCATAATTGTATGCTTTATGCAAGAAATCTTGGACATTTGGCTGATGGATATTTGACCGATGCAGATTTGGCCGGGGGTATCCTTAAGTCATTGTGCCATAATTGTATGCTTTATGCAAGAAATCTTGGACATTTGGCTGATGGATATTTTACCGATGCAGATTTGGCCGGGGGTATCCTTAAGTCATTGTACCATAATTGTATGCTTTATGCAAGAAATCGTGGACATTTGGCTGATGGATATTTGACCGATGCAGATTTGGCCGGGGGTATTCTTAAGTCATTGTGCCATAATTGTATGCTTTATGCAAGAAAGCGTGGACATTTGGCTGATGGATATTTGACCGATGCAGATTTGGCCGGGGGTATCCTTAAGGCATTGTGCCATAATTGTATGCTTTATGCAAGAAATCGTGGACATTTGGCTGATGGATATTTGACCGATGCAGATTTGGCCGGGGGTATCCTTAAGGCATTGTGCCATAATTGTATGCTTTATGCAAGAAATCTTGGACATTTGGCTGATGGATATTTGACCGATGCAGATTTGGCCGGGGGTATCCTTAAGTCATTGTGCCATAATTGTATGCTTTATGCAAGAAATCTTGGACATTTGGCTGATGGATATTTGACCGATGCAGATTTGGCCGGGGGTATCCTTAAGTCATTGTGCCATAATTGTATGCTTTATGCAAGAAATCTTGGATATTTGGCTGATGGATATTTGACCGATGCAGATTTGGCCGGGGGTATCCTTAAGTCATTGTACCATAATTGTATGCTTTATGCAAGAAATCGTGGACATTTGGCTGATGGATATTTGACCGATGCAGATTTGGCCGGGGATATCCTTAAGTCATTGTACCATAATTGTATGCTTTATGCAAGAAATCGTGGACATTTGGCTGATGGATATTTGACCGATGCAGATTTGGCCGGGGGTATCCTTAAGGCATTGTGCCATAATTGTATGCTTTATGCAAGAAATCTTGGACATTTGGCTGATGGATATTTGACCGATGCAGATTTGGCCGGGGGTATCCTTAAGTCATTGTACCATAATTGTATGCTTTATGCAAGAAATCTTGGACATTTGTCTGATGGATATTTGACCGATGCAGATTTGGCCGGGGGTATCCTTAAGGCATTGTGCCATAATTGTATGCTTTATGCAAGAAATCTTGGACATTTGTCTGATGGATATTTGACCGATGCAGATTTGGCAGGGGGTATCCTTAAGGCATTGTGCCATAATTGTATGCTTTATGCAAGAAATCTTGGACATTTGGCTGATGGATATTTGACCGATGCAGATTTGGCCGGGGGTATCCTTAAGGCATTGTGCCATAATTGTATGCTTTATGCAAGAAATCTTGGACATTTGGCTGATGGATATTTGACCGATGCAGATTTGGCCGGGGGTATCCTTAAGTCATTGTACCATAATTGTATGCTTTATGCAAGAAATCTTGGACATTTGTCTGATGGATATTTGACCGATGCAGATTTGGCCGGGGGTATCCTTAAGGCATTGTGCCATAATTGTATGCTTTATGCAAGAAATCTTGGACATTTGTCTGATGGATATTTGACCGATGCAGATTTGGCCGGGGGTATCCTTAAGTCATTGTGCCATAATTGTATGCTTTATGCAAGAAATCGTGGACATTTGGCTGATGGATATTTGACCGATGCAGATTTGGCCGGGGGTATTCTTAAGTCATTGTGCCATAATTGTATGCTTTATGCAAGAAAGCGTGGACATTTGGCTGATGGATATTTGACCGATGCAGATTTGGCCGGGGGTATCCTTAAGGCATTGTGCCATAATTGTATGCTTTATGCAAGAAATCGTGGACATTTGGCTGATGGATATTTGACCGATGCAGATTTGGCCGGGGGTATCCTTAAGTCATTGTGCCATAATTGTATGCTTTATGCAAGAAATCTTGGACATTTGGCTGATGGATATTTGACCGATGCAGATTTGGCCGGGGGTATCCTTAAGTCATTGTGCCATAATTGTATGCTTTATGCAAGAAATCTTGGACATTTGGCTGATGGATATTTGACCGATGCAGATTTGGCCGGGGGTATCCTTAAGTCATTGTGCCATAATTGTATGCTTTATGCAAGAAATCTTGGACATTTGGCTGATGGATATTTGACCGATGCAGATTTGGCCGGGGGTATCCTTAAGTCATTGTACCATAATTGTATGCTTTATGCAAGAAATCGTGGACATTTGGCTGATGGATATTTGACCGATGCAGATTTCGCCGGGGGTATCCTTAAGTCATTGTACCATAATTGTATGCTTTATGCAAGAAATCGTGGACATTTGGCTGATGGATATTTGACCGATGCAGATTTGGCCGGGGGTATCCTTAAGGCATTGTGCCATAATTGTATGCTTTATGCAAGAAATCTTGGACATTTGGCTGATGGATATTTGACCGATGCAGATTTGGCCGGGGGTATCCTTAAGTCATTGTACCATAATTGTATGCTTTATGCAAGAAATCTTGGACATTTGTCTGATGGATATTTGACCGATGCAGATTTGGCCGGGGGTATCCTTAAGGCATTGTGCCATAATTGTATGCTTTATGCAAGAAATCTTGGACATTTGTCTGATGGATATTTGACCGATGCAGATTTGGCCGGGGGTATCCTTAAGTCATTGTACCATAATTGTATGCTTTATGCATGAAATCGTGGACGTTTGGCTGATGGATATTTGACCGATGCTGATTTGGCCGGGGGTATCCTTAAGGCATTGTGCCATAATTGTATGCTTTATGCAAGAAATCGTGGACATTTGGCTGATGAATATTTGACCGATGCAGATTTGGCCGAGGGTATCCTTAAGGCATTGTGCCATAATTTTAAGCTTTTTGCAAGAAATCTGGGACTTTTGGCCGAGGGACATTTGACTGAGGCACATTTAACGAATGGATATTTAGCGGCGTACTCTTATCGTAATTTTTATCGTAATTTTTTTGAGAAAAATAGTAATCGGGTTGACTGTGTTTAGCATAACGAAACAGTGAAAATTGAACATACTTCGGCATTAAATTCGCGATTTAATGTCTTCAGTATGTGCTGCATATATTTATATTTATTTAATGTATTAATTTTTTAATTTAATCACTTGAAATTCAGTGGTAATTTGGTGGAATCCAACTTAACAGTTGGAAAATTGGCACCCTAATCGGAATTATAAGAAATTTTGAAATTATCCAATTATTAATAGGAAACCCCATATTTATCAATTCATTTCCCCGGAATCTCTAGTAATTTGACAGTAAACGAAATATTTTTATGAAATATCAAAATAATATAAATTATTATTTGATTTAAAATATATACATATGTTTTAAGACATTTTTATGTTTATACATTCTTTTTATAGAATCAAATATTTAAGTAAATGCTCTGTTTATAATAAGCAGTATTAAAAGCGTTTACTGGCCTGAATGTTCGAGAAATTTTCATAGAAAATATTAGTTCTCCGACAAGAATCGAACCTGTATCCTATACGGAAACCGTCATATAGCCTGACGTGCCTTAACCGTTCGAGCCACAGAGCATCGTTCGACTAGCAAGGTCGATTTTACTGCTTTTAAACTTCAATCTTCTAATCGAACGATCCTCCGCCTGAATAAAGCCGGAGCGCAGAACGTCCGAAACGTCATGAATATGCCAATGCAGATGAGGACAACAGTGCGAACAATATGTATATATATATATATATATATATATATATATATATATATATATATATATATTCCATGGTTATAATTGATTACATTGGAATCGTAATTACGATCCAATTCATCAGACTTACAAATTCAAAAAGAAATTCTTACTCTGTCCTGGACATTGAGTTCTACCGGGATTCTATCCTCTTGAATTTTATATATATATATGTATGTGTATGCATGCATTTGTATATATATATATATATATATATATATATATATATATATATATATATATATATATATATATATATATATATATATATATGTGTGTGTGTGTGTGTGTGTGTATTAACCACTAATACCAATATATATATATATATATATATATATATATATCTATGTATATATATAATAAATTAATTGATTTAAAATATGGTTTCTTCGCTACAAAGAAATTACCACGTTTCAAAAACCGAAGCTAAAAACTTCAAATTTAATTATATAATTAAAATAAAAGCATTAGTTCTGTTTCAT
>OZ038502.1:84251673-84264173 GCA_964036315.1 Acanthosepion esculentum
CCCAAGGAGGATAAACTCCAGAGAGCTCAATGTAAATCAGAGCTAATAATTTAAATAAAAGCAGAACACTTTAAGGTTCCATGTAATAAATTATTTCACCACAGCCCTTTTAAAGGACCGCGGATCATCAGACTTTACTCCCAAATGTTGAAACGAAAAATGAAAAGAAATTTACACATTTTTGACGAAAATTTCTTTCAACCTTTGGAAGTAAAGTCTGATGATCTGCAGTCCATTAAAAGGGCTGTGGTGAAATAATTTATTACATGGAACCTTAAAGTGTTCTGTTTATATATATATATATATATATATATATATATATATATATATATATATGAAGAGCGAAAGAGAACGAGAAAGGGAGAGAGAGGGGGAGAAAGTGCGATAAGTAAATTGTCGCCATTTTATATTTTAATTTTGTGCATGCATGCTTTTTTTATGTTGTCGACTGTACAGTATTGTAGGTTCAGTTTTGCACCATCTGTGAGAAAGAGAGCACCATGATGCAATTCACTTCGCCTGAGACGGCATCTGAAATTTTCGTATTGAAGCTTCCGGCGCGAATACCAAGCAGTACAGCGTGCTGTTTCAAAATTAATTCCTTTTTTCTTTTTGTTCATAATTCTATCATTTTTCTTTCTCGGTACATCTATTATCACATTTGGACGATACTTAATGACAAAAGTGTAAAAAAATATAGAAAATAAGCTATATATAACTGTCTATATTTCTGAGATGAGGTATTATGTACATTATTTACATTATTCGGACTATTGTCGCCATATTTATTACAACGTTTCGGCCGTTGTACGCTCCGACTTTCTGCAGGTGGTTGGAATGTCGAACTGAAACCTTTATTTTGCTCACTGGGGTAGACTGTTCTAGTTCCACGTGCCATGTTTAATGGATGTCAGTTATCAGTTATCTTCTGTTTATTCCCCTCTCCAAGTTTAAGTCCACTGCTTTAGCCGGGTATTGAAGTCACACTCTTTGGATCCTGTCACTCGATCTAACTAACGCCTTTATTCACTATGCCATGTGTCAGGCATAGAATTGAAATGTTTTTGAAAAAGGACGACATTTTGAACAACACATATAACAATTAAATAAAAAGTAAATATAATTTTCAACTGTAAATAAATTATTCCTATGGTGCGCGACTTTTTCCTCACCCTGCATATATTAGCAAATAGACTGAAAGGCCCTTATGAATAGAGTGAAATTGCTAAAATGATCGACTGACAAACATGTCAAGGGCCGAAACGCTGTAATACATATGGCGACAAAGATGAGGACAATAGTCCGAATAATATAAATAATGAATATATATATATAAACAATAATAAAAACAGAAACTTAAGGAAATTGGATAGACTATATATTCAAACACATCTTTAAAAAGTTAATAAAAATTAATTTAAAAGTTTAAAATTTTAGCGTTTGTCCTCTTGCATGTACGTGTCTCGTCACATCAACGTAAACATTACAGTGAGATGAAGTTGTAATGGACGACACGCGTCACACGAATTTTTTCTCCATTTTATCATTATCTTTCCTAATATTGGGCTATACAGGGTGAGGCAAAGTCACACCCTATAGGGATTAATTTATTAATCATGGTTTGGATGTTTTTCTGTGGGGCCATTTGAAATCAGTTGTTTAAGAGGCGAGCCCAAGAAATATTGAGGAACGTAAAGAAAGAATTCAATATGGATGCAGCAAAATGACAGAGGGAACTCTCCGACGTTTTAATGACTCATGCAGGCATAGAATTGAAATGTTTTTGAAAAAGGACGACATTTTGAACAGCACATATAACAATTAAATAAAAATTAAATATAATTTTCAAGTGTAAATAAATTATCCCTATGGTGCGCGACTTTTGCCTCACCCTGCATATATTAGCAAATAGACTGAGAGGCCCTTATGAATAGAGTGAAATTGCTGGAATGATCGACTGACAAACATATACAGGCTGAAATATATCAAAAGAGAGATACGTTAGCAGGTAGATATTAACCCAAGATGGCAGACATCATCAATTGGTATTTCATTGGTGATCAGAGAATACCATTAATTGATGATTTAAACATTTTTGCCTTTCCTTATCCTTTCATGATTCGATGCTAAATGAATACTTAGCAGCTCCAACATTCATCAGGTTACGATATTTCATTGTCTTAATTGCTTTTGTTCCCAGGTTCACCCTGAACCCCGGGCGATTAGGGTCCCAGCTATGAGCAAAAAAAAAAAATTAAATACATTAGTAGTAGTAAAATATACCAGCAATACAACTATTTAAGTGTAACGTCAATCGACAACTCCAGTTGCCTTGATCTATACACTTCCCTTCTCCACATCCTTTCACCTTTCATTCCTATCTGCTCTCGCTCCAAATCTTCTGTAACCCCCTTGCCTTGATCGATCCACTATCTTTCTCCACATCCTCTCCTTTACCACTCCTATCTGCTCTTCCTCCAAATCTTCTGTAACCCCTTGCGTGCTAGTGGCTTCCAGCCTTGCTTGGGGTGATAAGCTTTAAAAAAATACATTTTTATAAATAAAACCAATACTATATTCTTGTAGTGAAATTACCAGCAATAAATTTTAAAAAATACCAGCAATACATTTTATCATCTCCAACCTATTAGTTTGGCCAGAAAGTCCTGACTCACTTAGGAAGTGGAAAGATAAGAACATTTTATGGAGCAACATTTATTGTTCAAAATAACGACCATCATTCTCGATGATCTGCCAGTGATCAGCTAGCATCCGAATCTGTCCCAGATACCAGCCCGCTGGCTTTGAATACCCCCCAAAAACCTGTAAACTGTAAACAATCTTCCTTCACTTTATCAAAAGTGTTGGATCACTGGTAGCGGAGGAAGTGTGCCATTGAGCGGAATAGGCCATAGTCACTCGGAACAGCATCGGCACTGAATGGTGGATGTGGAAGAGTCTCAACACCGTCCATCTGTTTCAACTTCTTCTTAATCAACCTGGTGTTGTGTGGCCGCGCATTGCCTTGCTGAAACAAAGCCCGACATCGATTGACCAAAGCAGGATATCCTTGTTTAATTTGTTGTACATGCGGTCTAGCTGCTGGCAATACCATTTAGCGTTGATGGCGCAACTGGCTGTACTCCTTAGAAATTCTACCAGAGATCAAGACTTTCCGGCCAACCTAATACATTCTACCTTGTTTGCCAATTGTTTATAAACTTTATAACCGCCATTAAATCAATGTATATATTATAAGAATCAAATCTTCCATCTTATATATATATATATATATATATATATATATATATATATATATATATATATATATATATATATATGTTAGGTTGGCCAGAAACTCTTGAAGCGGAAAGAAAACAACAAAATTTTATGGGGAAACACCAACATTTATTCTTCAAAATAAAGTCCATCATTCGTGACGATCTCCTGCTAGCGATTAGCCGAATCTGTCGCAGATACCAGTCCACTGGTTTTGAAAAAAACAACTGTAAACAAGCTTCCTTCACTTCATCAAATGTGTTGAATCGTTGGTCACGAAGGAAGTGTGCCATTGAGTGGAATAGGCCATAGTCACTCGGAACAGTATCGGTACTGAATGGTGGATGTGGAAGAGTCTCAACACCGTCCATCTATTTGAACTTCTCCTTAGTCAACCTGGTAGTGTGTGAGCTCGCATTGTCTTACTGAAACAAAGCCCGATTTCGATTGAACAAAGCAGGATACGCCCTCTTTAACTTGTCGTATACGCGGTCTAGTTTCTGGTAATACAGTTTATGGCGCGACCGTGTGCAACAAGATCGAAATGGTGTACTCCTTGGAAATTATACCAGAGTTCAAGATTTGTTGTTTTCTTTCCGCTTCCTAAGTGAGTCAGGACTTTCTAGGCAACCTAGTATATATCTAAAAAAAAAAAAAGCATACATTTGCCCTGAAAGTATAAAATTGTGTACAAATTATCTGTATTAGAAGCGATAAAATTGCGTACAAAATATTTAGATTTCCGCATTAAATAACCCATAGAGGTGTTGATATGTCGCTAAACAAAGACAACCAAACCAAGCATTTCCTGAAATATTTGCGCGAAAATAAATCTGGAAGAACAAACCAAATGCAGTAGTATGTCTGTACGCACACTCGAAGAGCAATAACAGGAATGAAGGCTCGTTAGAACCTATCCAGATCTAGAGCCTTCTCAGTTCTTTTGGAGGAACCCTTCCTTGACTGACTATGTCTTCAGGTGTATCCGTACTGACCACGCTTGGTCAATTACAGGTTGGTTTTCCTTCACCGAGACCGGTTGCTAAACAAGGTTACAGGACCCAGTCAGCCTTGCTATTTACCCATAGAGGAAAAATAGATGGATCCATGCCTTTCTTGCATTTTGTATTAGCAAGTAAATGAATGTAACGAACTCGACTGGAATTCGAACACGGCTCTCCGATTCATCAATCCGTAGAAAAAAGAGGCGAAAAACGGTGGTAGTTTGGTGAAAAGAACGCACAACTGCATCGCGAATGAAATGCTTCAAGGAGTATCATATATTCAATGTTTCAAGTACCATATTTTTAAATGTTTCAAGAAGTCATACTGGTAAATTCTCATAGGAGTATCATTCGGTTAAATATTTATGTATGTATAATACTGTTAAATGCCTCAAGGAGTATCATTCTATTAAATGGCTATAGGAGTATCATACTCATACGCTTCAAGGAATATCATACTCTTAAATGCTTCAAGAAATATCATACTGGTAAATGCTTCAAGGAACGTACTATTAAATCCTTCAAAGAGTATCACACTGACTAATGATTATAATGGTATCATACTGTTCAATGCCTACAGGAGTATCATATTGATAATTTTTCCACGATGTATCATACTGTTAAATGCTTATAGTAGTATCACATTGTTAAATGTCTATAGGAATAAAATACTGTTAAATGTCTATAGGGGTATCGCACTGTTAAATGATTCAAGGAGTATCATGTTGTTAAATGCTTATAGGAGTATCATACTGTTAGATGCTTATAGGAGTATCATACTCTCAAGTGCTCCAAGAATGATCATATGATCATAAATATATATAAGAGTATCATGCTGCTAAATGCTCAAGGAGTATCACACTGGTAAATGCTTATAAGAATATCATACTGTTCAATGCGTCAGGGATTATCATACTTTTAAATGCTCCAAGGAGTATCACACTGTTAAATGTTGATAGGAGTATCATACTGTTAAATTCTCCAAAGTGTATCCTACTGTTAAATTCTCATAAGAGTATCATACTGTTAAATGTCTATAGGAGTATTATACTGTTAAATGCCTATAGGAGTATCATATTGACAAATGCTTCAAGGATTATCATACTTTTCAATGCCCCAAGGAGTATCTTGCAGTTAAATGCCTCAAGTATCGAACTTTTAAATGCTTCAAAAAGTATGATACTGGTAAATGCTTACAGGAGTATCATACTCTCAAATTCCTATAGGAGTATCGTATTGTTAAATTTTATAGGCGTACTATACTGTTAAATGCGTATAGGAGTACCACATTTTTAAAAGTTCCAAGGACTATCATACTGTTAAATGCTTATAGGAGTACCACATTTTTAAAAGCTCCAAGGACTATCATACTGTTAAATGCGTATAAGAGTACCACATTTTTAAAAGCTCCAAGGACTTTCATACTGTAAAATGCGTATAGGAGTACCACATTTTTAAAAGCTCCAAGGACTATCATACTGTTAAATGCGTATAAGAGTACCACATTTTTAAAAGCTCCAAGGACTATCATACTGTTAAATGCGTATAGTAGTACCACATTATTAAAAGCTCCAAGGATTATCATACTGTTAAATGCTTATAGGAGTAACGTATTTTTAAAAGCTTCAAGGACTATCATACTGTTAAATGCGTATATGAGTACTACATTTTTAAAAGCTCCAAGGACTATCATACTATTAAATGCGTATAGGAGTAACACATTTTTTAAAGCTCCAAGGACTATCATACTGTTAAATGCGTATATGAGTACCACATTTTTAAAAGCTCCAAGGACTATCATACTGTCAAATGCGTATAGGAGTACCATGCTGTTAAATGTTCCAAGGGTCATCATATTATATAATGACTCTCTGCAATTCCCTGATCTTCATAGCTGTTAATAAATTTTGTTTTTGTTTATCTCGCCTAAACCCTGTTCCTCCATCCATTTACTCAAGCTCCCTGAGGAGGTAATGCGTTGTTTTCATCTGTCCCTCTTGCCGTCAATCTGTCCTGTGAGTATCAAATTTTCCAAGCCTTTTCCAAGATTTATTGATTGATTTGTTTTTTACGGCTTGTCAACCTTTATCAGGTTATGTAAAATCAGAAAAATATTTATAGATTATAAGATTGTTTTGGAGATAATAATAAAAGGCATAACTGGAGGAGAGAAGTGGTGGATTCATGCCTTTGCAAATGGTATCTTCACGTCAGTGAATCCGACTGGATTTGAAACTCGGCTCTCCGATTTTCAATTTCAATTTTCAAGCCTTTATCCTTTACCCCAGCCGCACATCTAATCTTATAGCACCTAGTATTCCCAAGTGGTTACCCATCTAAGTATTGAACGAACTCGACGTTGCTTAACTTTGGCAATCGCTCGTACACACGGGGTTAGAATGAAACGTCCTGTGTATGACGTTAAACTGCATCCGCGTCCTGACCCGGGGTGATAGCACCTGTTAGGGTCCCAGCTATGGGCAAATAGTTGGCCCCACAACCTGACTCAAAACACAATGAAAGTATAAAAATAGATTTTAATACCAGAAATCCTTTTTTTTTTAAAATAGTATCAGCAATAAATATTTGAAAAAAGAAAATATTACCAGAAATAAAAATCTTGTCACCATTAAATAACCCATTGAAGTTAATATGCCACAAAACAAAACAAACCAAAACTATACACTTTAAAAAAAAATATTACCAGCTATACATTTTTGGAAAAAAAAAAGAAAATTTTGTCGGCATTAAATAACCCATTGTGGTTGATATGCCTTAAAACAAAACAAACAAACAAAAACAAAAACAGAGAATGAAAGTGAGAGAAAAGACTGTATAGAGGTGGAGTTGGGCAAATAAAAGAAGAACGAGAATCAAGGCAATAGAAGATGGCGATTGACGTTGCATTTAAATTTAGTTAATTGTAGTTATCAGGGAAGCAAGTAAGAGGAAGGGAGTTCCACTGCCGGGAAGCGCGAGTAAAGAAACTGTTGGAGTAGAAGTGGCGGTTAGATTTAACTATTTAAACCGTAAAATGGTGGGACCTAGATGTCAACCTAGTAGCACGTTTAAATTCACGTAGTCAGGACACCAGGGGAAAAAAACTCGTCAGAGCAGTTGCCATGAAAATATTTGAAGAAAAGACAGAGGGAAGCCATGTCACGTCTGTGAGAAAATGGCTGGAATCGGGATGCCAATTCAGGATCGATTACATTGCAGATACTTCTTTGGATTTTCTCAAGATCCTCAAGACGAATAGCAGGAGCACCAGGCCAGATATGGCAACAGTATTCAATGCACAGATGAATGGTAGATTTGTAAATGTGCAAGAAAACCTTCTGGCACGATACAGTGACCCAACGTTCCTTACAATATCTTGCTTAGGAAGAAATGATTTTTAAAAAAAGGAGGAAAAATCCTGAAAATCGACGCCTTGGTTAGGAAATGTGTTTAATGATTTGGGACCGTGTTTCGCCAAGAATTGCTAGTTCAAGAGTTCTTAGATATATTTATGAGGCTTAGTTAATTTTCAGCGGCTTCGAACTAGAAACCCTTTTAATGAGTTCGTTTTTTTATTTTTATTTTTTGTCCTAGTCTTGCATTCATCTGTCGAGTTCGTCGCCCGCCCGAATGAGCGTCCCTCATTGAGTGTCGCCGGTAGTCGACAATGGCGAAATAAATGTCTGTAATTAAGAAAGCATAAATCCGTTTTAGATTCGCTTGGCTATAATTATCTATTTTTGTCTTAGGTGGTGGGGTAGGATGCAATAAGAAAGAAAGAAAGAAAGAAAGAAAGAAAGAAGAGTGTCATCATAATGAATGGAATTTTGTGGGGCGAACGAAAGAAAAAAAAGAATGATAAAATGAACCAATGGCAGTGAAAAGAAAGAAAGAAAGAAAGGAAAAAAAGAGAATTATAGGAAAAGAAAAGCCATTGAACGAGAAAGTTTTGAAAGAAAGCAAGAAAGAACGAAAGAAAGAAGAATTATATGGAAGGAAGGAAGGAAGGATGGAAGGAAGGAAGGAAGAAAAAGAGAGGTGAAGAGAGAGGGATAAAAAAAGAGAAGGAAAGAGGCCGAGAGAAGGTGAAAGAGAGAGAAAGAGAGTGAAGGAAAGAGAGGGAGGGAAAGAGAGGGAGATAAAAAAACGAGAAATAGAGAAAAAGAGAGAGAGAGAGAGAAAGAGGAAAAAGAGAGAAAGAAAGAGAAATAGATGGATAAAGAAGGAAGGAAAGAAGCTAAAGATGAACCTAGATAGAAAAAAGAAAAAAACAAAGAAGGAAAAGAAACATAGAAGAAAAATACAGGTGAAGAAAGAAAGAAAGAAAACGAAAGGAAGAAAGGAAAGAAGGAAGGGATGGAGGGAGGGAGGGAGGGAGGGAGGGGGAAGGGAAGAAAGGACGAAGAAAAATCAAAATGAAAGTAAATATAAAGAAAGAAGGAAAAAAAAGGAAAAGACAAGTGGGCAGAATAATGAAATTGAATTGGGAAGACATTCAGGATATAATCCACAAAACTGGGTGAAAGAGAGAGGAAGAGAGAGGGGGGAGATAGAAAGAGAGAGAAAGAAAAAAGAAAAAGAGAGGTGAAGAGAGAGAGGGATAAAAAGAGAAGGAAAGAGACCGAGAGAAGGTGAAAGAGAGAGAAAGAGAGTGAAGGAAAGAGAGGGAGGGAAAGAGAGGGAGATAAAGAAAACGAGAAATAGAGAAAAGAGAGAGAGAGAGAGAGAGAAAGAGGAAAAAGAGAGAAAGAAAGAGAAATAGATGGATAAAGATATAGACAGAAAAATAGATCTGAAAGGAATCGAGGTAGAAAAACTTTTTTTTGCAAGCAGTTGAACGAATCCAAAAATTCTTTCAGTTTCGTTACGAAACCCCTATTTTTCGAGTCTTCCCACCGTCGATTTGCTTTCCGCTTTTGACCCAATTCTTCAACCCACGACTCCTACTTTACCCACCCCCCAACCAACCGCATTGCCTTGCATATATACATCTCTTCCCACCGAAGTCCCAACCAATTTTCTTAAATATATTTGTCTTTGTGAAGTGTTAGCATCCGAATTTCATTTATCAATTGTGATATCAAATGTGATATCACTTGAGGACGTAGGCGAACATAGCTCTCTTCAGATATTCCTCTTTATTCGACTATCCCTAAATTTCACTGGCTACTTAGGAAAGATAGTGGAGTGTTTTCCTCTTGCTTTCTTCTTGCTTTTAAATCCCTAGCTGTTCTCTTAGACAGATTACATCCCAATGTAAGAGAGGCCTGGTCTACCCTACTATTTAACATACAGCTGGGAAAGAGTGAAGGAGAAAGAGGTCCATGCCTTTCGTAAGGGCATTAGCGCGAAGTGAACACAACATCGGCCAAAATTTGAACTCGACCTAACATAGCACTCATATGATAAAAAATTATCATTTTCAATGATATCCCACGATTTTTTAAAAGGTCGTTTCACACCCAAACAAAGCGACAATGCCACTAGACCGCAGAGGTTTACAGGGAGTGAAAGTGAAGGAGAATCAGAAAACTCAGAATTAAGGGGGGGATTTGGAAAAGGATGAAAAAAAATGAACAGGTTTCAGACCATGTTAATTCAAATAAAATAAAAAATTTCGTTAGAAACAAAGAAAAGAATATTGAATTGTTACGTGATATCTGTCCTGGCAGCGGATACTAGACAATCTCCTCAAAGATGAAGACGAGACTTCAAGCAACAGAATGTGGTTCTACGAAAAAATGACACAATGGACCGAACATGTAAACACATGTAAGAACAGACGAGAATGAAACTGGTGCACGTAATGAGGACGGATGACTTGGAAAATCTGCTACTCACAGGATAGATTGAGGTAAAGAGAGACAGAGGAAAGAGGCGCGTAAATTACGACATGAGCTTCTGTAAGTGGATGGTACAATGGGAGAAATAACAACCAGACCAATCTTATTAAGGGACAGGAAGATGGTAGCCATTATCGCCTATATCCTCAAGGGACACGGCACATGAAAAAGAAAGAAAATCGGTGGGGGGGGTAGTTACACAGGTGAGAAGTGTGAGAAAAGAAGCTGTTAGACTAGAAGTAACAGTTGCATAGCTAGTTCCACAGTAGAACGGTGAAACCTAACTGGCAATCTAGTAGCACGCTAAAATTCATGGGGTCGGGGCACCAGTGGGTAAAAGTTCATCAGAGCAGTTGCCATGGAAATATTTGTAGAAAAGCCCGACGGAAGCCACGTCACGTCGGTAAGTGACAGAAGTTAAGATGCCTGGCCAAGATCAGTCACATTATAGGCCCTTTTTTGGATTTTGTCAAGAATCGCGAAATGTATGGCAGCAACACCGGACGAAATATGGAAACTGTATCCAAAGGACGGACGAATTGTTAATTTATGAGTGCGCAAGATGGCACAACACAAGGAATCAACCAAGATAACACAGTTAATTCGACATACTTGTGTTATCTACATTATTGGGACTGTTATCCTCATCTTCATTGCCATATTCACAACGTTTTGGCTGTTGTACGCTCCGGCCTTCTTCAGGTGATTGGAGTATCGACCCGAAACCTTTATTTCGCCCACCGGGGTAGATTGTTCTAGTTCCACGTGCCATGCCTCTTCCGGGTGTCTCAGTTACATCCCGTTAACTGAAATCTGCAAGCTTTGGCTCACCAATGCTGTGGCCTGGTACTGAATTCACTACTCATTGGGTCTAGTCACTGGATCTAACCCACGTCTTTATCCACTGGTCCGGAAGTAAGCCGGAGCGTACAACGGCCGAAATGTTGCGTATATGTTAATGAAGATGAGGACAACAGCCGGAATAATGTAAATAATACAAGTAATGCTAATACCTCATCGCAGAGATATAGACAGATAATTCGATATAGTCGCTTCACTTCATGTCAGTGTAAAACGTAAGGCCAAGAAGACCTAAAGTGTTGCTTGTCCTGGAGTTTAACATCAGCCAAGCTGATGTTGGGCAGAAATGGTTTTCTGTCGGGATTAAATGAAAGCAATTTTGGTTTGGAAGCGTTAAAATTTACAAGCCATAACTTGCACCCCAGTTAACCACTGTTTGGAAGTCCTTTTTAAGAGCAGTTGTCGTGTTTACTTTGTCAGGTCTGTCGGATTTACTACTAAGACAGGCAGAGTCATCTGCATAAATACCCAGTTGAGAAGTGATGACATCCGGGAGATCATTGACGAAGATCAGAAACAGTGTAGGTCCAAGGACAGAAACCAAGGCCGGGGGACCTCCGCGTTGGTATGAAATTATCTCATTCAACACGACTTCCATTACACGACTTAAGAACGATTGGATTAAGACAAATATTGGTTTCGTGACACTGTAGCCCTTGAGCTTGCATAGAAAGCCAGCGTACCAAACACTGTCGAACGCCTTAGATATGTCTAGAGCTACGGCCAGAGCTTTCCATTCTTATTGTTAGGACCAAGGAAGAACAACACGAACACAAGAGTAGAAATAACGAAGATATATTACACGGAATAATAATACAAGATGTGGAAGGTGTTAGTATGACTGTCAGTCTGGTTTGGAGTGTACTACTACCGGCTTGACTCGATTCGTCTCTCTCTCTCTCTCTTGAGAGGCGTAGTATACATAGTGTTAGGAAGAGTTCATTCTGTAGTTATAGGTAAGGATCAATAACACCCCCCTCCCAAGCTTTTAACTCGCAGAGGTCTTTAATATTTTTTCCTCTTCGGATTAATCATCAAAGGCTCTGTAAATTTTCTTTTTCTGCTTGATTTCCGCGGTTCTGAAATTGCTTGAGGCCTTTGCATATTGAATGTGTCAAATATTGTGTCCATTACTTCCTCCTCTTCCTGAGGTAGACCGTTAGAATCCTCTAACACTTATCTTGAGCTTGATAGACAAATTGTGATGGTCGTTAACACGTCGGTGGTAGATCCGGCGAAACAGAAGCCGTATTGATTGCCAGAAAGGAGGACGTAAAACTTAAGATGCCTAACCACTTCGGTATTGATTAGAGACTCGAGTACTCTGCCGAAAAGTGGTAAGAGACTAATAGAGCGATAATTTTAAGGGCCAGAGGGCTCCCCAGAGTTCTAAAAAAAGAATTACAGAGGTGGACTTCCAACATGAAAAAAAATAAGAGGACTGTTTCCTGAGGTAAACCATTCACCTCTATCTTACTATCCTAGCAGTATTCAGACATAGGAACATATAGAT
>OZ038502.1:84269173-84274173 GCA_964036315.1 Acanthosepion esculentum
AAAAGTTTCATATCTCGCACCTCTCGCCTGTGGAACTCCCTTCCTTATTCCTGTTTCCCTGATGACTATGATCTCCAACTATTAAAATGTAACGTCAATCGACATCTCTAGTTGCCTTGATCTATCCACTTCCCTTCCCCACATCCTTTCCTCTTTCACTCCTATCTGCTCTCGCTCCAATTCTTTTGTAACCCCTTGCCTTGATCTATCCACTATCTTTCTCCACATCCTTTCCTCTAACACTCCTATCTGTTTTCGCTCCAAATCTTCTGTAACCCCTTGCGTGCTAGTGGCTTCCAGCCTTGCTTGGGATGAAAAGCTTTAAAAAAACAAAATAAAATAAAAAATAAAACCATTTCTTATAAATGAAAATTTGGGGGTCGTACGATATACGAGATCGCGCGTTACACGAGTACATACGTTAAGGTAAAAACTTTTCAGAGTTTTTATCCTCTGAACAACACGCAGGTGGAAGTAAGCAAGCGTCTTCTATGGTTTATCAAAGTCAATACTGATTTTAGCAAGATGTCTATCAACGGGACATAGTACTGTGTACGGATTCTTGCCTTTCCCGAAACGATTAGTTCTAAATAAATGTAATCGGCCACAAGTAACTGCCGATGAAATAAAACGCTTGGATATAGGCAGATACCGTTCCATTCCACTCGCTTGATATTTGAACCCGGGTTGTCAAGTAAGCTTTCTCTAATGGAGATATGATTTTTTTTGTGCAAAAGGCTTGTGAAGTGAACAGAGTAGGGATATGGATTCATGCCTGTCTTAAGTATATTAATGTTTACTGAAATTAATCCATCGTTGTAGGTATTTCATTTCGGATTATCAATTCCTATTTCTTTGGTGATGGGATGTAGAATTCACGTCCTTTTCAGGTGAATTAATGCCAATGAAGTCCCGGATGACTGACAATGGGACAAAGCGAAAGGATTTATCTCCATACCATTCCTGAGGGCATAGTGCTAAGCGAAAATAACCAGCCTCAGTTGATATTTAAACGTTATTTGCTAATTGAACTTTTGATGCCGAAGAGCTTATTCGTGAGAAAAGTAAATCAGGATCATACCTTCTCCAAGGGTATTAGTGCTAAGTGAATACAAGCCGCCTATGCTGATATTTGATATTTGATCCTGGTTTGAACATTTCGCTTACTGTTTTATAAGGCAAAGCAGGGATGTGTGGTTTCATGCCTTTCTTAAGGGCGTTAGTGCTAAGTGAACAAAACATCCTCCTCGACTGATATTGTATTGCCAATTCCAATGTTGATGCCTGCCAGGAACATTTTTGTGAAAAAAAATCTTTTGACAAGTCATAGAACAGGAATGTAGATTCATGCCTTCGCGAAGTGTATTATATCTTGTGCCGTTAGTGTGTGCGTGTTTGTGTGTATGTGTGATAGAGAAAGAGAGAGAGAGAGAGAGAGAGAGAGAGAGAGAGAAATCTCGTTGTACACAAAAACACACATTAGAATTAAACACTTCATTAGAATTCAGACACACATACAAACTTACACATGAGCGTGCGCGCGCACGGACACACACCCACACACACCCACACACACCCACACACCCACACACACCCACACACACACAAAGATACACACACACACACACTCACGCCGCAAAATATAAATCCATCTGAAGAATGAAAACTGCAAATTCAAAATACTGACGCATTCTCTTTCATAATTAATTCCCTCCCTCAAATTCCGATGAAGCTAAAATTACGGAGAAATATGTTAAACCTTTTCCGATGAAGATGACATTCTATTATATTTACATAAAAGTTTGCTATACGACGATAACAGTCGCGGAATAGCAGACGCAGGTCGTAAACTCGTAATACGGTTCTATGATATATGAGAGAAAAAATGTTATCAACAGAATGGCGTGTTTAATGTCCAAATAACCACTCTGAAGATGGCTCATGCGAGCTGAAAGCTTAGATCAAGGAACAGCATAATAAAAAAATATCCAAATATTGGGCAATTTTTGTCTTTTATTTAAAATTAATTACAAAGCTTAGAAAGGCTCATGAATAATTGTCTGTTATATTTAAAAATATATGTTTGAATATATCCAAATACTATATATATATATATATATATATATATATATATATATATATATATATATATATATTTTAGAGATGAGTAATATATATTACTGGTTCCCATATTGTATTCATTTCTATGCTTGGTCGGCTGAGGAGATTTTTTACACTATTTACATTATTCGGACTATTGCCCTCATCTTTGTCGCCATATTTATTGTACTCTCCGACCTTCTTCAGGTGATTGGAATGTCGAACTGAACCCTTTATTTCGCTCACTGTAGTAGACTGTTCGAGTTCCACGTACCATGTTTTAATGGACGTCAGTTATCAGTTATCTCCTGTTAATTCCCCTCTCCAAGTTCTCCACCGCCTTAACCGGGTATTGAACTCACACTCTTTGGGACCTGATGTCTTCAGCCATCATTTTTTTACCAGTAATCATACTGCAATTTTTCCTGTTATCATTTCATGTTTTTACCAGAGTTCATATTGGAATTTTTGTTGTTATTACCGCTATTCTCTGGCACCCTTATTACTGGTTCGCATATGGTATTCATTTCTATGCTTGGTCGGCTTAGGAGATTTTTGTGGCCTAGCAGATGTGATGATTCCTTAAGTTTAAGAAATTTTCCAATGGTGTTCTTTGTCTATGATGTCAACCTGATCCCACAGAAGGCGGTTATCTCCCTTTTCTCTCCATATGTGGTCAGCCACGCCTGATTTTTCCACTTCCTTTCATGTTACAGTTTTCTGGTGTTCTTGAAGTCTCACCTTAAAGGGGCAGCCTGTCTTCCCTTTATTATTTCTTTCCGCAGCTGCACGGGGTAGCGTACACACAGTCTTTATTGGGGGGGGGTCTTACTCGGGAGAGATAGCTGCGAAGTGTCGTCCAGCTTTTGAAGGTTGTCCTGATGTTATATGGACCGCAGATCCTTTGTATTTTCTCTGATTACCACTTCACATAATGCAGGCAAACTGTTTTCTGAGTGTTGTTGTCCTCCTCTTGTACCCGCCTATCCCAGTTTTTGGGGGCTGCTGTACCCAGGGCAGTTGTTACATTGTAGGGTAATAAAGCGAAATAAAAGGTGCAGTTTGACATTCCAACCACCTGAAGAAGCCCGGAGCGTACAACGGCCAAAACGCTGTAATAAATATGGCGACAAAGATGAGGACAATAATGTAAATAGTATATATATATATATATATATATATATATATATATATATATATATATATATAATGTAAATAGTATATATATATATATATATATATATATATATATATATATATATATATAATGTATATATATATATATATATATATATATATATATTATATATATATATAGATTTAAATTCAGTGGCTGAAAGAGAAACTTAATAAGTTAAAACAAAGAGGGCTCAATACATCAAGTAGAGCAGAAGTAAAATAAATAAACCCTAATGTGCCAGGTACTACGTACCTAGGTTTTATCACATGGTGTCATCAGGATGAACTGGCTCACCCTGATGGTCCCATGTGGTAGCCTAATGAACCAGGTACAACCTAGGTAGGTAATAACTGGTTCATTAGGATTTATTTATTTTATTATATATATATATATATATATATATATATATATATATATATATATATATATATATACTAAAAAATCAACTATGTTGGTATACCCAACAGACAACTTGCCAGAACTTCGACTTCAGTCTCCACAAACGTTTTTTGGTTGTAATATATATTATGCTTTATTTTCCATAATTTTGCTACTCACGTTTCCGGTCCCGCGACTTTCATCAGGCAAAGAGTGGATATTTTCACATATTATTAAAAGGAATTAATTTTTCTTATGTTTTTCGATGTTAAACATTCTCTATGTTAAACATGCTCGATGTTAAACATTCTCTTTTTTGGTGCGTTAGTGACAAAAATGTCTTCCTGGAACTAGCAATGAGAAAGTTCTTCTGCGTGAACGGTAATAAAACAATTAAAATTGGTCCGAGAAGGGGTGAGTAAAGGTATCTCTATTCTTACCCCTGTGTGTTCTTACATCTATTTCCATTTTTTTTGCATTATGCTTTTTTGTCATCATGCGTATGCATCCGTATATTCCCTCTCCATACAGACATACTGTCTTATTATAAGGAATTAGTACACACACACACACAAACACACACACACACACACACACACACACACACACACATATATATATATATATATATATATATATATATATATATATATATAGGGTGACCCCCAAAAACGGGAACTTTTTAACAATCTAATAAAACCAAGAGTGATGGAAGAAAAATATATAATTCATAGTAATTGAAACCTTAAAACATGCCATTTAAGAAACAATGATGTAATTTTCATTTTTTTAAAAATACGTCCTGCAGATGGCGTCCTCCTGTACGAATGCATTCTTGAAATCTGCTGTTGAGATTCCTCATTGTCTGCTGCAACATCTCAGCTGGGATACTGTGAATTTCATTCTCGTTACTAAAATGGCGAAATGTTTACTTGCTCAAGGTCACTGTCTCGCAGTGTTGCCACTTGCTCATGTCTGGCAATACGCACTTCAAAAATTCACGTTTTTTTGGGTCACCCTGTATATATATATATATATATATATATATATATATATATATATATATATATAGAGAGAGAGAGAGAGAGAGAGAGAGAGAAAGCTTATGTAAATATAAAAATGGGCTGAAGCGTGTCGCTGCTGGATGTTGTCTTCAGTGTTACATATACACACAGACTGTATGAAAAATACTTTTACAAACTATGGGGGTGGGTTCCATAGAACAAATCAGGGACAAAAGTGTGCGTAAATCCTTCGTTTTTGAGTTATTTACTTTAAAGAAATTTTGCTGACTAGGTTACATTTGTCATTCGTGTACATTTGTGAGATAGTTCTGTCTTCA
>OZ038502.1:84279173-84289173 GCA_964036315.1 Acanthosepion esculentum
ATTCTAATATATATATATATATATATATATATATATATATATATTTTATTAATATATATATATATATATATATATATATATATATATATATATATATATATATATATATATAAGTGAACACTGAATTTAACACTCAGCGGCGATAGGCTGTTTCATGCTAGACGCAATCGGGCGGCCTGACAATTGCTTGTCCCCTCTGAGTGTTGACTTCAATGTTCACTTTTATATCTACATATGCTCTATCTCAGATATTGAGCACTTTATCCCATAAATAAAGCACACCTTAAAACTGTATTTATTCATATATATATATATATATATATATATATATATATATATGATGATCCAGCGTCCTTTTATATATATATATATATGATCCAGCGTCCTTTAAAAGGGGTATGGTTAAATAAATTATTACATGGACCCTTAAATATATATATATATATATATATATATATATATATATATATATATATATATATATATATATATATATATATATATATAGTGCGAGATGAGTAAATTGTCGCCTTTTTACCATTTTAATATTTGATTTTGTCGACTGCACAGTATGATAGGGTCAGTTGGGCACCGTCTGTGAGGAAAAAGATCGCCATGACGCGATTTATTCCGCCAGAAAATTGGAAATGGCATGCTGCAGTACTTGGCATTCGCGACGGAAGCTACAATACGGACATTTCGGAGTGTTTGTGTGTCAATCTGGGGACAGTACTGATGATTTGGAAAGAGTTGGATGAGTCTAATGGTGATTACGAATGTGTTTGGAGCGATCACTAGTGATGGAGAAGTTACGTCATTCATTCCCCCCCCCACTGTCTCAGATTCAACACGGGGACCTACATCAAGTGACTTGGGGAGTTAGTGCAATCCTGGGTCAAGTGTGTGGCTGCTACAAGATCACATATCTAGCAACAGGACTCTGCACCATGTTACACAAGCAGGAGTACCCAACCATTGATGTCAGACAAGTTTTCCCCCATGATTATTATGTTTGAGATGCAGTTGAGCGAGAGATCAACAAAAACTCCGTGTAACACCGAAGATGAACTGAAGGCAAGGATTATGAAAACATTCACCAACTTAAACAATGCGAACGTCCAGAGATTCCGAAGTTGTCTGGGGGCAGTGGTTGAAGCCAATGGCGATTTTATTGAATGAATTTACTTTTTAGTATTTCGAGATATTTTTGTGTAATTTTGGTAAATATATCTTTTAAAATGAGATGTCAGTGTTATTTTCATTTTTGAGTAATTTGAACAACTTATACATCGCATCCTATATATATATATGTATATATATATATATATATATATATATACAAAGAGATAGATAGATAGATAAAGAGACAGATAGAAAGAGAGAGAGGGGGAGAAAGAGAGTTCGCTAAAAACTCCGGTAAAAGCAAAAACATGTATAGATATTGCAATACTAAATTTTATTCAGAAATTAATTCAGAGATTCTTACATCACGAGATTACCTCTGGGCTCTACAATTCCAAGAGATGCTTAAAGTGTTGGCCTTTAGCTTCCAGACATTTATTACTACGGCGACCTTCTGCGTGCTCAACGTTGGCGAAAGATGTTCAGTGTAACTGGTGCACATGCATATTCAATTCCTTGTCTAAGGCCCACCAACATAATGTCATATGCCGAGAAAATATTGTACTGAAGTAAACTGTGTTATCGCGTTTTTGATAAAATTATGAAAAAAAAAATTATATATTTATACATTTTTCGGCAGGCTCTGTATATATTTAAAATACTTTTTTTTAACATTCTATTATATATATACATTTTAATTTAAAGAAAAAAACTGACCACTTTATGTTCCATTGTTATAATTTATTTCACCAGAAATTTTAATTATTCCATCTGACTTAACATTCAGATTTAAATTATTCGCTTTGGCCTAACATTGAGCTCTCCACATTTCATCCTCCTTGGGATTATCCATACGGATTACCAAGATTTTCGTTACTGATATATATATATATATATATATATATATATATATATATGTATAAAAATGTGTTCCAATAACCGATTTTAATGTGAATTAAGTTTAAGCGCCTAATGATTCTTTTCGTTTTCCTTCAGATTTGGCGGACATTTGGGCGATATTATTTTTCACACATAATCACCATGACTGGAATAACATGATCCAATAGAGAAATACATAACTTTTCACTAATAGCACTGATTTATTTACTGTTGGCTTTAATCCGTCTTAATGAAACACCTTTTATGTGTGTCTGTGTGCATATATATATATATATATATATATGTTTTGTATGTATATTTATATATTTCGAAAGAAGTGATGGATTTCTCTTTATCAATCTGATCGATTTTATCACTTTAAACGTTATTTTTAGTGGATACACGTATTTGAGTAGACGAGCTGTTCCTGTATTTAAGAGTATATTTATTTATTTTCGTCTACCAACATGAATATTCGAGAAATCTTATTAAAGAAAATTATGTACTCTCCTGCAGGATTCGAACCTGCGGCCCCTTCGAATCCTGCCGGAGAGGGCCTAGTTTTGTTTAATGAAGATCCCCTTTTTGTATTTGTATGTAATCTTTTATTTAAATTCCTTGAGGTCTCAACTATGTATTGTTTGTGACATTCTAGAGGATGAAACGCATGACACAGGACTTTTCCCACTTTGCCATTTACCCCAACTCATATTTTCCCATATATGTGTGCATAATGTCATTTTTCATGGGTAAGGAGTAACTTTCCCTCAAACAGTTTCTTCTCCAGAATTGTTACTCACGTAAGGATGCTTCTCCGATCACTGTGATATTAACCTTTTCAAGTTAAGGACAACCTTATTTATAGTTATCCTACTTACCACATGTAATCGCAAATTGTCTAAATTATTAGATTAAGCTCTGAACCGTTGCATCTTAGAAATGATTAAAGATATCTTACTGGAATTCTCTGTGGTTTTTATAACACTATTTGACTCTATTTTGAGCAGTAAGAATGTATAATTACTCGCAAAGCTTAACAGAAATATCTTGATGACATCGATCATAAACGAAAATGACATGTTCATCATTAATTAATCATAGCTAAGGATCGGAAACTCATGAAGTATTGAAATAATGTTCAAATATATATTTATTATTCCAGGATCATTTTCCAACGTATTGAAGATGATCTTCGCCCTCTCTAACATTCCAACTTTCTGTCCTGGAGTAACAAGGTGCATCACGGGTTTCGCGTACGATTTCATTTTCAAGTCTTTTTTCACTGCTTTTTGGACTGTCATAGGTGAAACTCCTCTCTCTCTCTCTCTCACGTGCCAAACGTCTTAAGGATTGAGTTGGATCTTTTCTAATTGATCTTTTAAGCTCTAAGGTGAAATGATGATCCCTCTTTCTGTTTTGACTGACTGATCCAGTTTTCTTCTCTACTGCTCCCTCTTTTTTAAAAACTTATTCACTGTTCTCTTGATGGTTCTTGAGTGGACTTTGAAGATGGAAGGTAGAGTATGAATGTTGGTACCATTACTGAAGGCCTGAATGATCTTTTTCCTCTCACCAATGCTCATGTGAGAAGACAATGGCACAAAACGATTTTAACCTGTTCTCTTTCTCGCTGAATAACCCAAATGAATTTTTAATGATTCTTACAAAAAATGGTGTCATGATGGTTAAATGGCTCACCTGGAAACCTGAAAAAAAAAAGAAACTCAATTAGTTTAGTGGATTTTTAGATATTAAACCTTTTGTGGGATGGAAAATTATTGTGTTAAACGATTTGACCAGTTTTGCTGTTAAACCCGGTATATTTATATTATGATTCCTTTACAATCTTAAAAAAATCATATTGACATTATTCGGACTATTGTCCGCTTCTTTGTCGCCATATTTATTACAACGTTTCGGCCGTTGCATGCTCCGGCCGTCTTCAGGTGGCATATCGAACTGAACCCTTTATTTCACTCACTGGAGTAGACTGTTCTAGTTCCACATGACATGTTTAATGGATGTTAGTTATCAGTTTGTTATCGAACTCCTCACAGGCTTTTGGAGATAGACCCGCATAACCATATATATTCTGAGACTGCATTATCCAGGGTACAAATATATTTTATTTTGTTCAAAGGTGATCCCTAGGAGGAACCCTTCACCGACTATTTTTTTCCGTTTGATTTTAATTAGATTTAAATTTGAACAAAGGGAATGACTCCTAGGGTACTTGGATAAGTATATTTCATTTTTATCAAAGGGAGTTTCCAAGGTTCATTCCCCCACAACTGAAATTTTTTTCCGTTTCATTTAAATTAAATATAAATTTGTACAAGAGAATGATTCCTATCCAAAATATAGAAAGAGAAAGCCAGAAGATGGAGGTACCATCGGCAAGATCAAAATGAGACAATATGAACGTCAAGTTGAGCAAGAAATCACCAATCAGTGGGTAGTGTCTTATAATTCGTAATTGTTGCGACAATTCAACTGTCATGTCAATGTTGAAATTTGCTCATCGGTTCATTCAGTCGGTATTGCATCAAATATATATCAAAGGGGTCAGATCACTGTTTTTACACAAAATATAGAAGGAGAAAGCCAGAAGATAGAGGTCACATCGGCAAGGCCATTGAGTAATATTGAAATGCATCTTTTTTCTCCACAAATTATAACAATAATTTAAAATCAATCATCATTTCCTGACAAAGAAATGAGTGACACGCAACAAGGTGCAGACAATTCGGTTGGTATCAAATAAAGTTTCAGAAAAGTATATTTCATTTTTGGAAGATTTTTTTAAATAAAGAGAATCATATGAATGATTTTAGCATTTTTATTGACAATAAAAACTAATAATAATTAAATTCAGTTTGAAATACAGTAAAGTATTTTGCTTCCTCGAAATACTAAATTTAATCTATTAATTTCAGATTAAAACTAAAATAAAACATCAAGAAAGATTTTCATGTTAAAAAATGCATTTTAAAACTTAGCTATCGCTTTTCTTAGGAAATACGTAGATAGATAGATAAATAGATAGATATATATGAATAGAATTATATATATATATATATATATATATATATATATATATATATATATATATATATATATATATTGTATGTATATATATATGTATATATATATATATATAGAGAGAGAGAGAGAGATGGACAGAATGAGATAGACGTGAAAAGATTAAGATAGATATGAAGACTTAGATAGGTAGATAGATAGATATGAACAGAATGAGATAGATAATGAATAGAATTATATATATATATATATAGAGAGAGAGAGAGAGAAAGAGAGAGAGATAAAGAGAGAGATGGACAGAATGAGATAGATAGATAGATAGATAGACGTGAAAAGATTAAGATAGATATGAACAGACTGAGTTAGACAGACAGATAGATAGATAGATAAATAGATAGATAGATAACTGAGATAAGGGAACAGGTGTCTGTTCTTAAAGATACAAACCAATTTACTTTTCAAATATTAAGACTTATTTTTAAGTGGACGGACAAACCAGTGAAAGAATACAAACAACGATTTTTCAGTAAGAACGGAAGGACACAGTACAATAAACAAAAGCAACTCTTCGTCATTTTTTGTCGACTATTTCCTTTTAAACAAAGCTATCAGAAACCGAAGTTACTCTCTGGAGTGCATGAAGCGTGTCAGTACACGGCTTGTTGCCTTGAAGCTTTCATCATCGGAACAGACATTTCCGTCGTTGGTCGGCGTAACTTGACTCCTTCACCACTGACATGCGCAGCAGATGGTAAATATCACTTCCGCTATTTGGTGAATGACTTTCATTGTAACAGAATCATCCTTCGTCTTCAAGGCAGCGGGCTGTGTGAAGAGATTCGAAAGGTGATTTTTTTATCATTTCACCCCAAGCAAGGTATTAACACCACTAAGACGTAAGGAGCTAATGAGTGCTAGAGAACATGAGAAAATAAACGCAATCAAGATAATAACAAAAGAACGAGGACAGAAGATAACGATTGACATTGCATTTAAATCTTTGAAGATCAAAGTTGACTGGGAAGCAAGATTCCGGAAGAGAATTCCGCAAGCGAGACAAGAAACTGTGAGTATAGAATTTACGGTTGCACCTAGCCAATTCAACTGTAAAAAGATGAGACCTAGCCGCCAATCTAGTACTGAGCTTAAATTCATAAAGTCAAGGTATCATAGGGGAAAGTGATATTTTTTTGAAAAATAAAGAAATGTGGCACAAGGCAAAAAAGGGTGGTATGGGAAGGCTGGTCTTCAATCAGTCTTTTCTTAAACTTAGCTAGCCACGATTACTAACCCAGACAGACCACAGTACTCCTTACACCAAACCAATACTTTCTTTTTTACCATTCTTACTACAGGCAACGTAATACCTCGAGTCTCTATGTAGTCCTAACTAGTTCCCATATGTACAATTTATCTGTAGGTGGGGGATAAAAATAACAACTTTTAAAAAAGAAACCCCAGTGAATATTTACAATGATTCCAATTTTGTATACAAAGAAACTAAACAAAATAGTGTTAGTAATATCATAAAGTTGAATGGGACAATTACCAGGAAAGTATTTATATAAACGACAGCTACGTTTCGGCGGTGGAAAAGTGATTGAAGCCGAGATACCAAGTCATTTTAAACCTACACAATTCGGCTGCATATGTGTCTTTGAGGACACATGGCATTGTTTCGATTCCGTATGTTTAGCGAATGTCATTTTCCCTGCTGCCTTCATACATACATGTTTTGGATTCATGTTTTTGTGTGCTAAATTGATTTCAAACCCGCAGACTTAAATCATTTGGGCTCCGTACGTTTTGACGAATAGCTTTTTATTCCTAAAATTTTAGCTCCATGATTTTTTCGTGCTAATTAATTCTTGCTCTGGAACTCTGGAAATAATTAAATTATTTAGGCTCTGTCCGATTTGGCGAATGGAATTTTTTCTTGCAGCTATTTAAATCTACAAACCGCGGCTCCATTCTTTTGTATTCTAAATGTTCTCGCTCTCAAACTTGCTCACTTAAATCATGTAGACTCCGTAATTTTTGCGAAAGGCATTTTCTCTGCTGCTTTTCATACCTACACATTTTGCTTTCATCCTTTGTATGCTAAATGTCCACGCTCTCAATTTTGTACACTTAAATCATTCAGACACTGTAGGTTTTTGCGAATGGCATTTTCCCAGCAGACTTTTATATCTGCACATTTTAGCTCCATGTTTTTGTTTGCTTAATGTTTTTGCTCTCAAACTTTCAGACGTAAATCATGTAGGCTCCAGACGTTTTCGCGAATGGCATTATCCCGGCAACCTGTTATACACTACACATTTTGGTTCCATACTTTTTTGTGCTAATTATTCTAGCTCTCAAAATTGCACATTTAAATCATGTAGATTCCGTGCGTTTTGGTGAATGGTATTTTCATTATAGCCTTTTACGCCAACACATTTCGGCTTCAAGCTTTTTTTGTGGAAAATGTTCTTTGCTCTCAAAAGACACAAGGCAGCTACGCCTTTTACACCTACATATGTTCTGGCTTTCCAACTTGCATACTTCAATCAATTAGGCTCCGTATGTTTTCACGAATGGCATTTTCCCAGTAGCCCTTTACGCCTACACATTTAGGTTCCATGCATTTTTGTGCTAATTATTCTAGCTCTCAAAATTACACACTTAAATCATTTAGGCCCCGTGTACTTTCGCGAAGGCATATTCCCTGTAGCCTTTTATACCTACATATTTCGACTTCATGCGTTTTTTGTGCGTTTTCGCCAATGGAATTTTCCCTGCAAATTTTTATACCTACATAGTTTGTCTCAATGCTTTTGGATGCTAAATATTCTTGCTCTCAAACGTGCACACTTAAATCGTTTAGCCTCCCTGTGCTTTTGCAAATGGCATTTTTGCTGCAAATTTTATACCTACATATATTGTCTCAATGCTTTTGTGTGCTTATTTTTCTTGCTCTCAAACTTGCACACTTAAAACAGTTAAGACACGTACAGTATGGCGAACTGAAATTTTCCTGCAGTCTTTTATACATACACATTTTGGCTGCATGCTTTGGTGTGCTAAATGTTGTGCTCTGAAATTTGCATACTTAAATCAATTAGGTAGTGTATATTTTCGCTAATTTTCCAAATTGTCTTTTATATATACACATTTTGGCACCATACGTTTGCGTGATAATATTATTCCTCTAGAACCTGCATACTTAAATAATTTACATTTCTTACATTATTCTGACTATTGTCCTCATCTTTGTTGACATATCTATTACAACGTTTCGGCCGTTATACGCACCGACCTTCTTCAGGTGTTGGAATATCGAACTGAACCCTTTATTTCGCTCACTGGATTAGACTGTTCTAGTTCCACGTTCCATGTTTAATGGATGTCAGATATCAGTTATCTCCTGTTAACTCCCCTTTCTAAGTTCTCCACTGCCTTAACCGGGGGGGGTATTACTCGGGAGAGATATCTGCGAAGTGTCGTCCAGCTTTTGAAGGTTGTCCTGATGTCATATGGACCGCAGAGGAGAACATGACTAAAGACTGTGCGTACGATATCTCGTGCAGCAGATGAAAGAAATATAAAGGTGAGACAGGCTTCCCCCTTAAGGTAAGGCTTCAAGAACACCAGAAAGCTGTAACACGAGGTGAAGTGGAAATATCAGGCATGGCTGACCACATATGGGAGAGAAAATGGACATCGCCGCCCTCCGTGGGATCAGGTTGAGATCATAGAACACCATTGGAAAATTCGTAAACTTAAGAAATCAGCACTTATGCTAGACAACAAAAATCTCCTGAGCCGACCAAGCATAGAAATGAATACAATATGGGAACCAGTAATAAGGAATGCCAGAGAAAAGCGACAATAACAACAAAAATTGCAATATGATCTTTGGTAAAAACATGCAATGATAACAGCAAAAACTTGCAATATGAGCACTGTTAAAAAATAATTGCAGAGACAATAGGTTTATAATACCTAGAGATTCATACACAGATATCCTCAAGGACATATAAAACAGTGGATAAAGGCGTTGGTTAGATCCAGTGAGTTCAATACCCGGTTAACGCAGTGGAGAACTTGAAGAGGGGAATTAACAGGAGATAACTGATAACTGACATCCATTAAACATGGCACGTGGAACTAGAACAGTCTACCCCCATGAGCGAAATAAAGGGTTCATTTCGACATTCCAAACACCTGAAGAAGACCGGAGCGTACAACGGCCGAAACGTTGTAATAAATATGTCGACAAAGATGAGGACAATAGTCCGAATAATGTAAATAGTGTACATAATACTTCATCTCAGAAATATGGACAGATATTAAATAATTTAGTCTCCGTACATTTTGACGAATGGCATTCTCCTCAGAGACTGACATTCTTCCCATTTTGGCTCCATGAAATATTCTTGCTTTCAAACTTGCACTCTTAAATCATATAGGCTCTTTATTTTTGGCGAATTGCATCTTCCCTGCAGCCATTTTACCGACACATTTTGGTTCCATGCTTATATGTGCTAAGTGTTCTGGCTCTCAAAGCTGCTCTTTTAAATCTTTTAGTGCTTCGTACGTTTTTTCGAATGCTATATTCCATGCTGCCTTTTACACCTACATATGTTCTGGCTCTCAAACTTGCATACTTCAATCAATTAGGCTCCGTATGTTTTCACGAATGGCATTTTCCAGTAGCCCTTTATGCCTACACATTTAGGTTCCATGATTTTTTGTGCTAATTATTCTAGCTCTCAAAATTGCACACTTAAATCATTTAGGCCCCGTGTATTTTCGCGAAGGCATATTCCCTATAGCCTTTTATACCTACATATTTCGGCTTCATGCGTTTGTTGTGCGTTTTCGCCAATGGCATTTTCCCTGCAAATTTTTATACCTACATAGTTTGTCTCAATGCTTTTGGGTGCTAAATATTCTTGCTATCAAACTTGCAAAG